>CM037879.1:209490320-210090320 GCA_021292165.1 Shinisaurus crocodilurus
AAGTAAAATGGTTGAACTCAGAGTTGGCAGATGAGGAAAAAAATGGAAATTTATGGCTGAGTGGCAACTGTTTATTGAGTTTTGGAGAGCGGGACACAATGTTAACTGTTTTACTCTATTTTAATGTATTTATTTTTATTAGCATATAATTATTTAGATATTGTATATTTATAATACTCTATTTATATTATATTATATTATATTATATTGTAATTCCCTATGTGTAAATTTACATAGCTGTATAATAAACTTTGAAAACACTAAAATGCACAATGTGACATCATCATGTTATGAGCTTCCCTGCCTCCATTCTGTTTCAGTGACCTCCACTTGCAGTATTGGGGAAACTAATAATGTAATGATGTCACATCACCTCTTTTAGTTGCTAGGCATTACTGGGGGAGAGAGGAGGAAGAGGTGCCTTGGTGCTGCTTTCAGTGGCAGTTATGTGCCGCTATAACATCTCATTTGGTTCTAGTCTCATGATAAGTGACATGGAAATAAAATCCAAAGAAAGCAAAGTCCCATTAGACTGTTTTAAGAACATGCAACATGTAAAATGGCTGTTGCATGTGAGTGATAATTATTTTTCTTCATACCACTACAAAAGCAATGAAAATAAACAAACAAGGTATTCAGAGTTTAAAGTGCTCAAGAGTTCAAAGTGCCTTTTAGCATCTTCATAATTGGAAGTGTACCCCATTGATGTTGGGGGGAAATGGATACATAGAGAACAAATTTTGGGGGCCAAGAACAGAGCTTTACTACTGCACTGTGCAGAAGAAGCAGAATATAATAGTTTTGAAATACTGCCAAATATAAAGAAAGGATACAGTGGTGGCCAGTGAGTGTGGTGGGCATTTTTTTTAAAAAAAAAAACTGCTGCCAATGACTGGCGACATAGGGGACTAACCCCTTTATACATGGGCATCAGCATTGAAGCTCAGCAGCGATTACTTATTACCTGCAACACTTCCACACTGGCTGTTGCTGGAAGAATGACTGTACAATTGGCCTAAAATTAAGTAAGTTAAAATATTCATTAGTGTTATCAAATATATTTTGGCTTCCCTCAAAATGTTTCAATCACTTAATAAATTGATCAATCAAGATTTATTAGTCAGCTGATCATAATACGTAATTCTTCATATCTTTCACCTGCAGGGAAACCTACAAATTTCCTTCAAATTTAGCTTGGGATAAAATCCAGTGACCATTTTGGGAATTGCAGAACAATTGTTGTTGCTATACCTTTGACTTTTTCCTTAGATTTCCTCAAGTGTTTTGCCTGAGGGATGTGGTGTTTGTGATGGGGTCCGTTCCTTGGTCCCAGCCAGCATGGGAACAGCCTGGGTTAATCACAGGCTAAGCAATCCCAGAATTCATATTAATGTCTTTTAATGGCGTCTATTTGTGCCTTAACTCTAAATGTTACTCTGATTCCACTTATAGATTCTTATTACTATGAGTTCCAGGCCCTCAGACAAGGGAGATCCGGCTCAATTCAATCTGAACTTCGCTTCAGAGGACACACAACCAGAGGTTCCTTTGAGCTTCTAAAATTCAACTACAGCCATTCAGAGAGCTGAACAGGCATGTCCCCATTTTAAATGGAAAAGTAGTACTAGTAAGTACTCCTATGTAGAGTACTGAAATGAATAGGACTTAAGTCAGCTGTGACTAATAGGACCCATTCATTTCAGTGGGTCAACTCTGCATAGGACTAACATGGAATACTACCCAATGATGATGATGGACTCCAGCTGGACTCAGCTGTAATCAGGGCTGATTTTAATTATTTTTTAGATGTGGGGGGCTGGGGGGGATGTTTAGAGTACTAACATTAGGAATGTTCATATACTACTACACTAACAGGGAAATCCTATACATGTGTATTCAGAAGTAACCCCCATTAAATTCAATGGGGCTTACTCCCAGATAAAAGGATATAGGATTGCAGCCTAAAACTACAAATATCACAATGCCTTTATACAAATATAAGGCACAGCCAAACCTTTGGTCTGATCCAGCAGAGCTCTCCTTTTGTCTTTTTGTTCTTACAAATATGAGCCACATGTGAACTAGTGAACGAGAGATATCTCATTCATTTGTAGTCTCCCGTCAACCAGCTGAAACAGAATTAACCCGATCACTTAGCAGCATTGTTTTTGAAAGAACAAGCATTCCCATGTGTTAACTTAGTACACCCCTTTTAATTAGTGAACAATGAGATGAGAAACTGTTGCTCTCCCATATTCAAGGCCTGGAATCAGTCTTAAAGAGATATATTCTTCAAATGCTTCATTTGTCTGCTGTATTTTTGTTTGCACAGCAAGTCTACTACTCTTTAATACCATTTGTTCTTGAACATCTGCTTCCTTACAAACGATTCATAGCATAGTTTGGCTTGTTGCAGAAAATGCATAACACGCTCTTGCCATACTGCTGAGAGAGTAATGTGCTTACGGCTCATTAATGTTTATTCCAGCCAGCCATCCTGTGTGTTCTATCGTAAATATTTATTGATTTTTAACAGTCTGCATTAACCAGGTACAATTGTGTGGAATCTCTTTAGCTCAAGATAAAGCAGGACCATAAAACAAAAGAGTTGTGTGTTTTTTAATCCACAATCTGACACTATATATCAGGGTATATAGAAGAGATACGCCTCCATGTTGGTGCTAGGGTGCTTATGTTGCAATCCTGAGCAAACTTACTTGGAAATAGGTTCCTTTCCACTCAGTGGTGCTTATGTCCAAGTAAACATGCATAAGATTGGGCTGTTAGACCACAATCCTTCTCCACTCAGAGAAAGAGAAAAGGATACAGAGACTGTGTGAAGGTGAAACAGGGCTTTCACACTGAGGACCAAGTGTGCATAAGGAGGGCAAGGTGAAAGGGCATAGGTCAGGTCTGGCCCTTCCTTCTCATCTTATGGTAGCCAATAACAGACTCTCTGTTCCTCCCTGTACAGCAGCACTTAGTGACCCAGGCACCTTACTCTTGCAACATAGTTTGCAAATAGAACCCAGGATCATCAGATGCCCCACTTGCAGCCATGGAGAGCCTTGAATGGGTACACTTGAAATGCACCCTGCATGGCCACAGCACAGTGCTACAAGGGGAGAGTGTGCTGGGAGATACCTCTGTAGCCTTCTCTCCACCTGCAGGCAGAAAGAGTATGGCCTTCGGTCAGACCCTATGCAGTTCTCTATGGTTCAGTGGAGGATGGTGGCACCAATGTCAGTGGGGTGGTGTATCCACTCCAGGTTCCAGTCTGGACTTTTAAGGAGCTATCCATAGTGCTGAACCCTATCCCCAGAATAGGTTCAGCACTGTGGATAGCTCCTTTGGAGCCACCAGCCACTGCTGCAGCTCAACAACTCAGAGAAACCATCTGTGCAATCCTTAAACTAGGCAGGAAAGAAGTGGATATATTTCCAAACAGTGGGAGAATATCAGCTGCTATCATTTGAGCTAAACATCGTATAGCACAAAGTGAGGCTGCTCTTTGGTGGTGGAGTGGACTGCCATTCTTTTCACAGCTTCTTTGCTCCCTCCTGGAAACCCAAAGGTAGTTGCCCTTCGAGTAGGCAGTTCCTTCTTCAGCTCCCTTGTTGCTCTTCTGGGTTCCCATACTTAAGAACATAAGAAGAGCCATGCTGGACCAGACCAAAGGCCTATCTAGTCCAGCATTCTGTTCACACAATGGCCAAACCAATGCCTATGGGAAGCCCACAAGCAGGACTTGAGCACAACAGTACCCTCCCACTCCAGTTCCCCAGGAAGTGACATACAAAGGTATACTGATGGACACTTCATATTGTCATATTTGTCATCCTGAATCCTAAAAAATAGGAGCACCTGCGATAAAACTGAGGGCAATTTCAGTTCTCATTCAAAAAAGCATTTATGCCTCCCCAGAATAATAATATGCCCTGAGGGTATCCCTTACAAAATAATTGAGCATTCCCTTCCCCCCAGATATTTTTCTTGATCTCAAGGGACTCCTGCGTGTCAAATTCACCCAGAAGACACAAATGGTTCCTTTTCTAGCTGAGCTCCCAATCAGGGTGAATAGTTTAAACTGCCTGGTGTTACTAATAGCGTGTTTGCAACCAAACATATGGTCTTCCTTAAGAGCTGATGGCCTTGGCAGAACAGTCTCAGCTTGAAGAGGGAGATGAGGAAAAGGATGCCAGGTGCTCCCCAACAGATCAGCATGTATCCCAGCTGCGATGACAGTATGTGCTAGCCAGCTGGTTTCTCAGGCCAAAGAAGCTAACATAGGCTGACAACGACACACCTTTAAAGGCACAGAACACCATCAGGCATGGGAGCCAGCCTCTCCCTTCAGGCATAGACATAGGATACACAGTGACAATGTGACAGTGCCACCCATTGAATGCCATGGCTTTTGGGCCCACTGTTTTGCATACACACACACACACCCATTGAGGATAACATGTCATGCATCTGACAAAGTGAGCTCTAGTTCAGGAAAAGGTAATGACATTGTTAGCTTTTAAGGTGCCATAGAGCTCTTTGGTGTTTTCCCTTTCTGCAGGAATCCTTCTGAATGATAGCATTCAGTGGAAGAGACTGTGTCAGAAGGTGGTGGACTCTCCATTAGAAGTTTTAAAATAGAGCTAGATGGGCCACCTATTGGGAAAGCTGTAGTATTAGATATCCTGCATTGGCAGGCGGTTAGACTATACAACCTTTGAGGTACTTTCCAACTCTATGATATCCTGCATTGGCAGGTGGTTGGACTACATGACCTTTGAGGTACTTTCCAACTCTATTATTTTATTATTAATGATGTATGAATCGAATCATTTATCAGGAGCTTTTATTTAAGTTTGCTTCACTCGTTGGGTAGTATCTAAGTTGACATGAGCATTAATGAAAATTATGTTGTGCTAGTGTAAGGGACCTCTAGTGGAACACTACTAGTGTTAGCTGACACAACAGGTTTTCCAGGGAATCCCATCATGCTAGCTAATGCTATTGATGTTGCACTAGAGATTCCTTACACTAGTGCAAGGTAATTTCCGTTAGCGCGCATGTTGACTTGAATACTGCCCATTGCTTCCCCCTTCACCCTGAAGTTAATTTCCAAGTAGGAATAAAATTGTGTGTTCCTGTGTACATTGGAGGCCAAAAGAAAAGGAAGAAGTAATGTGGATTGGGAAAAAAGGAAGGGATACCTAAAAGAGCAAGGAAAGGAGATATATATAGAGAGAGAGAGAAAGAGAGAGAGCCAGTGTGGCATAGTGGTTAGAGTGTTAGACTGGGACTCTGGAAATCTGGGTTCTAGTCCCCACTCAGCCATGAAACTCACTGGGTGACTTTGGGCCAGTCACTGGCTGTCAGGCTAACCTATTTTACAGGGTTGTTGTGAGGATAAAATGGAGAGGAGGAGGATTATGTAAGCCACCTTGTGTTTCTTGTAAGAGGGGGGAAAGGTGGGACATAAATAATTAAAATGAATGAATGAATGAATAGGCCTCAAAACTTGATGGTATAATGAAACAAATATAAAGCTGTATGCGAAAACGTTCTTGAATAGCCTAAATCTATGACTGTATATGTGAATGGAGTTGGACCTCTTTAATATTTCCTTGTAAATATATGTTTTATGTGCATAGCTTATTGATTTTCTTTTCAGTGTAATATCAGTTTCTTGTATGCATCTCCTAATCCCCCACCCACCATGTAGATTGTCACATTTAAAAACAATGCTTGGGGAATGCTGGAAGTTGTAGGTCTTCTTTCCATCTAAACATGCATACTATTGCACCCTTAGTGTGCAAATTTTGGCTTCTAAGCCAAAAGAAGATGGGTAGAATTTAGGTATTTCACAGGTATTTCATAAGAGCTTATACTGTTTTGGCAGAAACAAGAACCCTTTGTCCCTTGGCACAGTGTTCTCATATCTCTCTTCCTGTTGACAGAAGTGATCACCTGTTCAGAGGCAGAAGAGGCATGTGTGAATGTACTAATGGGGGTACTGTATTCTTCTGCATAGAATAAAGATGTGCAAAAAAATTACAAAAATAATTTCATGGATAAATGACACTGAGCACATCACTTCTAGAGCATTGAGCAAGCATTTTTTTAAATTTATGCATGTATTTTGTTTGATGTATAGCCCACCCTGTTCCAAGAGCTTGTGGTGAGTAACAATATATTATTCACAAAACTCCCATTATGTTGACTGAATTCCATCTTGTCCTGTTCCTGGCCAATTTGAATTAAAAGGTCTTATACCACACCTAGGGATGGATGAATCAGTTTGTTTATTTATTTCTAGTCTGTGTCAGTTTTGCATGTATTCAATCATAAGCCTGTCCCATCAGATTTCAATATCAGGCTGTGATTATTATTATTATTTTAAAGCCACATGAAAATTCACATTTATTTTTGTATGCAATAATACAAAAATATGAATACCCTATGGATTTTTGTATGCAACTTTCCATGAGACATTTTGTATGCGATTCTGGAGTTCAGAACTTCATTGCAAAATCTGGAGACGGCACACCCCCAGTGTTAACTGTGGTCAGATCTGTCTTTCACAGCACCATCTAATGTGGCTGCCAGTAATGCTCCGAACTCAGAGAATTATGGGCATCCAATAGAGGGCGGGAGGTGCCTGGAAGCAAGGATTGCCTCCGTGTTTCCTTTGCCCTCCAAAACAGATCGCCAATTTCATCCATCTAAGTGTTTTGCCCCTGCTCGTGAGGAGGAGGGGCTGGCTGAGGCACGGCCAGGATTCCTTGTATCCCAGAGGAGCCTTACTCCTCCCCTCCCCTTCCCTCCCTGCCCCAGCACCAGCTCCAGCACCAGCTCTGAATTTGGTCTTCTGTCTTCTGAACAGTAGCCAGCATGGAAAGGACCATGCCGGCTGTGAGCGGAGGGAGGGCGTTCCAAAGTCGGTGTCCCAGCTGCAACCTTGGAGTGCTTTTCCAAGGTCAGAGCTGGGACTCTGACTTTTCCTATGGCTGGCTGACAGTGTCTACCAGCCATAGGATCGCTCCCTTACTGTCTTTCACTGACTGATTGTAAGTAGCTCTGGGACCTTGGGGGGGGGGCTAAGGAGTGGCATAAAATACTTTAAATAAATAAATAAACCATCTGCATATTTGTCTAGGAAATGCAAATTACACTGGTTCACTTAAAGATGTGAACAGATGAAAGCCTCCCCCATCCCCAAGCATCACAACAACCAGTGCACACCAAGACTTTGGCAAGTCATCAGCAGAAGAGAATGCTTGAACTGAGTGGCAGCCACTGAGACAATGACTCCGCACATTGCTGCAGTCTGATATGGTGCAAACAAATAACTTAGCACTGCTTTTCCCACTTATGCTTTTTCCAAACAGAATGGCTGGGTGCTTGTGAGAGAGAAATGCTGGAGTGTTGATTTGAACCAATAAGGGTATTATTAAAAAAAAAAAATCCTCTCTTTTTTCAAGTTCTAGAGTATTGTGACAAACGACTGCAATTTAAGTACAATCCCAGACTGTAATGTGCAGTTCAAGCTTTAATTCAACTAAATGTAAGGTAGAACATGGAGAGAGTTTTGCAAAAGGTTTGTTGCAGTTTTGCTTTTTTTTTAAATGGAAGAATTGACTGACTTTATACTTTTTCCTCCTTGGAGTTACATATTACAATATTTTATTTTGTTTCATATTACAACACAATCCTTAGAGCACTAAAAGAAACAAAAGACATTATGCATGGAGCATGTACCTTTAATCTTCTTTCCTAATGACAGCAATAAGTAATGTTTACAAGCTGTCATTTGAGGATGGGATTGAGAAGCCAAGTCTTTCTTGACAAAAGTAGGCTACAGCATTAAAGCTTAATACATTGTTGGCAACCTCCCAAGGAGGCAAAGCGGAACAGGGCAGGTGGTACTGCAGTTCAGCGACACTGGGAAAATGAACACTTCATCGTTGACCTTACATTACAGTAAACGGTTTGTACTACAAATAGATGATTCTTTGTGACAACCTAATTTCTGCATTTTGTGGAATAGCCTCAAAAAAGGGCCTCTACTTTGGCATTCAAGGGAGAAAAATGAACATCCACTAGAATCATAGAAAAGTAGAGTTGGAAGGGGCCTACAAGGCCATCGAGTCCAACCCCCTGCTCAATGCAGGAATCCAGGTCAAAGCATTCCTGACGGCCATCCAGCTGCACCTTGAATGCCTCCAGAGTGGGAAAGCTCACCACCACCTCCCTAGGTGGTTCCATTGTCTTATTGCTCTAACAGTCAGGAATTTTTTCCTGATGTTCAGGTGGAATCTGGGTTCCTGTAACTTCAGCCCATTATTCCGTGTCCTGCAAACTGGGATGATCGAGAAGAGATCCTGGCCCTCCTCTGTGTGACAACCCTTCAACTGGAAGAGTGCGATCATATCTCCCCTCAGTCTCCTCTTCTGAAGGCTAAACATGATGCCCAGTTCTTTCAGTCTCTCCTCATAGGGCCTTGTTTCCAGTCCCCTGATCATCTTTGTTGCCCTTCTCTGAACCCTCTCCAGTTTGTCCACATCCTTCTTAAAGTGTGGTGCCCATAACTGGACGCAGTACTCAAGATGAGTACTTGAGTAGAGTACTACATGTTCTTTAGCATAGCTGTGCAATTCTTAGCATCAAGCGATCCTTAACTTTAGCCTAAATGCAGGGGAATGAAACCAAAATTCTCAGTGGATCCTCCGTCAGGAGCTGGGAAATGCACTAAAGCTCCCTATGAGAAGAAAGGGGGGGTTTGCATGCTTTTGCATATTGTGCGCTTTGTTTATGGCAAATGAAAGCCACAGTTCTAATGGAAAGCGTTGTTAATCTTCCTTAAAATGTTTGAGCCCACATGCAAGAAGGCAACTCTAAAGCATCTGTTGATGTTCCAGTTATGAGCAGTTCAGGGTTTAGCCTGGACTTTTGTCAGTGCAGAAGGACTTTTGTCAAAGGTCCTTCTGTTCAGTAAAAAGTCTGTTTACAGGATGAGTTGCTTGTGACAGCAATTTCTAAATCAGTGGTTAACATGTGGTTAGTAGTTGTCAGAATCCAATTGGGCCTGAATCAAACAGAACATTAACTGTGCCTATTTTCATGTTCTGTTACATAGTGGAGGAGATACGAAAGAGCCCCTGAGAGAGTGCAACTTTGACACAGGAGCATACTGAACATTAGGCATGTGATCAAAATGTCTTGTCACCCAGATGCCATTTTATCATGCCACTGCAAAGACTCTAGAGTAGTGAGGCTTGGGTAAGCTGGCTGTGTGTCCTACTGTACAGAGGACAGACCTCTATTTGAAGGTGTCCTCTATTTGAAAGGCTGTCTAGTCCGAAGGTCAGTTTAAAGACGGTAAAGCAGGGGCCTTGAAGTTGCCCATCAACAGTTAGCCTCTAGACAGCAGACTGATTTCTCTCTCTCTCTCCCTTTCTCTCTCTCTCTCTCTGTGTGTGTGTGTGTGTTGATAGATTTCCTCCTATTTTTTTTCTGACAATTAATAACTGGCTTCCTTAGGCTCTGGGCATATGTGGAAGCAATCTTGCAATAACCTCAGCAGGTGTTCAAAGAAGAAAATCAAACTAGCAAACCTAGCTATCAGGGAGTGGGCTCAGGTGGTTATAAAAGGATATTAGGCAGATTCATAGAGGATAGCTTCATCAGTGGCTAGCCATGATTACTAAATGGATCTTCCATGGTCCCAGGCAGTATACCTCTAAATACTGGTTCTTGGGGGACAGACAGAAGGGTATTACTTCCATGCCCTGATTGTGGGCTTCCCACTAGTATCTAGGTGCCTATTGTGGAAACAGGATGTTGGACTACTAGGTTCTTTGTTCTTCTGATTCAGCTGGGATCATCTTATTATCAAGTTGTTTGCCACCATTAACGATGACAGCAAAGAAGAAATGGGTCACAATGCTTAAAAGCTACCCAATTATTGCTGTGTATCTGTGCTTTTATTTCTTGTACAACACAGTTCTATACATGTCTCCTCAAAAGTAAATCCCATCGAGTTCAGTATGGGCTTACTATCAGGAAAGTGGGTATAGAACATAAGAAGAACCATGCTAGATCAGACCAAGGGTCCATCTAGTGCAGCATTCTGTTCACACAGTGGCCAACCAACTGCCCACGGGCTCCCACAAGCAGGACATGAGGGCAACAGCACCTTCCACCCATGTTCTCAGCAACTGTTTGCAGCATTACAGGCAATCTCCTGGGACTGTGACACCTCTCCCACAATGGCTGGCTTTGAGGAAGGACCCCCTCAGAGCCAGGCATTTGGGCCTGGCCAGCTCTCTGAAGAATGGAAAGCTGAAGGAGAATGGGCAGGTTTACACATCACGTGAAGTCATCCTGAGAATAAGCCATGGTGGGTTAGTTGTTCACTGAACAACCCACAGTTGTTGTTATTGTTGTTTTACTAACACATTTTTTTACTAACATTTTTGCAAGGTGATGAGGGTTTCTTTTTTAATTATTGGCCCCAAAGAGGGGTTTGGGGTCGCTGCCACTCCCTAAGTACCACAGCAGTTGCTCATAAGATTGGAAGTTTTAGAGATGCCACAACTTTTGTAAGATGCCCAGATAGTGAGAACTTTTACACCTTATGACATAAGTATTTTGACATGGGCTCTTGGACTTACTCCACTTCCACTTTAAAGAAAAGCCAAACCACTGCTGCAAGCCATGGCTTGGCATGGTGCTCAGCAGCCATGCTGCCATTCCTACACAAATATGGGCCTGACTGCCCCTTGGGGACTACGCTACACCATCATGTTGCACAGTTCCCATGGGGCAAGACCTCTATTTGCATAGGAACAATAGCACAACTGCTAAGGTTGTGTGAAGCCATTCCTTGCTGTGACAGTTTGGCTTTGCTTTTAAGGGGGGAGGGGAAGAAACCCTCATCACCTTGCAAAAATGTAAGGGAAAAGGGAAAAACGACAACACACACACAACAGTCCTGAAATTGTTGCAACTTTCATGTGTGGGGGAGTTCTGCAGAAATTCTCATCCCCCCTTCTTTATGCAGGATGACGTTCCTGCCAGTGGCGTAGCGTGGGTTGTCAGCACCCGGGGCAAGGCAAGTAATTTGCGCCCCCTAACCCGTGGATTTTAGCACTCGAGTCTCTTCCACTAGATTAGTTAAAGAAACCCTTACCCCCTAAGCACATGTATTGTTTGTTATGAAAATACTGATGTAATTAAAGTAAAATGCATCTAAATAGTCCAGCAACATCTGGGGACCCAAGGTTGGAGCACCCTGGTTTACAGCATATGTAAATTAGCATATGCAAATTTGTGCGCTTTTTTTTGCTCTTTTTTTGGGTCCTGTGGGCCTGAGTCCCATATCTTTCTGGTACCCAGCACCTCCCCTGCAGATCGGGTCCCCGGGGTCTGAGGTTCTGCACCCATGCAGTAGAAATTCAACAGATAAAGTTTCCTGGGTGCTCCCAGGACTTTCACGCCAAGAAAAGTGCGGCCTACTGAATGACTGCCAGCTATACATTTGTTCCAGAGAAGAGGAAAAAGAAAAAGATTCTTAAAACATCAGCCACCTTGCTTTCGGCTCATGGGGAGAAGTTGAGGGAGAGGTAGTGGCGGGGGGGGGGGGCACCAGCTTAAGGAATTTTGGATCGGAAGTCTCTGATGGAGCTAAAACCTCCAACTTATTTTTGCCAGGTGGGATTTAGGATCCTTCCGCCCAACGTGAGAGAGAATTCGTTACGGCTGCGATCCTCTCTAGGTGCACTTCCTCGGGTGCAAGCCCCACGAAACCCAGTAGAGCTTACTTCTGAGTAAGCGCGTGCACAAGACCAGGCTGTTGCCGCCCAGCTGCAATTCTACACGCATTTCCCTCAGTGCCGGTCCTATTGAACTTGGTGGAGAGCTTCCTCTGCAGTAAAGAGAGGCTTGGGATCGGGCTACCCAAGTGGAAGGCAAGGAACGGTTTGGAAGAATGGGTGCGGGGGCGCTCAGCTGTGCCCCCCTTTTTTCCGGCTTCTCGCCCCCCTTTCCAGCCGCCTGACTCCCGCTCACCGATTCCTCCAGTGTCGCTCGCAGCTGCCTCTTATCTCGGCTGGGCAAGCAGCAGCCCGTGTGAAAGTGCCGCGGACCCGTGCGCAAAGCCCCCGGGGGGGGAGGAGGGGGAGGGAGAGGACGCCACTCGACCGGACCGCTGCAAAGCTTGTTGCAGCAAGAGCCTGTTTGTCCTCGCTGGGAGCGCCCGCCGGCAGCCGCGACAATCCCTCCCTCCTCCTCTTTTTTGGGAAGGGCCCCCCACCAGGAAGAGAGGGAAGTTTTTTTTAATGGAGGGGCTGATTAGTTATTCTAATGTGCAGCTAACCAAGGGTCATGTGGAAAATGTGAGGCCAATCCCCCTCAATTGCCACCCTTTCAGCAGATCCCTGGTGTGTGTGTGTGTGGGTGGTTTGTGGGAGGGTGATCAAAAATGAGTCCTCACTGAGTGCGCCAGGCAGGGGCAGAGAGTGCGAGTGCGATCGCGCCCCCCCTCATATGTTTGCGCCCGTGCGGCCGGCCCCCCTGCACCCCCCCGCTACGCCTCTGGTTCCTGCCAAAGTGGTGTGTGGGGAGACCTTTGGTTCAGCTTTAGTAAAGGGGATAGATTTGGACAAAGGCAAGGAGAAATCATCAGGCAGCATATGAAGGGGAAGATAAGATGGAAGATTTCATTGGGGTAATGGAAATTAAGCATCGGGGGATAGAGGATCTGAGAGAATTGCTGACTTGGGCTGATGGATGAATCTGAGCAAATAGTCTGGTTGTGGTCATATTACTTGCAATGTGTGAATGGAATAAAAAGTAGGTTATGCATCTGAGGGCTTAGCGTACATAAATATATGCAAGGAATGAATGGGAGTTTTGCATGTCAAAGGAGAACCGCTGAGGAAGTTTTACAATGGAGCCTAATTGGAGGTGTTAATGTTATTCTTAGTTAATTTAAAAGTCAGATGCAAATGTTTAACACCACTTTGCATGGAGCTGCATTTTTAACTTAGAGTTCTTGTGTTTGAGTTAACAGTTTATGAGATCCCAAAGGGGGAGAGATAAGAACAAAAAGAAAAGTCTTCTTTATATTTAGTTCACTGGGTTTTTTTTTTTCACATCTCAAGAAAAGATTTAGGATAGGATATGGAAGTTGTTTCCAGTGGAATACTTGTTTTCGTACAGTCACAAAGCGGTGACTGACCAAGAAAGAGATCTGTGAGACTTAGAGCAGTGAAGTAGCTGAGTTTGCTGATGACACCAAATTGTTTAGAGTGGTTAAAACAAAAAGTCTGTGAGCAGCTCCGAAAGGATCTCTCCAAACTTGGAGAATAGGCATCAAAATGGCAAATGCAGTTCAATGTAAGCAAGTTAAATTGATGCACGTTGGGCCTCCCCAAAAAAATATCCCAACTTCAACTATTAGATGATGGGATCTGAGCTAGCAGTGACTGACCAAGAAAGAGACCTTGGGGTTGTGTAGTGGATAGCTCAATGAAAATGTTGACCCAGTATGCAGCTACTGTGAGAAAGGCAAATTCCATGTTAGGCATAATTAGGAAAGGAATTACGCCCCTTATACAAACCTATGGTGCAGCCACACTTGGAATACAGTTGTGTACAGTTCTGGTCACCACACCTAAAAAAGGATATTGTAGAGTTGGAAAAAGTGTGGGAAAGGGCAACTAAAATGATCACGGGCTGGAGCAATTCCCCCTATGAGGAAAGGTTACAACATCTGGGACTGTTTATCTTAGAAAAAAAGGCGTAAGCTAAGGCATGATAGAGGTGTACAAAATTATACATGGTGTGGGGGAAGTGTATAGGGAGAGATTTTTCTCCCTTTCTCATAATACTGGAACCTGGAATCATCCCATGAATCTGATTGGTGGGAGATTCAGGAGACAGAAAAGGATGTATTTCTTCTCAGAGTGCATATTTCAACTGTGGAATTCACTTCCACTACAAGATGTAGTGATGGCCACCAATTTGGATGGCTTTAAAAGGGGATTAGACAAATTCATGGAGGAGTGTGAACAGAATGCTGGCCTAGATGGACCTTGGTCTGATCCAGGACGGCTCTCCTTACGTTCTTAATCTCCAATTATGGTGATGAATAAAAATCCCTCCACAATGTGTTTTCTAACAATATCCAAGGCCACGCAGTTCCTAAATAGCTCTTCATCTCCTATGCATTGTTGCATTTTTAACTGAGCCATTTCCAATTCATGGGCGCATAATTTTAATGTTTGCCCAACATCCTGAATTCTATTTTGTTTCTATCTGACTCATGCCTATATGAAAGGAAATTGTTTTTACTGTGCATGCTTTTCATGTGTCTCTCCCCCCCCACACACACTGACATGTTACAAAAATCAAATAACAGGAAAGAAAATTCTTCCTTTCTCCTCATAACAGCTGCAGCAGATGACAAAAAGCAAACACCTGAGCTATATCCCGCTCGTTTGTCAGGTGACCTCATTATGAAAAAAAAAAAACAGGAAAGGTCCAGACTGTGTTTGTTTTATAAAATGTTGTTTGCCCTCACTGGCTCTAGTGGGATTTACGGACCCAACTGCATGACAGGAAACTCAGGAAAGTAGTTGACATTGTCCGAGGCTATTGTTTTTCTTTGGGAGTTCATGAGGTTCATTTCCACTATGCTGTTTTCCTATCAACATGTTTTTGAGGCAGACTGGAATGCAGCATCTTAAAATAATCTGCTTGTTTCAGGGTGGGGAAAGATTGCATTTAATCTTGTTCTTTTACTCACACACACACCAGGTGATCTGAGGTAAGGCTTTGACTGAGACACATGTGAGAGGAACTGGAAGATTTTACCTCAGTTCTTCTGGTTGCGAGCCAATTTCACTAAACCATTAAAAGCACATGCAGTCTGTCTAGAATGGTGATCAAAGTATACCAAATATCACTCGAGAAACTTGAGCTGATACTCTCGTCTAAGCTTGGGGAAATCCATGCCAATTTCTGGTTTTGTAATAACGTTCCTCTTCCTCCCCACTTGGGAGATTGGAGCATTAGGCTAAAGTTGCAAGAAACTGTTTGCCAGGCTTCGCAAACAGATTTTCAAGGTTGCCTCCGGATTTATTTAGGAAGTTTGACCATCATCAGCATGAGCCTTAGGACTCCCGGGAGACTCACAAATAATGTAAGCCCCAAAATAAGATCCGGGAGTGGGGTGGGCAGGGGGAATGGGAAGTTTGATAATAACCATAAAGCCAATGGGGAACGCAGTTACTTTTATAAATGGAAGGAAATGATCTGAGGGTCAAGTAGAATAGTGGCTGAACTCTGAGGTAATCTTCACAGAAGAATATCACTGGATAAATGTCTTAATACTATGGCAGCCACATCCTGACTGAGATGGAATGACTTAAACTGAAATCACTTTTAATCCACTCATATCAGTGCAAATAAACTAGCTTGAACCCAGTGACTTTGGTTTAAGTAGCTTGGAGTCTGACAATTCGATGCATAGTTCATACTGACCATGAAAGACTGGAAGCCTTATCCTATGGGCCACTTTACATGATAATAGCAGAAACCATGTCATATGATTCTGCATTCAAAAGGGTGTTCCTATTGCTGGCCAACCACAGATTGAAATATGCTTACTACATACAGGGTGGATGCAGTAGTTCCTTTTTGTTACACAAGTGGAAAAGCTTAAGATATGCATAACCTCTGTGGACATAGGACAGATACAAACCATATGGAGTTTGCCCAAAACACACAACAATGTATATGTGTCACTGTCACACAGCCAACATCACATTCAAAAGGTTCTTAGCCATGCACAGGTTATATGCATGTAGTGTTGGGGATATGGAACACACACCAACAATATTGGAAGAAATATTCACATGTGCAGCTCTGTAAAGGCACAATCCACAGATATGTTCATGACTCTCACAAATATCCCAGTCTTGTGGTGGAAGAGCAACAACCACAAAATCACACTAGCAGGTCTGACCCACAGCTGGGCAGATTACATCCTGCCCTGCATGGAGCCTCAGGAGGTCCCATAACTTTGTATATTTTGGGAGCATTCAGGACTGCCATCCAAAGCAGAATGAAGCCTTCTTGGTCATGGATCAGGCCTGCTTCCACTATTGCCGTAATTCTTCATGGTGGTGGGGCCAATAATGCACCTAGCAGCTATATCCTGCCCTGACATCTCTGAATGGTCCTGCAGCTCTAAACATTTCATAGTGTATCTTAGGTACTGCATAGTTTGTACTGATTCCACTAGCCAGAACTGATACCAAGAGGATAAGTGTTGTCAGAAATTTCCAATTTTGATCCTCCAACATTTGGGACATTGGTCCGTCTCATCAGAAACTAAATGTTGAGTTGATAGCTACCGGTATATTTTGTGGACAACTGTAGCATTCCTAAGAAGCATCCGCATACCAATGTGACCTGGGCCATACATCTCTGGCATGCTAACACTGCATGCATATGATCCATTGCGACAATTATAAACCCTTTAAATGTTAGACCACATGGGTGGTGCATTTACATTAAGTGCTTTTTTTTATTTTTTACTTTTTAAATTGAATTTTCCAAAACAAAAACAAATCATATTTGGCTTCCGCCTCTTTGTCTGACAAACATTACCAATCCATATCCAATCTAAGTTTTCTCTATTTTCACAGAAAGAATTTCTATCACCTATACTAATATTCAAAAATCAAAACCCGAAGTTATTAAGTCACTTTCCCTCTTCCCCAAGAAGTCCACCAGAGGTTTCCAGTCTTTCATAAATGAAGATTAAAAAAAAATATCTAATTAACAAGTCAATTTTGCCATCTCTGCTAAGTCCAAAATTTTCAACAGCCAGTCTTCTATAGTTGGTATTGCTGCTTCTTTCCATTTTTTGAGCATAGCTTATTCTTGCTGCTGTCATCATATATTGTAATAATGTTCCATAGTCTTTCTCAAGGTGTAAATCCATTATGCCCAATAAGAACATTTCTGGTTTAAGTTGAATATTCACTTTTAAAATCTTTTGTATCCATGTGTGTACTTGTATCCAATATTTTTTCACTTTTTTTTACATGTCCACCAAACATGATAAAATGTTCCTTCATGGTTTTGCATTTCCAATATACATTTGACACATTTTTATACATCTTAGCCAATTTCACAGGGGTTAGGTACCAACGATCTATCATCTTGTAAAAATTATCTCTAAGATTAGAACACAATGTAAATTTTATACCTTTAGTCCACATACGTTCCCATTGTTCCATCATTATATTACCGGTATATCCAAAGTTCCTTGCCCATTTAATCATACAATCCTTAACTTGTTCTTCTTCTGTCCCTAACTTCAGCAGAAATTTATACATTTTTGCAATACCATGGTCATCACCTGTACACAATTGTATTTCCAATTCAGACTTATCCTGTTCTATATCATACATTCTTTTATCCACATTAAATCTCTCTGATAATTGCATGTATGAAAACCAATGTAAGTTATAACCTTCTGTTGCTAAACAATCCTGTGTCTTCTTAATCCAATATGTTCCCTGACGTGATTCCAATATTTCTTGGTATTTTAACCAATTCTCATTGCTTGTCATTTCTTTCCTGTATAGCGCCTCTTGGGGTGATATCCATAGGGGTAATTTGGGGCATAACATTAAGTGCTTTTTTGGTAGCGCTTTCCACATGGCCTCTTCTCTGCCAGTTTTATATCAGCCTATAGGGCCAGTTCACACAATACATTTTTGCTCCTCCATGTGAACAGTCCCAGCCGTTTTAGCAGGTCTAAGCTGATGAAGAGACAGTGGCGTGACAGTTATAAATGGCATCCCCCCCCCCCCGGCAGTGCCGCTTGAAAAGAAAGCAAGAATTAATGGGAGGCTAGGAAAATTGAGACACCAGAGCACAATGTTATAAGAAGCCAGGCTGTTCTGGTTCAAGCGTGTGTCACTTGCATTCTTTAGCTCACTTTTCTCTGAGTCTAGACTTATTTAATTAGGCTAAACAATGCAAGCAGGAATGAAGTCTTGTTATCGGCATTCACCACAGGAAGTAATACAGATTGTCTTTAAAAATAAGGGCCTTCTGGGTCCACCAGATACTCAATAATGTAATTATTGTGAAAGGCACCATCCAAAGAAAGGCAAGGAGACAACATTTCCTCTGGGAGCAACAGGCAGCATATTTTTTAATGTTTGTGTTATTGTTCACTTATTTTGCTATGTACATTTGATATGCAGCCTTAATTACACCGCCCCCTCTCTCCCTCTCTCTCTTTAGCAGAGCCTACCCTCACAAGGAAAACCCTGTTAACATCCTCCTTCAGAAGGAAAGAATATACTATACCAAAATTAAATTCTGAAATGGGAAACCCAAATTTTGTAATTTGCAAAATGTAAATGAAAGCACTTGCATCTTCTAGAACAGAGAGCATTATAACATCCCCGCCCCCATTGTCCTTATTCCCTCCACCAGAGAAAATAATCCTGGTTATGTGCCATAGAACAAAACCTGAAGATAGACTAAAATGCAAATTTACAGATTTCATATATATGGTTCCACTTTCAAAATACAGTTTTTGCAAATAATTTGACAATGTTTGAACGGCCTAGAGTGGAAGAAGTCAATTGGAATGGGAAGCATATGAAGATTGGTTTTAGACAGGCCATAAAAGCATGGACTATTGACCAGCAAGAGGTAACTTCAAAGTACAAAGAGACTATGGGTGCAATGAACTTAGTAGGACTTACTTCTGAGGAGACATATACAGGCTGCAATCCTATACGCACCTGGGAGTAATTCCCCTTGAATTAGATGGGATTTACTTCTGAAAATCCATGCATCAGATTGCACTGTTGGGCTGGAGTAAGGCCCATTGAATAAAGTGGAATTAACTTCTGAATAAATATATAGAGAATTGTACTGATTTATCCACTGCAAAAGTGTATGTGGGCAGAAATCCTAAGAACTGGACATCCTGCCTGGCTATCTGTGCCCTGGGTGTACCTGTACAGGTGCAGGGTTCTCCTGGGGAAAGCTACTGGCCCTTTTCTTGAGCTATTTCCTATGCACTCCATAGTGTATTCAACTGGGAAAATGAGAAGGTGACATTAGGGGCATATCCTGATTGGCATAGTGAAAGTTATTTTTTAATCCTCAAAATATACATGATTATAATATAAGAATTTCAAACCTTCAGCATTTGATTAATATGTTGCTTTAAAATAAAAGGTGTCTAGCATGATTGACATAACAAAAGACCAGTTGCAAAATGTCTTATTTCTCCCAAGTGCTAATACAACAGTTTACAAGCATGTTGAGGAACCAAAATGATGTGCATTGCAAGTGAAAGGATGGCTACAAAGGTTTTTTTTTTACCACTTCATTGGTCTTGTGTAAGTGGCATAATGGGAAATGACTGGAAACATTTTTCATTGACTAGATGCCAACCCAGACCACTCCTACTAAGCAGATTATAGCATTTTATTTTATTTTTAAAAAAGTGTTTCCCATCAAAAGGCAGCTATTTCTCATAACTTCACCATTGTCCTCTGAACATATCAGATGACTGGCCCAGAGAATCATAAACTTTTGTCCCTTACTGGTGATTCACAGACCTTCTCTGCAATGGAAACATGGAATCAAGACCATTAACTGGTAGTTAAATGCTGCAGTAAAAGATATGCAGGAGGAAAGAGGAGAATTTTCAAGTTCCCAGAAGGTTGAATTTCCAGAGCAACCTGCCCAGCGTGATTGCTTGCAAAACAATGTTGAGGCATTGTTAAAGTTAAGTGCTATAAATTGCTGTGAGAGAGCTTCTTAAAAAATCTCTAGCGGGATATCAAAGAACATATTCTTTTTATGTCTACATGAAATATCTTTAGCAAAACCGGGAACTTATCTAAATATAATTGCATTTCCCAAGTTGAAATGAACTATGAACACTTGTTTTAATCCTAGTGCCATATTATGTCATTTAGGGCACAATTGTATCAATTGCAATCTTGATGCCTGTAAGCCCCCGACCTTGGAGGCTTACAAGCATTCAATGTAGAGCAGGAGGAGCAGTGGAGGAAATCTCCACCTCCTCACACCTCCCGCTCTGCATTTTAGCTAGACGGCCATTTTAAGCTATCTAACTGAGGTGTTTCAGAGGGGGAAGGAAGGAGGCTGGAGTGCTGTCAGGATACATCATATCCTGGTGGCCCCAGTCTCCTCCCTTCCCTGCCACCCTCCCTGCCCCCTTTACCCCCTCTCTGGGGTCGATTTCCTGACCTTGGAGAGGCAGCCAGCATGGTTCTTTCCACGCTGGCTGGAAATGGGGGGAAGGAAACTGGAGTGTGAATTCCAAACTCTGAGTTCTCTGACCTGAGATCTGGGAATCTGAATTATTCTATGGCCTCCAGATGCTATCTAGGGGCTATAGGATCACTCACTTAGAAAGTGGCTTAATACGTTGTTGTCTCCTCATACCCATTTCAACAAGAACGTGTCTGTATGACTCAATTTTCAATTTGGGACAGTATGACATAATTTTTTATTTTATCTATTTATTTATTTTTGCAGACCACTTGAAAATTGCTGGCAGTCTTGACAGACCACCTAATAAACTTCTTTTGTACGACAAATCAAATCACATGCATAACTCGTATTTTTAATAAGCTTAATCTTTCCTTTCTAATGTGATGGATATGCTTGTTTTTTTGTAAGCAAAGTTCTGTGAATCTTTCAGCTTTAGTCTCAGGTCAGGTTCAGCATTCATCCTGCTTCTGTATTTCAACTTGATGAAAATCACAGGCACGAGGCCATCGCCTTGTCAGCCTGTTTGATAATCCAGCTCTGGTCAAAACAGCCTCAGTTCCCATCATCAGAAAAAAAAATAAGAGTGTGAGGCCCAGTACAGATATTCTTATCCTTTCCACAGACCATCTTTCATAATTTCTGCCCTGGTCTTTGAGTCTTTCTTCTCCCCATTATTTTTTTAAAAAAACAAACAAAAACGTGCAAGTAAGTGTGATTATAGATTTCATAGATCATAGAGTTGGAAGGGGCCTATGAGGCCATCGAGTCCAACCCCCTGCTCAATGCAGGAAATTAGAGGAGGGGTCTCCCATCCAAGTAACAACCAGGCCTGATCCTGTTTAGCTTTCCATGCTCAGGCAAGCTGAGCCAGTGTAAGCCACAGGCTGTATGTGCATCATAACATTACATAAACTTGCCTCACAAACAGAATTAGCAAAAAAAAAAAAAAAAAAAATTAAAAAAATGGTTGGTAGGTGGGTACTGCAAACAGGCAAGACTCACAAAGCAAGCTACACCAGGTGAACCAAGAAAAATGGTTAAGGGAGCAATCCTATTGGGATGCCTATAACCGTCTGAACTCAAAGGATTATGGGCATCCTATGGAGGGTGGGAGGAGTGTGGAGGAAAAGGTCGCCTCTGCACTCCCCTCACTCTGCAAAGCACTTGGATGGCCAATTTCAGCCATCTAAGTGTGGCGCTTCAAAGGGGGAGGGAAGGAGGCTGAGGCAACGCCAAGATACATTGTTTCTTAGCGGCTTTTTCTCCTCCCCTCCCTGCCAACTTGAATGCCCTCAAAAGCCATTCTCCTTGGAGGAGCAGCCAGAAAGGTTTTTCCCGCGCTGGCTGTGAAGGGGGGAGGGGGATCTGAGCACAGATCCCGAGCTACGAGGTTGGAATTATTTTCTGACCTCGTAGCTGGGAATCTGAAAAATCCTATAGCAATCTAGATACTTTCTAGCGGCCATAGGATTGCACTGCCCAGAACAAAGTATTACCGGTTTTATTGGCAGGGGACCAGTACAGACACAGCCTAATGTATCTGCACTGATATATCTTAGCAGATGCTGCTAAGCCTTGTACATATCGAAGTTCGTTCTGACTTGAGTCCATATCAGGTTACGAGCTTTGTTTTTGTTTTTTCTTTTTGCATGAAAATCCACGTGTATTTTCAAGCGTATTTTCCCAAATGTGCAGATCAAATATGTGCATCTTTGAAATGAACACGTTCTTCTCCCATTGATTAATCATTTTTCCTGCACATTTTTCAAATATATGTATGCTGTTGAATGCTTTTTTCTTTTTCCTTTTTTGGTCTGCAAATCACACTGCAAGCTCGGAATTGTACAGACTTTGACTGCAGATTGTGTCTAAGTCCATGTTCAGTCCAGAAGGTACGAAGTGGGTAAATTCTGATAAAAAAACAAACAGAAACAGATTTCTCATACATCCCTATCAGCTCAAGCTAGGATTATACCTATGAGTAGATTATCATGTGAGAACCATCAGCAAATGCTTCATCTGACATCAGACATGCTTCATCAGGTCTCAGAAATATATTTACGTATATATGAAGCTGGCTTACAGCAAGTGAGACCATTCATCCATCTAGCGCACCAATGTCTGCTCTGACTGGCAACAGATCTCTAACGTATCTGTTGACTTGGATCTTTTTAGCAGATTACTCATTCTTCATAAAACCTTGTTGTCCCAGTCAAGTGAGTCTGTGGGCTTCCATGTCTGTGGGTCCACCATCTACAAGAGATGCCCCTTCATGTAACGGAAGGTGCACTTCCACATGTGCATCCCTTCCATGTGCAGTTTCATCTTCCACTGACGTGAATGGACCATCCAAAACAGGAGGTTCATGTGACAACAGAACACGCATTGCAGTGCACGATTTAAAATGTATGGTAACAGGTTACGCTGTCTAAAGCAATACATTACCCTTCACCAGCCTGTTGCCCTCCAGATGATTTGAAGTACAACTCCCAGCATTCCTGATTATTGGCCATATGGGCTGGGACTGATGGGCATTGAAGTCCAAAACATCTGACAGCCACCAAGTTGGAGTCGGAGAAGGCTGTAATATTAGGCCAGATAAGACTTAAGGTAATGTCTCTATATCTTGGGCTTGGACTGAGTGGAGGTTTTTTTTTTTTCTGTTTGTCTTGGAATAGGCTGGTCTTGGACATTCAGTATCTGTGGAGAGTTCTGTAGCAAATTCTAATCCAGGTGAAAGTAGAAATTGATTTAAGGCCTCAATTTTGTAAAGCACTGAAGTGAAGCGTGCACTTATGCCCACTCCCTTAAGTGCTTTCCTCAGCCACATCCAAGTGGAGAATTCCCAGAGATTGATGCCAGTTTAATGATTATGAGAAAAATGTTAAACTGAACTGGGTAATTTGAAACATGTTTACAATGTTGAATCAAGAGCTAAAGAGATGTCTGATAATACCGATTAAACAGAATCTTGTTGGCTTTAGATCAAACTTCTAATATGCTTTCAGTTGTTTGTTGATGGTAGCCTAAACAATCTAGCTGGTTTTAAAAGTCAATCCCTGTGAACCACAATCCCATACATACAGTGATGTGTTCATGAAGATAGAGGGGGATCTCTATTCATCTCAACAGAAGGGTTGTATTTGCATAGGATAGCTCTATTGCAATGGATAGGTATTATAGAGCGACTTTCCAATAATTTTGGAACAAAGTCTCCTCGGATTATCTTAATGGTCAGTTAGGTATATATAAGAGAAGGCTATCTGCTAGCTATCCTGGCCCTAAGTTGTTTAGGGTTTTATATGACAATACCAAAGCCTTGAACATGGCTCAGTAGCTAATAGGCAGCCAGTGCAGTTCTTTTAGCACAGGTCTTATCTGAACATAGCTGGGTGTCCCAGTGACCACGCTAGCTGCTGCATTCTGCACAAGCTGCAGCTTCTGAAGCAGGCCCAAGGGCAGCCCCACATAGAACACACTGCAGTAGTCTAATTGTGAGGTTACCAGTGCATAGATCATCATGGCTGGATTATCCCTATCCAGGAATGGGAGTACTTGGCATATCAACCAAAGCTGGTAGTGGGCACTCCAGGCCGACTGTGACAAAAATGGATCCAGGATTACCCCCAAACTACGTACCTGCTTCCTCAGAGGGAGTGCAGCCCCACCCAGAACAGGCAAACAGCCCAATTCCCAGACCTGGGCACGGCCAACCCATAGGGTCTCTGTCTTATTGGGATAAGACATGCATGCTGGCTATGGCTTCCGGACACATTATCAGCATCAGTCTGAAGGGGCCCTACATGTATACGGATGTATGTGTGTAGAGGTCCCTCGGGGGGGGGGGGATGGGAGCTCTGATCAACCAAGATCCCCATCCCCATAGAGAATGGCCTCCATGCATACCTCTGTATGTGTGTATGTGTTTCAGACTGTCGGCGGTGATGCATCAGCTGGGGGCATGGGCAGGATGCACACTGGTATCTGGGGATGGGGCTAGGCTAGCCCACACATTCTATAAAGCAGCCTTCCCTGAGCTGGGATCCTCCAGATGTGTTGGGACTCCAACTCCCATAATTCCCAGCCAGCTGGGAATTATGGGAGTTGCAGTCCCAACTATCTGGAGGGTGACAAGTGGGGGATGCTATAGAGCACCTTCACGCATTCAGCACCGAAGGCGTGAATAGGACTAGATTGTCTTCTTTCTTCCTTTGATCTCTGCAGAACTGGAATGGTAATTGGGAACAAGTTTACTATGTTGAATTTAGAGTGAAGGAGATGTCTGATAGTACTGATTAAATAGAATCCAATTCCTACCCCATGGGAGCAGGGGCAGAGTTTAATTTTTATACCCCTACTAAAACCTATGTATGTATTAGTTCCAAACAAATTTTAATCAGCATAATTACTTGTTCAGAAGTTCTAAATGGGCATCTCTGGTCTTTTTATTGTCTTAATTTATTTTAATAACTTGCTTTACTTCTAAATTTGCCATCCCATTCATTATAAGGCAAAGCATTGTGTGTGTGCCCCCTTCACAAGCTTCTGTGACACTCAAGACATAAATATGAAGTGGGAAATATACAGCTCCTGCAATTAATTTACTCATTAAGGAGTGTATTTTAGTATGAAGATGAAAGCATAGTAAGTGAATAATGGACAAACAGGGTTTCCAATTGCTGATGAGCTCTGTGCTAGTTTCTGGCTGGCTGCATAAGGGATGCTGTGCAAGGAAGCAATATTATTTTTATTTTTTTAAAATAGAGGTTTTCATACTGTAAGCACACGTTGGACGAATCTCTGTGCTTTCTGATGCCAGTGTTTTGCTTGAAAGGATAGGGAGTTAACCAGAAAATCAGAAATATATCAGCAGCCTGGAAATGTTCATGGTCCCTTATACTGTCAGAAACCTGGCTAGCACCAGCTAGTGCTACAATACACACATGACACATGTATACGGGCGTAGACATCTATAGGGACAAAAGTAACAGCCTTATACCATGTCCAACCATTAATTCGTTTAACCCACTATTATCCATCGTGACTGGCAGCAGCTTTCCAGGTTTTCAGACAGAATTCCCAGCTCTACCTGGAGATTTCAGGGACTGAATCTGGGACCTTTTGCATGCCCTTCATTTCAAGAGAAAGGATCAGGCTGTGCACTCATCTCTTCAGGTTTAGCCCATTCACTGAAGCAAATGCAGTTGTCTATGTGGGTCGGGGAGCTCATTAATCAAGGGTTGTCATGTTTTCCTTTTTAAAAAAAATCCTGACTCCCCAAGCACCAGTTGAGCCTCTTCCCTTTGCATCTCTTCTCTTCACCACGCATCTCTCTCTATCCCTATAACAGATTAGGAGGAACAGCAGCAGGATATTGGTGATGGAGGAAAGGTTGGACATAAATGTATGAAATAAATAAAAATGAACCAAATAAATAATCTGTGTGAAGAGGAAGGCAGTTATAACTACCGGACTTTGGAGGCCACCAGGAATGAAGACCACTGACAAAGAACTGTGGTGAAATGCATCCAGCGCATTTTAATCCATGCTGATACATCGAGTTTATGGACAATTGTGGCATAGGCTTTGATTTTACCTGTGAGCGTTTGCCACTTTCCCCAATAAATTGTGGGTTTCATTTTAGTGTGGATATAGCCACTGTTTGTTGTTTGAGTCTATGCGCACATC
This sequence comes from Shinisaurus crocodilurus, assembly GCA_021292165.1. NCBI lineage: Eukaryota > Metazoa > Chordata > Lepidosauria > Squamata > Shinisauridae > Shinisaurus > Shinisaurus crocodilurus. The sequence goes on from CM037879.1 coordinate 209,516,361, forward strand.
TGTTACAAAGTGAAACAGGGTCTAGTCTTTGCAATAACAATGGGTTACCATGAATTTTAAATCCTTCTTTTATAACTTGCTGAGATTATGAGGTGCTGGCTGAGATTTTCTGTGCTCACACATATACACATCTTTTAAACGAAACAGTCTTGGGAGCAGTAAAGAAAGAAAGTTAAAAAAAATTACAACCCTCCAATGTAGCCTGTTTAAACTTTCATAAAGCACTCACACAGCAGCATGAAAAATAAACGTATTTGTATTGACTCCTCCTTGCAAGTTGAGCTCCATTAAGTTTTAACACCTCAGTAAAACAAAAACTTTACCCTCATCAGAGAACAACTGTGAAGAAGTAATCTGATAAGGAGAAAGGGTTTAAAAACAAAAATGAAAGCGAAAGGAAACACCTCATCCCAATATCAAAGATGCAGGTGGCATCTAGTAGCTCATCACCATCTGGTATCCAGGGGAGCGAGGGAGGTTGCTATGTAGTAAATTATGGAAGCCATCCAGGATTATATCATCAACTTCCGTGTTTGGGTAAAGTGGAATGAATCCATGTTGCTCTCCAAGAGAATTGGACCTAGGGCTTCTCCCCACCCAGGGTTGTGAAATTAGGTGACATCACTTATGTTGATGATCTTTTAGAGACAGCTTTGCAGCCTAGAGTGCTCCATACTGCAGGATAAATATGAAAACCCAGCAACTGCTTCCCATATAGCCTTCATTTTTATTTTATACAGTGGATTTGAAGGGGGGGGGGAATTATACAGAATTTTTTTTTAAATATCACAGAGACGATGATATGAAAACATTAACTTCTCTGTTGCTATGAAAGATGCAGCCTTAAGGCCTGAACTTAGATACTGGACTTCTGAATATTTCATGTTCAGATTTCAGATGGCTTCCATTTTAACAGGGATTTATCTATCCATTAACACAGTCTTTCCAAAAGTGTGTGCTACATTCAAGATAAATTGACATCATATTCTGCTTTTGGAGTTGCTATTTGCATTTACACTAGATATATTACTGAAATACATTTTATTCAAGACTAGAAAACAGACCCGACTTCACATGGATTGGAATACCCCTTCCTTGGTTTTGAATCAGCAGAGACGTCAAAGTAAGCTGATGCAGCTGTTCAGAGGTGGACACATTGTGCCTGCCCCACCTCAGAGAAGCCATGGCCACTGGCACTCCTAGGCACAGCCCCTGCCATGGCGCACCCCTATAGCCTACTAAGAGAGGGACCTGTCCACTTAATTGGGGGGGGGGCTCTCTTCCACAGGGAGAAAGGAACAGCTAGATAAATCTACCCCTTTGACTACTCCCCCTGGCTTCAAACTGTATCAACTGCTTTAAACACATGGACATGTTTAAAATAATTAAGGGTGCAATCCTATCAGGATGCCCATAAGCCCCTGAACTTGGAGGCTCATGGGCATCCAATGCAGAGCGGGCGGAGTGGCGGAGGCGATCTTCGCATCCCCATCTTCCTGCTCTGCATTTTTGCGAGAGGGTTTTTTTCCGCTCATCTAGCTGGAGTATCTTGGAGGGGAAGGGAAGGAGGCTGGAGAGGCTTCGGGATACCTCGTATCCTGGCTTCCCCAGTCTCCTCCCCTTCCCCTGAAATGCACCATTTGACCCCTCTCCAAAGTCACTTTCCCGACTTCGGACAGCAGCCGGTGTGGTTTTTTCCCACGCTGGCTGCGAGGGGGCAGGGAGGAGGGGCAGATCTCCGATTCCCAGCTCCATGGTCAGAGCGCTGTCTCCCACCTCAGATATGGGAATCTGAAAAATCCTATGGCCCCTCAGATGCTGTCTAGGGGCCACAGGATCACTCCCTAAAATTACTTAGTGCATTTTAAACCCCAAATAACCCCAAGGGGCACACCCCTAGGGTCTTCTAAGTAAATATGCATGCCACATTTCAGGTGTCTACGTTTCATGGAGCAATAGCCCTGTCAGGCAGATGATGATGATGATGATGAAGAAGTTCAGATTCTGTTTCTGATTATTGTAGTGATGCATTTAGGGGAGGGTATTTATTTTCACCCATGATGTCATCTTAGTTAGTAATCAGTAAAATTAATCCCAGAGTGAGTATAATTCACTACATTTAAACATACCATTTGGTTCAAAACCTTTCCATGTACCACTCATTTTCACCTGGCTGTAAATCTAAAATAAAGCCCAAAATAAACTTGAAGAGGTAGGCAGATAAACATTTTCAAGATCTGGGCCACGATCTAATATAGCCATAGCCTTTCCCAGCCTGATGCTCTCCAGATGTTTCAGGCTACTACAACTGTGATCAGCCCCAGCCAGCAAAGCCCATGGTCAGGGATGATAGCAGCTGTAGTCCAAACCATCTGGAGGGCACCAGTTTTGGGGAAGGGTGATCTACTATACCAGTACAACTGCTGAAACACCTGTATCTACTTCTGAGAGCAAAACCCTCTCTTTATCTGCTTTCTTCCTCACAGTGAGCTGCTCTTAAAAAAATAAAAACAAAAAAACCCTCAAGTTATTTGATGATGGCTTTCTGCTTGCAAATGAAAACTGGTTCAAAACAGGCATCCAGACAATACTTTCTGTGAGAAAAGGGATGCAATCCCCACTCTTCTTAGTCATGGACATTAAGGACCAATTTACCTTTCAGACAAAGCATGTGGTGCAGCCCTCCCGGGACTGTACCATTTTCAAAATGCAGGTGCCGGATGGCAGGACTCATTGCTCCCTCGAATCACAAATTCTCCGACTGTAGGATAGCCTGTCTAGGAGAAATTATCTTGCCTAGCCTTACCCTTAGTGTGCTAGCTATGGGACTGGAGCAGTTCGTGTGTGTGGAAGAGGATTCAAATATGCAGTCCCTCCACCTGCCATCTGATGAGGCAGAGTTCCAAAAGGCTATGCCATGTGCTTTCTTTGAATGTGTAGATCAGCTCTAACTGTCTGAGCCTGCTACGGCAGTGCAAAAACTCACGTTGCAAGTTGCATCAATGAAAATAGGACAGTTGTGCCTTTTCTTAAGCTAACTAGCTTGGAGTAACTTAGCACAATACTTGCGTGGGTGGATCTCGATTGCCTGATATGCCAATGCTGATTCAGAGGCAGCCTTAAATAGTATATGAACATACGTGAGGCTCAAGCTTTCACATGAAAGAATTTGCATCTGGCCCTTCGTATCACACAACTAATCTGCTGTGCTGAGCTTCAATGGTGCCAGCAGCTGCCGAGGGGAAATAAGGTCGCAAGTCTATGCTGGGACACGGGATTGAGTTGCCACAACGCAACTGGGAAAGGCAAATGGCTGTGGCAAATTAGCATTTCCCCCTACAGAATGCCCTTTTCTAAATGTTGTCTGTTAGTGAAATAACAGAGGAAGTGCAGAAAAGGAAGCTAGCTGTGTAATAGAAACAAAGGATGCATGGAATTGGAGAGCGGTAGCATGATTTATTACAGTGAAATTGAGGCAAAACTAAAGCTAAAACAGAAGCGTAAATATCTGCTCCACTCTGGAAGAAGGTGATCAATGACCATTCTATACCTTTTAAACCATACTATTAAGGAGAAATGAACTTCGCCTTTTTAAAATGAGAGTAAGCAGCTTTTTAGGAAAGCACCAAGCAAATGAGCTAATAATGGAAAGAAAGCAAAATAGCAAAGCCCCTCACTTGGATTTCCAATACGGAATTTACACAGAAGTAAACCTACAACATAGTCCTCTCATAACATTGCAGTGTAGTGTCACCTACATAATGTCCCCAAATTTCAACCTCTTCCCCCTTATCATTTTCTTTCTGGAAACAAAAACACACCTGGGGCATAAAATATCCCCAAAATCTATTGATGTTGTCATTGGGTGCATTCGGCACAAATCTTGTCTGTAAAATAATAAAACCTGTGACTTATCTATACAAGATTGAACGGCCTGCAAGTTAAAAAACAAAAAACAAAACACCTCTGTGCATACATAAATGATAATAGATAATATATCAGTTGTATTAATTGATAATACATCAATTATTACAACAATATAATGCCTACATGATCTAGGGCACAAGTTGGCAAAAAGTAGATCTCCAGATGTTTTGGACTTCAACTCCCAGCATTCCTGACCATTGGCCATGCTGGCAGGGGTGTCTGGGAGTTGAAGTTCAAAACATTTGAGATCTACTCTCTGCCCACCCCTGATCTAGGACACCCTCTAAGGCCCAAGATCAAGGCAATTAAATCAAAGTAATGTTCCATGGATTTGCCAGAGAGGTCCAGTGGGGTATGTTGATAAGAATAAGATGGAGATCTCTACCTATCCTTGATCCAATACTTCACCAATGAAGGAAGGAGAAATCAAGAAACAAACTCCATGGAAAGCCCTATCATAAAGATGGATAATGCCATCACCTCAGATGCTTGGTTGAGGTGCAATTTAAAGCTGAAAATTTCTTATGCTAAATTCTAATTATTCATTTGAATTGTAGCCTTATTTTTACTGGTCCTTTTGTGATGTCCTCTAAAGACCAGCAAGAAAATATGGGGAAGGCAACAACAAGAATGATTAGATATGCCAATTTCACTGGGAACAGGACTACACATTATGAGACGTTCCAAACGTCATGTTTGCCAATGCAAGGCTAGAGGACATTTGCAGGGGAGAATCAGCAGGTGGGAGAACATGCTAAAACCTTTTCCCCAGCCCATTTTCGGTCAGCCATGCTCCAAGAAAAGAAGTAATCAGCCTTGGGGTGGGGCAGGGGGAGGGACAAGATATATAGGAGATTTCAGTAGGAGATTTCCAGGAGCGTTGACACAGGAAGGATTAAGTCCTGTTCTCCCACCTGCCATTTTTTCCTTACAGTTTTCCTTCACCCTGCATTTGAGTTACCCACCAGGCAACATCAGTTTGGGGAACATGCACTTGCTGTGGTGGGAATGTGTAGTTATACCCTGTGCCTGACCATTACAGCAACATCCGATCACACCCTCACACACAATGGTATTTCTAATCACTGCTTCTCAGCCATCTGCTGTAAATCGGAAACGATAATAAAATAATTTCATCTCATCTTCACACTTGGCTTAATTGTTATATAGCGAGCCTGGAAATATTCCACTTTCTTGGGTTTTTCAGTTGTACAGTTAAAGCTGTAACTAGAACTCATTTTTCAAACCCGTTAAGTAATATGGTAACATCCAGTAAAATATATCGGGAAAACACAGTGCTTTATTGAAAATGGCCTTTTCAAGACTGGTCAGGGAGGGTTGTGCACAACTGTATTCAGTACACCATCATGTGTGTACACCATCTATTTTGATGTGTGTACATATCTCGCTGCCAGTTGTTTATCCAAAATGTGTGCACACAGTAAAACAGATACATGCATGATCTTCACATATGATGATGGGTACACAACTCCTTTCTCATGTACAGCCATCTGGTTGAACTGTCATGTGTGAAGCAACTCTCAGATTACTATCGAGCATATTTGCACAAAGGCCAGAGAAGAGATGTATTATCTCTCTAATCCAACCTTCTCATATGAGGATGAGCCTTGAATCCATAAACAATGCAATACGATGCAAACAGGACTGCCTTTGATCTCTCACTTTTCCAAGGGAGAACTTCAATCCATCTGGAGATCTATGGTAGATAGTTGGGAGAGAGAGGGAATTAAAGTTCAGTGTTTTCTGCTTCTGAGGACAGTTTCTTGATTTCTATTACAATTTCTACTGCAAAAGAATGAGTTAGAGGAGGAGGACAGCAGGAGATTGAGATAGAAGGGTGGGCGGAGTCAGAGGGAGTGACAGGTGGAAGGAGGGTCAGTTGAGATGGACAGTTAGAGGATAGAGTTGACAGAGACAGGAGAGTCAAGAAAAGGACTAGATTTTTTACCAGTCAAGATAGCTGGTAAAAAAAAGGAGAGTCAGATATGTTGGGTCAGTGATTAGGTAGAAACATTATTTCCAATTCCTTATTGCAAGAGTGAGGAACCTGTGGCCATTCAGATGTTGTTGGACTACAAGTCCCATCAGCCCTGACCACTGTCCATGCTGGCTGGTCCTGATAGGCACTGAGGTCCAACTCCAACAACATCTGAATGGCCACAGGTTCCCTATGCCATGCTTTATTGAATGACTGCACATTCCTGATTGTTAGGTTTCCTTAATATATACAATATTTGGTTCACATACTTTATGTGTCCTGGTCTGGGTGGATTCCAGGGTAATATGTCTCACCCTGTGTTCTTACCTTTACCTGTACCTGTACAGGCAAGCATCTTTAAGGAGAGTCCTACTGTAGGTGGTGGGAGCAGCTTACGTTGGATAAGTTTATGGGGAGTCTGGACCCAGTGAAAAGCCTGGGCAACCTTTCTCCTAAATGCAAGCATAATAGGAAGTAGGCAAATGTGTATATAATACAATACAGCAAATTGAGAGGAACTTTTGGAAGTGTCTCCTCATCACCATGACTACCATAGTAAATATGTGTGTATACCTGTACGTATAGACAGACCCCTTCTGGGTGGGGGCAGCCAAGTAAAACAGCCTTGAATGTTCTGGAAAATGTCAGCATTAATGATTAAGGGCAGGTTCACATCACACATGCATGTGTGAATCAGTCATCCCAGGTCTAACCCTGGAGAGCAAACATTCACATGGTACTTTTCAGCACAGTCAGTTCACACATTCAGTCAGCTGCCAGTATATGTATGTGGATGAACCTATTTCATTATTTTTTGCTACAACATACCTGCAGAAAAATAATGACAATGGTACAAGATGCTAGTTTACCTATTGTGAGAAACACAAGTCTCACAATAGGTAATGTTGACAAGATCACAATGACAAGATCATCTTCGAGTTACTTGTGTCTCACTAGGCCTTTCCAGACCTTCTCCATGCATACATAAAAATGCATGGCGAAGGGGGAGCAGGACTGTGCTGCTGGTTCTGCTCCTGACATCACATGCCACTCCTTGTTTGTGCATACAGCCAAAGATCTGAAAAGGGGCACCTGGCATCCATACATCTGTTAGGCATGTGGAAATCAGCAAAACTCAAGCTCAGTCTAACTCACATCCATATCAGACTTCCAGATGCTCTTCAAGGGTGGCCCCATGTACAGCACATTGCAATAGTCTAACCGTGAGGTAACTGGTTAGCAAAAGTCACATCAGAGCTGATCCTTAAAGGCAACTCGAGTTGGGGAGCTATTGTGTATTACCACACCACAGCTGTGGTGTCAATGGTCACCTGGTCTGAGCGCATGGTCAGGAACACAGGAAGCTGCCTTATACTGAGTCAGACTATTGGTCCATCTAGCCCAGTATTGTTGACACTGACTGGCAGCAATGGCTCTCCAGGGTTTCAGGCAGGATTCTTTCCAAGCCCTACCTGGAGGCCGGGGATCAAACCTGGGACCTTCTGCATGCAAAGCATGTGCTCTATCACTCTGAGCTATAGTCCCTCCCTACAGCACCTGGTATTCGAAGGCGGTCACCTATCCAACCAAGTACTAACCAGGCCCAACCCTGCTTAGCTTCCTGAGATCAGACGAGATCAGGCTGCTCAGATGTCAGGAAAACAGCATGACTGTTTTCTCTGTTGCATTCGCAGGGTGCTGGTAGCATCTCCGAGTGTGAGTAGGCGAAGCTGACACATGAGGGCACACTCAGAGCCAATTGACAAGCAGTGGGAGACAAGAAAACAACACGCGGCCTCTGATTCCAAGACACAGAGCCATGGCATCATCTACCCTGAGGAGCCCCACTTATTCTGAATCATCATAATCCCTCCTGGACTCTGCCTCTTCACAGCAAGAACTGGAGGAGGGAGGAAAAACACTTCGCAGAGGAGGATGCCATTTTTACCCAGCCAAATTTTTTGTTCAGGCGTGAAAAAACCAGAAGGAGAGCCAAAGTGAAAATGTGAGAGGCTCACACAAATGAGGCATCGGCTCTTCAATTGCCAGAAGCCAGGACTCAGCCCTTCTCAAGCTGTTCTTATTCAACAACGTCTTCTTCAGTCTCTTTCAGTACCAGATGCCCACAGGACCATATGGGTGACATTAGCCTTAAAACACACACAACCCCCAGCAAACTCTTCTTGAGGTAATAATTAACAGCATATGACTGATCGTCTGCATTCAGCTTGGTCACTAGCTGCGCATCCCAGATTTGGGGCAACTAATTGACAACAATCATTTTACAGATGTAGGCCCAAAATGTTTCCAGTGAATCCAAAAAATAATGCCGTGTTGGAGAAAAACACACATTTGTCACTGTGTGTGCCGTGCAAGGGGGATCTCGATCTCTTTGGGTGCATTAGGACTAAATTGGCTCAGATTCAGACAGTCTAGCTTAACTCATCTGTGCCATGGAACACTGTCAAAATCTTTGTGTCTTTATGATATATCTCATTTACTTCCTTTTGGTAAGGTTATAAAACAAATGCTTGCTGCAGCATCTTCTTTTCCAGGAACAAGGTTTTTAACTGTCACTTGAAAATTACAAGATGCACCTCAGTCCCCAAGAGAAAGTAGACTTGGGTTATGTGAGTAAAGGACAGCATGCTCTCCAGCTTAAAAAAAATGATGAATTCTCTCTCACCAGCTACCTACCTTATGTAACTCACAGATTCTGAGACAGAAAAAATATCCACAGACAAATGTTTTAGGATTCCTGAACTCTTTCCTATCCCTTTAAATCGGGGACTGATTGATTGGCTCTATTACATAAAATCTTTTTTTGTTAGTAGTACTTCTTACTGTCAACTGAGACTTATTTCTTTCAAAGCAGATGTATGTGGTGTTTGTAAATACATTCGGATTCATCTAGGCATCTGTACCAAAGGAGTTAAAAGAGAGGGAGTAAATAAACAAATACAAAGGGCTATTAATTGTACTGGATGCTAAGTACTGCATGCACAGGAACAGCCAGGATTCAAACATTAGTTAAGATGTTCCAGACGGTACAAGTGGGACACGAGGCACTTATTGTGCACTTGTGATTCCTCCTTCACTGGTGCTTTACACAACGTGGTCGTCATCCTCCAGGGCCTCTCCTGTTCCTTGCAACCATTTGTGCGGCTGTTTTTAGAGCGAGGACAGTGTGCTATTATTTTCCAGTGGTGGAAAGAACCAGAATGGGAAGCTCGTGTATTTTCACAATTCCACTATAGCGCCGTGTCACCTTGTGGTTGCGTAATGGAACTTCTAGAAAGGCAGAGAAAGAAAAAACTTGGGGGGGGAGAAACACGAGTAAAGGAGCGAATCTTAATCCCACGAGGAATCCAAAAGCAGAAGCCTCGGTAAAGTGGCAGGTTAAAAGCCTCATGCAGAAAGTGGTGCCTTGGAAAGTGGTGCCTTTGCCTTGGAAAGTGGTGGATCCTCCTTCGTTAAGGTTTCTCAGTGGAGGCTGGATGGCCATCTATCAAGGATGCTGTAGGAGCAGCAGATTTTCAGCATTGACAGAGGGTTGGACTCAGGGATGGGGACTCAGACTCCAGGACTCGACTCATGAGACGGACTGAGTTCCCCCTCTGACTTGAGTCAGACTCGAGTCCCAATATTTTTAATGGGACTCGAGACTCGACTCGGGACTCAGGACCAAGGATTCGTGTTCCAAAATCGTGTTCCTCAAATGCAACATGGATAGGTTTTAGGAAGTACAGCAAGTTTATTTTTTAAAATAATTTCCCTAAAATGCAATCTTTCAGACATTTTGGTTTTGGCTGCCTCTGCCTGCCTGTTTGGGGTTCCCAGCCTCCTCTGCCTGCCTGGTCTCTTCTTAACCAGTTCCACAGTTTGAATTGTCCAAGACAAAGGCCTCTGCCTGCCTGCTCTGGGGTTCCCTGCCTCCTCTGTCTGGTTATTTTGGGTTTGTCTGCCAGGTCTGTTCTTGCCAAAATCAGTTGCAGAGTTTTGAAATAAAAATGCACACTTGTGCCTAGAATTTATTTAAGCCACACATCTGAAATAGCCTTATTTTGTTGGGAAAAACCCCCCATTGATTTTAATAGGGACTCGTGGAGTCAGCTTTGGGAGTGACTCGCGAGTCACCATTTTGGACCAAGGACTCGGACTCGAGACTCGGGTCCAAAGACTCGTGACTCGACTCATGACTCGAAACCAAAGACTCTTCAACATCCCTGGTTGGACTAGATGACCTTTGAGGATATTTCCAACCATATAGTTCTGTGGACCATGAGCATCATAGTCTGCAGAGACCCAGGTTCTAGTCCCCACTCAGTCATGGAACTCACCTGGGCCAATCAGTATCTCTCAGCCTAACCAACCTCACAGGTTTGTTGTGAGGATAAAATTGGTGCTAGAGGGGGAATCATGTATGCTGGGGGGGGGGTTAAAAGAAGACCAGGGATGGGGACTCGGACTCGAGGACTCGACTCGTGAGTCAGACTGAGTCCCCCCTCTGACTCGAGTCAGACTCGAGTCCCAATATTTTTAATGGGACTCGAGACTCGACTCGTGACTCAAGACCAAGGACTCTTCAACATCCCTGATTATGGTGGGAGGCGGGGACAAGGCTGGGGCAGAGAAGGAGGAAGGGCAGCTCTTCTTCCTCCCGCAGAGACCCTCCCGCTCCCTCCATGGGCCGCCGCCACCACCACTTACCGTCGGAGGGTCCTTCCCTCGTCTCTGCTCTGGCCACCGCTGCTGCTGCCGCCTTCACAACTCGGGACTCCTCGAACTGGCCAACCTCTCACCCGCTCCTCCTCCTCCTGCTGTTGGCTCCGCCTGGCCCCGGGCGGGGAAGGCGATGAGGCTTCCTGAGCCAGGACTGAGCGCTCTCTCCCTCTTTGTCCGTCCTCCCAGCAGCACCTCAGCCAGCTTGGAGTGGATCCGACGAGCGGGGGGGGGGCACGAAGGCAGTCGCCCCGCTCCCTAGAGCGCCTCAGCCCCTGCTGGATGCGATGCAGCATGCTGCGTCGCACACAGGGAGCCTGGAGGCCATGCTGTTCCACAAAATCTCCCCTCCGCATGACGCGGCGTGCTGCATCACATCCATCAGGGGCTGAGGCGCTCTAGGGAGCGGGGCGACTGCCTTCGTCCACACACCCCCACTCGTCGGATCCGCTCCAAGCTGGCTAAGGCGCTGCTGGGCGGACGGACAAAGAGGGAAGAGCAAAGGGAAGCTCTTCTTCCTCTCGCGGAGACCCTCCCGCTCCCTCCATGGGCCGCCACTTTGGGAGTGACTCGGGACTCATGAGTCACCATTTGGGACCTCGCTCGAGACTTGACTCGAGACTCGGGTCCAAAGACTCGTGACTCAACTCGTGACTCAAGACCAAGAACTCTTCAACATCCCTGAAGAAGACATTGAGAAGACAACTTTACAAAGTAAAAGACATATTTAGGAGGATGAGAAAAGGAAAGCAGGAGAAAATACTCATGTGCAAGTGAGATTCATTTATTCATATCCTCACTCTCTTAAATTATTTATGATCCTTACACTTCTGAATCCTGCAGAGAAAACTGTGCTGGTCACTCTGAGATCTCTTTTATCCTTTCCGCGAACCTGCTTTCAAGTCAAGCTTGCATGAATGAACATTATCCCTTCCCGTAAATATCTGTATCCAATAATCACAGTCATGTATCAACATGTCCCAGACTATCTTCATTCACAAAAGTCAAACAACTGTATCATGCCTTGTGCGGTTTTAACAGCATGGCATTCCCTAGAGACTCCTGGGAAATGTAGTTTGTGAAGCTGTTGAGAATGCTGCCTCAGAGACTGCTCCTTTTTAGAGAATCACAGTTCCCAGGATTCTCTGAGAAGAAGGAATGACTATGAAACTGGTCAATCTGTGGTGTTGACATGCCCTGTTGTATTTTGTTCGGGGGTTTTGATTTCAAAACCCATGTAGGGTTTTGCACAAAACACACTGTGATGTCTGCTAAGGGGATTACTTGTCTAAAAGTCTTACCTGCTTCTTGGCAACTGAACAGCATAGTGAGGTGTGGTTCTATAGGCAAACAGGGTTTCTGAATGGCTTCCTTCCAAGGTTGTTGCCATAAACTGGCTGGTTGCCACAGCAGTAGGGTAAGAGAGATGATTGTAGATGCTCCAGACCTCTGGTCCCAAACAATGAAGTAATAAGGTCTTCAGCAGGGGGAACATCCTCGGCCTGGACAGCAAGGAGGCAATTGCAAAAGCATGCCTTCCACCATTTCCAGGGAAGGGGAGGCTCCCCTGGGGTGGGCAGGAAGAAAGGTGTTGTTGTTATATGACTCTTATTGGAGGACAGGAAGGAGGAGAAGCTGAAGCAAAATCAAGAAAAGGCAAAGGCGAGAAAGGTGGACTTCCTGGAAGCAGCAGCTGCAGAAGCAGTAGGGCCCAGTTGAGGCCTACTCCTGTGGTAAGCTGAAAACTGCAGCAGAAGCAGAGACTGGAAGGCCAGACGTTGAAGCAGTGGATGTGGTAAGAAAAGCTTTTTTTGCTGTGGGTTCCTTAAAAGCTCACCACCATTTGTTTTGTGTCTGCCCAAATTCCTCCATAAGAAAGACATTTCCAGAATTTCTAAAGAACACTTTATCAATTATCTTCAGCTCCATTCCCAGGCACAACTGCAGTTACCTTTTCCTTCCACCTCACTTCCCTTCTCCCTCTCCCTATTGGGTCCCACACAGGATGAACTTCTCAAATAGTTAACAGGATATACAACACCCAACTGCCAATTTGGGAGCACTTCCTTGACCCAAGACACCACTCATAGCAAAGTTCCCTATTTTAATATCCCTTATGCATCCTGCCCTCCCTACCACACCTAAAATCTACCAACATTATATATATTTTTTCTGTAGGTCAGCTGACTATATTGGTTGAAGCTCTTGGAGGTCAGCTGACCACCTGGCAAAGTGATATTCTGGTTGTCAGCTACCCACATGACTGCATCACACATCCACACACAAACATGACTCCAAATTTCTACCAGAAGCAAGCAATTGACAACACATACATAGTCTCCAATTGCCCGGAAAATGCCTGGACCATCACAAAAACCCTTAAGCCATCACGGCTTCTCACTTTGTCATGCAGAATCTTGAATTCCCCTGCCTCCCGCAACTGCAAGCTAAGGGGCCATGGGCAAAATTGCAGCTAAGCTTGCAGTTTTAGCTTAGCTGCAATTTTGCCCATGGCCCCTTTAAGATAGCTCTGCTTAGGCTCGAACAGCCACAGTAAGCAGGGAGGGAACAGATGCTGCTAAACTGGGAGGGCCAGGCGAGGATATGTGTGTGTGCGTGCACACGCACGCATGCTCTATCTGCTGCATGTTGCTGTGGGAAAGGGATTAGCTGGGTGAAAGTCTGGACTGACAGAGAGGTGAATGAGGGAATTTATCACATGATTCCTATCTTTATATTGCCAAAGATTTTATTTCCTAACAGAGCTGACTCTTTGCCTCTAATATGTGAGTTTACACTGTCAGAAGGAAATGCAAGAAACTTCCCCTTCTCTCTGAAGCTCCATGTTTGGGGGTGTGGGGTGGGTAAGCTTCACCTGTTGAATTTGTGCCAATCCTGACAATTGTAAAACAAAAAGAAAGAGATTGTTCTGCAAGAACTGACCCCCCCCCCCATGAAAAACACCAGATATCAACCATTAAGGGTTTAAGTAAGGTAAAAAAAAAATGTTACAAAAGCCACTTATAAAATATTATAAAATAATATATAATATAATAATTTAATAATTATAATATATAAGATTTTGTGTGTTTCCTCTAATAACTTCTGTAATTGACCATGCCCTTTGGTTGCCTGGCCATACCCTTGGCCACGCCCTCATGTTGCCTGGCCACACCCTCTTGATCACACCTTCATGTTGCTTAACCATAATTCTTACAAATTCACACGTGTGTCCCTATTTTCATCTGTGCAATGTTGGAGGGTATGTACATATTGAAGGCATTGTATGTAAATGCAGCCAGCTAATATTTAAATAGGCCAAAGGATATTTTGTGTGTGGTAAAAACAACAACAATAACACCACACTGAACAGAGCCAGGAAAAAGAACTGAAAACCTTACTCTATCTGCAGCAGATTCCACAAATGCCTAGGGCAGGATCTAGGTCTGCCGGTGCCAGCAGGACACACCATTAGCACAGTGGGAGATAGTGGTTCTAAAAGCAACCCGAAATGAGCGGAAATGCTTGGTTCCAGAATGGGGCAGGTCAGTGGAGGTTGCAGAAGGACCTCCACTGACCTGTCATGATCTGGACAAGAGTGTTTCTGCTTGTTTCTGGGTTTGCTTTTCGTCGATCCGCTTGTTGTGTCTCCATTTGGAAGACATGGGGCAGCTGTGCCAGTGTGTGTTTGGGGTGGGGCCAGGCACGTGTCATCTGCAGCCTGGCCCAGCTGTGCTGCCTTGCCAATCAGTGCCTGTTTAAAAGACAGGCCCCAAACACACTTCGGACGCTGGAAGCAATTGTCATTGCAACTCGACTGTAGCCGGATACTCCTGCCAGCCCCCGGACCGAGACTCGTGCTTTCTTGACTTCGGAACACCCCTGACCACGCTTCAGCCTGGTCCTACACTGCTTCATTTTATTTTAGTTTCGGACATACAGTATTTTTCCATGTATAAGACTATACTTTTTCCTAAAATTGTTAGACTAAAAATTGAGGGTCGTCTTATACACGGAAGTAAGCGGAGGAGAGAACCGCGCGGTTGCAAAACTGCCCAGTGGGGGCGTCTTATACATGGGGGCGTCTTATACACGGAAAAATACGGTATCTCTTGGCTTTCAACCTTGGACTGTGTTAATGACAACAGCTTATCTGTTGACCGGACTGATTTACGACACCGCTAGCTTTGTGCTGCACAAGCACTGGGCCCCGCTTGTGCAACAGACTGAGTGGCAGCACAGCAGTATTATTGGATACTGCCCCTTGTGTGTTTCTCCCCTGCAAATGCTTAGAGCAGGGGTAGGCAAATGTGTGCCCTCATAGGGATGGGGGAGAACTTAGTTTGGTCCACATTTTTAAGCAAACTGACCTCAAATGCCAATCAGTACACGGTTACCCTATACAGTGTGTACTTTTCCAGATTTTACAGTGCAGTTCTCTGCTCAACAGCTGTGTACAAGAGTGCATATATTAGGAGAAATTCTGTACAAAAATGCATATATTAGGGAAAGTAGGGATGTCACCTGCGAATATTGGGAGGCTGGAGTGAGCCGAAATTGGCCCCGCTCACAGCCCCCCAATATTTGTGGCGATTCGCGGGCCTACCTTGCCGCCCGCTCGGTCCGCTGCGCTGCGCCACCTGCCCGGGCTCCCGGAGCGTCATTTCCGGCTGTGACGCGACGGGCCCTGCGCCAACGCAGCTGAACCCTGTTGCTGCAATTTTGGCATAGAAACCAGGGCAACAGGGCTTAAAATGTGTTTTAAAAAATGCAGTGATAAAGAAATTGTATGGAACTGACTTATGAATGTATACATGTGAAACTGACACAGCCCAAAAACAGAAGTGATTCGTTCATTCCTAGTTGGATCACCCTAGTCGTTCATTCCTATAATCCCTGACCATTGGCCATACTGGCTGGGGCAGATCAAAATCCAAGCTGGAGAACAATTCTTGGCTTTCCTCCTACCATCACTGAGTGCCCACATCCCTAAGACCTATCCTCCCCACCCATCAGCCTCCAAAACAGATTCCTATTCATTCTGAATGCTCTACCTTTGAGGCAAAAGGCAACTGCTATTTCTGCTCTGTTCTGCATCCCCAGTAGAGCTGCGGTATTCCAAACACCAGGATCTGCAGCCAATGCCTAAATGCACGGTAACACAGAAAAACTGCCCTTGCGTATTCAAGTGACATTTTCCACACCAGCCAGCCAGCCAACCAGCCAGCTTAACGCTTTCCAAAAGTGTGAAGTTTATAAATGAAAGGTTTAAACAAAGCTACATTTGGGAACGTCGCTTGAAACTCTGATTGAGCAAACATTTTGTGGCTGAAATCAGACGGGTTGAAAATTATATTTGTGTCTATGGATATTGGCCTCCTTCTGGTTTTTCACAAAGGACAAAAAACACTTTTTATTTAGTGCCTTTTCCTGTTCCCCCCCACCTACCCCGTCTGTCTAGGCAGAAGGCGATTCCAATCCGCTCAAAGTAAAATGAGCTTAAACTTTTATGCATAATAAAACAGCTTTCGGGCATGGAAGACAGCAATGTTCAAACAGCTTGGGTGGATACTGGATAGTACAGCATATTGTAAACTGTATCCTTGGGGAAGACAAAGGGGTTGTTTTTAGTTTTATTTTCTTTGTTGCATTTGTTTTTACATTTGAAAAGGGCTCTTTCCTATCTCTTGAGTAGAATAATACCTAGGAGGGCCAAGGACATAAGAAAGAGAGAAAGAGCACCCCCTTCCAACTCCTTCTGACTGACAAACCTCTCCCTACCCTACATTCCAAATGCACACAGAGTCCTGGCTACACCAGGGTCCTGGAAGGAGGGGAAACACCCACATAGGGTGTAAGCATGGTAATGGTCACTTCCTGGCACAGCGGTTCCCCGGTGCTGCATTTTTCACGTAAGTACCATAGAAAACCACTTTAAAATGGCCACGAATAGCAAATCACAGCCGTTTTAAGGTGGTTTTCTATGGTACTTGCGTAAATAACACAGCACCGGGGACCTGGAAGTACCTCTCCCTGGCTCCTCTCTGGGGAGATTTGCCGAGCCGGGGAAAGGTAAGTTCCGCAGGACTCAGGGTTCACCCCCGCTTCCACCCCCAATCGAGATCCGCATACATCCCTAAACTATACACACATTTTCCCGCGAAAAGGAAAAACAAAGATTGCAATCTGATACGGACACGGGATGGAACAAGCGTCAAGGTGGAGTTCAGAGAACTTTGGTGAACTCAAGTTCTGCTTCTATGTGCATCTCTACTTGCCTTAATTATAAGCCAGGGTTTCAGCCTGGATTCCATTTGGGGTGGGAAAAGTGCTGGCCCAAAACATTTTGCTACCTGTTGCAGCAGCCCGTGTGCCCCTGCCAGCTAGGCTCAACAGTTTAAAAAGCCTGACTGCACGATTCATGCACCAACTTCTAGCCATCATTCTCCCACCACCACTACCTCATGATCTAGGTTGCTTCACCCTCCTCCATCGGAGGGTCACCCCTGGATATAAAAAACGCCTAGCATAGGTGTTTTTTATTATGACAGTATAAAGCAGGGGTGCAGAACCACAGACCCGGGGTCCAAATCCAGCCCTCCTGGGGGCCAAATCTGACCCTCCAGGGTTTCCCCTGATGGCTGCACTCCCTTCGACTGGCCCCACCCTTTCCCCTAATGACCAATTGTTTGGTGGTCTCCCAGCTTTTGTGCAGGTTTTCCTCCATTCTTAATGGTTGAAATGCCTCTCCTAAGGCGTAGTTACTGGCAATAAGAGCTTTGAGCTGAAACAAAGCTGGTAGTTTGAACTGGTATTTTGGCCTCGTCCCTTTTGCCTTTGGCCCCGCCCACCACTGGAATGTAGCTCCCCCCCCCGAGAGTGTCTCTGAAATGGAATTTGGCCCTCGAACTGAAAAAGGTTCCCCACCCTGCCATAAACCATGCACAAAACACAATGTTCAAGGGCGCCTAGTGTCATGTGGGCTATTAGAAGTAAATGGGCATAATACTTACATTAACTGAGCTATCTAGCTGGGGTTCTGGTCTTCTGGTCCATGTGAGTAGAGGGGGGATGGTGTTGTCTTCCAGGCACATTTTCAACCCTTGAGATATGAGTGTGCATTATTTGACCTCACTGAATAATTATCCCTCTTCTCTAATAACAGCCAAGTTGTTGAGCAATAATTGAGTGAATTCCTTTTCATGCATTTAAATAGATCTTGATGCAGATGCAATTTATGTATATTCTCAGTGTTTAATCATCTCAACTATCACGCATATAGGAGAGATGCATCTAAGAATGTCACTGCAGTGTAAGCCAACATGATCTATCATAAGAGAATTTCCAGTCCCTTGCACCTGTGGTTTCAGTTCATCATGATAAATAGGATTTCCATAATCTAATATTGCTACTGTACTTGGGATAGTAACACTAGCCAAGCTATGTTAGGCACATAAAATCTGACAGGAGACAGAAAACAAAGGCTTTTATATGGTGTGTGATCACGTAGTTCTTATGAAGTATGCTCTTTATCATTTGATATATATATATATATATATATATATATATATATAAACCCACCAATACCTGCCTGGGATCCCAGTCTTCAATCATAAATGACTTTACTTGGCAGCAAGATATAGTGATGTAAGTGGAACTCATTCTCACATGAAAGTGTTTACAGTGTAAGGCCAGGATCTCAGATAAAAGCAATATATTCATGAGCCTCTGAAATCAGTGATTTTGTTATTGCAAACAATATATAGCAATGCGGTGGTTCCCTATAAGCAATAAGCATACATGCACAGGGCTTTTCCGTTCTGAAGACCTTCCCATTCATTTCCATGGAGGGACATACTACATGCAGTCAAATTGATTTGCATGAAGAATAGGGTACCATTTCAATAATTACCCTTCTTTAGGTTTGCCCACTAGCTATTGTTTTTTTACTGGTCAGCTGTCGTAGAGATGGGGGAGAAATTTGTTCAGTTCACATTTTAATGCGAACTTACCCAGTTCACAGTTCCCAAACCAATAAGTAAATGGAAATGCAGTTATACTTCGATAGTCACAATTTTCAAAATTTTGCCATGCACTTTTCCAATTAAAAATGTGTACAAAAATGTGCACATTAGCGAAAATATCATACAAAGATACATGCCATTTGGGAGCATTGCTTGCAAAAATACATTGGGGAAAATTGCATACAAAATATGTATATTAGAAGAAATCTGCATGAAAATACAAAAAAAAATTAATACATCAGTTCAAAAAAATAACATTAGCAAAAATTCAACACTCATCTCTTAAGCACATGCATTAATATAACCAGACCATATACCTGAATAGGAATCCAAATGAGATTAACAACTGTAGGATATATGTTCAAATGTAGAGAGAGCAGTAAGATCCTGAAACCATTGAATGATAGGTTGTGGGTGTTTACAGTGAAAGTCTCTTTGCAACTATGCAAATAATACAAATGCCATCACAAAGACTTTGGTCAATTAAAAGTGCTATGTAAGTGCACTGGACATACAGCTGTTCCTGCAGGTGCTAGCCTACGTATTCCTCATGGGAGACTAAGAGCATAACCCTATGCATGTTTAGGCAGAAAAAAGCCCTACAACTCCCAGCATTCCTCAGCCAGCAAGCTGGGAGTTGTAGGACTTTTTTTCTGTCTAAACATGCATAGGATTGCATCCTAAACCCAGTAACACTTCTGTAGGAACTCTCTTGGAGAGAGGTTGAGGATTCCCCTGGCTAAAATGCTGTTGAGCAAAATCAAAAGGACACTCTTCATTGGCACCTGAAAACATATCATGAAAGGAACTTCTTGTTTTCTGAAGTGTTTTTGAGACAAATATTGATAGTGTAAAACCAGCAGTTACAAGACTTTTGAGATGTCACAAAATACAGACTGCATTTAGACTTTTCAGAGGGAGAGAGGGGGAGAGAGAAAGAGAGAACTGCATTGAAGTACATTTCAAGAGCCCTTACCATTCTTTGTGGATGAATCCAGAGAATCTAAAGAGACTGCTAACCCCTGTTCAGCTCCTGACAGACAAGCATCCATCATTCAACATTCAGCTGAAGGGCACTGAGCATTTGGAGTGAAAGAAGACCCGAAAGGAAGTTTGAAATGTTGATCTCTCATGTGTTGCACACAGTCATTATTTTTTTTGCCTATTCCTGTGCTACTGATAGGTGCATCTGATTTTTATTATTTATTTATACAAAAATGTATACCTCACTTTTCCCCTCCAAAAGGGAGTTGCTCGCTCAAAGCAGCTTACACAATCTAAAAAGGGGCATAAAAAGGAACACTAGTACGGTATATCATTAAAGCACAATTGCCGGATTTGTTATTCTGAAAATAATAAGCACAGCCTTCCCCTTCCCTGAACTGCTGCCCTCCAGATGTGATGGACTACAACTCCTATCATCCCCAGCTGGCTTGTCATAGACCAACAAATCTAGAGGCACCAAGTTGGGGAAGGCTGCCAACATTTTCTAATTAGCGATGAAAGAGACTGAAAGATTTGTAGGAGTGTGCTTACACTCAAAGCTTGAGCTCATCGAAGTTCTCCAATTCCACCTTGAAGGTTTCATGTAGTAACAGATTGCAAGCTTTGTTTGTTTCTTTTCATGTGATAATTCATGTGTATTTTCATGTGTGCTTTCCCATATGCATGCATCAATTATGCACATCTTTGAAATCTATGCATTCTTCTCCCTTTGATTAAAGCGTGTCTGTGGGCATTTTTCAAAAGCGCACATTCTTCTCATGCACATTTTTTCAAGCGTACACATGTTGTCAAATGTATGTGGTTTGGTCCACAAATAGCATTGCAAGCTCGGAAACGTATGGACCTCAACCACAGTTTGAGTGAGTCTGTGTTTGGTCTGGGAGGTGTGAACTGGGTATATCCTAATAAAAAACAAACAAACAGCTGAAACAAATTTCTCATACATCCTTAAGATTTGTAGAGTTGGCCAGAAGATATGTTGAAGCTGGGCTTGGGGGGTTGCTCACTTAGAAGGAATGGACAGAAATCTATGAATGGAGCAGGACTGACAAGAAATGTCAGAGGCGATGGAACATTATGCCTCCCCTACCTTCTCCTCACTTGTTCCCCTCCATCTCTGCCACTCAGTTCTCTACAGCAGCCTTTCCCAACCTGGTGCTCTCCAGATGTGCTGGATTACAACTCCTATCATCCCAAACTGGGTGGTGATGATGGAATTTATAATGCAGTGTATCTAGAGGGCACGAGGTTGAGAAGGCAGTGTTTCTCTCTACCTCTTATATGCCGGCACCTTCATAAATTTATCACAAAGATCTCCTTCTCCTTCTCTTTCTCCTAGCCCTGATAATTTATACAGAAAGAAGCTATTTCCCAGCTTTATATGAAAACCTCTCATTGAACATAAGTATAACATTGGGCATATTAATCCTATGGTCCCTAGACAGCATCGGGGGGGGGGAGGGGATAGGATTCTTCGGATTCCCAGATCCAAGGTTGGAAAAAGAGCTCCAGCCTCAGAGCTGGGGAACTGCTCTCAGATCCCCCTCCCCCTACAGCTGGTGCAGAAAAAACCACACTGGCTGCTTCTCTGAGGTCGTAAGACCAACCTTGGAGAAGAGGTAAATGGGGCATTCCGGGGGACAGGTAGGGGAGGAGACCGGGGCCACCAGGATATGACATATCCTGACGGCGCTTTAGCCTCCTTCCCTGCCTGTCCAAAATCATCCGTCTAGCTGACTTACAGGGTGGGAGGAGTGGGGAGGTGGAGATCGCCTCCTCCACCGCCTCCTCCACCCTGCATAGGATACCCGTAATCCTCCACATTTGGAGGCTTACAGGCATCCCCATTGGATTGCGCCCTCACTTATAACTTCAAGTTATCAGATCTCTGGTACCACAAATAAGATTCCACTGCAGAATCACAACTCTTTGTGCTTCCTCTTGGATAAGTTACTTGACATTCGACAGAACATGAGTTTGTACTTTTTGACTCGTTAAAATCAAAAGAAGAACTCCTAGAACTAGAAAAATATGCTTTGGCTAATGATGCTACATTTTTCTCTTGGATTCCAGCATGAATAAGTCCAGCCACCCTTGGAGTATGCAGACATTCCATTTTGCAAATTGAACTTCTTGTCATAGGAACCTGGTTCATCTACCTTACTATTGTCTTCTCTGACTGGCTGCAATGCTCCAAGGTTTCATGGCCAAAGAAGACATTACTTTAAAGCGGTATCTAACAGCTATGTCTTTAAAATAATAATTAAAAAACCCTCTATCAGGACCCCTGTGTGTGTGTGTGTGTGTGTGTGTGTGCGCGCGCGCGCGTGCACAGTGGTGCTAGTAGGAGGGCTTTTACAATCTGAATTGGGCCCCCTGCACCTACTCTAAAGTTAAAAAATGAAAAGAAAAAAGATGCAACTGCTTTAAATTTAAAGTAATGTCTGTTTTTGCCTGTAGACTCCTTCCACGTATACCTACCTGAACCTAGAGCGAGGGCCTTTTTGGTGGTGGCACCCTGGTTGTGGAATGCCCTTCCCAGAAAGCCTTGACTGGCACCTTCCTTGCGGTAATTTTGTCACCAGATAAAGATTCTTTAAAGATTGTGGTGTTAAAGCTGTGAATTTTTATCTGTCATGATGTACTGATTGATTGATTTTACTGATGCCCTATAATTTAAGGATGGGAGAAGAACCAGGGATGCTCGAGCTCATGGAGATTCTCTTCTCCAAACTACACTTTGAAGCTTGGCTTACCTTGCTCTCATTTTCATTTGCAACGTGTTTTTCTTTTCGTTCAAATAGAGAAAGTGCACGTTTAGAGTGGGAAAAGTGAGCATTTCCATTCACATTTTTCAAAAGTGTACACTTCTCCCCCCCCCTTGACTAAAGCATGAAAATGTGTATTTAAAAAAAACCCACGCACACCTTAAAGTGCACATTTGCCACAAAAACAAAACAAACCCCCCACAAACACATTTTTAAAACACCTTTCCAAGTTTGGAAATGTGCAATTCCCCCCCCCCCCATGTGCTCCCATTCGTGTTCAGGGTTCTAAGAGGGGCAAATTCTGATGCATAGCAAACTGAAATGAAATTCTCTTAACTTTTGGTTTTATTTTCTCTGTTGGCAACAAGACATTTTATGCTGCATTTTGTTATTTTGGGTTATTGTATTTTAATATTTTATGTTGTGTGAGCTGCCCAGAGAACAGTTGTTACTGGGTAGCCTACACAGATATAGTGAAATTGATCAATGAACTGATATAAATAATCCAACCTTTTTAGAAATCCATATAAGCTAGTGGCCATCACAGTATCTTGTAACAGTGAATTCCCTACAAACAGGGTTGTAATCTGACATGAAGATGGGAGAGATGGCTTCTTGGGAAAGAAGGAGGAGCTTCTCCCATGCATCCCAATCCAGGGGTGTAGAACCTCTTTCAGGGTGAGGGCCATATTCCAGTTCAGAGAAGCTCCTGGTGGCTGCATCCCAGTAGTGGTGGGACCGAAAGCAAAAGAGGCAGGGCCAAAAATACAGCAACTACTAGCATTGTTTAGCTCAAAGTTCTTCCTGCCGGTAGGTAAGCCTTAGCAGAGGCATTTCAACCTTTTAGAATGGGGGGAAATGTACAAAAGGCAGGAAACCACCAAACATTCAGTGGCCAGAGGAAATGTGATGGGGCCAGGAGAAGGGTGTGTGGCCATCTAGGGAAACCCAGAGGGCTGGATTTGGCCCCCTGCTGACCTGGATTTGGCCCCTGGGCTCTTAGGTTCTACACCCATGCGCTAATCTAGCCACATGCTGTGTTCATTTGCACCAATAGGGTCTATATGAGAATGGCAAGTTCCAAAAAGCCATCTTGATGTAGGCAATAGCAATAAGCAGGCATGTGGGGGCACAATGCACTGGAATGAACGATTTTGTACCTCTGTCCTGCTAATTTTCATGGGGCCATTTACAGGAGATGTTTCCATGGCACGGCACAATAGGGCTGCAACCCAAAAGTTGATAGGCTCTAGATTAGTCCCACGAAGTCTACTTGGAGGCTGTCTGCCTCCATAAACAAATGTGGCCTATCCATAACTATGAAGCGTATACAACCTTTAAAGGGAGATATTTTAAATCAAGCCCAGCTTCAGCAATCGGCATCTTGGGGGCAAATGCTAGGGGCCCAGAAGGGCCCGAAGCTGTTGATGCCTGCCTGGGCTGGATGGGCCCATTAAAAAAAAAAAAAGCAATTCACTGCTGCCTGTTGCTGAGGGATATGCTATGCAACTGTAGTGAGGGAGAAAGAACCACTGTTGAGGGCAACAAGGATGATTAAGGGACTGGAAGCAAGGCCCTATGAGGAGAGATTGAAAGAACTGGGCATGTTTAGCCTTCAGAAGAGGAGACTGAGGGGAGATATGATCGCACTCTTCCAGTACTTGAAGGGTTGTCACAAAGAGGAGGGCCAGGATCTCTTCTCCATCATCCCAGATTGCAGACACGGAATAATGGGCTCAAGTTACGGGAACCCAGATTCCACCTAAACATCAGGAAAAATTTCCTGACTGTCAGAGCAATAAGACAATGGAACCAACTACCTAGGGAGGTGGTGGGCTCTCCCACTCTGGAGGCATTCAAGGTGCAGCTGGACGGCCATCTGTCAGGGATGCTTTGACCTGGATTCCTGCATTGAGCAGGGGGTTGGAGGACTCGATGGCCTTATATAGGCCCCTTCCAACTCTACTATTCTATGATTCTATGACTGTGTAGTGTTGCTCCAGAGGGGAGGGATTTAAATGCTGGCTCTCTCTCATCTCATGTTACTGCCACTCGACACTCCCTCGGCAATGGATTTTTATTTTTTAAAGGGCCACTGGGCCAGGGGTACCCCTTTAAGGTTTTTTTTTCTCCTTGCCACCTGGCACTGAGAGGTAGACTTGCCTCCAAGGCCGGGTCGCGCCCCCGACCCGATCTTCTGAGCGGCACGGAGAGGTTCTCCGTGCTGCTCGATTGGGCTGTCTTCTGCCCCATCCGTCACTTCCGAGACCGGAAATGATGCACGGAGGCACAGGCACAGAACGCGCCATAGGGGTCCAGTGCGCCTGCGCAGGGTTCCGTCGCGTCATTTCCAGTCCCGGAAGTGACGGGACGGAACGGACCGCGTGGGTGGCTCACCGTGGAGAGGGCGAGCCACCCTGAAGACCAAGGTAAGGCCTCGCCGGGCATGAGCGGGGCCAATTTCGGCCTCATTTCTGCCCGGCGAGGCTCGTTTTCACAAGCCTACTGAGAGGAAAGCCGGGCAGCTGCATCAAGCAATGGAACCATCATTTCAGTCCTTTCCCATTGTCCCAAATGGAGCAATGCTAGTCGGGCAGCTCCCTCCTTTGTGGCTTAAAATGGTGGCTCCCTCCTTTGCTCACCGCAGCTGCTGGGTGGCCCCCCTTGGCACCATCACCGCTGCTGCTCCCTGCAGCTGCGCGGCATCCCTCTCAGTGCCACAGCTGCTGCTCATGATACCCAGACTGCCACTGCATAAGCCTATTAAAATACACCAAGATAAAAAACAAGCAGCCAAATAAATCCAATCCCGAGGTACAGTGGTGATAATAAAAATAATAAAAGGAATAACATTATCCATTAAAATATTGGGTAAATCAAAAGGTCTTCACCTGGCGCCTAAAAGAATAGAGGGTAGGCGCCAGGCGGACCTCCTTGGGGAGTTGATTCCATAGACGGGGTGCCACAACTGAGGCCCTAGTAAGGCCACTAGGACCCATTGACACTGGAGGGTGCCACTGACGTTAGGTGGTCCACTGTGATAGGGGGATACACAAAGGGCCCTTTGACCAGTGCCCTCTCCTACCTGGGGCCAGCCCTGTTTGAAACAGACTTTTTACACAAAAGCCCATGTCATATTAACTTTGCATTTTGTTTTCTTCCTATTGTTTTTCTTTCCCGGCATAGGAGATTTTTACTTGGGCTGTAAATCATCCATTAATGCTGCTGTTCCTGTGTACTGTTCTTCTTATCTCAATGAATTTTTAATGAACAACTGAATAGAGGAATAAATTATCGGTTTTCCGCCAAAACCACCACTGTCTGACAGTTTCTAATTGAACATAATGATTTTATTAGTGTATTTGACTAGAATTTAATCAGGGCTTGTTATTGTTAAAATAATTTCCTGTCTTTGATGCTTCTGCCTTTCCTTTAATACTCTATATCCCTGAAGGAGGGAAACAGACGAAAAAAATTGGACTCACCTAGCATTAGATGTTCAATGGCTTATTCCTGTCAATTATGAATGCAACAACACGTCAATTTAGCTTGACTGGGAAATATGAATAGAATTTTTGTCTTGGCTTACAATTTATCTCAGTGAGAAGCTTCAGAAAACTTTTCTCATAATCCCATCAAAGAAACATTGTGTGTGTGTGTGTGTGTGTGTGTGTGTAGTGTTTTATAAGAATGACCTTACTGGATCAGGCCAAAGATCCATCTACTCCAGCACACTGTCTCCAACAGAGGCCAGCCAAATATTTTCATGAAGCCCGCAAGCAGTGCAAGGCAGTGGAATGAGTGTGAACAGAGCTATAATGTTTAAGTTATGTAAGTTCACATTTGAATACTTTGGGAGACTTCTATTGTGTTGCGCTGAAAACGTCTTCCAATTTCCCCCCACCCATTCTCATTCAATTTGATGGGGGGGGGGGAATCACTTTAAAAAATTGAAAGGAACATTGGGGAAGGGGTGCAAAAGCCCCATAGATAGGTGGGGTACAGGTTCTTGCATTTACTTTAATTATAAGGTGGCTGGTGGTATATGTGTGATTGTCCTGTCTTTCCTTGTACAATCATCTCTTTGGTGCTCTGCAAACTTCCCAAGTTTCCCACACTACAATTAAAGGAAGATGTCATGAGGTCCCTCCCATGGGGCTTTTAACAGATTTGGAAGCAGGGGCAGAGTGAAGCAGAGATGTGTAGCGGGAGGGGGGGAATAGCACCTTCAGTCGCCTTGCAATGATAATGGAAGCTGAAAAACACCATCAAAAGAAATTGAAAAGAAATTCTGAACCATCCTGAGAAGGAAGCAGAAAAAGGGAAGAAAGCTTTCAAGCACTAATAGTGCCCTGCCTGTCCATGACTTCAATTAAATATGGAGTCAGGAAAGAATCAAATATTTACAGCACACTCTCCCATGCTTGTTTACCTTCAAGTAAATCCCTCAATGGGACTTATTTCTGGGTATGTATACATAGCACTGCAGCCTGATGGAAGTAAGCCCGATTGAACTCAATGGGACATACTCAGGAGAGGCTGGTGACTCCTATGTCAGTGGGGCAACTTATCCATTGCTTCTTTTTGTTTGAACTGTATAGGAGCGCTCCATGGTGCTCCATGGTGATGAAACTATTTTGGGGACGAAGTTCAGCACCATGGCTATTGTTCCTATAAAGCTCTAAGAAAAAGATGCAATGGATAAGGAGCCCCACTGACATAGGAGTCACCAGCCTGCCCTGGACATGCTTCCAAATAAGCCTGCAAAAGATTGAACAGTATGAGTATATTTGAAGTGTGTGTGTGGGCTAGCCGTGCCCCCTCCATCATCATTCCTGGCACCTTCTACATGTGAAGGGTGACTTTGTGACCAGGAAGCAGGTACACTGCGCTAAACTCTTAGGTGGGTCGTGTTCCTAGTCCCTATCCAAGGCCTTGAACAGTATCACTTTTTATTGCAAGGATTGATGCTGATACCTGCTCAGAACAAGGTGGAGACATCCCACACAACCCTGTTGTCCTTTTCCCCGGTCCTCCCTCAGTGTTTCTCTCCAACACATGAACACGCAGCTGCATCAGTTTATGATCCAGAACTAACACACGGAGTCCTCGTTTGTTCTTTGAATGTGTAACTGTAACATTCTGCAAGCCCTTTGCTATTAAGCCTTGCAACCTATTTCAAAGCTGTGTTTAGCCTCAGAGCATTCTTCAGGCACAGAAAGGAACAGAGAAGCGAAGTATCAGGCTCAGAGCAATTGGCAGATAAATTGGAATTTATCCTCCAGATTGGCCAGGCCAGGTAAGGAGCCTGACCCTCTGCCCGCGCCTGGTCAACAAAAGCCTTATTCAGGTGTTCCAGATCTGTGTTGTTGAAACATGCAAGGAGGGGGAGCATGCTGGCTCCGCCCACTCCCTCATCGCTCTTATTTCCCTGTACGTGTAATTATCAAGTGTTCTGGATCATGTGGAGAGCCCCCATGGAGAGAGGAGGCTCTCCTCTTCACAAAGCCTCCCTCCACATGGAGAGGGTGATGAGAGCGATGAAAGAGAGGGGTAGGGCTAGCCCGCTCTCCCTCCCTCCGTGTTTAAACAACACAGATCCAGAGCACCTGAATAGGGCTAGAGTGGTACCTTCTATTGGATGCATTTCAAATGCTAGCTCCTCCTGCTGAAGCATCCAGTTCCCAACCACTGACATGAGGACCCTGAGCTGAAGAATTCACCCTTCCAGCCTAGGCTGAGTTGCGTCTACCCTTATTTTATTTTTATTTTATTTATTATATTTATTAATCGCCCATCTGGCCGGTCACCCGGCCACCCTGGGCGATGTACAATTAAAATACAGTAAAACACAATAAAATATAATGATTAAAACAATATAAAAAATTCTTATTAAAAACCTAACCCACCCCATATTCCCGCCTGAACAGCCATGTTTTTAATACACGGCGGAAGCTCATCACAGAGGGGGCATGGCGAAGGTCACTAGGGAGGGAGTTCCATAATGTGGGGGCCGCCACAGAGAAGGCCCTCTTCCTAGTCCCCACCAGCCTGGCTGCTCTGGCTGATGGGATAAGGAGAAGGCCGTCTGTGGCAGACCTTGTTGAGCGGCCTACTTGATGTTGCTGGAGGCGCTCCTTGGCCTTAATAGTAGTTGAGCCAGAGGTGAAGTGGGGCTTACGGGAAACGCTATAGGACAATGGCATCCTTTATGTTTATTAAAGCAAACAATATCCATTTCCATTCACAGCTCTTTCTGGAATACCTTACAGGGCACCATTGAGGAGGTTCCAGTCCTTTTCCCTCCTTTTTTGTGGGGTGGGGGACGACGATTGCCTATAGATTCCAAATCATATGCTGAAGAGGAAGCTTGTGAATTAGATGTGTGTGGGGGGGATGCCAACATACATATTTAGCCTCTTGTCTGTGCACTGAATTAACAAGAGATCATTTGCAACCCTTTTTGCACACTATTTTTAGAAAGATTCTTCCACTAATTTGCCATCTGTGATGATTTTATTTTTTTCCCCCTCCAGTAAACACTTCTGAGAAATAATTAAAGTGTTAAGAGTCTGGGGAAAAAATCTGCTTGGTGAGCAAATGCACACACACACACACTCCGCCTCCCCGGTCTCATCTGCCCCATGTAATCCAGACAAGTGCTGCAAGCCCAAGGCAGCTTAATTAAAGTGAACGCAGATTTAACAGCAAGGAGCACAGTGAAGCTTCAAGCTGGAATAAATGTGTAACAAACATTAGTTTATCTCCTCCTCTTCCTTTTCTTCAAATACGGCTGGTGAATATTTTAGCTTAGCAGAAGCAATTTACATGACGCGAGAAGGAGAGAAAGCTGATTGGGTTGGAAAGAGGAATGAGGTTAAATAAAAGGTGAGAGATGTACAAATCTGGAATTATTTCTGTAAGAAGAAGTGCAATTGACATCTCCTTTCATCTTTACCTGCATAACGGCAGGTGTGTATTAGATATGATGGCTCCGGTTATAGATGCATACCAGATATGGGGCAGACACATCGTTTGTCTGGACCTTGCAAGGTAATTCATACGTGTGTATGGTCCTGGCCAGCTATTCCTGGCCATGCCAGCATTTTTTTTTAGGGAAATTGCTGGTTAATAGCTCAGAATGAGCGCTTGAGGCTTCCTCAGCTGGAGAGATACAAGGTCAAAACATGATGGTGGTGGTGGTGGTGGAAGTATTATCCTTCCTTTCTGCATACCATGTATTTTAGGTAGCTAACACATGATAATGGTATGGTTTAGGGCCAAAATAGACATTACTTTAAATCGGTCTATTTCCCCCCCCCCCCCCTTCCATTT
The DNA here is from genome assembly GCA_021292165.1 of Shinisaurus crocodilurus. NCBI lineage: Eukaryota > Metazoa > Chordata > Lepidosauria > Squamata > Shinisauridae > Shinisaurus > Shinisaurus crocodilurus. The sequence continues at coordinate 209,546,141 of CM037879.1, forward strand.
TTGTTCTAGAGTATGTACAGGGGCCCTAATCCAGATCTTTAAAAAAAAAAAAAAAAAAAACCAACAGCAGCAACAACAAACACACACACGGGTCCTGTTTGGGATTGGGGCCAATAAGCTACTCTAGAGTAAAAATGAAAACAGGCATAGCTGCTAGACACAGATTTAAGGTAATGTCTGTTTTGACCCACTGAGATCTCTCTGGGGTGACACACCTTCCTTCTCCTCCCCCAGCTAGAAGGATGTACATGCCATATACACATGTAGAAAAAGAAATTCATAGTAGAATTCAGGTTTTCAAACACAAATGGGGTGGCAAAAGTGAGGGGGAATTTGGCTAAGCCCTAACTACATTCATGTCCTCACTGGAGGATTCTTCCTCAGAGAAGGAGCTAGAGCTCCGAGACACAGACAGAATCAAGGAGCAGCCCATGGCAGAAGAGCAGGAAGAGCTGGGCCCTCCATCCCCTCAAGAGGAGGGAACTCAGCCTCTGAGACAGAGGCTGGGCAACCCCCTAGCCCCCAAGAGCGGCAGCATCTCAAGAGGCAGGCCAGAAGAACCCCGGTGAGAAGAAGTGCCTGTTTACAAAGGAAGGCTCCTCATGAGTAAAGGACTCCTCATGAGTAGGGGCCTTCATATAAGGATTCTTCCACAAGCCTCTGATGTGCTGCAGCTGTGTTCTGAGTGGGGCTTTTGAAGGCCCGGTTTATAAGCTCTCAGTTGAGACCTTGCTGGAATGCCATCTTTATTTCAGGCCCCAGGACCTTCCTACTTTGGACTTGCTTCTCTTGTGCTGCTGTCTGACCCTTGGATTCCTGATCCTGACTCTACTCTACCCTGTTTCTTGGATTGTGCTTGTCTTGGACTGCTTGCCTGTGCTTCTGACTTCTGCTTCTCTCTTGACCTTCACAATGGATTTGCCCCATAGACTGCTACAGGACTGAGCCTGAACCAGCACCAGCCACAGAAGGATAGCTCATCCCATTTTGGACAAGCAAACTTCCCACCTTGATTGAGTTCAGGAGTGACTGGTTTTTCTTGTTTCCAGGAAAAATACAGTGCTGACTGGCTGGTTCATGTGTCAATCATGAAGCCATGTCCACATGCACCCTTCTTCATCTCACTGTGCTGATTGGCTGGTCCTATGGCAACCTCTCCTCTCCCTTCCCCTTCCCTCCCCCACAACAAGATTTCAATTTTTAAAAAATACAGATTGACCTCCCAAATAAGAGTGTCCTATAAATATTTAAATGAATAAGCATTCCAGGCTCCTGGATTTTAAAAAAAGCCAAAATCCTGCCCAAAGCTTGGGGAAAAGGGTGAAAATACACACACCGGACTTGGAGGCAGTGAACGTTGTATCAAAATAGTTAAGTGAACCCACTTTAAAAGGGGAATCCATTTGCCACAGTTGATTTCACATTTTCCCTTTACTGCAGCAAGTTATTCTGTAAAGCCAAATATGTCATTGCCCAAGTGGCTTTGGTCATTCAAGTTGTGGGGAGGGGTACAAAATGACTTGTACGTAATATTTTCTGTGTATTTTGTAACATCCTAAGTGGGAACTTATATATCTGATCATATGGAGAAGAAGTGGACATGTTCAAATTGCTCCCTTGATAACTTCAACTGATAAAAAATAATGGTATTCAAAGTTTTATAATATTAAACACACACAAACCCCCCTAAACCATTGGAACTGAGGGACCAAACATGGACATTTTCATCTCGGACATTAGCTTTTGAGAAAACGATGAGAAACTTTAAAAGGAGCTACTGAATAGCAAGCATTGCTAAGTTCCTTCTATAATTATAATGGCTCCTCTGCCTGTCTCGCTTGAATTTCCAAGTTCTCATGTGTGGTTTGGGTGATACTGAAAACCACAAGTGAGCAGTTCTTGAAACTGTTCTGAGCATAAGCAGTATGTTTTTTCTAGAAATTTTGTAAATGTTTTCCTATGTATAGTGTATGTCTTAATTACACAGCTACGCAAAAGACCAGGATGGCTGAGAAGACCCATTCAGAAACATAATAAGGAATGTTTAAACATTCACATACACAAATTGTATAATTGCTGTATCAGCTGTAACTTTTCTCAAAGAGGCGTCTTGGTTCCTTCTTAGATTTTTGTTGTTGTTTGGTTTGTTTGCATGTATTTCATTTTTTAAAATGTAGGATCTGTGACTCATTAGAATGTGACTATTTCCAACTTCCCTAATTATCTCAGGGAACTAAGATTGACTTTCTGTCTAGTCTGGCACAATTTTTTTGGACCTTTAATAGAGCCAGGGTAGTGTAGCAGGAAGGGTGTCAAATTAGGCCAGGGGAGATCTTTTCTTTTTTTAATTTAATGCATTTCTTGCCTGCCATTCAAGTCAACAGTCTTGATCTGGATTCAAATCCCCACTCAGCTATGAAACTTGGGCCAGACATCTATTGTAGGGTTGTTGTGAGGATCACCCTTGGAGGAATTTTGGGATGATGATGATAAAATAGCTTCATGAAAGGCAGGAATTCATGCACTGAAGTGTTTCCAATCACTTCAACTCCATTCCAGGAAAAACTTCATTTTTTGAATGTCTGTCTGTCATGTTAAAAGCACAGAAACTCTGTCAGGAAAAGGTGGCAACGCTGTAGTACAGGTGTGTGGCAATTTGTGACCCTTCCAGTGTTTTGGCCTACAACTCCTATCAGCCAGCATAGCCAATGGTGAGAGAGCATGGGAGATGTAGGCCAAACATCTGGAAGGCCACAAGTTGCTGTGTAGATGAGGACCCCCCTACCTAACTGGGCCAGCATCTGAGCACTAGGTCTACTACCTATACCATGTACAACATAAGGGACATTGTGCTTAAATTCTTAAAATAAATGCCACAACATTCATGGTTTAAAAAACCTCAAAACATTATTTTAAAAAATATCAAATACAGACAGTGTTACAAAAGCCTCCCTCAGACAGTCAAAAACCACTAAATAGTGATGTGCAGACTCCTCTCATGCTATGTTGCTGTTCTAGAACTCTCCATAGGGCTGACAGACAGATTCATCTGGCCCTAACAACATCTTTTGAACATCCCACATAAAATATGGAGTACTTTGAGTCCAAGATTTTCAAACTGCTGTACTTTAAAGCTGTTGGGCTAGACACAGATACCCACTTATCTATTATCAGAAATGTGAAGTGGACAAACTGTACCAATGGAAGCTCAGAACATTTCTCACACCAAAAAAAAGTGTTATTAGCAGAAAAATCCTATTCATCTCTGCTTAGAAAGTAAGCCCCATTGAGTTCAATGCAACTTACTTCTGGGTAGGTGTTTATAGGATTTCAGTCTAGGACACCACTCCATCTTTAAATTATACTGTCACTTGCTTTTAAAAAAATTTTTAAAATGTAATGTGTTTTATCTTTTATTGTATTTGTTTTTATTATGTCCCCCTGAGAACTTTGGCTATAGGACAACTCATAGTGTAAATAGTTATTCTTAAGAAGTCACTTTTCACATTTGCTTTTTTTTTCCCCCATGAAATTTTATTTTGAAATAAAGTTAACAAAATAAACAAAAAGAAGAGCATACATAATAACAAATCAAGGTCACTAAAGAGACAAAGGAATTCACTAATTATAGTTCTTAGTCTATAACTGATATGCTTATGGAACATCTACAGTAAAAGGGCCTAAGTAGGAGCTCGATACCCATTCACATTTGTTTTAAAAAACTAACAGCAGGTCACTCCTATGTCTCCAAATGGCCCATACAAATGTATAATAAACATGGCTGGCTACTCCACTGACCTGTGAACTACAAGCTCTGCAGTTCATAGATCCTTAGAGAAGCCAGTGGCGGAATCTTCACACATGGATATCTTGCTCCCTATTAAATATCAGTCATACATACATCACTTCAACTCCATTCCAGGAAAGCCCAGAAGCCCAGTTTGGGATTATGCCTAACATGGAATTTCAACACATGTAGGGGGCATGGGGCTGTGCTTACTGGTCCTGCCTCACCATCCAAACCCACTTCACCCCCGACTTGAGAGTACAATTTTTAAATGTCAGTGTTGCACTTCAGCAATAATCATCCTATCTCCCACCCCAGCTGAAATCTGGTGATTGGAGAGTGGGACTCTAGTGTGGGAACCCCGTTTCTGGGTCCACTGAGTCATTCTGTGGTCCTGGGTAGACAAAGCCCAGCCCAGCCCAGCCCAAAGAACAGTCCACAATCCAGAGAAGAAGAAGCAGTCAAAGGGCCACACAGAGTTAAAAAAGAAAAAAAGAACCACGGTGGAGCAGCACTTTGTAAGATTGGAGAGAACACAGTCCTGCAAGCATCAGGCTGTGCCTGTGAGCAGAACTAAGGTCACCCCCATCCTGTTTGTTTGGCCTATGCAAATAGCTGTCCTCAGATGCTCATGATATTTCTAAAGCTGACAGCTACACTTGGAATGGTTGAACCTAGTATCACAATGGCTGGGTTCAAACAACAGAATAAACCACACTCAAGGGTTGAGTATGGGTACTAAGTGTGGTTTGTTGTTGGGTTGTTGAACCCAGCTGTGTTTGTTAACAATAAACAACCCATGGTTCACAACCCAACAACAAACCATGGGTTCTCTTCGTGGGTTGTTGTTGAAACGTGGGTTATTGTGTTGTCTGAATCCAGCTGCACTAACAAACCATGGTTTGTTAACTACGAACAACCCACAATTCACAACCCAACAAAAAACATGGGTTCTCTTCATGGGTTTTTCGTGGTTAACAAACCATGGTTTGTTAGCATGGCTGGGTTCAGACAATATGATAACTCACGGCTCGACGACAACCCACAGTCAAGTCATATTCAGCCCCTGAGTGTAGGTTATTGTGTTGTCTGAACCCAGTCAATGAGCCATAGTTCAGTGGTAGAGTACCTGCTCTGTATGCAAAAGGACCCAGGTAGGTTCAATCCCTGGCATCTCCAGTTAAAAAGATCAAGTAGCAGGTAATAGGAAAACTCTCTGTCTGAGTCCCTGGAGAGCTACTGCCAGTCAGAGTAGACCAGAGATTAGGCATGTCTCCAAGGCTGGGTTGCGCCCCCAACCCGATCTTCCGCGGGGGCACCGACCCGACTCGATTTTCTGAGTGGCGCGGAGAGGTTCTCCGTGCCGCTCGATCGGGCTTCTCAGGCCCCGTCCGTCACTTCCAAGTCCGGAAATGACGCGACGGGACCCTGCGCAGGCGCAGAACGTGCCACAGGGGTCCAGCGTGCCTGCGCAGGGTTCTGTCGCGTCATTTCTGGTCTCGGAAGTGACGTGACAGGACAGGATGCGCGGGTGGCTCACCGCGGAGAGGGCGAGCCGCCCCGAAGAACAAGGTAAGGCCTCGCTGGGCGTGAGTGGGGCTAATTTTGGCCTCGTTTTGCCCGGCGAGGCTCAATTACACAAGCCTACCAGAGATGGGCAACTTGTGGTCTTCCATATATTTTGGCCTACAACTCCTATCAGCCCTAGCCCGCATAGGATGATGGAAGTTGTAGGTAGCGATGTATCTGAGAGTCGGGGGGGCTGAAAGCAGACTGAAAGAGGCCCGCTTGCCCCCCCCCGAGACTCTCGTGACTTACCTAGCTGCCACTCGATCCAAGATGCGCCAGGGAAAGGAACTTCAGGTCCCCGGCGCGTCTATTTCTGGCTCCTTGGCGCTGCGTTTTTAGCATAAAAACCAGGGCAACCCAGCTTAAAATGGCCACAATTTGCTATTCGCAGCCGTTTTAAGCTGGGTTGCCCTGGGTTTTTTTATGCTAAAAATGCAGTGCCAGGGAACCGGAAGTGACACAACGGGGAACCCATCACGTCACTTCTGGTTCCCTGGCACTGCGAGCGGCGAGAGCGGGCGAGGGGGTGCTCCAGAGCACCCCCGAGAGCAGGTAAGTTTCCGCTCAGCATACCTCCCTAGTTGTAGGCCAAAACATCTGGAGGGCAACAAGTTGCTGCCCACCTCTGGAGAAGACAATACTGAACTAGGACAAATACTCTGACCTGGTATAAGGCAGTTTCCTATATTCCTACATTCCCACTGGCCTTCACTGGAAATCAGGGTTTTACTGGCCCTGGTTTTTTTGTTATCATTGAAAACCTACCTCCTCCTGAGTTTTATCTACAGTTTTATCTGCACGTGGATCTAGTACTTGCTTGGTCTCTTGAAAGGGCTAAGATATAAATCCATCTTAGTCGAGAAGCTGAAGGTGCCGTTGTAATCTCCTGGTCAGATGAAGATGTTAAAAGGCTGTCTTGGCCAAAGCTTCTACTTCATCAGCTCAAAAAGCTAAGTAAATTATAGGAACAGATGGTGGACGAATTCCATATATCAATGGAGAGGGAGTAATCCTTACCACATCATCTGGAGTTTTCCTCAATTAGCTACCATTGCTCCATCGACTCTAGACCATTTCGCCTGTAAATATCATCTGTTCTGTACCCGCTTTTGAAACCAAAAACTGTGTAAACTAATTTAAGCGCTTATGGAAATTGCATCAGTACAGTGGTAACTCCCACTGCAGTGCATTTCTGTTGGAGAATCTCCATGGCCCAGCCTAGATACATAGTGAACTGTGCCACGTTGCTTTTCTAAGTCAAGACTTTGGTATCTGTCCATAGCCAGCCCCTTTTTCATCTCCACCCTGAGCATTGTGTTTACATTGGAAGGGCAGGGTAGAAATCCTATACTGAATAAAGAAATATATGAGTGGGACCTGCAACAAATCTTGCGGTGTATCCTCACCCCCTTGATAAGAGGCTCCTGTGAAGGGTTCCATCTAGCCAACTTTGCCCTTCTCCATAAGTGACTGCAGCGGCTCGAAGTGCCTTTTACCATCTTCAGTTGGTTTGCCAGCTACAGCCTCTCCTGGACAGGGACATCTTGGCCACAGTGATACAGGCACTACTAACCTCAAGACTGGATTACTGCAATGCATTCTATGTGGGGCTGCCCTTAAGGCTGCTCCAGAAGCTGGAGCGAGTACAGAATGCAGTAGCTCGGCTGTTGTGTTGGGAGCTGCCCCTTTTCAGCATGCAACTCCTTTGCTGAAGGAACTGCACTGGCTATTTATTTGCTACTGGGTCAGATTTAAGGTTCTGGTACTTGTGTACAAAGCCCAAAACAACTTGGGACCAGGTTACCTGACAAAGTGCCTCCTCCCATACCAACTTGCCTGGTGACTGAGGTCATCAGATGGCATTTATTTATTTATTTATTATATTTATACCCCGCCTTTTTTCCTGAAAGTAACCCAAGGTGGCTATGCTCTTGGTGGTTCCTCATGGACCTTTGACCCGATTGGAGTTCACCAGGAGAAGAGCCTTCAGTGTGGTGGCTCCATTTCTGTGGAACTCCCTGCCTCTGGAGGTCAGGCAGGCTCCAACATTGTGCTGTTTTTGGCACCTGCTGAAGACCTCCTTGTTCTGGGAAGCCTTCTCTGCTCTCCAACCACTACTGTAATTGTTACTTTGTTTTCAATGTATTGTTTTTGTTTCTTTTACCTGTTTTTTTAAAATAAATTTTATTTAACTTGATTTCAAATATAAAACAAATGAAAAAGAAAAACATACATATAACTAATGAAGTGCACCTGCCACCACGGGGCCAAAAAAAAAAAAAGTTTCTATCATAATCATCCATTATTATTAATCATTCCAAAAATACATCATATCTAGACATGGCTTACTCCCCTTTCCCTCTAGTAAAACATATTCTAGGAATAGTCCCCAAATATCCTTAAAGTTATTTTTCTTTAATTGTCCCTTTTTACATTTGATACTACAAGTTAATTTATCATTTAAGGCGATATCCCACACCTCCTTATACCAATCAATAATTGAAAACTCATGTTGAACTTTCAATTTCCTTGCTATCATTAATCTCCCCATGGTTAACAAATTTACAATTAATTCCTTTATGTCTTGAGAACAAACAAGTTTCTCTGTTATTGATAACAATGCTAATTTTTGACAGACCTCCAAATTAATACCAATAATTTCTGAAATTTCTACAAAAATTTTGTTCCAAAAATCCAGTACGCTTTTTACAGCTCCACCACATATGAGCATAAGTACCAAGTTCCTGACATCTTCTCCAACACAATGGAGAACAATTGCTATCTTTTATCTGTTTTTGTCTTTTTACTGTTCTCTGCTCCAGAATCTATTTAGATATGGAGTGGTATACAAATACTCGAAATAACAACAACAATAATAACAATAAAGTTGTAAGGAGCTCAGGCCAGCCAATGGATGTTTCTCTCCCCCACAACTCTTTTCTGATTTCTTTTTCCAACTGACACACAGTATAGCTCCTTGAGGCTGATACTCATTGGGCTGTTTTATGAGCATGTTGATACTTCCCTCTTATTTGTCAAAGGCTGTTTTTAATAATAATAATAACAACAACAACAACAACAACAACAATGTATTACGTTTATATGCTGCTCAAACCATAAGAAATATCTGAGCAGTGAACAATACAAATCCAATATATTACAACACAGATAAAGCAACATTAAAAACAGTCTTCCGGTTTTCATCCTTTGGGCACAGGGACACTGAATTCATCCAACATTTTTGTGCGATGTAGTGTACATTGTATCTGAGGTACCCCAGCCACCAGAGACAAAAGTGCCTCAGGCAAGGCAAAATGTGCATATGAATGGCTTTTGTTTGACTGAATGTTTTCCCCAGGCTGTTAGGATCAGAATAAGAATGGATTTCAGGTTTCAGCTAGTTAAGGTAAGTTCAGACAATCTTTCCTGCAACAATGTAAATCCAGGAAATCTGCATAACAAAAGAGAGGCCTATTCAGAGCTATTGAGAGTCAATTAGCAGTTGAAAAGCCTGAGGCCTATAACAATGCTTTCCCTCAATGGATTCCTTTTCTTTTTGAAGGAGGTGTTCACTACTGTTCTTGGCTATAAAAAGAAACTAAGGTGACCTGTGGATGGCTGCTATTGTTCTCCCATTGCTAAAGCACCCCAAATAGCCTATTGTTATGCATTTTTGGGACAACATATGTCCCAGGCATGCTTGGTTTATAGTAAGAAAACTGTAAAAGGCAGGTAGCTGAAATTTAGGGATATTTTTTACTACCCTGTATTTGACAAGGTCTTAGCAGGACAGGATTGTAGGTCTACTTATGTGTAAATCACACAACAAAATGTGAGCCTGGGATAAGAAAATACCCCAAGATGCAGGATGAAGTTTAGTATTTTTATTTACTTATTTAGTTATGGTCATAAACCAAACAGAAAGTTTAGTATTAGAGGAGGAGGAGGATATAAAAGCCACTTCCCAACATTACATTCCACTCTAGCATGCATAACCAAGAACAAAACCTGGAGCAGTGGTATGTAGATTAGGGTGTTTTTCTTCTCAGTGACTCCCATTGAGTTCTATGGGACAAAGTAAATAAAAAGCTGCAATCTAGGACACAGTTGAAAGGGGATAAATCTGCTTCTCACTGCAAATGCTGGGATTACTGCAAATACACTTGGGTCTTTAGTTAGTAATCCATAAAATTAGATGTTTAGTGTGATCCCGTATATGTTTACTCAGATTCAGTGGGACATGTTCCCTAGTGTTTTTAGAATAGTAGTCCAAACTACTTAAATAGGACTGGAAAGAATGTCAGGCAGCAAGGTGCCTAGTTGCCCAACTTTCTAAAAACTTTATGTTGGCATCTAGAAATATAAATAATTTAGGGTGCAATCCTATGCATGTTTAAGCAGGAAAAAAAAAAAGCCTACAACTCCCAGCATTCCCCAGCCAGCATGGCTTTCTGGGGAACTTCTGGGGGAAAGTATAGGACTTTTTTCTGTCTAAACATGCATAGGACTGTGCCCTTCGTATCCTTGTACAACACTGGCCCATTAAAAAATTATTTTTTTTCCTTGTCCTAATTTCAAAAAGTTCCCCCCAAAATAGTATTTTCTTAATTGGTGGGGGAAATGTACATACCTGCAACAGCACCATATAACTAAAACAAGATTACATTTTTATGAAACCTGGGACCAAAGGCGTATTTCTTTCTGTTTTTTTAAAATACAACATCGCAAAACTATACAGAATTAAAAATGATCCCCCAAAAGTGTATTTTTAACATCGGCAAGCAATGCCTATAATTTTATTCTGAAACTTCTTCAGTAACCCCTCATTAATTGCTAAATTGCTCTTTTGGCAAAGTTTGGAAAATAAAACCAAGCTATAAGCACTCTTGCTGCATGCCAAGAACAAATTAATGGTGGCAATTTCAAAGCTACAGTAGATTTCCATAGAGTTAGAAATTAGGTGGGCAGGTCGTAAGTTAAGGACTGTATCTGATCTACATGATATAGGAGAGTCCATTATAGACTAACTAGGTAGTGTTCCTTTTATCAGTATATTCACCAGGGATACCACTGCGAATTTAGGGTGGGGGTGGGATATGCAAATACATTTCAGTAAGGGGGGGGAGGCAAGATTTGCAGCAAGGTTCAAGCCCTGCTTTTGGATACCTTCAAGATTAAACTGCAAAAAAAAAAGAAAGAAAGAAAGACAGAGTATTCTAAGGGCATTTGTTATGGTTACTTTTTTGTACATCATAATACCCAGATACAGCAGCAGTGTTGAACCTCTTTCAGTATGAGGGCCAAATTCAATTGTGGAGAAGCTCTTGGGGGGGGGGGCAGACTCACAGTCTCGTGGTGGGTGGGACTGAAGGCAAAAAGGGTGTTGGGACCAAAGGCAAGAAAGGCAGGGCCAAAATACCGGCATATTTTAGATTAAAGGTGCAATCCTATGCAAGTTTAGACAGAAAAAAGGCTGGGCATAGCTGGCTGGGGCATGCTGGGAGTTGTAGGCCTTTTTTCTGTCTAAACTTGCATAGGATTGCACCCTAAAGCTCTTATTGGCAATAACTAAGCTTTAAGAGAGGCATCTCAGCCAGGCTCTCAGCCTTTTAGAATGGAAAAAAACGCACAAAAGCTGGGAAGCCACCAAATGATTGGCGGCAGCTTTGGGAAGCAAAGCTTCATCCTACATAATATACACAAAATGTCTATTTATTTATTTATTTCATTTTTATACCGCCCAATAGCTGAAGCTCTCTGGGCGGTTTACAGCAATTAACAAGACAGTCCCTGCCCGCAGGCTTACAATCTAAAAAGACACGACACAACATGTGGCCTCTATTAATTTACTGTATAGTATTTGTATCCCATCTCACCTCTGTAGCTGATATATCCCATAGTAGTAAAATATGAATATGGGTAACAGAAAATAATACCTCATGAGGGAAAATCTGCATAAAAAAGAAATTTCATCAGGGGACATCTTAGTCACTGGTAAAGTTAATAATAAAAGTTCACTCATTATACAAACATTTTTACTCCCATTTTTGCCCACATAGAGCTTCATAATTTTGCTTTTGGTGGTTTTAATGTCCAGTCATTTTAATTAATATTATTTACTTCTCTTCAGTTGCCTGTCAGCATTTCCATGATAAACTTCTAGCTTTTCTCCTTCTGAACTCTGCCATGATAATTTGCTATGGGATGGATTTTGGCATGCAGGATACAAATTTATTTTCACCACATGTGCTCCACACTGGCATGCACATTTTGATTTTCATGAGGAAATAAAACAGAGCTGCTTCTTGTGCTGCTTTCCATTTTTAAAATTGTTTTAAACCACCAGTTTGGAGGAAAAAATTCTTTAATCATAGGAGTCAATTGCTCACCAATTTGTTTTTAAAAATACAGTCATATTTTATCCTTATATTCTGTTTTAAATTATTCTCAAACCTAGGAGTCTTTAATTTTTACCCCTCAATCTCCAGCATTGTTGGTTCCAGAACTGTAATAAATTATCAGTCCTCCTTAACATCCCCCCCCAAGGTTCAGGTGATTCACTTCCATCTTCAGATGGCACTATGGGCAGTATCCAACACTGCCGGTCTGCTTATGCTATTGATATACTGGTAGTGTAAGCAACCTCAAGTGGTACATCAATAGCGTAAGCTGGTGCATGGCTTTCTCCAGAAAACTGCTGTGCCAGCTTAGGCTATTGGCGTTTTGCTAGTGGTACATCAGTAGCATAAGTGTACCTGCAGTTTTTTTGGCAAAGCATGGCTAGCTGGAGCATGGGAGTTGTAGGCCTTTTTTCTGTCTAAACCAGGGCTCTCCAACCTTGGGTCCCCAGATGTTGCTGGCCTACAGCTCCCAGCGTACCCAGCCAGCATGGCTAATGGCAAGGGATTCTGGGAGCTGTAGTCCAACAACATCTGGGTACCCAAGGTTGGAGAGCCCTGGTCTAAACATACATAGGATTGCACCCTAACTTAGTAGAAATCAGCTTCCTAGAATCCTATCTTATCCAGCCAGTATAACTAGCAGAGAAAATTGCATAGAGTATTTCTGTTTCAGACAGAATTTGAAGTTTAAATCTGGTAGCGAGTGTTAACAGCAAGAGAAATACTAATTAATGCAATTTTGTCTGCTGCATTACATGACAACTGCAGTTCTAAAGGGAGACTCAGTTCACTTGTAAATGTAATAGCACAACTTTGCAAGCCAGAAGTAAAGAATTTAAGAGCGCTATGATGTTACTGAAATATCTGCATATACACCTAACACCATCTGCGAGTTCTGTGTGATCTTGCTTTTTATATATACCCTCTTTCTTTTCTTTTCATCAAATGATTGTAGCTTTATTTTGACTACCTACGGGTATGCTAGGCGGCTGACTTAGATGAATGAAACCTTTAGGCTGAATTTAGATGTGACAGAGCTCAAGTGTTAAAGGCTCCTAAATGTATGATTCTACTTGACTTGCCCAGGAAAACATATTTCCATTATTAGATGTCACATTGCCATGTAATTAAGAAAATATTACATTTGTCAATTGGCTCCTGCAACTCCCTCTTTTGTCTTCCCCACTGCTTGAAATTTAGATTGCAGGGTCCTTGGGGCAGAGACCTGCCCTTTCTGTGTATGAAACTCTATAAAGCCTTGAAGGAGCTGTGAAAATAATAAGGACATGGAAGAAATTTGTTGGTTCGTAAATTTATATGAGCTTACCCAATTGACACCTCCCACAATGAAACACAGACCCGAATACAATTTGCTATTGGCAATCTGCACATTTACAAGCTTGTGGTCCAGAAGTAGTGTTAAGGGATAGCCCACTAAGGCTGGAGCCCCAAATATTTTATTTGGAGCCCCAAACCTCTGTGGGGCCATCTGCCCCACCACCCTGCTGTCCATGGATACTTGCTGAAATAAAGGTACTGGGGCCCTGATGATCTCTGTTGCATCTGATGCCCCTGGATTAGCTGGCTTTTTGCCCACATGTGCTTCACCTCCTGCTGCCCCCCCTTGAATCTTTCTGCCTCAGATGTTTTTCTGAAATCAAATGCCCTCCTTGCTCCTCTTCCATGTCCATACATCCCTTTTTACAAATAGGGGTGTCCTTAGGAGACAGGGTCCTTTAAAGCCACAGAGAGAGAGAGAGAGAGAGACTTTAGAGCATATGTAAATTAGCATATACAAATTTTTACTTTTTATTTTGTCCTGTGAACTCGAGCCCCACATCTTTTGGCTACCTAGCACTGCCCCTGTTGCGGTCTGATTCACACACACACAAAGTGTTTGAAAGATACATTTGTTTGGGGGGGAGGGGAAGTGCATGAAAAATGTATACATTTGAAAAATGCACCCAAACATGATTTACTTAATGGGAGAAAATGAATACTTTCCAAAAGTGCACACCACAAATATGTACATTTAGAAAAAGGGACACAAATTTTCATGTGGGGGGGAAGAAAAGCTCACAATCAGAATGAGCTTCGAGGTGGAAATTGGTGAACCTTGATGAGCCTGCATTTTGCTGATTCATACATCCCAAAAATATTAATAATTCACACATCCTTACAATTATTTATCATCATCATCATCATCATCATCATCATCATCATCATCATCATCATCATCCATTCAGCTCATATAACAGTAACCATTTGTTTAACGGTCTGTGCTCTGGATGCAGCCAATTACTCTGCATTGTGTTACATGACTGTCCTGCAGAACTCTCTATCTTCGGGATTGTTTTGTCATAAGGCATAAATTCCCAGTGAGTGAGAGACTCCATAGCATTAAGGCGCTTAAGTACTTTGAGAAGGAGTTCTTTCATCACAGGCATATCGAACTGCTTCTCTGACAGCATGGCTCTCAACAGCTGGAGAAAAAAGAAAGCGTGGATTATTGCAGCGTAGAGCCGACAATCAGACATGCCTGACTGCAGTGCTGGTACACATAATGGGAGAGGAACGGCACTAGGTGCTGCTGCAGATTAATAGATAGTCACGATGGTGCATTGAGAGGGAGGCAGGAGGTGGGAAAGCTCATGAACTGCAGGGAGTGATTCATTCATGGAGCATGAGCCACCGCGAATCACTGTTCGCTTTGCGATTACCACACATAAGCAAGCTAAACACTCTCATCTTGGGGCCCGCAGCTCCCAAAGCAGAAGCCAGTGGTACGTGGCATGATCAATCCGCTGAGTGTGACAGCATTAAATTAAATTAACCTCCCTTCTTTTAGTCGTGCCCATGAACGTCAGCCCACTGAAGCCCATGTAAGATCAATTGCACATTACTTTTGATAGCACGTGCAAGAGACGTACCTGACTGGGCGGGTTTCGGAACCAGGCCGGGATTCTTTCCTGTTAACTCCCCTACATGGAGGCAAGTTTTACAGACATGTATCTTCCAAGGGAATGCAACCGTTCGACATCTGAAGCAGCACTGATGCCACAGAGAATATTCAAGGAAGTAAGTATAAGGCTGCAATCCTATTTATTTATTTATTTATTTATTATATTTATACCCCGCCTTTTTCCCTGCAAGGAACCCAAGGTGGCTTACATAATCCTCCTCCTCCTCCTCTCCATTTTATCCTCACAACAACCCTGTGAGGTAGGTTAGGCTGAGAGTCAGTGACTGGCCCAAAGTCACCCAGTGAGTTTCATGCCGAGCGGGGACTAGAACCCGGATCTCCCGAGTCCCAGTCCAACACTCTCACCACTACGCTACACTGGCTCTCTATCCTATGCACGCTTTCCTGGGAGTAGACCCAACTGAACGAACACAGTGGGAGTTACTTTTGAGTAAACATGCCTAGGATCATGCTGCACAGGGTGCTTCAATTATACACTTTTCAATTTGTGCCTGACTATAACTGCCAGCATTAGATCAGTCATGCATTGTGATATTGTCCTGTCACTGTAGGTACCAAATCCCATCCTAAAAAAACACATACACTGTAGTATAATGGATAGAGTGTTACACTTGGACCCTATACTCCTGCTTTCCCCCAATGCAGTACCCCTTGCCCCTTCCAAATTATTATTATTATTATTATTATTATTATTATTATTATTATTATTATTATTATTTTAACTTAATTTTTAATTAATTAAAATATTACCTATCTGGGCCCAGAGGCATTCTTCTGACACAGAGAAAGCACAGATGTGTTTTTGTGGGCACACCATGTAAAAACATAATGGTCCATGAGCAGAGGTGCAGAACTTCGAATCCTCCAAGGTCCCCAGATGGCCACACACTCTTTTCCCCTGACCACCCCATTGTCTGGTGGTTTCCCAGCTTTCGTGCAGTTTTTTTCTCCATTCCAAAAGGTTGAAATGCCTCTCTTAAGGTTTCGCTACTGGCAGTAAGAGCTTTAGGCTAAAATATGCTGGTATTTTTGACCCCGCCCCTCTTGCCTTTAGCCCTGTCCCTTTTGCCTTCAGCCCCACCCACCAGTGGAATGTGGCCCCTGAGAGCTTCTCCGAAATGGAATTTGGCCCTTGGGCTGAAAGAGGTTCAACACCTCAGTCTAGATTCTGCAGGGGCTTATAATCTCATGTTTGGTGTTTGATTTTACAAAGGAACCATTTGAGATGGACCATTGCTCAGTGGCAGGGTGCATGCTTTGCATTGTATTCATTTTTATTTTATTTAAAACTACTTTTTAACAGGATATATATTAAGCTAAAATGTGCTGATATTTCTGGTACCTTGGACCCGCCCCTTTGCCTTTGGCCTTGCACCTTTGCCTTCAGCCCTACCCACCACTAGAAAGCAGCCCCTTTGACTCCACTTTACTGGATGTGACTCCACTTTACTAGATATGACCCAGAACCACCAGTGAGTGCCAGTGCTGCTGTCCACTTCCCCTGGGCCTCACCCTGAGCCAGGCCAGGATCCTGTGTGCACATTCATGATGACCCCTTTTAGTTGACTAGATCGGACTTTTATTTTCTGTTTTGTGATTGGCCATGACCCCACAGTAGCCACTGTGCAATTGCACATGTCTCCATGTCAGTCATTTTGTGGTGGTGCCCATGGCACTTCCTCAAAAATTCCAAATGTGCCCACAGGCTCAAAAAGGTTGGGGACCCCTGTATACAATTATAAATTATTGTTGTAAACAACAAAACAGTTCTGTGCAGTAGGTAGGAATGCACACTACAAGCACATATTCCTGCTTACAAGATGGTGGGCTAACTGTTTTAACTGCACTTAGACAAATGAAGTAGTAGGAAGTAGCAACAATAAATGTTCTGAAAATGTAATTACTTTTTTTCTTTCTTTCTTTCTTTTCTTTTCTTTTCTTTCTTTCTTTCTTTTTTTTTTTTGCAGTTTATTCTTAGACATATACACAAAAACAGGTCATAAAACTTGCTACCAAGCTTCCCCTATGCACTGAAATATCTGAAATCTGAAACAGAGCAACCTGCTTGCTTCACTTGGCTAGCAGATGATGATACCCCGGCTATGCTGATAAACCCTGTTGGCTGTGGATGACCCAGGTTATTTTCAGGTCAGCCAGAGGCAAGGAGTAGCAAGAACATTCTGAACTGTAAATTATAAAAAAGGAAACAGTGGAAAAATAAAGACAAAAGAGAAATACTTTCACGCTTCAGGGTGGAAGGTCTGGTGTTAGGGAGAAAGTATCCCAAAGGGCAGATGATCGTACTCGGCTATAAGAAGCGCAGTTGTACTTTGTGCCTTTGCCTGAGGCACTCTGCCTCCTTGACCACTGGCTGGAAAAAGATAGTATATTTATTAGACAGGCTTTGGTTTAATCCAGTATGGCAACCCCTGCATTGTAAAGAATGACTTTGTTGTATACTAGTCGCTTTGACAAAGCCTGATCGCTCTTGTTGAATAACAAGTAAACATAATAGATGGCACAGGGAAAACTTGAGTTTTTGAGCTCTTGATTTGGTAACTATTTGTCTTTGTCTGTCATTGTTAATTGCCTTTAATAATAATAATTAAAAAATGCATGTAAAATGAGATAAGTCTTTATTGTAGCTGCAAAAAAAGGACGTAATTTAACTTTAGTATCCTAATCGTGAACCTTTACGAGAACAATTCGGTTCTGATCATGGGCAAATATGAATGTGCGTAAAGAGTATCACCGAATCAGAGAATAAAATTACACAGCTAACTTTGCTGATCTGACCCTCAGTCATCGAATTCCAACATACTTCTTCTAATTTACCCATGCCCTCTAAATAATCCATTGCAACCCAGGGCATATGATATGACCAGTGCAATGTAACAAACTGTATCATAGCTTTCTCATTGTAGACTAGGGGTGCAGAATCTCTGTCCCAGAGGCCAAAACTGGCTCTCCTGGGATACCGGCCCAGCCCCTCTGGGATTCCCTAGAAGGCCTTGCCCTCTTCCCCTGGTCACACACCCTTTCCCCCAACCACCAATCATCTCGTGATTTCCATGGTTTTGTGCAGTTCCCCCCCCCTCATTCTAAAAGGTTGAAATGCCTCTCCTAAGGCTTAGTTACTCGCAACAATAAGTGCTTTAAGCTAAAATGTTTTTGGTATTTTGGCCTCACCTCTTTTGCCTTCAGCCCTGCCTCCTTTTGGATCCTGCTTCACCCACCACTGGAATGTGCCCCCCAAAAAACATCTCTGGAATGGAGTTCAGCCCTCAGCTGAAAGAGGGTCTCTACCCCAGCTGTAGTGTGTAATGTGTTTTTGACACATTAGTCAAAATGTTTCTATTTGATGCCGTTCGGCTCTCCTCTTCAGGCTGTCGTACTCCATGAGTACAGGGTGACAGAAATGTGCGAGGAAGGCAGCAGGCCTAGAGGCCTCCCTCTCCTCACATGTTTACTTCCTACCAGTGAAGGCTGGTGGCTCCAATGTCAGCGGGGCTGTGTATCTGCTCCAGATCTTACTCTGAACTTTTAAGGAGCTATCCATGGTGCCGCACCTATTTTGGGGGTAGGGTTCAGCACCACGGATAGCTCCTTTAAACTTCAGGATGAAATCGGAGCAGATACACAGCCCCCGCTGAAGTTTCAGCCACCAGCCTCCACTGCCTATGCTTACTGGACACCTGAATTGGGGCTAAATTCTAGGTATTTATTTGCAGCTGGAGGGATCACCTAGGGATTTGCTTTTGGCTTGCCTCATTATAGCCATTTCTGCAGATGTGAGCCAAAGACTTTCTAACAGCTCTGGTTAAGCCTAAATTAAATGTAATGCTCCTGTTTTTAAACATGTAACTAATATGAAGTCTGTTTACCATTTGGGCTTGAGATCTTGTCTCATGTTACTTATGAGAATTTTAACGGCAAGCCTTTTAAATCCATTAACCTAGAAATGTAATACCCCTAAATAATACCATGTTAGATAATGTGCACCTTAATATTCCAGAATTAAAGGGTACAGCTTCCAAATGCATTCATTTGCTTAGTGAATGGTATATTCATCACATTTGTAGGAGGATGCCATAAGTTGCTGGAAGCCATCGTACTCTGCATATAGTAACACGAGTCATTGGCTGGGCGGGGGGAGCATCCCCTACAGTGGGAAGCTGCAAACAATGGGTGCCTTACATTTAAAACAGCATCATCCTTCTTTAAACAAAGGCTTTTATTGTTCACACTTCCCAAAATGAAAAACAAGACCCGTAATGTTGCTATTAGGCAACAAGCAGAAATTTTAAAAATGTCCAATAGAAAAGAGAGGAAGTGATCAAATTACTGAAAATCTAAAGAGGCCACAAATATGGAAATGGAATGTTCATCCCCCCCAAGTGATCTTTTAAGAAAGAACCCTACAAAGACCATTTTGTAGGCATTTTTAATCATACTTGGCATCTATATAGAAGTCTTTGCTTGTTCAAAGTGCTTCACATACATTATCGAGGCAATCCTTAGAAAAAAACCCTGCAAGGAATGTCAGTAAAATAAAATTCTCATAATCTTGCAAAGGTCGGGGCTTTCTCCCAGGTAAGTGTGTGTAGGATTTTGTGGCCTTCGTAGGTTGATGGCAGACTTTAGGAATTTTCCATTCCACAGCTTGCTCTCTGGAGGGCCAAACTATACATTACAAGCAAATTTGAGGTCAAACATATTCCTTACAGGCTGCAGGGGAAAGCTGCTTGGGTAGGGGCAGTGTAGGGTGAAGAAAGGATGGCCAGGGGAAATGCTAGTTATCACCCTCCTCCATGCTGAAGCTTTCCCCATTCCTCAAAGGGCTATCATGCTACCATGTGGCAAAGAAATGGTTCCCTGCTTACCAGGGAGCATCAGTTGTGCCAAGTCATATGCGGGAGCAGTGGGAGTCACAGAAAGTGCAACAGGACAGGGGTGGATGATGGAATGTGGAACATACATAGTGGCAAAGGCAGAAGGACTTGAATATCCAGCATTTTCCAAGCAAGCACCCAATGCTACACCTTCCCAGATCGTGCAGACCCCACCAAACCTCTTTTCGTGATCCTGTTCCTGGGAGAGCGAACTACTAAAGTGCACTGAACACTGGATCAGTCCTGCAAAATATTACTTCAACATCCCTCCCCCCAAAAGCTCTCCTCTCTTTCCCTCCACCCTGCTGTTTTCTTTAAATGGAGAGCTTGGGGAGAAATGTATCGATTCTTGGAGACATATTTTCGAGAGCCAGTGTGGTGTAGTGGTTACAGTGTTGGACTGGGACTCAGGAGATCTGGGTTCTAGTCCCCACTCGGCCATAAAGCTCACTGGGTGACTTTGGGCCAGTCACTGACTCTCAGCCTAACCTATCTCAGAAGTAGGGAGTTACGGTGAGCGGGGAGCTTACCTGCTCAGGGGGTGCTCCGGAGCACCCCCCGCCCTCTCTTGCCATGCTCTCGCCACTCATAGCACCAGGGAATAGCAAATCGCGGCCATTTCAAGCTGGGTTGCCCAGGTTTTTATGCTAAAAACGCAGCACCAGGGGAACCGGAACTGACGCACCAGGGAACTGAAGCTCCTTTCCCCAGCACGGCATGGATCGAGGTGGATCGAGCGGCGGGAAGTAAGTTGTGAGAGTCTCGGCGGTCCTGAGCAGGCTGTTTTCGGCCTGCTTTCAGTCCCCCCCCCCAAGACTAGTGATTACATCCCTACACAGGGTTGTTGTGAAGGCAAAATGGAGAGGAGGGGGACTTTTTAAGCCGCCTTGGGTTCCTTGGAAGAGGAAAAAAGGCAGGGTATAAATGTTGCTGTTATTGTTATTTTGGGAGAAATATTTTGGGAGTGATTCAGAGCTCAAATCCCAAATCAGAAGTGTTCAGATTTGGATTCAGTCTGCTTCAGAGAAGCCCCACTTCAGTTTGGACATTTCCCAAATCTGTCCAAATCAGCCCGATTTGGTTCAGGATTCAGTTGAGTCCAATGCCCATCCCTATCTGGAGGGCCACAAGTTCCCCATCCTTACCTTATGGAGTGAAGATTAAAGAGTTGAGTGGTTGCTGTTAGATCTTGCTATATTATAGACTCTGTGTGAGCTGAACTACATTTGTGCTCAGACCAGCAGTAGCCAGCCTAAAAGTTCTGGGGGGGATGGCCCAAAAAGTAGAGGGGTGCAGTTCATCTGGTTTGCAGGCCTTTAAAAGACAAAATTGTAAACTTTTTAAATTCTTTGTTAGTAAAAACTTTTTAGGGGGCACAGAAAAAATGTAGGGGGGCTGCCCCCCATTAGCCCCCCCACCTACAGGCCCATTTGCACTGAATGTTTGAAACAATGACTTGCAGAATTTTGCTGTAGACATCCTATGCTGCAATTCCTGTTGGCTGTAATCACTGCTAAGATGGGAGGTTTTCAGCCATACTCACAGCTTGGATCTGGCTTTGCAATTCCTCTTGACCTGAAGCAGCAGAGAACAAAAAGAAAGAGCCTTCTTGCTGCCACCTCCTGGTTGGAATCTATATCGCAGTGCACCCAATTCGCTGTCACCCCCTGCTGGAACAGAATATATTGCATCATTCTCAAATGTTGCATTTTTGTGAAGCACACAAGGGAACCCTACTCATTGACTCTATCCTTGAATTAATTGTGGGTCAAGCCAAAGAACACAGACTTTCATTGGCCCATTTATACCTTGGGAGGAAGTGGGAAGTTTTGGATTTCTGTGGTTTTGTCTATGTTTCTGATCACTTGCTGGTGCACTGTTGATTTGAATAAATACTGTTTGCCCATATTGCATGTGTGTTACTGTGGGGTGGAGAGACTACTACCTAGACATCAGAATTAGCATCCCACATCTTTGAGCAAGGCATTGACCTGGTTTGCACATGGTCAACAACCCATGGTTTGTTAACTGTTGTTGAAAATGCAGTGGGAGCAAGCATGTTTGCTGGATCCTGCATGCCTGCCCCTGGGTTATTTATTGTGACATCTGAACCAATGGGTTCAAACGCTGGGTTGTTCATCCCCAACAACCCAGGGGTCCAGATTCAGACACCACGATAAACAACCCAGCAGAAATAGGCAAGAGCGTGGGAATCAGCATGCACACACGCTCCTGTTGCCTTTTCAACAGCCCATGGTTAACAAACCCTGGGTTGCTGATGATGTGCAAACTGGGTCACTGAATGCTCACCCCATGCCTTATGTGCATACACACCAAAAGCTTTTGTTGCTTTTCATTTTCTTAAGAACTCTGACTCCATGCTCCAAGTGTAATTCAGTGGCCACAAACAGAATTCACTCTTGAGCTGAAATAGGGAACATTTTTCGTGAATACTTTTGCCCCTGTGAAAGGGCATGAGAGTGTTCAGAATCAGTGCAACTGAGCATAGGAAGCAGTGCCCTCAGTTACCCACTCCCCCTTTCCTAAGACGAGTCATTTTTATCCTGGGGAGGAGAAACAGGTAGCAGGCACAGGAGGGCTGGCATTGCATCCTTCAAGTGTTGGGTCAAACACTCGAGGAACCCCTTTGAGGGGCTCTTCCAAGCATTCAGCTTGAGTGTTCAAAGGGCACAATGTATTTTTAGGGAGACCGCAAGGCTGCTTTGCCCATCTCAAATGTACATTTCTTTTGTCTCTTACCATCATCTCCAATCAAACAGGCTTTGCAAGTTTTTGAAACATGGTAATAACCTGCAAAGCCTCTTTACCAGAGTGTGCCACGAAGCCTCTTTCATAACACCATCAAGACTTTTAGCCTGAGCTATATCTTACACACCCTGATTCAAAAGATGGTGAACATTTTCCCCCCATCCTAAAATAGTTTTCTAAAACAAATAAAATGAAGCCAGCAGTTTTTCTCATATGCCATTTTAACAGTATGCGATCATTCAATATTACAAAGAGCGATCAAGAACTGTTACATTATTTAACACAAAAGAACAAAGGAATCTTCCAGATTCTCTGCAGCAAAATTCCAGCAGCATATGTTGCGAGCTTTAACAGCTCTCAGATAAAGTGTCCTAGCTATAGAAACCTTTAGTCTAATCCAATCGAAGTACGCAGTGTAATGCATTTATGATTCTGTAATGCATGGTAAGTTCTCTTGCTGCTTTTAAATCTTACACATATGCTCTGTTAATCCCATCTGTCCCTCAGTAGTTGTAGTCTGGCACCAGCAGAATTATCTCTGAAAAGAATGTAAATTCCATAACACAGCTGCAAGCACAAAGCCGCACGGCGACTGTCAGACAAAATGACAAATGTTCATATTTTATGGGTGTAATTTCTGCTTTGGTAGATCTTACCTTTCTTTTTTGTGTGTGTGGCTTGAAGAGCAGGATCCATGGATATATATGCACACACAGATAGACATAGATATATGGCAGAGGATTTGTTCCTTTGATAGTTGTTTAAGGGCTGCCCCGGTATTTCCATCTGTCATTCTTAATTGTTTGCAGACTTATTAAATGCTAGATCAATTCACAATACAGACTGGACCAAGGAGAGGTTTGTGAAGTGCTCAGAAAACATTCTCTTTCCTTTTCTTGTCATTCAGCTAGGAGATCGTGCGGTGTAGTCTTTAACATGTTGGGCTAGGGCTGCAGAGATCTGCGTTCAAATCCCCATTGCTCTGAAGCTGGGTCATTTTGGATCAATCACTATCCATCAGCCTAGCCTACCTCACAGAGTTGTTGTGAGGATAAAATGAGGGGCAGCACCACATATGCCACGGGGGCGGTGTGGTGTGGCAACAAGAGAGACTTTCAGCATTTGCTTTCCTTCCTGCTCAATGGAGCTTACCTCACATGGTTGTTGTGATGTGAGTATGCAATTAAAGGGCCCGCCAAGCACTTCGGGCTCACACACTGGCTCAGCTTGTCTGAGCGTGGAAAGCTAAGCAGGGCCAGGCCTGGTTATGACTTGGATGGGAGACCCCTCCTCTAGTTTCCTGCATTGAGCAGGGGGTTGGACTCAATAGCCTTGTAGGCTCCTTCCAACTCTATGATCTATGGAATCTGTAAAGGATACAAACGGGACAAGGTTAAAGGATAAATGGTGCACGCAATTTTTAAAACCTTATTTCTTCACAAGGCAAGGAAGCAGGAGCATATTGCGACAGTTAGAGAATAGAAATGGCAGCGGCTCCCCTCCAACCATTTTTAAGCAAACAACCAAGCGACCCTGTGATACTTTGAGCTACAGTGTGTGTGTGTGTGTGTGTGCAAGGTCCCTCCCCTCATCTGAGCCTGTCACATAACTGTATCAATGTTTTAAAAAGCCCAGGACAGGTGTCAAGGGAGGCATGGTTGGGCACCTGCCAAGGGCCCACACCCCAGCAGGGGCCCACTGATAATAGTCCCCTGACCTTGCTCCTCCACTTCACCCTTGCAGCCTGCTTGTTCACCTGCCTCTCACTCCGACCCAGGCAGTGGTGGTGGTGGTGAGAAGGAGGAGCGGCAGATGCCGCGGCCTACTTGCTCTCTGGCTCCCTGCCTGTCAAGCAAGCGAGTGGCAGCAATGATGAGAAAGAGGATGAGAAGCAAGAGCAGCTGCTGACAATGGCAGTGAGAAGGTAGACTCACTGAGGGAGGGGAGGTATTGAGGCTCCCCTCCCTCAGTGTATCTTGCCCAAGGGCCCTCCAGAACCTGGAGCTGGCCCTGACAAAGACCAGACAAACTATGGAGGATTGAGGAGGCTGGTGGATATTTTGTCAAGCTGGATTCACTCAGGTCTAAAGCACACATTGCCCTCGCCACAGGAATGTACAATTCCTATTCCAGACGTAGAACTCCTCACCTCAGCGATGTCTGCCATCAGATTGTGAATCTCCACGCCTCCCCCCCCCATTTCACATTCCTGGCAGCTGCTGCCCAGGTTAAGGAGACTCACAAACACAATGTGATCTCATCGATCCATGTGGTAAGTCGTTCTAGACATGATATCAGAGTTCAGGATCACACACCAAAGAGGCTGGGTTGGTTTTTTTGGAGCATCTCCATGGTGAGTGTAATGTGAGTTCTTCTGGCCCTCAGTCAATTGGGCAACCATCGTCGATGGAATTCTACATGGGGCTCATCACGGCACCTGTAAGGGCTAGTTTCTTGACCCTGCCATCCCTTTCATTGATGACTTTTCTGATACTGACAAAAGTACCTACAAGCTTTCATCTTCCTTTGCCATAGCAAGTAATTTCAGATGGTGTTTTGTGACTCATCTCCCATTAAGCACAAGCAACAGAACCAAAAGCATTGAAAATGTCTTGCAGCTGCTGTCTGATCCAAGCTCAAAGAGCACACGTTCTGTCTCTTATCAACTGAAACTCACTCAGAAACATTTGTGGCATTATTGCAGAATGAATGTCTGGGTTTTTATACTGTGTGTATCATCTGTATTCAGTTATCATAAAAAGAGTATATGGTAGTATTCCGGATGCAAGATTTGATCCATTGAAAAAACATAAAACCTCAGAAACTTGATATCACAGAGAAGACACTTCATATTCTGCTATTTAGGAGCCTACTTGGTTGGGAGTCCACTTTGAGTTCTGAGGATGTGATTGACTAAATACCAGTAGTATAGTGCTAAATTTTGAAGGGCAGACCAATTTCTTTGTTTTGCATATTTTTGCATGGATTTAGCTGCAGAAAAATATGCAAAATAAAAAAATACTGATCAAAAATTCACAAATCCCCCTATAAAGTGTGCAAATATGCATTATGGGGGGAGTTGCACATTTCTGGCCGATTTGCACATTTTCGGGAGCACGAATTTGCACAGACGCAAATTTGCGCAAATATGCACAAATGCATTTGAGCAGATCTTTTGCAAAGCTAGCGGGTCTTAATTGCCCATTTAAGACCAAGCTGCCCCAGAATATATTGCATTAGAACAGGGAACAATACATTGTTACCGAGAAAAATGTTTTTTTTCTCTGCTACTGTACTGTGTGGATTGCAGCTAAGCTCAGATGGAACAGAGAATTCAGGGGGTGGGAGGGGTGACAGATGGTGTCAGCGTCCTTGCTAATAAAAAGTGTCAGTGCTGTGTCCCTGTGAGCCCTGGCTTCACTACACCACTGCTAAATACTCATCAATAATGATAATATGCTTGAAAATGCCTGAGCCAGTGCCTGACGTAGGGTGGGTTGGAGTGTCATCCCACTTCTTTTCAGGTGAACTTAACACGATCCAAATGCTTTTGAACAGAAAAAAAAATAATAATCCACCCCACTTTGTTACAGAGAGAGCAGGGTCACACCAGTATTGAGCCAGGCCTAATTCTAAATGAAACCTCACTTTGTTTTTCTCCCCCCACACACACACACTCTTCTACATTTGAGCACTGGATGGAGTAGCTCAATCTTTATCATGGAAACTAATGGGAGAACGGAGTCCTGATTCAGAGATGCATGGGAATTCTTTAGGGATGGATGAATCTGTCCATTTTGCTTTCTCCTTCTTTCTTTCTTTCTTTCTTTTATTATTACGTCTTAAGTTCATTCTGTCTCAAACCATGAAGAACTTTGCAAATTTTGGTACATTTTTATTTTTAAAAAATGAACCAAAAATGAATTTCTCACCCATCTCCACTGGCCAGATTCAATATGTACATGGAAATGAACATATTGTACCTGCGTGCCATAAATATGAGGAGCCTCTTAGAAAAAAAGAGGTGGCAACTCTCATTCAGCACTAACATGTTTGAATACACAAGCATTCACAACCAGACATTTGTGAGGAAAGCACTCAAAGCCCTCGGCCTGGATGGACAAATCTGTCCATTTTGGTTCATCCTACATTCAGTGTTTTTAAATCTCAAGTTCTTTCCATCCTGAACATGAAGAACTTAGTGAATTTTGGTAAATTCTGATCAAAAACGAATTGAAATGAAATCTTCGCCCATCCCTTGTTCTGATGTATATTCCCAGTGCTGGTTCCAGGGTTTGAAGAGCAAGATGCTCTCAGTGGGCTTCCCTCCCAGAGCACACCTGCCTTTTCCTTCTCACCACTGTTGCCACTGCCCATTCACATGTTTCTCCCTCTCTGGGCCCAATCCACACCAGGGGAAAGGGACGACGTGTGTGAAAGTTACTGCTCCACCTCACCACTCTCACTGTTTGTTCACTCGGGAAGGGCAGGTGAACAGGCAACAACGGCAAAGAGGGGAACAGAACAGCCAAGGCGCTCCAGGGATTGGCCATGGTGGGGGCCCTCTTGGGGTGCGGACCTCCGCGGGTGACCAACAGTGACAACCCGTGATACTGGCCCTTTTCTATGTTGAAATCCTGCATGATCTAGGGCTGGCATGATGTATTTCTCCCTTTTCTGTGATTCACCTGATTGGAGGGGGCTGGGTCTTGAAATGGCGAGAAGAGTGGTGGCATGAATCACTTCATGCCATTTTGGGGGAGCTTAAAAAGAGGCTTAAAATGGAAGCAGGTGGGGGCTTCATACTTTCTTCTCTCTTTTCTTTTTTAAACTTTAAAAAGCCACCAGCTTTGGTGGCACAGCAGTAACAGCAGCAGTGTTCTAACCACCACCAACTTCCTTCCCAGAGTCGCTCTGGGGATTATGCTAGTGTGGACATGGTAGGAACCTTCCCAGGGACACTCTGGGAGGGAAGTACAGCAGAAATGGTGTCCAGAGGTCCATGCTGCCGCAACTACTGCACTATCAAAGCTGTGGGCTCTTTAAAGTTTTTAAAAGGAAAAGAAGCCATCCCCTCTGCACTGAAACAGGGATTCAAGGATTGAATCACGGCCCCTGAAATAGTACTGAAATGGTTGCCCCAAAATCACCACCCATGAGTGAGGTGGTGAATTGGGTCAGCTGTTTCAATTCACTCCTCATGTGAGCAGGCTTTGGCTACTACTATAATGGGGTGTGTGTGTTTTGCCACTTTCCACATGTGAAGATGTGGGTGCGGTCACTGTAGTGTAGGGATGGACCAATCAGTCTGTTTTGCTTGCTACAACATTCACATTTTCCAAGCACAAGTTCATTCCATCAGTTTTGCGGAAATTTTTTTTTTAAAGATGGGACGGATATTTGAATGCATTTTTGTATAATCCCCCACCCACCCCTGCCGATACATTCATTTTTTGCAAGCGGTTTTCTCCAGTCTATGTCCATTTATATGTGTTTCCCCTTAACATATGCATTTTTTGTATGAATTTTTTGGATCAGAGGACTGCATTAAAAAATTCAGAGAAGTGCAAAACCTGAAGGATAATGGCATCCTGGTAGTTCGTGAAGTGTGAATTAGTTCAGTTCGTATTAAATGCAAAGCAAACACATTTCTTCCCCATCCCTAACTGGACCCACTATGAAAATAAACGGGGAAGCCCTTGGGTATGCGGTAGGTCCTTGTACTTAATGGAGCTCTTATGCTCACAATAAACTACTGGAAAATATCGATAGCTTCCAACAACATTGCTGAAAATTCAAAGGCCTGGATCACATAAAAAAGGAAAATATGTATGGATTTATTTTTATCTATGGATTTGAGCATAATGTGGTGATGTACTATGTGGGTTAAGAAATAACCAAATGGATGACAGTCTATGAAGCCTTTTATTGTATTTTCATCCTAGACGATTTCAAGAAACACTATTTTTTTCTCACGTCTAATCTGACAAGAACATGGAGTATGTAAGAATATCAATTATGGTAGAAGTTAATCTGAAGAGATTAGCTGGCACAATAACATCACACCGCAAACTCTCCGACAGATCTGAGAGATAGCTAATGGACTGAGTCAAAAATCTGAATCTAAGCTTTCAAAGACAGGGCTGATAAAAAAAATAAAAAATGTCAGCAAAGAAAATCAAAGATTTCCTATTATCCTCAGCTGCACAAAGGAGATTGCTCACATTTCGACATAAGTACACACTTAATAATGGGAAACCCATTGCAAATATTGATTTCATTTTTATACCAAACAATTGTCTGTAAAAGGCTTATAATACTTTTTACAGTACCCTTGAGATTTTTTTTTTCTCTTTGTCTTTAAACAAAAGACGTTTGTTTCAATATGTGAGTAAGATGCCGGACCATGGTACACTGAGCAATCTGAAATTGCTGGTGCTGGAAGACTGCATATCCTCCTATTGATTAGTGTCTGGAAGTAAGCTCATAAATTGCCACATGGGCAAGAAAACAAAATTGCACTTTAGCTTGCACAAGCACAGCTCAGTGCGTCTAAATCAGAGCTTGAATTATATTGCCCACGATCTATCTACTTCTGTGCTCCCTTCTGTATGTTCTGTGGTCCGACAAACAGAAAGCAGAACACCAGTTGTCACTATTGATGTCACTAGGTCACCGACAACAAATAACACCTCATTGAATATATTTGCAATGTGAATCTTACACACCAAAAATCTGGCCTATAAAGCAAAGTAACAAAATGTATGAAGGAGGAACCAGGCTGCTACACTCTAATACCTCTACATACAGTTTGGAGTCAGTTTACACAAATAATATATCACATGGGGAAATTGGCCCTAGACTGTACCACCTCAGATGGGGGAAATAATCCCAGCACATACGAAGTGATCATGTCAGTAAGAAGATTAGATGTCAGGAAGAAAGACAGGTTGTAGCCTAGTTTTCTATGTGCAGAGAGATTTATATATGGGGCAACAGTGAATCACACAGCTGTGATTGAATCTCTGCACACTGAGCTGTTCCAGAATACTGATGGCACCACATCTCAAAAACACAGATGACATCTCCCAGTGGTTTCATGCAGATATTAAATATCATGGGGAACAAGATGGGCACCTGTGGAGCCCTATAAACCAAAGACCATGGGGATGAGTTTCTATCCTTCAATACCATTTACCCTCCAGGAATGATAAGAACTTCCATAAAACGTTGCCTCCAATACCCATTCTCTCCATGACATCAGAAAGATACCATTGTTGATGGTGTTGAAAGCCACTGAGGGGCCTAGCAGAATCAACAGAGATATGCTTCCCCTGTCTAGTTCCTGAGGTAGATTGTCTACCAGGGCAACTAAAGCCATTTCCATCCCCAAACCTGGTCAGGAACCAGATAATCAGTGTCATCCAGGAATGCTTGGAGTTCCAAGACCATCACATGCTGCAATACCTTTTCCATGCATTTTAATGATACGTAGCTCTCTCTTGCTCTCTCTTTTCCATCTGATAATATGAAGCTGTGAAAATCCTAAATCTTTAATATCTAGGCGACAGCTGTGGCTAAGAGTGCTTTTGCCCTTTCAAGAACAGGCTGATCTCTTGCCACAGTTACACATCCTCTGATTATTTCCAGATTAGGCTACTGTAATACACTCTACATGGGGCTGCCCTTGGCATCTGAAGGACCATTTCCTCTCACATAAATCTGCCCACAAGGCAGAGGAGGTCCAGCCCCTTGTCTCTCTGCTTTGTCGGGTATGGAGGGTGGGGTTGTTGATAGGGCATTCTCATCAGTGGTGACTAGACTGTGGAATGTTCTATCCTGGGAGATCCAGCTGATCACCTCAATGGGTGTGTTTATAGGGATGCATGAGCATCCCAATGTTTGACCCCAAAAGGGTCAAACATTTTTGTGAGTGCCCACAAAAAGCTGGAAGGTGTTTGCAGAAACATACCTGTGGTGGTGGGGAAAGCGGTGACGGTGGCAGTTGTTCATCCCTTGTGGGGGTTCTGAGACTGGTAGTTCCAGGCCCATCCCTGGGGAGATAAGATGATGCTTTGCCATAGCTCTGGGAGTGCCAGTCATCTGCTTTATTCCCAAGCCCCCAAGTCACCTGGACTGAAAGAAGACTCTTCTGCCAATCCCTAGTTTGGGCCTGACTGTATTTGGATCCAGGAAACAGATCAATGAAATCCAGTATGCCAACTCCCATACACCCATTTTCAGGTCCCGTCCATCACTATTAACAAAACACAGAACTGAGGGACACAGGAATTAAGACTGGCCAGGGGAAATAGGAGAATAGGAATCTGCTCAGGGCACTATTTTGTATTATGTTATTTTGAGTTATTATTTATACTAGAGCTATATACTACACAGCAGGACACATTTGTTTTACAATAAATTACTTAATCTAATCATCTAAAACAAGGGTGGGGGACCTCTTTCAGCCCAAGAACCGAATTCAATTTTGGAGACGCTCTCGGAGGCCACATTTCAGTGGTGGGCAGGGCAGAAGGCAAAAGGGGTGGGGGCAAATATTCTAAAAGATATATGCTGCGGGTTGGAGTAACTCTTCTAAGATTAATTACAGCTTAAAACTGTGAGGAATTCTATTAAAGCAGCAGGAGGTTGTACTTCCTGTGGGCCAGTCAAACCAACATATCCCCAATAAACTCTTCAAACTCCACCTGTGTTGGGTGCTGATTTTTTAAAGACACCACTGAATACAAACAGTCCATGTGCAGGACAGATAAAGAAAACCAGAACTACACAGAACAGTTCCCCAGTGACTGGATAGGCTGACACACCATTCAATTGAATACCTGGCTCATCTTGCTCCAGAATTACATGAGTATTCCTAAAGTACAAGCTGTTTGAAGAGAGAGACCAGTGCTCTATTTATTTACTGATACAAGTCCAGGTTTGCTTTCCAAGCTTTACAGAGAAGAATCAAAAACAATTCAGTGAAATCCAATGTGAATAATTATTCTAACTTAATGGAGGAACCTTGTGCTTTAGCAACTTCACAATTGCAAACAGTGTTAAACGAGACTTCTGTATAGTCTTTCTCCTTAATTTATCAACTGCAGTTAAATTTCACATACCTATGCTAAAATAGTCATACCCAGGAGCCCTGTATTAATATCGCTGCCCAGGCAGGATCTTGTATCCTTTATTTGTATGAAAAACTTTTTCATACCAAGTACTTCCCTTAAAAGACTCAGCTCTTTCTCTCTTGCTACCCTGTATGTTTGGAATTGCTTCCCACCTGTGTCACCTATGTGCTGCCACCCCCCCCCCCTCTCTCTCTCTCTCTCTCTCTCTCTCTCCATTCAAATCTCTCCTCAAAACTCAGCTTTCCTGTGAAGCCTTTGGCACAACTCCTAGTCCCCAAGGGCTGGGCTGGCTATGCAGCATGGTGACGCAACTTTAGGATGGCCATGTGTCCTATTTTACAGGTGATAGTCTCAGTGGAGGCTGCTGGCCTGGCTCCAATGTCAGTGTGGCAGTGTGGCACTCTGGGATTTTGTCTGAACTTTTACGGAGCTATCCATGGCGTTGGGCCCTATCTCAAAAATAGGTTCAGCACCATGGATAGCTCCGTAAAAGTTCAGACTGCGACCCAGAGTGGATACACTGCCCCACTGGAGCCACCAACCCCCATTGGATAGTCCTCTATTTAAAGAGCTGTCCAAGACTCCAAGGGCTGTCCTCTATTTTGAAGGTGTTCTCTATTTGAAGGGCTGTCCAGTCCAAATCTGTTTTAAAGATAAAGGCTCAGGACTGTGGCTCACGCTGGCTCAGCTAAAGCTAAGCAGGGTCAGGCCTGGTTATGACTTGGTTATGACTTGGATGGGAGACCCCTCCTCTAGTTTCCTGCATTGAGCAGGGGGTTGGACTCCATGGCCTTGTAGGCCCCTTCCAACTCTATGATCCTATCATATCCTATGAACTATAGAGAGGGAGAGCAGGAGGGACCTTCAAGTTTCCCATTGAGATTTAGCACCTGGACAGCACACTGAGCAGGCCCATGGCTCACCTGGTGATAGTCTCTTCTTCCCTGCTATAGTGAGATGTATTGCACTGTTATTTAAATTATAGCAATTCTTTCTATGTTTGCAGCATCTCTCTATATGAATTAGCACATGCACATTTTATGCAAATCTCTGTCCTCTTTTGTCCTTTTTTCCCCCCAGCGATGTGTAAACGGACACCCTAAGCAGTGCCTCCTATGGTGCCTCCTGTAGGCAGCACCTTAATGGGTGGATGGACAAAGGCAGGAACTGGTAACTGAATGGTGCAGCATGGTTTTTTTTAAAGCATTGGCCCTAGTTGGGAGAAGGAGCATTTCAGCTCCACTTCTGACAGCAAAATGTCTTGGGTTGGCACGGCTACTTTCCATGTTTTATTGTGATCACGCCTAAGAACCCGTGACTGAATTCATTGCATATTCTTCCCCTGCTTACCCCTCACCTTCTTCTGCCATTCCCTGTGTCAGATTTCAGATTGTAATCCCCTCAGGGCTGAGTCCTGTCCTTTTGTAGTCTGTAATGCACCATGAACATGGGTGGCACTGTATAAATCAGGGCTGGACAACCAGAGGCCTGCGAACCACATGCAGCCCTTGGAGTCCTCATGTGCACCCCACTGTGAGTGCCCTGCCCTCTATTTCCCGTCATGCCACTACTGCTGCCCACACAGGGTGCACAAGGAGGGTCATCCCCACCCCATCCCTGTGTGCTGAGATGAGGGAAGAGTGAGCATGCATGTGGTTTGTGTATGTATGCATGAGTGTGTATGTCATGTGTATATGCATGTATGCGTGTTTTTACATGTGGTGTGGATGCAGCCCCTGACACACCACCTGTTTTTCCATGTGGATCTCGGGGGCAAAATGTGACCCACCCTTGATATAAATAAATGAAGAATAACTTGATTTCATGAAAATACTCTAATACCTTGTAAAAGACTAACAAGACTTGACCCTTCAGTCTCCATTCCCCATACATGAAGTCTGGAGCGGCATTAGAAAATCATCCATCAGCTGGAGAACCAAGGGCCACTGGGAGGCTGCACCACATGCCTCCCAGGAGTAACATCACGGCAAGGGGGAGACCAGCCTGGCCCCATACATCATCCAGAGAGGGAGCAGCTGCAGGGAGCTCCCTTTATCCCTCCCTGCTGGAAGGAACAGACAGCTCCTCCAACTGACAATTCCCTGGGGTGGCAGACTCTGACCTTATCCATCAGCCAGAGACCCAAGGGCCACTGGGAGGCTGTACCCCATGTATCATGGCAAGGGGGAGACCAGCCTGACCCCATACATTGGCCAAAGAAGGAACAGCTGCAGGGAGCTTGTTTTGACCTTCCCTGCCAGACAAAAAAAGAAGAAGAAATAAAAAAATCTATAAGAACCTTGAAACTAAGAACTGGTGCCTGAGTTTTGCTTTCTTCCTCCTCCCTCCCAATCCCTTTTCCTTTTGTGTCAGGTCTTTTAGATTGTAAGACAGAGGGCAGGGATTGTCTAATATTAATCTTTGTAAGCCACTTTGGAAGCCTTTTCTGGCTGAAGAGCGGGGTAAAAATGCTGTAAATAAATAATAATAATAAATATCATGGAAGACAGGTGAGTCTAGGTACGTTTTGTGCAACCCAATCCTTTGCATGCTTAATTGAACCCAGGGCCGGCCTTAGGGCTGAGCGAGCTGGGCAGTTGCCTGGGGCGCCAAACTGAGGAGCGGTCTAAGCTGAGCTGAAGGGAGCTCTAAGCTGAGCTCAGTGGGTTGTTTTTTTTTAATGCAATGAGATAAGGTGGCAAAAAGCAAGTGCCCGTGACCTTTTTTTCAAGGTTCTACAGGTTGTTTGGGTACAAACTAGAAAAATGATCTTCCTTCGCTTAGCTTTAAAGTAAGTTTCTTTTTCCATGTCCACTTTGATGTCATTTGTGCTAAGTAAAAATCAGTGGAACACAGCTTTACTCGAAGGCAACGTGACCGAGCGAGCACTTAGCACTTCAAATACTGTAAACACTAGAAGCACTGTATAAATAATAATAAAATGAAGAGGTCAGCTGGAAGAGGTCAGCTGGATACCCTTTTTATGTATAACTTTTCTTTATTATTTTCAAAGATAGAAATAATGGATACTCTAAAACAGTGTTCTCCAACCTTGGGTCCCCAGATGTTTTTGGCCTACAACTCCCAGCATGCCCCAGCCAGCGTAGCTGGGAGTTGTAGGCCAAAGACATCTGGGGACCCAAGGTTGGAGAACACTGCTCTAAAATAAAGAATGCTTACCAAAAGAGAGGAAGTGCTACAAAACAAAAAAATATCAAAAGTAAAACCTGAGATAGTTTATGCTGTATTGTACATCACACTGCCACTGCTCAGAATGTGGCTTTTCGAGCTTTGACTTGTGCAAACTATAGCACAGTGGCTGAGAGATGAAGGTTTTTTGAGCAATGTCGTTCTCAATGGATAGGATAGCAAGTGATGTGAGCCTCTCATCCACCATGGTCGATCACACAAGTACATTTTGGATGATCTTCAGTTTTGAGAGGCTATGCTCACTACTGGCAAGTATAACTGGAAGTGTCAGAAGAATTCATAGTGCTATCCAGATGTTTGGGAAGACATCAGTCATTTTGGTATAAGGGATGTACTGCAGGGCATCTCGTGTCAAGCCTTTCCCAGGAGATAGAATGTGATGGAGATGGCCCAGCTCAACACAAAGATCTGCACCATCGATGTTGGAGTGGTTGCCATCGGTGAGGGCTCTGTGTACAACATCCATAGAGCGGGTGGGTGGTGGCAAGTGTCTCTTCTGTCAGGGTTGTTCAAGAATCCCCATGTGTTCCTGTGAGATTCGAGCCGCTCAAATCGCTCTTCAATTGAAGCACCAGCAATGTCGACAAGGGTGGTGAAGAACTCGTGTTTGATTATTTCTTCTGGACTACTGCACCCTTCATCGTGAGTCTGACCCCCAGTATTCAAACTGCCTCGTGCGGCACCTATGTGGGGGCTCCCTGAAAGTGGCATTGGCATCAAGGGCTTCTGTGAGCTTTTTCACTGCCTTAACCACCTCTGTATAACCTCTTTCCCTGTACAATGTGATGAACTCCATGCATTTCTTGATGAGGGAGGTAGCAGTTGCCGCCATGACCATTGTAACATGCACAACCTTACTGCATAGCCTTACTTGCAATATTCATGTGGAACATGATGTTATACAATAAAAAATGTTGAAGAGCACTGGGCCCAGGACCGAGCCCTGCGGTACCCCGCTCGTTACTTCTCCCCAGTTTGAGAAGGTACCATTGATAAGCACTCTTTGAGACCAATTCTGTAACCGT
Source organism: Shinisaurus crocodilurus (assembly GCA_021292165.1). NCBI lineage: Eukaryota > Metazoa > Chordata > Lepidosauria > Squamata > Shinisauridae > Shinisaurus > Shinisaurus crocodilurus. The sequence continues at coordinate 209,581,914 of CM037879.1, forward strand.
GGATCCACCTGATAGTTGTTCCATCTAGCCCACTTTTAGCTAGTTTGCTGATCAGGATATCATGAGGCACTTTGTGGAACGTTTTGCTGAAGTCAAGATATATGATGTCCACAGCATTCCCAGAGTTCACAAGGAAGGTCACCCAATCAAAAAATGAGACCAGATTGGTCTGGCAGGATTTGTTCTTGACAAATCCATGTTGGCTTCTAGTAATCACTGCATTGTTTTCAAGGTGCTTGAAGACTGACTTCTTTATCATCTGCTCCAGAATTTTCCCAGGGATTGATGTCAGACTGACTGGTCTGTAGTTCCCTGCTTCCTCCTTCTTGCCCTTTTTGAAGATAGGAACCTCCACTGGCCTTTGGTAAGCACACATGGAGAGCTGTGCAATATTCTTCTCTGATCATGAATCCGCTGCATGTGCAATGAGAAATATGCACAAGGCATTGCACCTATAGCCGAAATAAGGAGATGAGACCCAGGTCTTCAGTAACTAAAGGGCTACACTTTAGTATTATCTGCAGAAACCATCATTAGTCAGGCTGAGGCTGGAGCCACTTCTGAGGCCTCCTCCTCCTCCTATACCATCTTACGTGAGGAAGACTGCCCTGCCCCAGTCTGAAGTCCATGGATTACAGGGCTTCAGTCCTTCAAGCCTCACCTTCAGGTGCTGCGCTGCGGGAGGCCCTTCTGTGTCTCAGCCCCCACCCCCTACCCCAGCCCTGTAGCCTTAGGTGTATGACCTGGTTAAGCCTCAAAGAGAGTCCTCTCCTTGCCCAAGAACCCCACAGTCATAAGGGGCCAATCTGGGAGATCCCCAGTCACCATAAAAGTGCCTCCGGGTGCTCCCCCTTGCCTTACCTACTGATCTTCCTTTCTGCACTGCCTCTCTACCTGCCATGTAAACAACCTATCGAGTGCCACCCTGCCCATGCCCTGTTCTCTATCTGGTGAAGTATAAAGTAGACAACAACAACAACAACAACAACAACAAGTATCTACAAAACAATTATGGGTTAAAAATTCTTACTCAGTCCCAAAGTCTGCCACTTTTACAGGGCAAGGTGGTGGGCATTGTGAAGCTAGATCAGAAGAGGGTGAGGAAAGGAAAGACCATGACAGTTGTATATAGCGGCTATAGCCCACTTTCCCTGCTCCCTTGTCTGATGCACAGATACTGTGTGTCCGCCCATTGCTGGGAGTCCTACCTCTCTTCTGGGACAGCTACGACTCACCCCACCAAATCCTGGAGAACATGGGATGGTCCAAAATGCACTTCCCTGAACCACGGAAGTGAGCACTAACCTCTCTATGTGTTCACTAGTGCTTCTAGTTTTCACTGAGCATCTATCTCATATATTGTGCAGTTACCGGAGGAAAAGCATGAATAAACCTCATTAATTCAAAAAATGTCTATGCAACCCTTCAACATACCATGTTCCCGGCCAGCTCACAATACAAACAAAAGACAAAATAGCAATGCTAGACAGCATTGGATAATAAAATCTGAATGGAAGGTAAAAGAAGGATAGAGTTAAAGAAGAATAATTTTATGGATATATGGAATCAATTATTAGACTATGTATTAATAAAGGGGAAGGGGAGTATGCCTTGTCAGGATATGTTATATTTTTGGAATGTGGAATTTAATTGATTAAGGGGACGGTTGTATATTAGTTGGTCCCTAGGCAGGTGGGGGGTGCACCTTATGATTTATTTTAGTTGTATGTTTGTGTTTTATAGTTTTGTATGTAGTTTATAATAATTAAATAAAACCAAAGAGTTGTTACAATTATTAAAAGAACTGGATTAAAAAATTTAAAAAAAAGGTCTTCACCTGGCAGCAAAAAGATGTCAGAATAGGCACTAGGTGAATTTCCCTGGTCATCTCACCTGAAGCCAGGGCCAGCATCAAGGGTAGGCATGATCGGGCACCTACCAAGGGTCCACACCCCAGCAAGGGCCCACTGACAAGAGCTCCCTGGAGTGGTTCCTCCTCTTCACCATTGAAACCTGCTCGTTCTCATCTCTCGCTCTGGCCCAGACAACAGTGGCGGTGAAAAGGAGGAGGAGCAGACGCCGCTGGCTAATTGCTCCCTCCCTGGTTCTGTGCCTGTCAGGCAAGCAAGTGGTAGCAATGATGAAAAAGAGGATGAGGTACAAGAGCAGCTGGTGACAATGGTGGTGAGTAGGTAGACTCACTTAAGTAGGGGACACATTGATAGTGCCTTGCCCAAGGGCCCTCTAAAATCTGGAGCCAGCACTGCTACAGACAATGGAAGCACCCAAAGAATGGCCTCCAGTGATGATCTCAGTGTACACGGAAGCTTATGGTTGGAGAAGGTGTTCCTTCAGGTACCCAGATCCCAAGCTACTTAGGGGCTTTAAGACAAGCACCAGCAGTCCTAGACAATTATTGCAATCCAGAGAAAGTTAGGCATGCCAAAATCTGATGGAAATCAATGGGATTAAGTGCACAGTTAAGCACATAAGCCATATTGATCTCAGAGAAACTGAAGCATGACTTTCCTTGAATTGTATTTAATATTAAAATTAATTGCTTCCTATGTACTTCACCTCTATAGCCTGACTACTTTAGCCATGCTGAATTAAAATCATGAATGATAATGATGATTAATGAGGACGAGTCATGATACTTGCTGTGAGTGCTTGTGGTATGAACTACCAAAAGTTAAGCAAGCACTTTTAAATCTCATTGATTTTGGTGGGAAAGATTTTCTCCAGTCGAAGCCAGAGGAATTTGGAAGTGCTTCATTGTGGCAGGATCATGTCCTTAGCTTCCAATAATATTTCCTTCAAAAATGCAGTTTCATCAGACTTTCAGCTGGAATCTCCAAATACACATTCTTAATTGCCATCAATGCAATTGGATAAAGGACTGCAGTCTCCTTTCTCTTTATACTGGATTTTATGTCATTGCTTAAATTGCTTTCCATCATGAGCCACAGGATGCAACATGAAGAATCCCTGATGTACTCTTTCAAACAGAAAGACTACTTCAGCAACGGCCGACTTGTTCATTGACCATATGAGACTGATCTAATTAGCTAAACTAAGTACCTTTTGTGTTTTTAACAAATGGAGTCATTTTTCTATGTCAGTGCTTCCTTTGCCGCCTTTGACAGAGATTACCGGCACTGTGGGCCTTCTCAATTATCATGGAGGTAAATGTTTCAAAATGTACATTAACTCTGCTTTGGACAAACTCCTTGCTGCATTCATGAACAATGCTATAGATTTCCTTGAAAGTAAGCCCTATTGAAATCAGTGGGGCTTATTTACAAGTAGCCTGATCCAGGAGATATGTTCTTTTGTTCTTTTTCTTTTCAGAACTCTTGGCTTTATGCATATGCAAATGTATGCAAATGTAATTAATTAGTTAATTGACTAAAGCTCATACAATCAATTCATTTAAGATTTATTTCATCGGGTGAGCGCCCTAATTAGAATATCAACATCCAGTATGAATCCAATATGAACATCCAGTAACAAATCCATGACTTCCCAGAATATGCTTATACAGCAAAAAAGAAGCATGTGACGTGATTATCATATATGGTGAACTATGTTTGCTGGATGGGGATGATGGAAGTTGTAGTCCAACACATCTGGAGGGAAAAGCCAATCTAGGTTCTTACTTAAATCATGTGTAGATGGAGTTCAGGCTTACAGGATCTATTCTGGTGTTGCTAAAACCCCAAGATCCAACGACTGGACCTAAATGAAAAGGAATGTCTTGGGGGCCAGACATACACATAGAATTAAGGAGCAAGGCCCAGGAGGGTTTTTTTCAGTACCAGAACTGAGCTCACAAATCTTTCACCCACAAATTCACTCCTGGTTTTCCCCTATGCACTCTTCATTCCAGTTGCCTAATTTGGTGGTGGAAGACCCTTTTCATTTGTTGCTCTTGGTAGTCAGAAACCCTTGCCAGCCTGCTGTACAAGGGATTCGCTAAGGGCACAAATGACAATGCTATGCATGTTTAGACAGAAAAAACGTCCTTAGTACAAATGTTGGGAGTTATAGGACTTTTTCTGTCTAAACATGCATAGGATTATACTCTAAATCACAGAGGTCTATCGGTTCACACAAGTCTATTTGTACACCAACTCCTTTATATGTACACTGGTGCTGTTGGATTTTGTCAAGCATCTATGATCTGCTTTTCTCCCCTCCCATGTTCTCATGTATTATGTATGTAGAGAAAAAATAAATAAATCTATTTTCAGGGAACTGGGAGGGAGGATTTTGGCCCAGCTTTAGATTGAACTGAGGGCATAAACATTGGCACCGACTGCTCATGTTCATATCTGGGGCTAGTTGCACCTTAAGAATAGCAGTCCTGGATGAACTTGCCTGGTCTATAGAACAATGTGATTAATCTTGGAGTCATTTGCATAGATCTTTCCCCCTCCTTTAAACAACCATTTTTGTCTATTTTTCCCCCTTTCCCACAGATTTCCTGAATTCCCCAAAAACTTCCAGGAATGCCATGTACTCCACAATTTACTTATTTATTTTATTAGATTTATATCCCACCCTTTTTTCCTGCAAGGAATCCAAGGAATCTTCCCCCTCCTCCTCTCCATTTTATCCTCAAAACAACCCTGTGAGGTAGGTTAGGCTGAGTGTCAGTGACTGGCTAAAAGTCACCCAGGGAGCTTCATGCCCAAGTGGAGACTAGAACCCGGGTCTCCCAAATCCCATTCCAACACTCTATCTTCCCCCATTTGATATAGTAGGGTTCTAGAGAATAAAATAGCATTTGCTGTTATAGATATGAGTTGTAATTGTGTTGAATGGTTAGTGTACATAGCAATTGGACATGCTGAACATGGCTTAAGGAGAATGTGTCCATGAAGAGGAATTTGTGCCCATACTTTCCAACAGGCCTTGGGGAATGTGCATATCTTGACAAGACATAGCACATTCTCTGAGCAATCTGCATGATCTCCTTGGTGAATGTGTATATCTCAACTACATTTTGTATATTCTTCAGTCAATATGCATATTTATTTATTTATTTTATTTTATGAGCAGTTTGGAGAGGAGCAGGTGGTGGCGGTGGCTTTGAGGGGGAAGCTGAGCAGGCATTAGGGGACTTGCACCGCCCACTTGGGTGGAGCAACCTGCAGAGCTTTGCAGCATTTTTGGAAAGTTTTTGCAGGAGATGTTGCTGGGCTGGGCCAGGCTGGACCGCTTGCTGAGGTGGGGAATGAATTGAACCCAACCCCAGCCACCACTATCCCCACCTCCTTGCATTCCAAGAAAGGAGGCCTCAGCCAAGACCTAGACTACTGCAGCCACCGCCCCAAACATTGCCTTCAGGGCCCCTGTATCCTGTATATTTCTGGACTGTGTTGCTGTTTCTGTCTCTGCACTGGAGCCAGTACTTGTGGGGGATGAGGAGGAACCACCACACAGGAAGAGAGAGTTCTTGCTGCTGCTCCTGCCTGTCTGTTTGCTGTTGCCACCATCGCCACCATCAACACTGTGGACTTCTGTCTGACAGTGCTACCTCTGAACTCTTACCTGGTAGACCACCGCTCCCTGAGGGGTTAGGCTCCCAGGTACAGAACCCACGGTTGCTTACCAACTCCATCTACCCCCTCCCAGAAAGAGATATATAAGCTAGCTGGCTGAGGTGACCGGCCTCTTTGGGCCACTCCCTCGGGTAATGACAAAGGGCAAGGGCACTCCCCCCTTCTCTAGTAACTGTGTGCACGTGTGTGTGTGTGTGTGTGTGTGTGTGTGTGTGTGTGAATGTTTTGGATGAGTGAGCCATTATGAATGAGAAGTATGCTACAGAGTCAGGATTTTAAGCTGCATTTACTTTCTCTGAGTTTTTTAGGTATAGTTCAATCCGCTTTATTTTATCTTTCATTTCATTTTAATTTATTTTGAATAAAATTCAGCTCAATCTCCGAAATTCTTGATCTGTAACTGAACCTATGAATATGGTTCTCACAAGACAGTGGTGTAAGACCCTGGGGATCCTCCCCTGTGTTTGATGTTCCTCAGAGGAAAAAACAAAGAAAATGAACAAAAATTCCATCTTTTTTTACTCTAAAAAAGCAAGGGGGAATACTTGCACCAGTATTCTTGACTGGTCTGTGGATTACTCTTCTTGAAACAAATTTACTACACCATCCATAGAAGGTGAAATTGATTTAGCAACAGAAATCGCTGAAGCTGAAATTGCTGAAGTTGCTCAAGCTATAAATTTAGAAGGGTTAACCCCAATGTTACAGGGAAGCAACTCCAGGGTGTCGGAGTTGGCCTCTGAAGTCTCCCACATTCCAGATGTGGAAGCACCCCCTGTGGGGAAGTATACACTTCATTGGGAGCAGACTTCTTTGAGGATATAAAGTTTGTTCTTTCCATTAAGAAGCAGATTGATTTAATTATTAAAGAACTTGACTTAATTAAGAAATTTCTGGCAGAGTGTTATGGTTTACTAACCATAATGGCTGAACTCTGCAAGAAAAGTGAGGATCCCTGTTAACTCCGGTAGTGGCTATGGAAGATTTTCCCAAAAATTTTAGACAGAGTTTGGAGGGCATATTAAGAAAAGAAATGGTTATTAAATTAATGGATTGGGTGGAAAGGATGGAGTCTAGTAGAGAACAAATAATTGAAGTGATTGGAAGAAGTATTTCATGGTTAAATTTAAAGCAGTTAGAGCAGTGGATGAAGAAATGGAAGAGGAAAACTGAGTATAAAAGGGATTTAACTAAATTTGAAATGATTGTTAAGTCTAGAGAGGGTATCAAAGGGGATGCGTCAACAAGAGGTATAACAAAGGATCTATATATAATGATTCAAAAAGCAGAAGAGCAAAAGGATCATCATAAGACAGTTTGGGATATTGAATTTGAGGAGGAGATTTTGAAGGAGGGCTGGAAGATTATTTGGGACAGACGTATTCTGAGAGTTATGTCAATAAATAAGGATAAAGGAAAACTTTTATAAATTGATTTGGAGATGGTACTTAACTCCAGTAAGATTAAACCGAATATAGATAAGAATTGCTCCGCATTGTGTTGGAGAGGATGTCAAGAATTAGGTACATATGCTCATATGTGGTGGAGTTGTAAAAACGTACTGGAATTTTGGCAAAAGGTTTCTTTGGAAATTTCAGAAATTATTGGTATTAATTTGGAGGTCTGTCCAAAATTAGCACTGTTATCAATAACGGAGAAAGTTATGTGTTCACAAAATATGAAAGAAATAATTGTAAATTTGTTAATGGCAGCTGGGTTAATGATTGTGAGGAAGTGGAAGGTTCAGCATGAATTTCTAATTACTGATTGGTATAAGGAGATATGGGATATAGCTCATAATGATAAATTGACTTGTAGTATAAAATTAGGATTGTAACCGGTTGTGGGCGCGAGTGGGGTCAAACTCGGCCCCGCTCGTGCCCGCGCAAGGTTCGCACGGACCTACCTTCGGGCGGGCGGCGGCTCCTCGGCTCGGCTATCCATGGAGGGCCACCCGCACTGCCGGCGCTGGTCACGTCACTTCTGGCGCGGCGGAAGTGACGCGACGGGACCCTGCTCCGGCACGCTGGACCCCCGTGCTATGTTTTTGGCAGGGGAAACCAGGGCAACAGGGCTGTTTAAGCCCTGTTGCCCTGGTTCTCCCCGCCCAAAACATAGTACGGGGGTCCAGCGCACCAGAGCAGCCGGAAGTCGAGCTGGGGGCCAGAGAGCCGAGCCTGGACCCGAGCCTGAAGGTCGAGCCGGGAGCCGGAGGACCGCAGCTCGACCGGGGCTGGCGGCTTGAGCGGCGCAGACAACGCTCCATGCCGCTCAGAAGAGCGAGCTCGGGCCGCCGCCAGCGTGGAGAACCAAGCCGTGGAGAGCAAAGAGCACCAGACAGGTACGTGATACACCCATATATAAAATGTAAAAAGGGACAGCTAAAGATAAATAATTTTAATGAAAATTTGGGGTCAGTTCTTAGATTATGTGTTAATGAAGGGGAAAGGGAATATGCCTTGTCAGGATATGTTATTTTTTTGGAATACAGAATAGTAATTGTTTACTGGGACAGAAGCATATCAATTGGTCCCTAGGAGGGTGGGGGGAGCACTGTATGATTTATTGTATGTAGTTTTAGTTTAAATTTTGTGTTTTGTTATATTTTGTCATATTTTGTTTTGCAAAAATTAAATAAAATTTTTAAAAAGTGAGGATCTAGTGGGTACAGACATAAAAAGTGAAGTTATGAGTGATGAGTTTGGCTCTAAGGCAGGCCAAAAAAAGGGTGTGGCAAGAAAAAAATTCTAGCAAGGGAAAGAAAAATATTCAAATTGGAAAGTTACCCCCCAAAAAGAGTAAAAACATGAAAACCCTCAGGAACAGTAATAAAATCACTCAGCAATACAAGAAAATGAATTTTTGCAAGCTCTTTAAACTACTAGATCATTCGCCCAAGAAGTCAGTAAAATCCTCCCCGCAGCAATGTAAGAAGTCATAGGCATTGCTGTCAAATGGAGTGAAGTCAGCAGTCCAAAGGGCACCAGACTCACCCCCACCCCCAATTGGGACTAGTGAGCTAAGGGTTTCTGTCCATCTATCCAGCTAGGCGGGACAATACTGGAAAATGTCGATCATTTTCTCTATCTTGGCAGCTATCTTTCTGTTACAGCTAACATCGACAGTGAAATCCAGCATCGTCTGAGCTCCGCAAGTGCCGCGTTTTCTCGAATGAAACATAGAGTGTTCGAGGATCAGGATATTTGTAAGAAGACCAAAACACTGGTTTATGAAGCCATTGTATTACCAACTTTATTGTATGCCTGCGAAACATGGACTATCTATAAACGTCACCTCCAACTCCTTGAAAGATTTCATCAACGTTGCCTCCGGAAAATCCTGCGAATTACTTGGGAAGATAGGAGAACAATCTTCATCCATATCAGGAGGAATCTCCTGAACCACCCCATGCCTTAAAATCCATAGATACTCCCAACTCTACTTCTGCAAAAGATTTGGATTTAACCCAGTTGGGCTATTTTCAAAATAAACTTCAAAGTGTTGTGGCAGAAGTTAATTTATTACCCATTCCCTCTATACCCGCAATAAGAAATAAAGCTACTGTTCCACCTCAGGCTCTGATCAGACCACATGCAGCACAAATTCTACCCAATTATGATCTTGTCCTGGAACATAGCGGGATGGCTTATAGGTTAATAGGTGAGAACTTTAAAGATTTTTGTGCTCAATCTCAAATTATTTTTATTCAAGAAACCTGGGTTACTTCAAAAACTTTTCCCTCTCTCCCTGGGTATGTATTATATTCATCACCAGCAATTAAATCATATAATAGAGGGCAGCCAAGAGGTGGTCTAGCAACCATGATTTCAGTCGATTATAATCCAAATATCTTACAGGTTGATGTAGGTAGCACCAATATTTTAACCCTCCAAATTGTCTGGCCTTCAGGTTTAAAAATCTTTCTGATTAATGTATACTGCCCCCCATATAACTCAAAGTATGGGGGTATCCCAGTCTGGTCATATTTAGATCAAGTCCTCACCTTCTTATTTGAGACTAATGTTGAACCTTTAATTCTAATAGCAGGGGACCTGAATGCCAGAATAGGGCAAAATAGTTGTAAAATAGGAGAAAAGTTGGGTTTAACCCCTGAAGAGATAACTTTTCTTCCTATTGGAAGCTGTAAAGATCAGGGGATAAATAAAGCTAGCCAGCCAATCTCTTTTTCCCTTGTTTTTAAGTTCCATTTATATATATGTAATGGGACAGAGACCTTGAATCGGATTTATATACATACATAGGACTAAAGGGTAAGAGCGTGATAGATGATCCTCTCTCTCAACCACTTGTTTCCCATTATGAGAACTTTAAAGTTCTCACCAGGCCAGAGAGTGATCATATGTCAATTCAACTACTCCTCTCTTTAGTTATGGGATCAACTCCTTTATCAGTTCCATCAAAGAATTTGATCGTCAAAGATGACAAAAGAGTACACTGGAATGGAAAAGTGCAGGAAGAGATATATCTATTCCTAATGTCCCCTAGGATGTTATTCCTAAGGGATCTACTTTTGACCTCCCCTGACCCTTTGGAATTTTTTGATAAAATAGTCCACGAGATTAGACCTTTTGTAGTTAGTTCCAAAACTATCCAACCAAACACTCAAATAGAGGTTGGTTCGATGCAGTGTGCCTCCGAGAAGCATACCTTAGCAAAAGCTATAAGGAAGCTGAGACAGGAGGACACTTTAGAAAATTTCAATTCTTATATATCTCTGAAGAGAGTATAAAAAATTATTACCATCAAAAAAAGGATGAGCATATATGACAATCATGGATGCAGTTAGGCTTGACAACCTTGGGAAAGGATCCATCCAGATTCTGGGCTCTGGTAGCAAAAGGGACAAGAGGTTATAATGGCCCTATTTACAATCAAATTACATCATTGCAGTGGCATACTCATTTTTCTTCACTCTTTAGTCACTCTTCATCCATAATCATTGCAGATTTCCCTTACAACATGGATTTTGTGGTACTCTCCTCTTGTTCTGAATGGGACCCTGTTACTCCAGATGAAATAAATGTTTTACTTAACTCTTTACCTGTCAAAAAAGCCCCTGGAGAGGATATGCTCCTTGGAGAACTGTTTAGAGCAAACCCTGACTGGTGGTGTCCAGTTCTTGCCACAACATTTACTTATATAAACCATCATGGGAGAACTCCATGGGGCTAGGGAGCAAGTATTGTGGTGCCAATTCACAAGAAAGGCTCTAAGGCTGATCCAAAGAACTTTAGACCAATTAGTCTCCTCAGTGTTATTTCTAAACTGAATTCCAAATATCTATTATTCAGATTAGAGTCCTGGGCCACAGAAAATTCAATTATTGCTGAAGAACAGGCAGAGTTTACAACAGGCAAGTCTACAATTGACCAAAGTTTTGTTCTCCACCACTTGATTAAAAAATATTATCAAAATGGTAGAAAAGAGTTATTTGCTTCCTTTCTCAGTTTTAGTTCTGCCTTCGACCTCATAGAGGCCGTTTATGGTGAAAGTTATCTGCCACAAACATCGATAGAAGGCTGCTCTACTTAATTCAAATGCTTTAATACCTCCCTCAGGGTTAGACTTGAGGCAAATGGACTGCTTTCAGAAACCATACCAACTGAAAGAGGTGTCAGTCAGGGATGTATTTTGGCCCCCTTCCTTTTTAATTTCTATATCAATAGCATTGTTCAAGAGCTGAGTGGCTTGGAATACTTTCCAGTTTCAATTTTGGATGTCAGGCTCTCAGTTCTTTTGTATGCTGATGATATTGTTATGACTTCTACCACATTAATTGGGATGCAGAGGCTATTGACCAAATTGAGTAAGTTCTGCACAAAAAAGTACCTAATAATTAATCACACCAAAACAAAAGTGGTAGTTTTGGGGAAGAAGAAGAAAAAAATCCATGTGTGGAGATTGGATAATAAACCCATTGAATAGCAGCATCATTTTAGATACTTGGGACTTGGGTTTAATACCCAGCTCTCATGGAAGCCTCATTTAGAAGCAGTCAAATTGAAATCTTCCCATTCCATACACTCCCTGATGTGTTTTCTTAAATAGCAAGGGGGGAGCTTGGTTGTACCAGCAGCTGAGGTATTCTTGAAGAAGATACTCCCACAACTGTTGTATAATGCAGAGGTATGGGGGTATACTAATGTTATGTTTCTATTTTAGAGGTGGTGCAGAACTCTTGTGAGATCCCTGTTAGTGGTCGCTCAAGGTACACCCACTTCCTTTTCACGGGTGGAAGCAGGAATACTCTCCATAGAAGCACATGGTCATGCCGCACTTGCTCTTACTGGCTGAGGTTCTCTTTTATGAATGATTTGCGCCTGCAAAAAAAATGCTTCCTAGAACAATTGCAAACCCCAGCCCAAAGTAACTGGGTACATTCTGTAAGATATATCCTACATACTTTAGCACAGAAGTCTTACCTACCCTTTCTTCTAACAGAGTTAAACAGCTGTTTTAAAAAAGGATCATAGATCATAGAGTTGGAAGGAGCCTACAAGGCCATCGAGTCCAACCCCCTGCTCAATGCAGGAAACTAGAGGAGGGGTCTCCCATCCAAGTAATAACCAGGCCTGACCCTGCTTAGCTTTCCACACTCAGACAAGCTGAGCCAGCATAAGCCACAGGCCTGTCTACAGTACACTCTACAGTATACTCTACAGTACACTCCATCTACAGTACACTCTCAGCAGTGGGACTTATATTCTATCACACAAATGTTGTATTCAAATTGATATCCATTATATAAAATGACATTTAATTTGGAGCAATACTTTACCATTCTTACTGTAGCTCCTTTTAAGAAAATCATTCACAGCTCTATGATTCCAGTGCATGCCCTCTGCTTATTTGGATGGGATATTTAACAATATCCCAGCTCACCAACGACTCTGCATCTGTGAGCCCAGTGAAGCTGAGGATATTGAACACTATTTACTCCATTGCCCCCTGTATAAGTCCCCGAGGTATAAATTGCTCCATCATATTCTTAATTCTCTATCAAATAGACCCTTTCTGCATCAGATGTGTACATTACTTGCAGGCAACGATGTTTATATTTTGACCCAGGTTGCAAAATTTGCCCTGGCCCCCAGAAAATTAAGGGCCAGGCATTATTCTGTCCCCTCATATTAATTTATGGGGAAATACTGTACTGTCCCTGTCACTTTGGAGGGGAAGTGCGATTTAATTGTGTTATTTACAAGCCCCCTAAATCGGCTTGTATCTCTATTACATTTTAGTGTATTGTTTTTAAAATGGTTCGCACTTTTACTGTATTTAAACCAGTTTGTATTTTTACTGCTTTTTATTCCTGTTTGGAATTGTATTGGCCTATGAACAATAAAGATACTACTGCTATTTTACTTTATTTGTACCCAGTTTTTCTACCAGAAATGGCACTTAAGGCTGCTTACAATCACTTATAAAACAATAAGCAGATACAGGCCTGTGGCTTATGCTGGCTCAGCTTGTCTGAGTGTGAAAAGCTAAGCAGGGTCAGGCCTGGCTATTACTTGGATGGGAGACCCCTCCTCTAGTTTCCTGCATTGAGCAGGGGGCTGGACTCGATAGCCTTGTAGGCTCCTTCCAACTCTATGATCTATGAAATCTATTAAAAAAAATTAAAAACACAACAGCAGCAGAGTAAAAACAATACCCAACTCAATACACCCGCTTACACACCAAGGGCCTGCTTGAATAAAGCAGTCTTTGCCTGCCAGCAGAAGGACAACAAAAAGGGAGAGAACTTTACCTCCCTCAGCAGGGAGTTCCATAGCCAGGGAGCAGCCACCAAGCAGACCTTCTTTCACATTGCCACCGAATGTGCTTCTGAAGGTGGCAGTCTCAAATATCCTCCATTTGTTTTATCTCTATCTTAGAGGTGAGCAACCCATTGCCCACAGGCCACATGCAGTCCTCTGTGTAAATTTAGGTGACTGGCGGCATCCATTCTCCCTGATCTGCTGAGCAACATGAGAAAGGGGATGTGAAGGATTGAGGCCTACACAGGCTTGAGTTAGGTTGAAGCCTGTAGGCCCAAACCTCTCCTGATGGGAGGGGGGGAGTTTGTGAGTTTCATTTTCCCCTCTTGGAGTTAAAGTTTTCTTTTCATTGAGAGAAGTCTCCTTTCCCCCCTAATAGAGTTAAGTTTCATTTCCCCAGTTTGAAGTCATAGGTTTGTAGCCTTCTAGTCCTGGTGAGAGTGTATATAAAGGGAAGGCAGAAGTGGCACACAGAGAGAGCGAAATTAGAAAGAGAAGAGAGTCTGAATATCATTAAAGAACTGCAGAACAGCCAGGAAAAGGCTGGGGGAAGGAATCTCTACTAAGCCTACAGGTGAGGTGACAGTGTAGCTAGGTTAGAGAACCTTGAGTTATTTTTCCGTTTATTTCCACTATACTTGCTTTTTGTAATCTTACAGCTCTATTTGTGTACTGTAATTACCCTAAGTTAATGTGAATCTACTTTACCAATATTTACTAAAGTAAACAGTTATTGTTAAAATTCAGTTGTTGGAGTGTCTTTTGCACCACACCTAAGGCCTAATCCCATGTTACTGGGAAGAGGAGGTAAAAAGGCAGAGAATTGGCATCCTGATACAGGAGGGGCTCTTAAAGAGGCAGACATCTTTAAGGAGCTGATCAGGTGTCCTGGTACAGGTGGAACCTTGACAGGGGGCATCGCTTTAGCCTTCTCTTCCTGCTGCTCAGCTGGTCCCTGCTGAACAGCGTGTAGGGATCACAGGAGATGGTTTAACCCTTCCTTCCCCCTACAATTCTGAGAAAAACTGCACCACATACACACAGAGAGAGCTATTAAGCTTAGGAAAGAATTAACCACACACACCGATCAGGTGATCAGCAGGTAATAGCTGAGCAGTGGCGAAGATTCTGCAGTCCAGGCCTTTTACCCACTGCTCGGCTATTCCCTGGCAATCAGCTAAGCCAGCCATGACTCTCTTATATGCTGCCTTCATCCTGAATGGTGCCACTGCTCTACACAAGGCTGGAGTCCATGCTGAAATCCTCTAAAATAGTACAAAGGGGCACGATCCAGTTTTATACAGGGAAGCAGCACCAGCAGGCTGAAAGAAGCACAAGAGAAATTCACCACTTCTGACCCAGACAGCTGCTCCAATTCATGTGGCCTAGAAACTTCTATGATGATGCAAAGAACTCTAGGAACAACCTCATGCATCCTGCTGCTCTTGGCTGTCTCTCCCACCCAGTTGAATGGACAGAAGATCTTACTGCTGTCACTACATTTGAATGTGTATCCTATAGTCGTCAACTTTGTATGGATGCTTACTTAGATAGATGGACTCCTTATGTTAATGTATATATTTGAAATAATACTGTGAAATCATTTTTTTGCTTTTATTAATGGTGTAAACAATTACTGTGAATGGGTTTGCTTTTTTGTCATGTTCTTTTTCTTCTTTTCTCTTCTCTTTTTCTCTCTCCCATTGTTCCCCCCTCTTTTGTTTCTGTTACATTGGCAAATATAATAATTTAAAAAATTGGCTATGCTGGCTAGGATTGATGAGAGTTGCAGTCCACCAACATCTTGAAGGCCACACATCCTCCACCCCTGCTCTTCCCTACATCCTCTGCAGAGTTAATAATTCTCTGAATATTAAATTGTAAGATCTGGAGCCATGAAGGTTTCTTTCTATTAGCTATAAGTCTGCTAAATAAACAACTTCAGAGAGGATAGTTAATGGAAATTATAAATTTAAGTATGCATGGTTGGGGGGGTTAAGCCCATGCTTTAAGTATTATTTCACCTATGATTTAATGTGCATATCATAAGTAATTACTGCCCCATAGCATGTTTCAATTCTTAATTATATATGAATCCATGAATCATTGGCCTTTAGAAATTAAGGATCAGAGCCACAATTATTGCAAGTCAGCCCTTGAAGATGTAAAATAATAACCCTCAAGGACACTAATCATCCATTCCTTCTCTTTTTGAAAAGGTTCTCCTCCCCAATATTAATGTTATCCTTATGTTAATTCAAAAGTCTCCCACCCTCTCTCTATATAAATATCACCACTTTCATTGAAAACATCCCATTTGGTGTATATATCTTTGTCTATGGTTTATGTCACCCTCTTATCTTACATTGGTTATATAGCATTGGATCCAGACTTAGTCATGCTTAGATGACCCATTGAAATCAATGAGACATAAGCTAGCCATGATTAATTAAAGTTGCATTGATTTCAATGAGTCTACCCTAAGCATGACTAAGGCTGGATCCAACCCATAAATTTAAATGTTGGGAAGTGATTCCATCTCCCCAATTCACTAGGAAGCAGTGACTTACAGGATCCAACCTAAAGTCTGGAAAGTCTAACTTTTTCTTTCTTTCTTCTAGTATAATCCTCTTTGATTGGGAGCCCATGGGCCCAGTAACTGCATGTAAAACTAGTGTTACCTTGCCCAAGATCTTGGAATGCCATGGGCTATAAATGAAGCCAAACAAATAAGTAACAAAATCAACCAGTGTTTCATGTTGTGATGTTTTAGGTACATGCCCCAAATGAAAATTAACATTAAAGCTGAGCCAAACGGTCTCCAACAAGAACGTTCTGCTCAGATTTGGAAGTGTGTTTGTGTTCGGGCGGGGTGGGGAAGAGATTTGGACCTACCTCAAAACTGGATGCAATTTGGGGGGGGGGTCCCACATTCTTTACAAAGCTGGGTGATCGCTTCCTTCCTTTCTTTTTAACTGTACATTACCTCCTCTGTCTGCAGCAGTGGTAGTAGAGCTTCTCTCAGCTACCACCAGTTGTTGGCTGCCATTTCACCAGCAGCATCACCACCAGAGTACCCTGAATGCAGCATTAGTTCAGGGGATACTGGTGGATGTTGAGATATTAAACAATATAGGGGAGAGAGATAGGGAACATTGAAAAAATGGGGGGAGGAAAACCCGGTTCTTTTTCTGAATGCTTCAGGTTTTCCCCCACCCATTTTTTCGGGGGGGGGGGGTTCCTTAGGACTTTACATCTCTATGTGGATGTCTGGGGGTGGGTTGTGTTTGTAGCATGCCTAAAAACATGTGGCACCCAATGATATCATCAGATGCACAAAGCCTCGAGGGCCTAAAAAACCTCTGACTATTGGGGACAGCCTATTACTGAAGCGTTCCAGTGATGGGCACATTGGCTTTACAGATTCTCATGGCAATTGTATGAAATGCTTGAGCTACCAGGAATGTCAAGAAGTGGTATTCTGCTATGGATTCTTCTCCTACTAGACTATTTTGTGGTTTCTTATATGTATGCCCAAGAATGTAGTCCAGTGATGGCGAACCTTTTTGAGCCCGAGTGCCCAAACTGCAACACAAAACCAACTTATTTATTTCAAAGTGCCAACACTGCAATTAAACCTGAATACCAAGGTTTTAGTTTTAGAAAAACAACTCATACAGTTGTCCGAACTAATTAACATCTTTTGTCTTAAAAGAAAAACACAATAACAGAGCTTTCAATGATACAAACAGTTTTTTGTTGGAAAAAAAATCAACTCAAAAAATTATTATAGTACTACATTGTACACATAGCCTGAAGGGAATTAATTAATACAAACTTTTTAAATAATTAGGCACATGTATTTTTGGATAAGGGATTCTCAACTTGTAATATGATTATATGCCAGACTGAAATTGTATGGGGCAAGCTTTACCCCGGGTCCTTTCCCTGCTTCTACAGGTGTCGGATTAGTAAAAGTAAAAGTCATCATCATCATCATCATCATCAGGCGATCACTCGTGACCGAGTAAGATTGTCTTCCGGGATAAAAGGAGGAAATTCTAAAGAAGATTGTGTAGACTCTAGCGATGGGTCCGTAAGTGACTGTGGAGGCCAATTCTAGATCCACACAGCTTCCCACAGTGAGGACACAGGTTACCAGATAGAAGATGGTCCTGTAAAGGGT
Organism: Shinisaurus crocodilurus; assembly: GCA_021292165.1. NCBI lineage: Eukaryota > Metazoa > Chordata > Lepidosauria > Squamata > Shinisauridae > Shinisaurus > Shinisaurus crocodilurus. The sequence continues at coordinate 209,599,451 of CM037879.1, forward strand.
TCATTTGACGTGCTTTTCGCTTAGCACGTTTCTCCCTTTCACCTTGCACTCGGGCTTCTTCAAAATCCATGGAACCTTTGTGAAAGGCCAACCTCCATTTAGATTGTTCATGGGCCAGAGCTTCCCAGTTTTCGATGTTTATATTGCATTTTTTTAGATTAGCCTTATGAACATCTTTAAACCTCTTATATTGACCACCGATATTCCGCTTTCCATCCTTGAGTTGGGAGTAAAGTAACTGCTTTGGGAGACGGCAGTCAGGCATTCGAACAACATGACCGGTCCACTGAAGTTGGCGTTGAAGGATCATTTTTTCAATGCTAGTAGTCTTTGCTTCTTCCAGTACACTGACATTTGTTCGCCTATCTTCCCAAGTAATTTGCAGGATTTTCCGGAGGCAACGTTGATGAAACCTTTCAAGGAGGTGGAAGTGACGTTTATAGATAGTCCATGTTTCGCAGGCATACAATAAAGTTGGTAATACAATGGCTTCATAAACCAGTGTTTTGGTCTTCTTACAAATATCCCGATCCTCGAACACTCTATGTTTCATTCGAGAAAATGTGGCACTTGCGGAGCTCAGACGATGCTGGATTTCACTGTCGATGTTAGCTGTAACAGAAAGATAGCTGCCAAGATAGAGAAAATGATCGACATTTTCCAGTATTGTCCCGCCAAGCTGGATAGATGGCATCACCAAAGGATTGGCTTGCACTTGCTGATGAAGCACTTTGGTTTTTTTGATGTTAAGTGAGAGACCAAGTTTTTCGTATGCTTCTGCAAAAGCATTTAGGATAGTTTGGAGATCATCCTCTGAATGTGCGGAGACCACATTATCATCAGCATACTGAAGTTCCACAACGGAGGTTGTAATTACCTTACTTTTTGCTTTCAGCCTGCTGAGATTAAAAAGCTTTCCATCTGTTCGATATATAATTCCCACACCGGTGGGAAGTTTCCCCTTGACAAGATGTAAAACCATGGCGATGAAAATGGCAAATAATGTTGGGGCGATAACACATCCCTGTTTAACACCTGATCCCACTTTAAATGGAGCACCATGAGAGCCGTTGTTGTCCAAAACCGTTGCCGTCATGTTGTCATGGAGAAGTCGCAAGATATTCACAAATTTATTGGGGCATCCAATTTTCATAAGGATAGTCCAGAGAGCTGTACGGTCTACAGTATCAAAGGCCTTAGCCAAATCGATAAATGCCATATAAAGGGGTTGATTTTGCTCCCGGCATTTTTCTTGGAGCTGACGTGCAGTAAAAATCATGTCTACTGTCCCTCTAGAGGGGCGGAAACCATATTGAGTTTCAGGGAGGATCTCTTCTGAAATAGATAGAAGACAGTTTGCGAGAATCCTAGCAAATATTTTACCTGCGGTTGCTAAGAGAGAAATGCCCCGATAGTTTCCACAGTCTGTTCTATCACCCTTCTTAAAGAGGGTGATAATTATGGCATCCCTGAAGTCTTCTGGGATCTCTTCTCTTATCCAGATTTTTTCGATGAGGTTATGAAGATGTTGTACAAGTTCGGGGCCCCCTTCTTTAAAGATTTCAGCAGGAATCCCATCTGGTCCACTAGCTTTGTTGTTCTTCATTTGATTAAGGGCTTTTTTTACTTCATCCAAAGTGGGGAGTATTGCAAGTTCCTCTTTAATTTGTTTTTGCGGGATTTGCGAAAAAATCTCATTATCCACCTTAGACTTACGATTTAAAAGGTCATAATAATGCTCTTCCCAACGCAGTGCAATAGACTCTTTGTCTTTTAAGAGTTTGGTGCCATCTTTTGATTGTAAAGGGTTTGTACCATAGGTTTTTGGTCCATAAATGGCCCTTGTGGCCTTAAAAAAGCCCCGTGCATCATGAGATTCTGCAAGTTGTTGAATTTCTTCAGCTTTTTTTTTCCACCAAGCGTTCTTAAGTTCTCTTGTTCTTCTTTGGACCTCAGCCTTTGCGCTAGCGTAGGTTTTTTTCTTGGCAGCGCAGTTAATATCATTTTGCCATATTTGGAAGGCTTTCCTTTTTTGGTCAATTATATATTTAATCTCATTGTCATTTTCATCAAACCAATCCTGATGTTTCTTAGTTTCATATCCAATAGTTTGTTCACAAGCTGCAATAATGGAGGTTTTCAGCTTAGACCAATGGTCCTCAATGTTGTCAGGAGGTTCCGTAGGTAGATGTTCCTTAAGAAGTGATTGAAGACGAGTTTGCTTAATAGGATCTTGAAGGACTTGGATGTTCATTTTACGCCTTGGTTTCCTTCCTTGAAGCCTACGTTGGGGAGCAATGTTGATAACCATTGTGGACCGGATTAGTCGGTGGTCTGTCCAGCAGTCGTCGGCACTCACCATGGCCCTAGTAAGAAGTACATCGCGGCGATCTCTAACACGGACAATTACATAATCCAGAAGATGCCAGTGCTTTGACCGTGGGTGCTGCCATGATGTTTTAAACTTATTCTTTTGTCGAAAGAGCGTGTTTGTGATAGCGAGATTATGCTCTGCACATATAGACAAAAGTAAGAGTCCGTTCGGGTTGCTATTACCAACTCCGTCTTTTCCAATAGTTTCTGGCCATAAATCAAAGTCACGCCCGACTCTTGCGTTAAAATCGCCCAGGAGGATAATTTTATCCTCCTTAGGTATCTCTGACAGGAGAGTGTCCAACTGGCTGTAAAAACTTTCCTTGATGTCATCATCAGCATCTAATGTTGGTGCATAAGCGCTCAAAATAGTTACCTGTTGGTTATTGGCGAGCTTTAATCGAAGAGTTATCAGGCGTTCGTTAATGCCAGTAGGAACTTCTGACAAAGAGTTCACTAGTTCATTTTTGATGGCAAAGCCTACACCATGTATTCGTCGGTCCTGCTCAGGTAGTCCTTTCCAGAAGAAGGTATAACCTCCTTTTTCTTCTTTCAGCTGTCCCTCTCCTGCCCTTCGAGTTTCTTGAAGTGCTGCTATGTCAATTTTAAACCGTCTCAGCTCCCTTGCAATAATAGCAGTCCTACGCTCAGGGCGTTCACTATCTATGTTATCCAGCAATGTCCGTATATTCCATGTTCCAAAATTCAAATGTCTTTTTCGACCGCTAAAATGGTGACCCCACTGGACGCGGTAATCCAGTCAGGGGAGAAAGAGGTAGACTATGTTTAGGGCACCTTTTCTAGCCCCCTCCCCATACGGGGTGAGCAGAGTGGATCCTAAATAGGGCTGCTCAGTCATGGATACAGCTGCCGAGCTGCTCGACTACCTCGTTCCTTGAACAGGGCGACTGAGTCTGCATCCACCGCCCATGTGCTGGTCCATGACTAGGGGCTTCCAGATTCACAGTCCTGCCCCCGTTGCCATTCGCCAGTCGCCATGGGACTTTTTGTTTGTTTGTTTGGTTGGTTGGTTGGGTTGGGTTGGGTTGGGTTGGGTTGGGTTGGATGGGTTGGGTTGGAAGACGCCTGTGCGTGAAACTGTTTTATGTGGGGAGATCGGTGCACAACGAATCACCACACAAACTTGACAGAGTACGGCAGAGATCCAATGGCACGGTTACCCTGACGATTGGAAAACCATTCTCTGCTGCAGTCAACCTGTACTAGGATGAGCAAGATAAACAAGAAAACTAAACGTGCTTAACACATTTTAAACACTTTATGTCTTGGACTGCAAACACTGCATTAGGTAAAAGTCTGCATTGGGCATGCTTTTGCACAATTAATGTGATTTTTGCTATTGCGTGCATGCTGATAATTTGTCAAACCTTGGCTCATACTCCGTTAGTTTGAGAGCAACACATGCAGCACTCAGGTCAACTGTTAGGGCTTTACATCCAAGCCATGCTCTGTGCATCATTCTTCAAAATCTTTTAAATGTGATAACAATGTAGAAAAGAATTCTGTAACAGGAATTCTAGAATAAAATCATTCTGTTCCACACTGTGAGAAAGAACAAAATCATTAGTGTTTTGCAGAAGGGGACAGTCTTTTCGCGATCTGGTGACCAATGGCTTGAGTGCCCACAGAGAGGTCCCTGCGTGCCAGTTGTGGCACCCGTGCCATAGGTTCGCCATCACTGATGTAGTCTCTCGTGTTACTCCCACAACTGCTCTTCCGGCATCCTATTAGTTGTATAAAAGCCTGGCGCTCACGTGTAGTGCCATTTTGAACTTTGGATTAGGCCAAGAGCGAGGGACAACAACTATTGCAATTGTGCTGTATTTGTGAAATTCTCAAAGGCATCTGACAAGCCATGGTTGGAAACAGAGTAATGAATTAGGCAGTCCTGTGGTATCATCCATCAAAGGGAGCCAGTGTGGCGTAGTGGTGAGAGTGTTGGACTGGGACTCGGGAGATCCGGGTTCTAGTCCCCGCTCGGCCATGAAACTCACTGGGTGACTTTGGGCCAGTCACTGACTCTCAGCCTAACCTACCTCACAGGGTTGTTGTGAAGATAAAATGGAGAGGAAGAGGAGGATTATATAAGCCGCCTTGGGTTCCTTGCAGGAAAAAAGGTGGGGTTTAAAATAATAAATAAATGAATAAATAAAATTCTTATGTACTTCTGTACTAACCAACGTAATCTTTTGAAAACTCCTTGAAAATGTGTCATGCTTAATCTGACCCAGGTTTCTTGGGGTTAATCAATTGTCTGAAGAATATATGACAACCCCATATGCTACGCAAAATTCCTGATTGGATCCATGTGGCAACCCCTCCTTCTGTGAACTCCCCCCCCCCACATACACACGCAAGTTATATAACAAGACAATGAAAAATTACTTTGTCTAAATGCTTCCAGTTGTTGACAAACACTCTCTGTTAAGTCGCGCTGGCTCCCCCCCTTCCAGCCTTGCAGCTGTGAGAACAGTTCCCCCACCCCACCCCGTGCCTAGCTGTGACTGATGTTTTGACTGCCTGCCAGATAATCACCCAGTTCCAGCTCTACTGTCTGCTTCTATGTCAAATAAAGCAAAGCATCCCCTCTTCTTTTTTATCTTGGTGTTTTCATACCGGAAATGGCATTTTCTTTTCCCAAAGAATGGGGTCTTCTGTGATTGTGACAGTAATAGAATGGCCTTAAAAATCAGCTGGGAGTTTTCCTTTCTTAGGCCAGGAATAATGTCAGCATCTGACACAGTTCCAAACAGAGCTTAAACTCCAGCAGCACAAAAGCAGCTCTTGAAAAAGCAACCAAAAGAAAAAGAAAGAAAAAAACTAAAGGCACATTTGCTCTGAGGTAATTGCTGACATAATTTTGGGGAGAGGGCCGTAGGGGTGGGGAAATAGTCCTCAGTTATTTTAACCTTTCCCCCTGCTGTATGGCTTTTGAGACAACATGGTGAATAGGAAATAGATATAAACTTTACATGGCGACAGAGTGTCTCCCAGTCATGTTGCCGTTCCAACACAGAAATGTCCTTTAACTTTGATAATAAAGGCTGGCTTGGTTCTTCTCTTCCCCCCCCCACCTTCTTTATTCCTACAATGAGCCTATTGAAAAATCATCATCATTTTTATTCTGCTTCAATGCCTTATAGAGCTTCTGTCCCTTAGAAAGGAAATAAAGTTACAGAGGCTTAGTTGGAGACTGTGAATGGGATCTTGTTTATAACTTTCATAATGATTGCATGCATTTATTCTGTGCTTCAAATTACACTCTCTTGATTTCTAACATTAAAATGTTAGGTTTTTATAAGGGTGTCTGTGGTTAAGAGACTGGACAAATTTACTTTAGCTGTTATTCGGACACCAGTAATACTCTCCATTTATGAGGAGTAATTAGAATATTCTGGCTTTGCTAGTCTTGGAATCCTTGTCATTCATCATTTTTAAAACATTTTTTCTTTAGACCACCACATCTCATAGGAACATAGGAAGCTGCCTTATACCAAATCAGATCATTGGTCCATGTTGCCCAATATTGTCTATGGCAGCTCCCCACAACCTGGTGCCCTCCAGATGTTTTGGACTTCAACTCCCATCAGCCCCAGGCAGCATGGCCAATGGCCACAAATGCTGGTAGCTGTAGTCCAAAACATCTGGAGGGTACCAAATTGGGGAAGGCTGGTCTACAGATACTGACTAACAGTGACTCTTAAGGGTTTCAGAGACATGCCTCTTTCCCAGCCCAACCTGGAAATGGCAGGGAATGAATCTGGGACCTTTTATTTATTCATTCATTCATTCATTCATTCATTCATTCACTCATTCTCTATACTGCCAAACAGCTGGATCTCTCTGGGCGGTGTACAACAATTAATTAAAAAATACAATAAAATACAGTTAAACATATAAACAATAAGACATTATAAAAATTTAAAACCAATTTTAAAAATATCACTAAAACAAGTTAATAAAACACGACCGCTAAAACAATGTACCACCCCACCATATACCATTTAATTCTTAAAAGCTTCAACGTAGAGGGCAGTCTGTGCATGCAAAGCACCATTGAGCTGCAGCCCCTTGGCGACACTGGAGACATTGAGGCTGAAAGGCTTTGCTTGGTGATATTACCTGCTCTCCAAGCACAGCCTCAAGAAGGACACCATGATTCCAAAGAATGGTTGGTCAAGATGGTGGAGCTGGCAGAGATGGCCAAACGTACGTCATTAATTAGAGAAAAGACAACATCTATGTTTACTGCTGAGTGGAAACCTATGATTGACTTTTTGCAGAGATTAGGGAAAAATTGCTTTGTTTATTTGTGGTTTTGTGGAATAATAAGATAAATTTGTGACAACAGAAAAAAGAGAACTTTCTTTTTTTTGATTATCGACTAGAGAAACTATCTGTTACTTATATTTACTGTAGAAAAATTCAGAAGTCCATTTTAATTTTGTTAATTGTTAATTATGGTTATATGTTTTGTGTTGTTTGTTTTTGTTTTTATAGAAATAAAAAAGCTTTAAAAATAGGGTGGGGGGGAGGACACCATGATTCCCAAGATATACCCCAACACTACCACTGCCCTCACTCCCAGACTGCTGGAAATGAAGCATGATGTGGTTTGCATATACAGAAGAGTCCCATATTGCTAAAGTCACCTGGCAGCAGCCATTCCATAAGGCTTCAGTGGAAGGAGAGATGGGAAACAACGGCACTCCATTGGCTCTGCTGAGAAATCAGCCAGCTCCTCCTCTCACTGAACTCTTTCCTTTCCAGTCGGTCATAATAAGAGCCTCTATTAACTTTAAGAATTGGAACCAGAGTTTGCTTCTCCCCCCCCCCCCCACTTGTCCTTCCCTGTCCTTTTTGCTTCTGTCTCATGCCATTTGAATTGTAAACTTATGAGAAGGGACTGTCTTGTTTTTATTGATCATATATCATATCAGCCACTCTGCTAGCTTTTTTGGCTGAAGTGTGAGGGTAAAAATCATTTAAATAAATAGACAGATAAAATTAAGTACAGTGTTCATTGGAATTAAGAATATCACACTGAATCCTCTTGTACCACTGGAAGCTCAATTACTTACCCTTACCAGTTCCCAGGGGAATAAAATGCCTTCCAACCATTAAATACACACTGCATTCTCCCCCAAACAGAGCAAGGTAAAAAAAACGTGAACCAGATTAGTGACTGTCTTCACAATCCATGACAGAAAATAGGTGTCCACATGCAGCTAGTTACTTGGGGAAGCCCCCCACAAGTAGCAGTCCTCTTAGTAGCAGTCCATAACCAAGCTCAGGCCTAGCCTCTTTGTTGTGCTGTGTGAGGAAAAACGCTGAACTAGCTGACATGCTATCTCTTCTTTTGCCTGTTGCCATCTCTTCTTGTGGCAGGATACGTACACAGAGAATGTGAGTAGCACTGCACAGGTTTGTTAAACAGACTAAGTACTTATCAGCTCTACTGGATCAGAACAAAGTTCCATCTAGTTTTAGCATCCTCGTTCCGGCTAAGGCTGTATGCAAATGGCCTCTCAAAATTCCCTATCCTAGAAAAACTGGGGACATCATTTCACTCAATTTCTGCAGGGGAAGAAAAAATCCTCCTTCAGTTTCTCAGGAAGGGGGCTTGCTACTATAACACAGCTTCTTCCTTCATTCCTAAGGCCTTGGGTTTGTTTGCTTTCTTTACTGCTGCAAGTGTCAGCAGCAGCAACTATGTTGACCCCCGGGCCACCATTTTGCATCCTCCACAATACCCTGGATCAGGCATCATTCTGGGGCATTGTGGGTGAGGGGAAAAGGTTAAAATATTTGTGCACACGCGTGTGCACGCACACACAGCGACAATGGTTGAGAATATTCAGAGAAAACCTTGCCAAGGGCCCTTCTTTGGAAGTTCCAAAAAGAAAATACTCTGAAATTTTATCAGAAAAATGTCTTCAGAGACATTTCAGCTCAGTTCTGCTTCGAATAGTGGCCAGCTAGATGCTTCCTCAACACCCACAAATTAAGAGAACATCCATCACCTGTCATTTGTCTCAGCCAAGTCATTTTTAGTATGTCTAAACATGGAGCTTCTATTTAGCTATCACGGCTTAAAGCCATTCATGAACCTACCCTACACAAATTTGTCTAATCTCCTTTCAAAACAACCACAGGGACAGAGATTATTTTAAATCTGTGCCTAGAAGCTACATGTTTTTGTCATTTTTACTCTAGAGTAGATGCAGGGGCCCTGATTCAGATCACAACCTTAGCATGGGGGGAGGAGGTTAAGAGCCAGTTTGGATCTCCTGCATCTATTTTAGAGTAAAAATGAATAAAAGACATAGCTGCTAGACACAGATTTAATGTAATGTCTGTTTTTACCCCAAATCACATCATCTTCACCACATATTAGGCACTTTAAATGCATTGTATGCAGAAAGAGGGAGAATATTTCACTCATCATCTTAGGGCAGTCATTCCCATAAGTTAGACATTGTGTGAAAAAAAAATCTTTGTTTTGTTTGTTGTGTATCTATTGCTAATTAATTTTCTTGAGTGACCCCAAATTCTAGTACTATGAAAGTGGGATTGCCATGTGTTCCTTTTTAAACCCATAACAGTTTAAGTTCTGCAGAACAATAAAAATGCAATGAGGGTACAAGCTGCAGTTCAGGCCAAGGAAATTAAGCAACCTCGATCCAGGTGTCTATTAATGCTGAAGATGCTCAGATAAACTCCACAGAAATATAAATTGGCATAGTCCCATTGATTCTAAAGGATGGGTGAAAATTTCATGTCATTTCAGTTTTGATAAGCATTTACCAACATTCATAAAGTTCTCAATCTTCAGAACAAAAAGGACCTGAGATTTTTTTAAAAAAAAATTGAATGTGGGAAAGACTGAAAATGATACATTTCTCCTTCCAGGCCCAGGGCTTTGAGTGCCATTAAAGGGCTCTTAAACGTCTGGTTTGAATCCCTGTTTATTCAAACATGTTAGTGCTTGATTATGGTTGCCACATCTTATTTGTGACAGGCTCCTCATCTTTAATGGCTATACGGCAGACAGGTACGTCATCATCCCCTCCATACTAGGAATAGCTGTGCCTATTGAATTTGGCTGGTGCAGATGGGTGAGCATTTCAGTTCAGTTCATTTTTTATAAGAATTTACCAAGATTCACAAAATTCTTCAAATTCAAGAGAGAAAGAACTGGAGAACTTTAAAAAGTATGAATGCAGAGAAAGTGAAACAGATTCACCCATCCCTAATTTGGCATCACACCAATCTAAAGGTAGGAGTGTGTAACGTACCTTAAGGGGGCGCCTCGCCCCTCCTCTCCTCGCAGGACCCCCCCGCCGCTCATTTCTCCATGCCGCGGAGCGATCTCCGCGCCGCTTGAGCAGCCATGCCGGCAGCACCGGGACCCCACGCTGCGTCTTTTCCGTAGAAACCAGGGCAACAGGGCTTAAAACGGCCATTTTAAGCCCTGTTGCCTGGTTTCTATGGAAAAGACGCAGCGCAGGGTCCCGGCGCGCCGGCGCAGGGTCCCGGCGCAGGGTCGCGTCACTTCCGGCCAGCCGGAAATGGCACAACTGGACCCCGGCGCGGGCGGCGTGGCAGCTCGTTGCGGAGAGGCGAGCGGGGTCGCGGTAAGGCCCGCAACAAGTCTCGGGGAGCGTGAGCAGGGCCGATTTCGGCTCGCTACGCCCCCCCCAAGCCGAGCAGTTACATCCCTAGGAAGAAGTAATGGCTTCTTCGCTGTCAAGGATAACTCCAGATGGACAATCCCATTGCATTCCATCTGCAATATCAAGATTTTTCCTTTAACTATATCTCTGAAGTCCAGATTTCTATTGTCACTCAACCCCATTTGTTCTTGCACAGTCTCTGCCCGGTTGCCTGTTGCGAGTATCTAGAAAGACTCCTGGAAAGTCCTGACTGGTTGAACTTGGCGATGTTGGACCTTTGCTATCCAGATTGGTTCTGCTAACTTGATAATAGAATCTAAATCCACAATTCTTCTCTACCTGACTCTTGACTTGAAATCTGTCTGGAATCTAGAGCCCATGTTTGTCTTAGTTCTGGAAACCAGTTTTCATATTCATTGACCCTCTTGTTCCCTTCTTATTGTCTACCTTGGGCAGTGCTTTTTTTCTGGAGAAAAAGGTACCGGAACTCTTGGATTACATTTCCTCGGGAGTAGATGGTGATTAAATTGTAATGCAATTAATAGAAGAAAAGGTGCTGGAACTCAGTTCCGGTGAGTTCCACCAGAAAAAAAGCCCTGACCTTGGGGATTTGGGCCTGGTTAGCACACTCACCTAAAGTGGTTGCTCCACAGCCACTCCTACCATGTCTTCGACATATGGCATAACTGTATGCATAGACAATCTGTATAATCATCCTCGTCTTCTTCTTCTACACATTACATTGTAGGTCCAGTGTAATGGGGGAGCATTCATACTTCACCATGCTCCACACTACTGCCACCCCCTAAGGGGAAACTGCTCCTTCACTGGGCAGTCTCACCCATGGGGCTTTTTGTTTATAGCTAATGCGTATATTTATGAGCCTAAGGAACTCTCTGCAACTATAACTCAGAGTTCCATAAGCTGACCCTTTCCCACTGCCAGCAATTCTGTTCGAATACTTTAAAACATCTTACTACCTGGTATATGAGGCTTAGGTGTGAGATGATACAAGAACAAGTTGAACAACACTAGATACAAGTTGAACAATTAAACAAGTACTTTATTAAAGGAGTCATTTATACTTTGGGGTTTTCAAAAGACTGCTTATTGACAGTACTTAAGGACTCAAGAGACACTGTTGCTGCCACCAGCCTCTTAATGACTTCTTTTCCCTCAGGCCAAATTCCCTAAACTACCCCAGCCAAATACACTCACAACCAGGTCCAGCTTCAGGTTACAGTCTTCTGACACCCAAGCTCCTGTTGTATTACTGGCTGCTTGAACAGTTTGTCTGGGTTTTTACAGCCTGCTTGTATAGCCTCCCTCTGACAAGATCTTAGGGCAGCCTCTTGGCATCACACAGCCACCTGCTCCCTACTCCTGATCTTCACCAGACACCTAATGTTATCCCACAGAGAAAGAATAGCTATTCCCTTTCTCCTCAGCTTCCTCTTAGTCTTTCTCAAACACCACACACCAACCAGCAGGCATTTTCCCTCTCTCTCCACAGACTAACTCTGACTAAACTCCTAACTGCCAACGTCATTCCTTAACTGTCATGTCCCACTACTATTTTCCAACTAGCTAGAATCCCCAGCCAATCAGAATTGAATTTACATGATCCAGGACACATCTAATAATATTCAAAGAGATTACCTCTCTCTCTCCCCCTCAGAATGTCACTCAGCAACTACTACACAGGCCTTTGTCAGCAACAAAACAAGGCCTCAAGCCTACTCAGATATGTTATTGCCTCACAGAGGCCATATAAAGTACATATTACAGAACCACAACAGTTATAAACAGGCATTACTTTACAAGGGGTCATTTTAGCTGCATGCATGAATCAAGCCATGGTATACTCACATACCCTCCAACATTTCACAGATGAAGATAGGGACACACACATGAAGGTGTGATCAAGAGGGTGTGGCCAGGCAGCATGAGGGTGTGGCCAATGGTATGGCCAGGCAACCAAAGGGCATGGTCTAGTACGAAAGTTATTAGAGGAAACACACAAAACTGCAGTATTTTCTTCCTCTCACTTAGAACCTGGGGTTATCCACTAAAGCTAAATGGTAGCACATTCAGGACGAACAAAATGAAGTATTTCTTTGCATAGTGCATAGTTAAATTGTGGAATTCACTGCCACAAGATGTAGCGATGGCTGCCAACTTGGAGTAGACAAATTCATGGAAGTTAGTATCTAGTTTCCCTTCTCAAGGCATTATATTACTGATAAGGCTATCAATGGATTAGTCATGAGGGCTACATAGCACTTCCAGGATTGGAGACACCATGCCTCTGAATACCAGTTGCTGGAGAACATGAGTGGGAGAGTACTGTTACCCTCATGTCCTGCTTGAGAGCTTTCCAGAGCATCTGGTTGGTCACTGTGGGAAACAGGATGCTGGACCAAATAGGCCTTTCCAGTAGGGCTCTTTTTGTGGTCTTATTGACTAAACCTAGCACAGAGAAGAAGGCATGAACACCTTCTCTTACAAGAAGATGCAAGCCCAGTCCCTGTATACAAACCCAGGTTTCTAAAGTGTATCATCATCATCAGGCGATCACTCATGACCGAGTAAGATTGTCTTCCAGGATAAAAAAAAAATTACAAAAAGGAAATTTTAAAAGGAGGAAATTCTAAAGAAAATTGTGCAGACTCTAGCAATGGGTCCGTAAGTGACTGTGGAGGCCAATTCTAGATCCACACAGCTTCCCACAGTGAGGACACAGGTTACCAGATGGAAGATGGTCCTGTAAAGGATTCGTTTGACGTGCTTTTCGCCTAGCATGTTTCTCCCTTTCACCTTGCACTTGGGCTTCTTCAAAGTCCATAGAACCTTTGTGAAAGGCCAACCTCCAGTTAGATCGTTCATGGGCCAGAGCTTCCCAGTTTTCGATGTTTATGTTGCATTTTTTTAGATTAGCCTTATGAACATCTTTAAACCGTTTATATTGACCACCGATATTCCGCTTTCCATCCTTGAGTTGGGAGTAAAGTAGCTGCTTTGGGAGACGGCAGTCAGACATTCGAACAACATGACCGGTCCACTGAAGTTGGCGTTGAAGGATCATTTTTTCAACGCTAGTAGTCTTTGCTTCTTCCAGTAAACTGACATTTGTTCGCCTATCTTCCCAAGTAATTCGCAGGATTTTCCAGAGGCAACGTTGATGAAATCTTTCAAGGAGGTGGAAATGACGTTTATAGATAGTCCATGTTTCGCAGGCATACAATAAGGTTGGCAATACAATGGCTTCATAAACCAGTGTTTTGGTCTTATTACAAATATCCCGATCCTCGAACACTCTATGTTTCATTCGAGAAAACGCGGCACTTGCGGAGCTCAAACGATGCTGGATTTCACTGTCGATGTTAGCTGTAACAAAGATAGCTGCCAAGATAGAGAAAATGATCGACATTTTCCAGTATTGTCCCGCCAAGCTGGATAGATGGCATCACCGAAGGGTTAGCTTGCACTTGCTGATGAAGCACTTTGGGTTTTTTGATGTTAAGTGAGAGACCAAGTTTTTCGTATGCTTCTGCAAAAGCATTTAGAATAGTTTGGAGATCATCCTCTGAATGTGCGGAGACCTCATTATCATCAGCATACTGAAGTTCCACAACGGAGGTTGTAATTACCTTACTTTTTGCTTTCAGCCTGCTGAGATTAAAAAGCTTTCCATCTGTTCGATATATAATTCCCACACCAGTGGGAAGTTTCCCCTCGACAAGATGTAAAACCATGGCGATGAAAATAGCAAATAATGTTGGGGTGATAACACATCCCTGTTTAACACCTGATCCCACTTTAAATGGAGCACCATGAGAGCCATTGTTGTCCAAAACCATTGCCGTCATGTTGTCATGGAGAAGTCGCAAGATATTCACAAATTTATTGGGGCATCCAGTTTTCATAAGGATAGTCCAGAGAGCTGTTCGGTCTACAGTATCAAAGGCCTTAGCCAGATCAATAAATGCCATATAAAGAGGTTGATTTTGCTCCCGGCATTTTTCTTGGAGCTGACGTGCAGTAAAAATCATGTCTACTGTCCCTCTAGAGGGGCGGAAACCATATTGAGTTTCAGGGAGGATCTCTTCTGAAATAGATAGAAGACGGTTTGCGAGAATCCTAGCAAATATTTTACCTGCGGTAGCTAAGAGAGAAATGCCCCGATAGTTTCCACAGTCTGTTCTATCACCCTTCTTAAAGAGGGTGATAATTATGGCATCCCTGAAGTCTTCTGGGATCTCTTCTCTTATCCAGATTTTTTCGATGAGTTTATGAAGATGTTGTACAAGTTCGGGGGGGGCTTCTTTAAAGATTTCAGCAGGAATCCCATCTGGTCCACTAGCTTTGTGGACCAGACGGGGTTCCTTGTAATTCTTTGTTATTCTTCATTTGATTAATGGCTTTTTTTACTTCATCCAAAGTGGGGAGTATTGCAAGTTCCTCTCTAATTTGTTTTTGCGGGATTTGCGAAAAAATCTCATTATCCACCTTAGATTTACGATTTAAAAGGTCATAATAATGCTCTTTCCAGCGCAGTGCAATAGACTCTTTGTCTTTTAAGAGTTTGGTGCCATCTTTTGATTGTAAAGGGTTTGTACCATAGGTTTTTGGTCCATAAATGGCCCTTGTGGCCTTAAAAAAGCCCCGTGCGTCATGAGATTCTGTAAGTTGTTGAATTTCTTCATCTTTCTTTTCCACCAAGTGTTCTTAAGTTCTCTTGTTCTTCTTTGGACCTCAGCCTTTGCACTAGCGTAGATTTTTTTTCTTGGCAGCACAGTTAATATCATTTTGCCATATTTGGAAGGCTTTCCTTTTTTGGTCAATTATATATTTAATCTCATTATCATTTTCATCAAACTAATACTGATGTTTCTTAGTTTCATATCCAATAGTTTGCATAAAGTGTATGCAGGGACTTGGTTTGCATGAAGATGTCCTTCCTTTTGTCTGTTAGACTTATGGGTTGAATAAGGCAATCTGGAGGTTAATTTTTGACAGCCAAGTTCAGAGCACAAGCCTTTTAAGGGCACAAATTGTGTCAGTCTTCAGAATAAATTCATGAGAAGCTGCCCATTATAAGTCTCTGACCATCAAGGGCTATTCCTGGAGTTCCAATAGGAACAAAGTCTAGTTTTACAGCCGGATGCTATAAATGTTCATTCAAAAGCTACTCCCACTTCTTTCAGTGGGGCTTTACTCTCAAGGAAGTGGCCAGAATACTGCTGCGTTAAGCACAATCCTAGGCATGATCACTCAGAAGTATGTCCCATGGAATTCAATAGGGCTTACCCCCAAGTAAGTGTACAATTGAATCACACTACAGTAATACCTTGGATTACGAGCATAATTCGTTCCAGAACCATGCTCGTGATCCAAAATACTCGTACATCAAAGCGAGTTTCCCCATTAGAAATAATGGGAACTCCGCTGATTCATTCCGCAACCATTTAATCACTGCTTTGCCCCATGAAGGGAGCCGGCAAAGCAGTGATTAAATGGTTCTGGAATGAATCAGCGGAGTTCCCATTATTTCTAATGGGGAAACTTGCTTTGATGTGCCGGCTCCCGCACCTCACCTGCCTCCACTCGCTCTGCCAGGAGACAGGGGCTTCCCTTGAGGCGCGGTGCGGCTGGGCTTGGCCACCACCTCGCACTGCTGCACCGGCCGGCCGAGTGTCCAGGAGGCAGGGGCTTCCCTGGAGGCGCGGCGTGGCCGGGCTTGGCCGCCGCCTCGCGCTGCTGCGCCGGCCGGCCGCATAGCCAGGAGGCGGGAGCTTCCCTTGAGGCCCCCGAGGTGCATCTCCCTGCCTGGGAGCCGGCAAGTGCTATGCCGCTCGCAGGGAGATGCGTGGATTCGCTCCAGCTGCTTCCTACCGTTGCAAGTGGCGGCTCACGGAGAGGCGAGCTGCCCGCGCCACCTGTGGTCCCGTCGCATCACATCCGGCCCCATCATTGACGGGGCCAGATGTGACGCGACGGGACCACAGGCGGTGCGGGCGCTGCTTGCGACGGTAGAAAGCAGCTCCATTCTTCGGCTTGTGCCTCCATTCTTCGGCTCCCTGCTTGGGAGCAGGCAAAGCGGCAGCGCCAGGAGCCTCCAAGCACCCCGTGGAGGTGAAGCGAAGGAGCCCCGGCCGTCGCTCGCTCTGCGTGTGCCTCGCGCTGCCGCTTTGCCAACTCCCAGGCGATGGCAGTGCGGGTGGCTCGCTGAGGGGAGGCGAGCCGCCGCTGGAAAATAAAAGGGAGCCACATAGAAGAGAAAAGGGAGCCACTTCAGGATGTGACGGGGCCGGGTATGGCAGCGCGGGCGGCTCGCCGCAGAGAGGCGAGCCGCCGCTGGAAAAGAAAAGGTGGGGAGCGGCAGGAGCGCCTCCACGCATGGAGCCGGCAGTGCTTTACCGGCTCCCTGGCAGGGAGCCGCGGAGGCCAGGCGTGGGCGCTCACTCTGCGCCAGCTCCCGGGTGGCTCCACATAGCGTGGAGCTGCCCAGAGCCGGCAGCGAGTAACCCGGTGTGCTCGTTTTGCAAGACCTCGCTCGTTTAGCGAGTCAAAATTTTTGCAAAATTTTTGCTCATCTTTCAAAATGCTCGCACACCGGGTTACTCGTAATCCAAGGTATTACTGTATTAGATTTAGGTAAATTCAATAATAAGTTGTCAAGGAGGGTATTGACTATGCTTTGTTAAAAGACTCAGAAGGCCTAACAGATTTTTTAAAATTATTATTATGGAGATAGGGTATGCCTTAAATGTAAATGTATTTTGGGACAAAATATTTTCAACCTTTATTCTTTTTATTTAAAAAAAATCATGATTAGAGGTTAATAGATATTTTTCCTTCCCACAATTCATATATCTTGCATCTGAGCACATATTTCCAGAATTAAACACTGAAGCTCCATGTTTTAAAGCAATCTATAACACTGACCATCACATCTTGTGGCAGCAAATTGATTATGCATTGTGTGAAGGATGGTATAATTGAGGGATAATTGTGAAAAGTTGCTCTGTGGTAGAAGAAGAGGTAGCAGCAGCAGCACCAGTGCTAGGATGACTTTTCCAAAATTATATATATAATATAATTATTACATTATTAAATTATATATATATTTTTATAAGTGGCTTTTGTAATATTTTTTTTACCTTACTTAAACCCTTAATTGTTGATATCTGCTGTTTTTCATGGGGGGGGGGGTCAGTGCCTGCAGGGCAATCTCTTTCTTTTTGTTTTAAAATTGTCAGGATTGGCACAAATTCAACAGGTGAAGCTTACCCACCCACCCCACACCCCCAAACATGGAGCTTCAGAGAGAAGGGGAAGTTTCTTGCATTTCTTTCTGACACTGCATCTCACCTTTTAGAGGCACAAAGTCAGCTCTGTTAGGAAATAAAATCTTTGGCAATATAAAGATAGGAATCATGTGAAAAATTCCCTCATTCACCTCTCCCTCCGTCCAGGCCAGCGGGTGCAGCCTCCACCAGTCCACCTTCTTTTCCTTTCACCCAGCTAATCCCTTCCTCACAGAAACGTGCAGCAGAGGCAGTAGGTAGCTTTTTTGCTAACAGGCTATTACGTTCCCAGCATTTTCAAGGCAATTGGAGACTATGTACTCAGTAAGCCTGGCTCTGGATTCTGAGCAGACATACAAACTGTTCTGGAGTCTGGACTTGGGATTTGGGATGTGGCTTATTAACTCATAAGACCAGCCCCATCTGTGTCTTTCTAGCAATCCCTTGACAGCCATGAAACAGGGGAACACAACACATATTTGGTTTGGTTCAGAAAATACGAAAATCCCTTGCCTTTAGTACAAAGTTTGTTTGTTTTTCCAACAGTATATCATGTTCACTGTCAGACTTAGTGGCTGATTAAGTGCCTTTGAGGAGGAGGAGGGGAGGTCCAACTTGATTCCATTTCTTTCTAATGATATTGATTAGAAATTAATGAGATGGTAATTTCTGTAGTGATTTGTTTGATTATGTCCCATAGTGATTGTATATACCAATTATTATTTGCAACCCCTTTTTTGCCTGCTGTTTGTTTCACACTACATTGACAACAGTTATTACCGTCACTCTAATTATTGTTACAGAGTGCCATACTAGTTAACAGCTCCTATAAACATAAATTTCAATATTTGTGGAATGATGCAAAATAAATACACTCTTCTATTTCAGTCAGATTATTCACACATTTTGTTCATTGCACTTGACTCTTTCAGCAAATGCCTCCTACGCAGATCATTTATTGATTAATGTATTTAGAAATTCCATTGGCTTATGTCTTACTAGCCAGGGAATTGTTATGTTTGCAAGTATGACAAATGGGTTTAGTTATGGACGCTATGCAGTAAGAAATGTATAGAATGGTAGTGCAGAATGATGCAAATAGAAGCGATAGATTATACTGTACCTAGAATTGTGTTCTAAGAAAGAATGATGCAGCAGAATTTAAGTAAAAATAACAAATAATGTGGCACCTTAAAGACTAACAAATATATTTTGGCATAAGCTTTTGTGAACTATAACCCATTTCATCAGATGTAACTATGGAATTGTTCAGAAAATCTTTATTTGGCACCACTTTTTGGACAGCTGGTTATGTCTCCATTGTTGGCAATGACATCCATTACAGATCATATGGTTCTAACCAACACCAAATAATAAATAGTATGATGTTCTATAATAATACATGATGATATAACATCTCCATAGTTAACAAACCAAACCTTTGGTAAGGCTTGGTGAATCTATTTCTGATCTGTGTCACTTTTATTTATTTTTTATTTATTTATTATATTTATCAATCGCCCATCTGGCCGGTCACCCGGCCACCCTGGGCGATGTACAATTAAAATACAATAAAACACAATAAAATATAATAATTAAAACAATATAAAAAATTCTCATTAAAAACCTAACCCACCCCATATTCCCGCCTGAACAGCCATGTTTTTAATGCACGGCGGAAGCTCATCACGGAGGGGGCATGGCGAAGGTCACTAGGGAGGGAGTTCCATAATGTGGGGGCCGCCACAGAGAAGGCCCTCTTCCTAGTCCCCACCAGCCTGGCTGCTCTGGCTGATGGGATAAGGAGAAGGCCGTCCGTGGCAGACCTTGTTGAGCTTTTGCATTCTTCCTGCAACATTCTATTCTTTTTCCATATGACTCTGCATTTTTTTATTTTTTAAAATACATTTAAGAACATAAGAAGAGCCATGCTGGTTCAGACCAAGGGTCCATCTAGTCCAGCATTCTGTTCACACAGTGGCCAACCAGCTGCTCACAGGAAACCTATAAGCAGGACATGAGTGCAACAACACCCTCCCGCCCATGTTCCCCAGCAACTGGTGTACATAGGCATACTGCCTCTTATACTGGAGGACACATATAGCCAATCAAGACTAGTAGCCACCAATGGCCTTCTCCTCCATGAATTGGTCCAATCCCCTTTTAAAGCCATCCAAATTGGTGACCACCACCACATCCTGTCGAAGTGAATTCCATAGTTTAACTATGCGCTGTGTGAAAATGTACTTCCTTTGAACTGTCATGAATCTGATCTCCTACCAATCAGCTTCATGGGATGACCCAGAGTTCTAGTATTATGAGAGAGGGAGAAAAATGTCTCCCTTTCAACTTTCTCCACACATACATACATAATTTTATATGCCTCTATAATGTCTCCCCTTACTCGCCTTTTTTCTAAGCTAAACAATCCCAGCTGTTCTAACCTTTCCTCATAGGGGAGTTGCTCCAGCCCCTTGATCATTTTAGTTGCCCCTTTCTGCACTTTTTCCAACTCTACAATATCCTTTTTTAGGTGCGGTGACCAGAACTGTATACAGTATTCTAAGTGCAGTCGCACTATAGATTTGTATAAGGGCGGTATGATCTTGGCAGTTTTATTTTCAATTCCTTTCTTAATTATGCCTAACATGGAGTTTTCACAGCAGTTGCACACTAGGTCAACATTTTCATTGAGCTGTCCACCACAACCCCAAGATCTCTTTCTTCTTGGTCAGTCACCACTAGCTCAGATTCCATCAGATTATATTTGAAGTTGGGATATTTTACCCCAACATGCATTACTTTACACTTGCTTACATTGAACTGTATTTGCTATTTTGCTGCCCATTTTCCCAGTTTGAAGGGATCCTTTTGGAGCTTCTCACAATCCCCTTTTGTTTTCACCATCTGAAATAATTTGGTGGCATCAGCAAACTTGGCCACTTTGCTGCTCACCCCTGATTCTTAGGGATGTAACCGCTCGCCTCGAGCGGGCGTAGTGTGCAGAAATTGGCCCCGCTCACACCCACCCGAGGTGAGCGGGCCTTACTGGGTCCTGGGCCCCGGTTGCTTCTTAACAGCCCTGTTGCCCTGGTTTCTATGGAAAATACGCAGCGCGGGGTCCCAGCGCACCAGTGCAGGGTCCCGGCAGCGGTGTTCAAAAACCTGTGGGGGGGCTCACCTCTCCGCCGCCTTGCCTCTCTGCAGCGGCAGCCCCCCGCCTCTATCTTCTGAGCGGCACGGAGCAGTTCTCCGTGCTGCTTGAGCCGCCATCTCTGGTCCCGTCACATCACATCCAGCCCCAGAAGTGACGCGACGGGACCCTGCGCAGGCGCAATATGTCGCATGAGGATCCAGCATGCCTGCGCAGGGTCCTGTTGTGTCACTTCCGGGGCCGGATGTGACGCAACGGGACCAGCACAGGCGGCTCGCCGTGGAGAGGCGAGCCGCTGCTGGAAAAAGGTAGGCCCGCGCAAGCCCCACACGGACGTGAGCAGGGCCGATTTCAGCCTGCGCGAGGTGAACGGTTACATCCCTAGGTCCCGGCGCATCACTTCCGGCCAGCTGGAAGTGACACAATGGGACTGTCGCAGCGGGCGCAGGCAGCTTGAGCGGTATGGAGAATTGTTCCGCGCCGCTGAGAATCGAGTGGTGGGGGGGCCGCCATGGAGAGGCGAGGTGAGGCGGGGCGGGGGCCCCCAGGTACGTGAACATCCCTATTTATTAATAATTTGAAAAGCATTGGTCCCAATACAGATCCCTGTGGGACCCCGCTGTTTACATCCCTCCATTGGGAGAATTTACCATTTATTCCTACCCTCTGCTTCCTGTTCTTTAACCAGTTACTGGTACATAAGAGGACCTCGTCTCTTATTCCATGACTGCTAAGTTTTCTCAGGAGTCTTTGGTGAGGGACTTTGTCAAAAACCTTTTGGAAGTCCAAGTAAACAACGTCTACCAGATTAACCCTGTCCACATATTTTTTAACACTCTCAAAGAACTCTAAAAGGTTAGTGAGACAGGACTTAACTTTGCGGAAGTCATGTTGATTTTTTCTCAGCAGGGCTTGCCCTTGTATATGCTTACTGATTTTATCATTAATAATGCTTTCAACCAATTAACCTGGAACAGACATTAAGCTAACCAGCCTGTAATTTCCTGGATCCCCCCTGGATCCTTTCTTAAAATTTGGTGTTACAATGGCCATTCTCCAGTCCTCTGGTACAGAGGCTGATCTTAGGGACATGTTACATATTTTTGTTAGAAGATCCGCAATTTCATATTTGAGTTCTTTAAGAACTGTAGGATGGATACCATCCAGGCCTGGTGATTTATTGACTTTCAATTTGTCAATAAGGTTGAGAACTTCATCTTTTGTCATCACTATTTGCCTTAATTCCTCAGACTCCCCTCCTGAAAACATCAGTTCAGGCACAGGCATCTGTCCTGTATCTTCTGCAGTGATGAAGACAGATGGAAAAAAAATCCCTTCAGCTTCTCTGCAATCTCCTTATCCTCCTTTAGTACTCTTTTAACTCCATTATCGTTCAGTGGTCCAACTGCCTCCTTAGCTGGTTTCCCGCTTCTGATATATTTAAAGAATTCTTTGTTGTTGGCCTTGATGCTGTCAGCAATATGCTCCTCAAAATGCTTTTTGGCATCTCGAATTGTCTGCTTGCATCTTCTTTGTGCAAGCTTGTGCTCCTTTTTGTTTTCCTTGTTTGGGCAACACTTCTATTTTCTGAAGGAAGCCTTCTTATCTCTAGTAGTTTCCTTGACACTGCCTGTTGACCATGCTGGTGGTGACCTCTTGGACTTGGTACCACCTTTCCTAATCTGTGGTATACATTCTATCTGAGCTTCTGTTATTGTGGTTTTGAGTAATTTCCAGGCATTTTGAAGGGATTTAAAATATGTATTTTAAGAATGTATTTAATAGAGCAACCCTATGGGAGAGAGATAGGGAGAAACTGAAGTGGAAGAACCACCTTTTCCTATGCCCTGTTGGTTCCTATGCCCTGTTGATAACAGGAGGGTTTTGGACCCTGAGGATCCACAGCCTCTCCCATCATGCCTCTTTGTTGTCCTCTCTGAGGTTTGAGTTTTAAAATTTGTTTAATCAATTGAGATTTCTAATCAATTAATTTTAAAATGCATAATCAACTGAAGTTTGTGCATGTGTTAGAAGATTGCCTAATGATCCCTAATTAACTAAGGTCTTTGTAATTAATGGCTTCCCTGCCTTTTGGAGGTTTTCTACAGCCTTTAAAAAAAAAACCTTTCCCCTCCCACTGCTTTGAATGGGAAATAAATAAACCATGCCAGCTCTGGGGCTGCTGTAGTTATTGTCTTTTTCTGGGGGTGCGGTAGGGGTGTCTGGAGAACAGGAGGGTTTTGGACCCTGAGGATCCACAGCCTCTCCCATCATGCCTCTTTGTTGTCCTCTCTGAGGTTTGAGTTTCGATGTCATAGAAGCACCGGCTGTGGATCTTTCCACAGCTGCATGTAGGAAGTTTGTGAGATTGGTTCTCCCTTTCTGATAACCTGTCTCTCTGCCCGTGGAAAAGGAGTTAAAAAAAAAAAAAAGACCCCTGGGACACCCTCCAAGCTTGAGCATTTAGTGTATTTGGATACTTGTTTAAATGCACATCAAATATTATTATTTTTCTTTGCAATCAATAGGGGACTGTATAATCAATAAGGGGCTGTGCAAACTCTTTTTAAAATTTGTTTAATCAATTGAGATTTCTAATCAATTAATTTTAAAATGCATAATAAACTGAAGTCTGTGCATGTGTTAGAAGATTGCCTAATGATCCCTAATTAACTAAGGTCTTTGTAATTAATCTTAAGACTTAGCCTGTTCCATTAATTAGAAATGTGTACTTAACCTTACTCTGTCTATTTATTGAGGGTTCATGCAATTTATCTTAAATTTGTGTAATTATCTGTGATACGAACATTCAATAGGGGTTTGTTTGTTTGGCCTAAATTAGGGATACTATTTGCAGCTTTGTAAATTATGATCAGTTTATCCTGAGCTAAAGTTAAGAAGGAACTGTTTTCCTTTCCTTTCCCTCTTCCTTTTCAGTTCAGCCTTGCTCTGTTGAGATAAACCAATTCTCAAGTTACTAGAATTTTGGAGGTAGTTCTTTATTAGGAAATGTGTAAATATGGAAATTATCAGTTTCATTTGCATGGAGGATGGCTAGGAAATCATGAAATAATGAACAAATGTTTAACAGATATAAAGCCCAATAAAATGGAACCAATGGAAGAAATGAGAAAGCTCTTTATAAATGAAGTAGTAATTTATGATCATATGAATTTTTTTGAGAAAAGACTAAATAACAAGACAAACAGCCCCATCCTATGTGGGTGCCCACAACTCTCTGAACCTGGAGGATTGCAAGCATCCTATTGAGTGTGAGAGGTGCATGGCAGATAGGATTGCCTCCACACTCCCCTCGCTCTCGAAAACATCTAGAGGGCTAATTTCAGCTGTCTAGATGGTTTACACCTCCTCACAAAATGGAGAGGCTGAGGCACCACCTGGATTCTACAGAAACTGGCTGTGCCTTGCTTTTCCCTTTCCCGCCCCCAGGAACACCCCACCCATGGGGGAACTGAAGATGGTCTTCCATGTTTGGTTCCCAGCCAGCACAGAAAGAACCACAACAGCGACGGGGTGTGGGGGCAGGCACTCTGCAGCGTTGCCACCTCGGAAGGAATTTCCGAGGTTGCAGCAGCCACTACACCCCATCCTATGCCCCCCACACACAAGGTCAGAGGGCCATAGGATTGCGCCATAAAAGGAAAGACTAAATAACAATAAAACAGATAGATCCAACCTGGGCCCATTAGCTACACCAGCCGTGGAGCTGGTGCAGTTGATTTTCTCCCACCACCTTATTGCAGTCACTTGGGGAGGGGATTGTAATTTGTAACTGAAAAGGTCCACTGGGTTGAAAAGCTTGGTAAAACCCACACACACACCTTGTGTCCTGGCCAGTGCAAGCCAGCAGGGTTCGGGATGCAGCAAGAGATCCACTGCTCTGCTCTTCCTTGGCCTCACTGTAAAATACAGGTTTTCAGTTTAAATGTAAAGAAGTTAAATAATCAATTACAAGAAAAGGCCCTTAGGAATGAAAATAACATTATAATTCTTTTACAAGAAACATACTTTAAAAAATAAAAACAACATTCATGATATTTGTCAGCTAAGGAGTTGGAGGCTGCATGTACAGCCTGTGCAGAGACTGAGACTAAAGGTGCATCCATTTTCATTAAACCTTCAGTTCATATAACAAAATGTGTGGTCTTGAACCTGAAGAGACAGATGGGAGATAAGATTCTAGTATTAGTCAACAACTATGCCCCTAGTTATGTTCAAGGTATATTTTATGATGCCCTCTGAGAAATTGCAAAACTATCCTGACTAAAAAATACTTTTCCAACTTCTTTCTTTAAAAAGTTGTGAAGATATGAAACTGATAGATATCTGGAGGCTTTATAATCCAGATAAAAATAATTATACCTTTATTCATTCTCTGATGACTGTTATTCTAGAATTGATCTATTTTTATTTGAACCCTCTATCCCATATTTCAAGTGCAGATATAAGCAGATATAAGTCAAAGGATATATCTGCTCAGGGCAAGATTAGAAATGACTATTGGAAATTGTTTATTTTGAGAGAAGTAACAAGACGGATAAATTATTTGGCAGACAAAATTTTAAAGATGTCCAGATGAAACTATCAATTCCCCTATACTCCTTTAGGATCAAAAGCATTATACTTCTAATACTGAAACACTGAATGGTTTTCTAAGTTTTTATACAGAGCTATATAAATAAAAAACCCTTCAAATTTAACAAATGTCATCCTATTTAAATAAGGTTATTGTACCTCAGCTATTTCAAGAACACAGAGTGTAGTTGAATGCACTCTTTTCAGTAAGGAAAGTAAAACCATGCACACAATCCTTAAAATTTGCTAAATGATACGGAATGGATGGCATGCCCACTGAATTTTGTAAGACCAAGTACTTGCAGTACATTTGTGTAACTGATTTAATCAACGTATTAAAATGAATGTATTACCATACTCTTTGAAGGACTTATACATTATACATTGTACTTATTTATACATTAAAAAGAGAAGGACACTTCTTTACCTGCATCATATTACTATTTCCCTTTTAAATCAAGGCTAAATAAAATCATAGCTAATTATGTTCATAATGATCAAGCAGGTTTTGTTTGAGGACAATTACTATCAGATAGCACTAGAGGAGCTGTAAATTTAATAAATATATGTAACAAATGAACATCTGGAAGCAGCTTTAATATAATTAGACACTGAGAAGGCATTTGATGAAGTAGAATGGGCTTAATAATTTAAGGCGTTTGACAGCAATCCTACAGGGGCAGTGGGGGGAATAAACTCCAATGTCAGAGGCTCCAAAGTCCTGCTGTACTCATGCTGGCAGGTCATAAATTGGGGGGAGTGGTGATTTGGTAATTTTTTTAGTGAATTCCCTCCCAGTGGTTTCTATAGCTGGTTCAGGGGCATCTGGAAACCAAGATGTTTGTGGTGGATCCTGCAGTTCCACACATCAGAGTTCTGACATCAGAGAAGAACCAGCCTCAGAGGATTCTGTGGCAGCTGGGGGGGGGGGGGGTCCAAGGTCAGATCTCCCCCTCTAAGGACAGACAGCTCTATTTGCCCTAAGAGGAAGTGATCCAACATATCTCATGGCCCTTGGGATGCCCTCCCAAGGAGCATAGATTACAGCAGGGGTCCTCAAACTTTTTAAACAGGGGGCCAGTTCATTGTCCCTCAGACTGTTGGGGGGCTGGACTATAGTTTGAAAAAAATATGAACGAATGGATCAAGTAAAAAAAAAGGACCCGAGTCCTTTTTTTTTTACTTGATAAAATGGAGTTATTATAAATTAATAATAAATTAATTATAAATTAATTTGCTGTCTAAAATTGAAATACATTAAATTTTAAAAAGGTATAGAAAGGCTTGATTTGCACACTGCACATATCTTATTTGTAGTGCAAAAAAACAGGAAAAAACAATACAATATTTTTAGTATGAGTGATGAGCAGTATTTACCAGCCACAGAGCTGGTGGTCCACATCCTGCATCTTTGTTCCACATAAATGTGCATAAGATTGCAGCCTTACACCCTCATCTTATGCATGTCTACTTGGAAGTAAGTTTCACTGAATTCAAGGAGACTTTCTCCCCAGGTAAGTTTACAAAGGGTCACAGCCTTAAAAGTACAAACCAATTCCCCTGGGGTAGGCCAGCAAGACCTGGAACCCAGAGAACATAGTGAGAGCCAGTGTGGCATAGTGGTTAGTTAGAGTGCTTGACTGGGACTTGGGAGATCCGGGTTCTAGTCCCTACTCAGCCATGAAGCTCACTGGCTGACTTTGGGCCAGTCACTGACTCTCAGTTTTAACCTACCTCACAGGGTTATTGTGAGGATAAAATGGAGAGGAGGAAGATTATGTAAGCCACCTAGTGTTCCTTGCTGGAAAAAAGGCAGGATATAAATATGACAAACAAATTAATAAATGGTGCGTACAACTGAAATGATTGTCATTTCAGTCACCTCAATGGCACCAGATTGTTTTCTAGATGTTTTGTAGCCTGATCCTAAGGATTTTTACTCAGAAGTAAGCCTTACTGATTTAAATGGGAATTATTGTAAGTGGCTTGTGTTTCAGCCAAGCCCAGCAATCCTAAACATGTTTGCTTGGAAGTATAGCCCAATTAAGTTCAATGAGGCTTGCTGCAAGTAAGTTTGCATAGGATTATAGCCCTGTAGCCAGACTTTTATGCAGGTGTACTCAGAAGTACGCTTACTCAGAAGCTCAATGGGGGCAATGCATATGAATGGAAGAACCATAACCTCATGCCGCTACAGGTTTTTAATATATTCTTGCATTTATTGAAAGCAATTTTAATAATAAGACATCACTCTGGATTACAAACAAATCTTTTACAAACAAATGAAAAGAACACTGTATTTTTTGTACATACTGTGTCTCTGGGGGAAGGGGAGGAGGGGCAGTGAGCATGAGGCAGCGGGCAGCAGCCTCCGAGGCGAGGGCGTGATCCAGCGCGGGGCGCTGCGCAGCCCAGCGTGCAGCCAGGCTTCTGGCGGAGGCGAGTGTCCAGCGGCAGGCGCTTGCCGCAGGCTGAGCGCGTCTCTCGATCAGGCGCACTGATCCAGCGCAGCGGGGCGCTTGCCGCCAGGAGCCCGGGCAGCAGCGCTGCAGCCAGCGTCTCTCCGATAGCGGAGGCGGCGGCGGGGCACGAGCTGCCCGGAGCCCAGAAGGGCAGGCATCAGCGTCTCAGCCAGCGTCCTTCCAATGGCAGAGGCGCAGCTGATCTGGCAGCAGCGGGGAGCGAGCCACCCAGAGCCCTGCAGGGCGGGCATCAGCGCCTCAGCCAGCTTCTCTCCGATAGCGGAGGCGTGGCAGAGCCGCCCGGAGCCCGGGCAGCAGCACCGCAGCCAGCGTCCTTCCAATGGAGGATCCTCGCCTCTTCCAAAAACTTTGTAAACACTTTGTAAAAACTTTGCTTACCTCTCTAGACTGGCTGCTGCTGCTGCCACCACCACCACAACTTGGGCCCCTCCTCCTCCTTGAGTTGCTCACGTGGCCTCCTGCTGATCTCATTCCCCCTCCCCATTCTTCTCCCTCTTCAGAGCATCAGGCTGAGACGAGACGCTACGAAGCAGCAGCAACTTTTGCCCGAGGCAATTCTTTTCTTTTCTTTTCTCCTCCTCTAGAGTAGGCTAAATCGGCCTCCTGCTGATCTCATTCCCCCTCCCCATTCTCCTCCCTCTTCAGAGCGTCAGGCTGAGAGCTACTCCTGTAGCGAAGCAGCAGCAACTTTTGCCTGAGGCAATTCTTTTCCTTTCTTTTCTCCTCTCCTCTAGAGTAGGCTAAATCGGCCGCCGGGCCGGATGAAAGGACCCGCCGGGCCGGGTCCGTCCCGCGGGCCGTAGTTTGAAGACCCCTGTTCTAGGACATGCCCTGAGGGCTAAGCAGTAACCTCAAGGAGTTTCCTTGTCTCTTCTCTGTTATGCTAATGACTACTGTGAGTCATATCTGCCTTGCTCAGGACTGCTGGGAAGGAACTACTGATCACCTCATGTAAGACGATGATAGCAGACATGAGCAATGTCTGGCCACTGTATGCCTTTTGGAACTGCAAAGAACAACAAACTTAAAAACAAAACATCTCTCAAGCCAACCATTACCGAAATTACAAACTACCAGCAATAAAGAGGAAGGGGGGGAAAGCAGCTCCTTAGCATAGCCTCCACTTTTTCCCCCTTTTTCTTTTTTCCATAAGCTGATCTACCACGCATGTCTGATAGCAGCAGGAGGGAAACAGCATGTGATTCAGGGAGACACAAAAAAAGCACATGGTTTCTCTACTTGTTACAGACCTAGGATCAATGTCTCTGTCCTTAAAAATATGGTAATCAAATACCCCCTTTCCCAAAACCCCTAAGAAAACATAAAACTCTAACAGTACTTCATTTTTACAACAGCAAAAAGAAAAACATGCAACATTAAACAGGCCTGTGGCTCACGCTGGCTCAGCTTGTCTGTGCGTGGAAAGCTAAGCAGGGTCAGGCCTGGCTATCACTGGGATGGGAGACCCCTCCTCTAGTTTGCGTGGAAAGCTAAGCAGGGTCAGGCCTGGTTATCACTTGGATGGGAGACCCCTCTAGTTTGCGTGGAAAGCTAAGCAGGATCAGGCCTGGTTATTACTTGGATGGGAGACCCCTCCTCTAGTTTCCTGTATTGAGCAGGGGGTTGGACTCGATAGCCTTGTAGGCCCCTTCCAACTCTATGATCTATGAAATTCTGAGGGGGTGTTTTATTTTTTCCGTGGGAATAAATTGGGAAAGAAGCATTAATTGGGTTGCACTTTATTTAATTTTTAAATGCACCCATCTAGAGGAAGAAAAGGAATTAAAGGATACTGAAATGTGGTAAGGATTCTGTATCTACCCTTCAGGTGGGGTGCAGGAAACAGAGAAAGATCCTAGTCCTAGCCATGGCTTGGTCTTTTCATCACAGGAAATCCTATTGTGTGAATTCTGGAACTGTGTTTGGATACAGTCAGGGATTCTCTGCCCAGAGACTCTGATAAGATTTTGGGAGCCATGTGATCTCACCAGCACTGCTGCAGACATATGACTGCCCCAACCTCCATCTGGAATCATGCAGTCTCAGCCATTTTGGATCACCGCCCCCCCCCCCCTTTGCTACTAAACTTTAAAGTAAACTACTAATGCTGAAACTTAAGGACAGCTATTTTGAAATTTTCTTTCTCTCAGGAATTGGGGAACCCCACAATCTTCAAGATCAGATGCTTGGATTAATACATTTTATATGCCCCCTTCAGTTCTTAACAAATAGCTTGTTTTGTTATTGCAATATTGTGATGTACAAAGGTGCATATGAAAGCTCATAACAACCTTTTCTGTATTTTTATTTTTTCTACTCATGTTGGCATATCAGCCAAGGCTGCATCCTCCCCCAACCCCTCTCCCAACCACATACCTTTGTAATAGACAGACTGCTTGGTTGGATTAAATCCCAGAATAGGTTTGACATAGGTTTTACAAAAGAGGAAAACACATACATCAGTTTTCAAATGAACCATTTTATTCACAGTTTTGCTTTACAGATATAAGAAAATATTTATAGGATCTGTTTTTAATCACTTTCATGACATGATTTAAAAATACATGGTCAGATTTTTTTTCAGGGTTTTATTCAGCTGTTTCAGAGCCTTGTGTGATCGACCAATTTTAGTCACCAAGAGTAATACTTCACCTACAGACCCTTGTGTAAGAACAAGGCAATTTAAACTGTACCCTATTAGAATAGCAATATGCAGTATACCGGTTCTTGCAGTATACTTTTAAAACATATTTTCCCATATAGAATTCTCAGCTTTCTAGAGATGACACTCTTGGGCCAGGTCAAACATTCATGAGAAGATTGTCCAGGTGCTTGTATTGTACAACCTATGCATGTATCACTTACACATTGGATTAAACAGTGTTTCAAAATCTCCAAAACAGCCGTTCTCACGATGCAACACATTGCTCTGAGATGCTTTCTTGGTGAAGAGTAGCTTGTTTCATCAGCTTGCAGTCCTAGAATACTTTTCAGGATGGTATGGCTTGGCTGGCTCATTGTCAGCGTGGCAGAAGAATCCTAAAAAGAATTTAAGAAAATGCTTTGACTGGGCTTCTTTGTTTGTCTCCCCGCCTGTCTTTAATACAGGATGTTAGAAATAATCACATGCACCTGTATTTTAACGTTTCCTACTGAAGGCATATCTCACAATGTCACTGGAGATGGTGTCTCTGCATCAGCTTCACCACATTTTCCAGGATCTTCTGCACCTTCATTATTCACACCCGCTTCCTAGAAATGGAAGATGTTTTATTGAATCTTTATGTTGTCACTAATCATTTTGCAATATTCAGACAGCCCCAAAAACAGCCAATCCCCCCCCCCCTTTTAACCTGTGCTACAAGGTTCTCTGCTGCAATGACTTCCAACATATTGTGCCACATTTGTAGGATCTCAGCCTGCTCCTTGTGTAAAAGTTTAGGTGGAGGAAAAACATCAACATTAGAATTGGTACTGATATACCATTTTGGGGGGTTAGGTTCAGCAGTCGTTGGGAGTGGAGTTGTAGGCCCCGGCAGGGTGCTCAGCCTTGCCGTGCACCATTTTCAGGGGTTAGATTCTACAGCAATTGGAAGTGTAGACCCTGGCAGGGTGGTGGTCCTTGCTATGTTCTCTATGCAGAAAACTTGTCTGAGCAAGGGAAAAGGCTGCCTCTATCCAATCTTACTGCCCCTGCTTCTGATTGGTTGGTGGAAAGGGATTTTTTTTTCTGGTGGGGTAAAACTCTCCCTATTGGTCAGTGGTGTTGGGGCATGACCTTACAGGGCCACGTGGGCCCTGCCAGCCCAATCTGGGGCCTGGTTCCTGCATGAGTCAAGGCTCTAAAACCTATTCCTATTGATCCATTGTGATGGGGCAAGTTCATAGAGGGGTCACAATGTCACATGACCCAATTGGGCCAGTCCGAAAAAGGGTTGGAAATGGCCCCTGTGGGGCCATTTCTGCCCCTGCATCTGTTTGGTCTCTAAAGCCACTTCCTATTGGTCCATGGTGGCATGGTGAGTTCGTAGAGGAGTCACATGACCCCCGGCAGGTGTCCCTGATGGTCACATGACCCTGTCAGCTGACCTCCTCCTTCTGGGACAGAACCTCCGGAGGTGGGACTTCCACTAAGGTGGGACTTCCTTTCTCTAAAGGGGATGGGGCACCTGTCAAGGAGCGTGATTTAGAGTTTAATCAGAGGTACCCACCTTCACTACTTGCGAATTTCAAAGGATAACTGAGTTTCAGTTCATGTAGCAATTCAAAAGTGCCAAATTATGTAAGTTTGCATTAAAATGTGGACCAAATGAATTTCTTCTCCATTCCTAATTATAAACCCTGTCTTACAAATATGGGTTATATATAGATGCTCTTTCCCCCAAAACATTTATCAGTTGTAATCCTTTTTGGTTATACTCTTTCATTAGACTCTCTTTGTATATTATTGGGCTATTATAAGAATGCAGTACAGTTAGAACCTAGGGGCCTAGTAGGAAACTTGATAGCAGCTGTGTAAATTTTAATAGCAGCAAAATGGCATTGGCTAGTCTAGGAACAGAAAAAGAAAGGCTAAATAAGACTTGGCATACAGCCGTTGTATCTAAACTTACCGAAATGGAACTTCTCCAAAAAGGTAGACAAAAAAGGAGAAAATTGTCAGCATTCTTGGGCCCCACTTACTGAGTATATGAGTCAAAAATACTTACAATGTAGTTATGTTTAGAAAATAATAATATGGTTATAAATGATTCCATTACAATGTTGATATAATATTTGGTCTATTATATAGAATTTGGAAACACAGGCAACTTGACCTAATATGTCTCTTAGGCTGCAATCCTACGTCTTTTAGGTTGCAGTTAGGGATCACAGGACAGAGAGGTCCACCCTTGGAGGGGGAGAGGTCCTGAACTGGGATAGGAAAGAGAAGCCCACCCTTGGAGGAGAGATCTATGGCTTAGTGCTCTGGATTAATAAGAGATTTTATTAAAACTCTATATTGCGTTTCGGCTTTATAACGCTACGCTGAGGCTTGGCTGTGCGTGCCAGCTGTAGTGTGCTTTCAAAATGGGGTTGGGCTGCCCCTGGGAATGATGATGCATGATGGCATGCCATCGCATTTGGGGCACTGTGTTGAAAAAAGATGGCTGCCCTCCTGGTAGATGGGGTAGTTTGGATGGGAAATTAGCTGGCTTGCCTTCTCTGAAATTTAAATTTTTAGTAATTATTTCTAAGTTTCCCTCTATGCATAATTACAACTTGAAATGTGAGGCGTTTTTCATTCCCCTCCTGGTTCTCCTACTCAGCTTATCTCTCTCCCATGCTCCCTGCAAAGAGACATTTCTTATGGTTCCTCCGCTATTGCTTACCAGGTTCCTACATGTTTTCCCTGTCCTTTTCTGTATTTCAATTCCACATTTTACATCATTGTGCTCCTTTGGCTGCAAGAGAGAGGACCTTCTTCGATGTGGCACCCCACTTATGGCGGCACTCCAAAGAGGTTCACCTGGTGCCAATGTTATCTTTTTGGTGCCAGGCAAAGACCTTTCTTTTCTCCCAGGCAATAGGGACCTCCTTCTATATTTTTATGGCTGTTTTATCTATTCCTCTGCAGTTTGTTGTTTTGTATAGTACTGTCCTGTCCTGTATTGTATAGTATTGTATTCTTTTAAACATTTGTATTGTATATTATATTTTTAACTATTTGTATGGCATTTGAGTATTTTATAGTGGTGAATTACGTACCTTTGGGGGGGGCTCGCCTCGCATGCCCCCCCGATGCCCGATTCTCCGCAGTGTGACGGACCGGGCGGCGGACCAAGTGGGCAGCAAGGTAGGCCCGCGAGTCGCCGCGAATATCGGGGGGCTGCGAGCGGGGCCGATTTCAGCTCACTCAAGCCCCCCGATATTCATGGTGACATCCCTAGATTTTAACTGTTTGTAATCCACCCAGAGAACACTGGCTATTGGTTGGATTAAACATATAATAATAAATGTTGTTGTGTTGAGAGTGTTGGACTGGGACTCGGGAGATCCGGGTCCTAGTTCCCACTCGGCCATGAAACTCACTGGGTGACTTTGGGCCAGTCACTGCCTCTCAGCCTAACCTACCACACTATGGTAGTGAGGATAAAATGGAAAGGAGGAGGAGGATTATGTAAGCCGCCTTGGGTTCCTTTCAGGAAAAAAGGCGGGGTATAAATATAATAAATAAAAAATAAAATAAAATAAGTGCACAGTTCTACCTAGATGAGCATGAGCCTCCAAACTCGGTGGTTCACGGACATCCTGTGCAGAGTGGGAAAGTGGCAGAGGTGATCTTCACCTCCCTGCTCCTCCCACTCTCCATTTTCACTAGACAGTGTCTCAGAGGAGGAGGGAAGGAGGCTGGAGCAGCTTCAGGATACCTTGTATACTGACCACTCCAGTCTCCTCCTCTCCCCGTCCCCTTTTCCCACTCTCCGAGGTTGATTTCCCAACCTCGGAGAGCAGCCGCTGTGGTTCTTTCTGCACTGGCTGCAAGGGGGTGGGGGAGGAGGCTTAGAGCTCCAATTCCCAGCTCTGAGGTCAGAGTGTTGTCTCTGACCTCGGTGCTGGGAATCCGAACTATCCTATGGGCCCCCCAGATAATGTCTAGGTGCCATAGGAATGTTCCCTAAATACATTACAGTAATACCTTGGATTGCAAGTAACTTGGTTTGAGAGCATTTTGCAAGACAAGCAAATTTTTAAATATTTATTTATTTATTTATTACTTGCAATACAAGTACTATAGTATGGCTTAAATTAAAAATCTCTGTACAAATTTTTTGGGGGGGATTTCGTTTTGATATAAGAGTGTTTTGGATTACAAGCACGTTTCCGGAACGAATTATGCTCTCAATCCAAGGCATGACTGTATAATATTCATCTTGCTGTTATTTATGATCCACTTCTTTTTTGTAGCTCTTTTCTTTCAGATGTTATCTATTTATTTCTAACTGTGTTTGAAGATCTCCTTTTAGGACATAGTCTTTACAAGCCAGCTCACAAGAAATAAAAACATAGAATAGAATAAAACCAAATTCAACTTTAATTCCTGGCTTGCTTGCTTTACCTCCCCTTGTTTTGGGTGACTTTAATTTTTATTTTGATTCCTCCTCTGTTGTTGCAGCATAGAGAAGCTCTTCGCTCCTAGTTTCTTATAACCTGTCTCAATGTAATACCCCCATTTCCAAAGCCAGCAACGTCGCAAAACTTGTTTTTTCTTGGTGTTGTTCTGCTAAATTTCTCTACACATTTCTTTTCTCAGATAACCATTTCTTTGCTTTTACTGTTCTTTATTCTTCCTCATCTTCTCCCTCTGTCCTTCATGCCTTTCATGGTCTTCCATAACTTGATCCCAAGTGGAGCTTTGCATTTGCTTCTCCTTTTCTGTCTTCAGTTTTCTATGTTTCCTCCATACGCTGTTTAATGCTATTGTTTACCTCTGGACTTTCTTTCTCACTTGAGTATTTCAATCTCTTGCCTTCTCATTTATGTCACCTTTCTCCGCCTCAGCCATGGCATACTTGGTTTTCTGTTTGCTTATATTCATTCTGTAGAACATCTCTGACATAACGTTTTTTCTTATCCTGATTATTTCAATTACTAGGGGTGTGCATTCATATTGGAATAAATGCGGGGGGGAATAACCGAATGGGGCCCATTTAGTAATGAATGGGTATACACGAGTATATTTTTCATTACTCACATTTGTATCCATTCATACCATAATTTAGGGATGGGAGACTTATGTTTCTCCAGAAGCAGCAAAGCTTCTCTCAGCAGCTGTCTCCTGGCAACCACCATTTTATTTACCCCAATTATCCCTGGACCATCATGGGAAACATGGTGTCTGTCAGTATGGGCCTACAGTTTTTGTAGCAGCCACCTGCTTTTTTTTTACAATGTAGTTATATATAACACTGAAGAGACTCATATCTATCCTGTGAACAACTTTACCATTTGCAAGCGGTAAATATTTCAGTTCCCTTTATTACTTGCCATACAGTAGCATGGGAGGAGATGACTATGACTGGCTAACCGTCTTGATGGTTGTATATTACCTAAGAGAGCGAGAGAGAGAGAGATCTATCCTATTATAATTACCTTGTATATTATATGGGGACACACGAGTGGGAAGGTGCCATTGTGCACTGGAGCATCTGTTTAGCCACAGTGCAAATAGAACGCTAGACTAGATAGGTGTTTGGGCTAATCCAGCTTAGCTGTTGCTGTTCTTATTTTTTCTCATGTTCTTGTTCTTTGCTCCCGTGTGTATGATCTTCTGTAAATTCAAGCCTAGTTCTCACTGACGTGGTAAACCTCCATATGGACTTCAGATGAAATCTTATATGACGGAATGCTTCTCCGTTGTTGTTGTTTTAACAAAATCCCTCAAAATTGAAAACTAGATGCAAGGGAAAGGCAGCTTTCTCCCTGGCAACTAGTTTTCTGTGTACTTGTCTTGAACATTCAGCCATATGAGCTCCCTCCCACCTACAGTTGCGATTGGTATAGCTCAGACACAGGTTTAGTAGGCCCGAGAGACAGGTGAGAACTAGGCCCGAGAGACAAGGCTTTCCTCTTACATGGAGATAACTGTAAATATTAGTGAATTGTTGTTTTTTTTTAATCTGTATTGAATTGGTTGCCATGGAAACTTGGTTATGAATTCTGGTCCTTAAAACTTTCAAGGTATCTGGCAGTTCCTGAATGGATCCTGTCAGCTGCTCCGCTTGTCAGGAAGTGATCACAATAATTCACTTTCTTCTTCAATGAACTGAAGGAGAACAGCAGCATGTCTAGTGGTTCCTTCTCATTCTAATTTTATACACGCTGTGCGCACAGCCAACAAACTATAATTACAATCCTTCGGTAGCTTTTTTTTCTCCCCAGTAGTCATGTTTATAAACAAAACAACTCAGTATAGTATATGTATCTGGATATATATCCAGATGCATATATTATATTGACATTATCTGGGCATTTTCAAAGCAATGGATTCTCAGATAATTCATTTAAATCCTCCTCCTCCTCCTCCTCCTCCTCCTCCTCCTCCTCCTCCTCCTCCTCCCCTTTGACAGTGTGATAAGTATTCCCTTGAAGAAATATATATTGGTTAAGTTTCTAAAGGTAAAGTGGTTCAGTTAAGCCCCGAGGGAAATGGGGAACAGGTTGTATCATTTTATACAGGTGATGGGGTGATGTTAGATAACATCAAAATATAAGGGCTTTCTTTTCCCCTGATTGTCCATTTAATTAATTTACAACATCCCAAGCCAAGTCTCTCCCCCGCCCCCATCAGAACAGTATTCTATGATTGATTTTCTCCAAGGAGAAAGTAAAGCATGTATATGCACATGACAAAGAGAGATATGGTTATAAAGAAAAAGCAGAGATAATTTGGGCCAGTCACTGACTCTCAGCCTAACCTACCTCACAGGGTTGTTGTGAGGATAACATGGAGAGGAGGAGGAGGAGGATTATGTAAGCCGCCTTGGGTT
The DNA here is from genome assembly GCA_021292165.1 of Shinisaurus crocodilurus. Taxonomy (NCBI): domain Eukaryota; kingdom Metazoa; phylum Chordata; class Lepidosauria; order Squamata; family Shinisauridae; genus Shinisaurus; species Shinisaurus crocodilurus. Next base: position 209,636,594 of record CM037879.1, read on the forward strand.
CCTTGCAGGAAAAAAGGCAGGGTATAAATATAATAAATAAATAAATATTAGCAGCCTGTAATGATTGCCTTCTATTTGCCAGTAGCTAAAATCCATTAATTCTCATGGAGTCAAACACAGCTAAGAGGTCCAATATGGTATATCCTGATTATTGATTATTAATTATTATTTGTCATTATCCTCCATGAATTTGCCTAGTCTTTTTTCAATAGAACTGGACTAAAGGTGCCTCGCCTACTTTTGCAGCCTCATTCTATGGCAAAGCAGTGGGGAGCCAGTTCCTGCAATTTTCAGGGCTTGCAAGAGAAAATAGTTCTAATTTTTGTAGGCCAAGAAATGTCTATATCAAATAACAGATGGGAAAGGCGTGTCTCCCCCTTTCCTTTTTTAAAAAGGACATATAAGGCGCAGTCCTATGCATGTTTAGACAGAAAAAAGCCCGACAACTCCCAGCATGCCCCAGCCAGCCAAGGCCTCCATGGAAATATGCTACATTGTGACATAGCATCCTTCCATTGGCATTGTTGTAGGGAATGGCTGTCCCCAATGAGGCAGTGATGACAGCCATCCCCCCTCCCCCCCACACACACATTTCCCCTGATATGATGCTATATCATGGCATATCACCCTTCCATGGAGGCAGCGAGGAGGGAAAGAAACCTCTGCTAGCAGCAGTTTGAAGTGTTACATATACATTGTAAGGGTTTTGGCTTGCCCACCCTGAAAACCTAAGTAAGTCCTATGGAGGTCACTTGCTAATTGCCAAAAGAAGACATGTAACACCAAAAAAAGAAGACAAAAGAGGACACCTATTTGCAAACAATTTGTATATGCTAATTTTTATGTAGGTGCAAATTTAGAAATAATTATTATAATTTAGAGTGGACTCCGCCACCGCCACCCACCTCACCTCACCTTGCCGCTGTTGCAGGCCGTCACCGCCTCACCTTGCCGCCGACAACCTCACCTCCGCCGCCGCCCCCGTCGCACGCCGCCCCCGTTGCACGCCGCCCCCGTCGCACACCGCACGCAGCACGCAGCACACTGCCGTCGCTCTGTTTTTGGCGGGGGGAACCAGGGCAACAGGGCTTAAACAGCCCTGTTGCCGTGGTTCCCCCCACCAAAAACAGTGCGACGGTGGGCGTGAGGCACCGTGTGACAGCGGCGTGCGATGTGCGACGTGCAATGGTGAGGTGAGGTGAGGCAAGGCAGCATGCGACGACGGCGGCGTGAGGCAGCGTGCAATGGCGGCAGAGGTGAGTTGAGGCGGCGGTGTGAGGCGGCGTGCGATGGTGGCAGCGAGGTGAGGGCGGCAGTGGCGGCGTCGTGCAGGCGGTGGCGAGGTGAGGCAGCGGCGGCGAGGCGGCAGCAACTCGAGCGGTGCGGAGAATGCTCCGTGCCGCTCAGAAGAGCGAGATCGGGCCGCTCCGCCGCAGAGAACTACGAGCCCAGGGAGGGCTCCTACTACATCCCTGGGGCGGCAGCAGCGGCGGCAGCAGCAAGAGCAGGGACGAGGGAAGGACCCGCCGACGGTAAGTGGCGGTGGCGGCGGCCCATGGAGGGAGCGGGAGGGTCTCCGCTGGAGGACGGGCAGGGTCTCTTCCTCTCGCAGAGACCCTCCCGCTCCCTCCATGGGCCACCGCTTTGGGAGTGACTCGAGACTCGGGACTCGAGTCACCATTTTGGACCTCGGACTCGAGACTGGACTCGGGACTTGGGACCAAAGACTCGTGACTCGACTCGGGACTCGGGACCAAGGACTCTTCAACATCCCTGCTGCTCTCCCTTCTGATGGTTCTCTATCTTCAAACTGGACTTGGACTGGACAGCCCTTCAAATATAGGACACCTTCAGAATAGAGGACTGTCCTCTGTAAAAGAGGACACCTAGCCACATGCCACACACACACACACACTTTTACAGCTAGAAAACGTGGCTGTATCCATGTCTTAGGCCCACTGGGATGCTGCAGACCCTGCCTCCCAAGAAGAAAATTACAGCAAAGGGAAGGCCAGGCCGGCCTGGCCCCATCCATTGGCCAGAGAAGGAGTATCTGCAGAGAGTACTGCTCCCTCTTTCCCTGCCAGAATGAACACTTGCCAGTTGCCCTGGGACTGCAGAGCTGAAGGGAGGCAGACTCTGACCTCTGTCACCCATCAGAGGGCTGTTGGGTTGTGTGCTGGGTTGTTTGAGTATGCGTGTGGTTTTGTTTTGCTTTGTATTATTGCACTCTCCAGTATTTATTTATTTTTATTTATTTATTATATTTATACCCCGCCTTTTTTCCTGCAAGGAACCCAAGGCGGCTTACATTATCCGTGTGTGTGTGTGTGTGTGTGCTCCTACATAATGTCTGACTGTACACAACCTTTTGCAATGGACACCTATTATTTCAACTTCAGAAATAATTTATTCTGTAGTGCATCTTAAATTGCAAGATGTTTCCCTTTTGTACCAGACCCAGAAAAATTACTATGGCAACATGCTGCAAAAATGTGCTACAAAGTATGCTGAGAATGTCATACGAGCAAAAAGGTTTGCAAACTGGGATGGGAAAATGTACAGTACATTTCTTAAATTGCATTTTAAAAGACATAATAGGAACAAAATTAAATGAAAGATTATACATCTGAAAGCAAAATTGATGGTGGGTACTTTTACTGGAGTTATTGTTTCAAATGGCTCCCATGTGCACAAAGGAGTACGGTAATTGAATTTGAAACCAAAACTAAATAGATAGATGCAGTGGTAAAAGCCACATAACTCAGCTGTATATACTGAGACTATAGAAACAGATTCAGCATAAATTAGGGTAGATGCAATATTTCTCAAGTTTCAGGTTTCTTGGATGCTGTATTGGACTCTGGATTTCAGGAAGGAACACTGTGCCTTCTTCTCTTTGGCTACACAGAAAGGAAGGGGAGGAGGGGATACCCCCCCCCATGTGCAGTTTCACAACCCCTTATTGCATGATGGTTTCATGGTGAAGCTACCATAACTCATTTAGTTACCATGAGATCACAGTTCAAAACATCCTGAAAAATATGGGTTGAGCCAGGAGATAGGTGAGTCTCCTGGGGGATTCAAATGACCCACACGCACAAACACACTCGCAAATACACATTCAGTAATGTGCGAGGGAGCAGGGTCTTGCCTGGCAGCCATACCTACAAACATCAATGTTCCCAACAGACACACAGTAGGGACAAATGTAAATGACGCCTATGTGCATACATCTGAATGCACGTAGAGCCTCATCATAATTTTGCCAAATGTGCAGACAGCAAAGGGCATGGCTGGAGCACATGTCAGCATGCAGGGGACATGGCTAGTTGGTACAATCCCCTTCCCTGCATCATTACTTCATGCAGACCATTCATGTCAGATCATTCACAAGGCCAGGTCACCATGCTAACAAAGTCAGCTTGTGATGGCTTTACCATGGAATGGCCCTATATATAACATGGTCTTTCAGTCACAATATGAATTGGGCCTTGAAGCACTCTAAAGTATGTATCGCTAACAATACTGGTATTAAAACTAAGAAAGCACATTGCAACATGACACTTTGACGATAGGATGACATTGCTCATAACCACTGTGACTAGAGCTACAATTGTGGGGCAATCTACGTCTGGTCCTATATTGATGGATGGGTTTCAGTTGCTGAGGTCTGGGCATGTTAACAGGTTGCTCGGGCAAGTCTGACCTACCACAGGTATGTTCAATCCTTGCCCTTCTTCACTCATTACAACAAGCTGGAAGGGTCTGACTAGCTGGCTCAAGATAAATGCCTCAGTGTAACTGCCTCCTTGAGAGCCCATCTTAAAGGGAAACAGTGACAAGTGGCAGTCGTAGGGATGGGCGAACGAGTGATGTTCGAGATTGCTGGGGTTCTCCAAACATCGCCTCGCCTCTCGTCTCATGCCCATTTCCCATTTGCGTTTGTGATTGCTGCTCACTTTGTGCACATGCAAAACTTGTGCAAATTGAGCATTGATCCATTGGGAGATTTGTGCAAATCTCCCCAAACTTGCCCAAATCTCCCCGAATGTGTGCAAATTTCGTAATTTGCACAGTCTATTTATTTATTTATTTATTTATTTATTATATTTATACCCTGCCTTTTTACCTGCAAGGAACCCAAGGCGGCTTACATAATCCTCCTCCTCTCCATTTTATCCTCACAACAACCCAGTGAGGTAGGTTAGGCTGAGAGTCAGTGACTGACCCAAAGTCACCCAGTGAGTTTCATGGCCGAGCGGGGACTAGAACCCAGATCTCCCGAGTCCCAGCCCAACACTCTCACCACTACGCCACACTGGCTCTACTGAGGAAATTTGCGGCGCAAATTAGGAATCGGGAATAAGATGAATGCGAGCATGTGTTCGACAATTTGTGAATATTTTCGGCAAAGACATGCTTGCATTCAGAGCTTTGCAAGCATGTTTTGCAAGCAAAAACTAAGTTCTCATACATCCCCTGGGCACAACTGCTTCAGGCCGGGAGATTTAAGCAACTATTGGCCAGTTGCTAATATCCGTGTCAGAGGCAAGTCACATTCGAAGAGGAGGTAGAAGAAAAGAAATGGATGAAGTGAGATGATATGAAGTGATAGTAATATCAGGATTTATTCTGTTTCCATTTTCATTGCAGATAACAATGAGCGTATAAAAGAGAAGAAGGTAAGCAGAACCCTGTTGAATCAGACCAAAGGTCCATCTAGTCCAGTATGCTGTTCCCCGTGGTGGCCAACCTGGGAATACAGTGGCCACATGTCCCACTCCACAGAGGACAGTCCTCTGTTGGAAGAGCTGTCCAAGTCTGGTGGTTTAAAGATTAGAAAAAAAACACAAGAAGGGAAAGAAGGGACCTTGAGGTTGCCCATCAACAGTTAGCTCCAGGACAGCAGGCTGAGTTGGTATACAGCTTACCTGGTCACAGTCTTCCCCACTATGGTGAAATATATTGTATTTCTATTTAAGTTATGGTTCCAATTAACAGATGTAAAAATTTTGCACACCTGTCATCCATCCCTCCGCCCCTTCCCAGTCCTCTTTTTTTTGGGTGGGTGGGTGATGCATTTCCTCTTTATTTGCAATGCGTAAATGTTCACCTGACATGGGAAGCCCATCAGCAGGGCACAAAGGCAGTAGCAGCCTTCTCCTGCTGTTGTTTCCTAGCAACGGAGATGCTTCCTCCGAACACGGAGGTTCCATGAAGCCATCATGAGTCATGGAAGCAAATGTCACCTTTGTCAGGAGTTTGATATTCAAATGACATGAGATGGGTGTCTTTTGAAGAGCTGAAGGTGGCACGATAAAGGCATTATATATTTATCACACCCTTCCTCTAAGGAGGTCAGGGTAGCGTGCATGATTTTTTACTCTCCTCCCCCCCCCCCATTTTCCTCACAACAATCCTGGCAGGTAGACTAAGCTGAAAGAGAGTGACTGACTGGCTCAGGGAGCTTCACAGTTGAGTGAGGATTTGAACCCAGACCTTCTCAGTCATAGTCCAACACTTTAACTAGCCCACCACACTGCCAAACCAGTGTGGCTGCTATACCACACACCACTCATCCCACTCTCATCTCTGGATAGCCAGGGTGTCGAGCCTCTTTCAGCTCACAGCAAAAGGAGCAGAGAGCAGCCTTGAGCAAAGGACTTTATCGGGCTCAAATCCCTCCACACAAGCACAGGGACTGGGGAGTGCATGGTTAACCGTTCCCTGTGAGGATTAGAAGGCAGGCCTGACAGTCACTCAACTCCTCTCCCTCCCCGCATCGCCCCGCCTTGGTCTTTTGCGTATATGGAGAAGTGAAAGCAAAGTTGTGATATTTTTTTTTGCAAACAGATTGTCTGCTGTTCTGCAGGCCTCCAAAGCAGTGAATTACACCCAGTGCTTTGGGATACCCCAGCTTCACTTCTGGTTGCTTCGGAGGGAATTTTGCTTCACCTCGGGGAGCCTCAGGGCCAAACTAAACATTCATTAAAGCATGTATAGTGGTGCTATCCATGCTAGCTTTCTGTACTCTCCAGTAAGTGTGTGTGGCTCCAATTTGGATTGGGACCCTGGAAATTCCACCCACTCCCAAGGGGGGAGGGTTAAAAAAGAAAAAAAAAGCCTCCATTGATTTCAATTTATTTATTTCAGCCACATGCATCAGCATGAATGTTTACTGATATTTATTTATTTATTTATTGCCCTTTTTGAAAATGCTTGTTTGGCAAGCTGTGCCTCTGTATACAGAGTCAATTATGTGTATAGATCCTTGAGTGGGGGGGGGGGGAAGGTTTTGGTAGTAAAGAATCCTAACAATTTAGAAATGCATGAATAACTTCCTCATTGTTCTAAATTGGTGGCTTTATATACAACAGAAAAAAAGCAATTTAAACAATACTTCCTTTTTATGGCTTATGCATATGTAGGCTGTTTGGATCACATCCAGCATATTGGAATGAGAAGAATCTCTTTTTTACACTTGTAACTTCAAGTTCAACAATAATGAAATGTACATCAGTAGTTTTTTCTACGCTGACAGCACCATCCTATACATGTCTACTCTATACAGGCCTCTTTGAGTTCAATGAAGCTTACTCTTAGATAAGTGACCATAGGATTGCAGCATGAATCTTACATTTTCATTTTTTCTCCTGCTAATATCTTCTCCTTTTAAATCCTAAAATAGGCTTACAACCTGCAACCTATCAAGCAGAACATCATCAACCAGCTATGATAGCAGCTTACATTACAAGGGGCCCAGTAAACCTAGTTTTGCTGCTGCCTGGGATTGCATGAACAAGAGTGGATGGGGTTGGTTTTCCAAGCACCTGGCAGGCTGCAATACATGGTTGGTGGGCTGCTTTCAGCTTGGTGGGTCACAAGTCATACAGGCCTATTCTAAATACATGGCGGTGATGATGGCTCGCCAGGCTTTCCACAAATAATTTAGTCCTGAAAAGACAGCAGGTAGTAGAGTGAGCAATTAATCCAAGGGAATTCACAGTGGATCAAAAACAAGCAGTTGCAGAGGACCATATCTTTATTTTCACCTTTGCTCCAGGGGTAGAGTGAAAACATGGAGGAGAAGAGAAAGAACACATCTGCCGGCCCCACCCATGTCCTCTGCAAATTCAGTGGAACATGAGCATGAGGTTTCAACATTTGTACAGCCTTCTATGCAATCCCAAATCCTTCACAATCAGAGTTCCTGGTTGCATAGAGGAGCAGGCAGCTTATAAATGTGCAGACATCTGCACATAGAACTCCCACTCTAATCAACTCTGGGCATACATGGAGGTCAGGACAGAGCCAGTGGACACATGGAGGTTGCGGCAGAGCTAATGAACATGACCCACCCACTCAATGTGTCGACACAAGTACAGGAGGTGAGAGAATAGGGCTCATGAAATCTGAAAGTTCATGCAGTTCCTGGTGTCGTCCCCCCCCCCCCACTGATCAAAGTAGTGTAGCATTGTAATTAGAACTCAGCATTGAACCAGGAAATATTTGGGTCAGATCTCACTCTGCCATGATTATTTAGCTAAGCCATGGAAGTCCTCCCTCATGTCCTTCAGAACAGCTATTTAGGGATCCCCAAAGAAGATGAAATGTATATTTATATTTTGCCCGGAAAATGTATATTTTCTAGGCAAAATATAAAGTGCTGGTTCTTACCTTTAAAGCCCTTCATGGTCTAGGTGTAAGGTACCTTAGGGAGCGCCTCCTCCCCTATGTTCCGCCACGCCACTTACAGTTCTCTGAGGGCAATGCAGTTTCCATAAATGCAGCAAGCCCACTTAGTTCAATGGGACTTACTAGAGGAAATATGATTTACAGGATTTACAGCTGCACTGCAACCAAATCACTGGGAGAACAGTGAGACTGGCAAAAGGATAAAATGAGAGGCAGGAGAAAAGAGCCCTTTCAGACATGAAATTACTTGGAGATCAAACACACAAAGGCTGGGCATGCCATTACATTCCATAGGCTTCACCCCCAACCTGCATGCATTTGTTTTTCAGTGGCTGAAATGAGCCTCTGCATAGGTTTCAGATTTTGAAAGAAATATGCACAAGTTGGGCTGGAGGCTGCTCATGCAATGCTATGCTAAACCCTTTCTCCCCCATACCAATGTTTATTCTTCACAAAATTCACACCTGGAAAAGACTTGGATAATCACCAACTGGGTGGGAGATGGGGGGCGCATAGGAAATCATGTCTCATTTGTCAACATGTCACCAGAGAGAACAAGACTTCTCACATTTAGTAGTATGCATCATTTGGAAATTCTTACTCATCATGCATCATCAGTAGTCTTTGATACTTCAAAAACACCCAAAAAATAGAGAAAGAAATCATCCATTAAGTTTAGAAGTCAGGGAGCAGTTCACACAACCCACTGTGCCTCTGGTAGCCACAGATTCACTCATCCCATGGTGATTTCCAGTTGTGTCAGTCTGTGATGAGTGCCTGCCAACACAGATGGGGCTCAGCCCTGAAAGGGCTCTTCTCTCCTGGAAGAGATTGTGGAATCCCACCACAAACTGTTTGTTATTGTTACAACTTCAGTGATAAACTGCTCTTTACAATAAAGTCTATGGAAACCAACTATCCATTTTCTAACTCGGCACGATTTCCCATTGAGGTTGGAAGCTGGTCTAAAAAAACCACATATAGAATTCTTAAAAGTCAATAAATATGCACCATCTGGCCTCAATATTCAGTGAGTGACTGCCATCACTGAATCTTATATGTGTTTGTGTGTGTGTGTGTGTGTGTGTGTGTATCACTTTCATATTTGCTTAAAATGCCTGTCAAGCAGCATTCCACAATAAAGCAAATGTGTTTCCTTCAGTTGCAGGATATACTGTATATCATCAGATGAAAATTGTATTTCCAGAGGCGACATGTGCTTGGCAAATTTCTATTGAATACTTTTAACCAAATTAATTTTGCAGATCAGCAATTAATTTTAAGATGCGATGAAACATGAACATTGCATTTTTATAGACTAGAAAGCATTCCAGTAATTAACTTAATGGAATCCTGTGAAATTTTCATCTCACACTCAAAGACGGTACAGAAAGGTCTGCACTGAGACTTGTTTTGGGATAAAGAAAATGAAGTGAAGATTGTAACCTCTCCGTTCTGCTTCTACTGTGCCTTTTTGAGGTGTGGGATAGAGCCTTCTTGAAAACTTTATATCCATATGTCCAGAGGACTAGGTGTATAAATATTTTAGACAAATTAATAGGGTAGTTTCCTTCTATTTGGGATATGCAGAGCCACCATTGTAAACTAATGAAAGCTGCCTGATGATAATGTGCAAATACATAATTTAAGAACTTTATTAACCTAAGCTGATTCTCCGAGCTACATGTTGGATATGAAGAGGCTATCTGCAAGAGACTATAGGAAAAGCAAAAGTGGTTTCACCCAATATTTTTTTGTGGAAACTGTCTTATGCCCACACCTGCAAAATAATATCAGACAGATTTGGTCACAGTCATCCCTTTTCGCCTCCATACCAGAATTTTGAAAAAATACCCAATGTAACACTGATTTATAAAAAAGGGGGGGGGGATCTAGGTTAATGTCTTTTCTGGGTAAATTGATGGAAAACATTGTTAAAGATAAAATTATTAAGCACATGGAAGACAAGACTTGCTGAGGAAGGATCAAGATGGCTTCTGCAAAGGGAAGTCTTGCATCACCAACCATTAACAGTTAATTGAGAGAATCAGCAAGCACGTGTGAACAGGGGTGTCCACAGACATTCACATTATATACATTGACTTCCAAAAGGCATTTGACAAAGAAAATCCATATGCAGGGTTTTTGCCTGCAACGTGTAATGGCTAAATGGAGGAAGAGACATGGGCATGCATACAAGACCTGCCCTCAACATCCTCACATGATGGGCTGCTTTTACTTTTTTAGAGATATTTGTGTGCTTAGCAGGAAGATCTGAAAGGGGTTTTAAAGTGTGTTCAGCTGGATGCACTTGCAAAGATCCCTGCATTCAAGAACTCTGCCTTCTCACAGCTCCTGATTGCAGCTGTGAATGCTACAACCACCTTTCAGGTCTTTGCACTAAATGCACAAAGAGCTCTAAGAGCAGCTGGGAGCACTAGGACAACAGGATCAAGAGTTTGTGTACACACCCAGCTTAGCCCTCATGTGTTGCAGACAAACACCTGCATGGGGCTTATGTCTGTCATCAGAGGCTCCCGAGTTAAGCCAGCAAGCATGGGATAAAAGGATGGATCTACTTATGAAACAACAGGAAGTGGAGTAAATTAGGCAATTCTGACAGTGGATGGAAATGAAGAGTGGGATCCCACAAGGATCTGTATCGGGACCAGTGTTATTTAATTTGTTCATAACAGATCTGGAATGAGGTGTGAGCAGTAAAGTAGCCAAATTTTTAGATAATACCAAATTATTTAAGGATGGACACATCTGTCAATTTCGGTTTCTCTCTCTTTCTCATTTTTCCATTCTTAAGTTTCGTTCATTCTGAACTTTGAGAATTCCCATGGAAATCCATATACATTTTTGTATGCAATTGTGCCTAATATACATAGTTTGGCAAGCAATTTCCCTAAACTGATACATTTGGAACATGTTTCTGTGTAGTTTTCCCTAATGTACATATTTTTGTACGTTTCTTTTTTATTGAAGAACTCCAGTGCAAAATTTGGAAAAGTGCGAATTTCAAAGGATAACTAAATTTTGGTTTGCATGTTGATTTGAAAGTGCAAAATTAGGTATGTTCGGGAACTGAATGATCTCTCCCCCATGGCTATTCAAGACAGTGAAAATCCAAACAGACTATGAATGTATGAAGAGGTCCAAAACAATGTCTACAAACTGGGTGAATAGGGAATAAAATAGCAATTTAAGTTCATTTTAAGTAAGAAATGAATACTGGGGGTATGGGAGTCCTAACTTCACATATACACTGATGGGGTCTGAATTGATAGTTAGTCATAGGAAAGAGATCTTGTGGTCATGATGGATTGCTCAATGAAAATATCAGCTCAGTCTGTGATACTGAAATTAATATTTTTCGTGATAAAGGCAGTTTTTCCATACAAATCACTGTTGCACAGAATACATTATTTTAGATATCAATATCACACCAGTGTTTTGGGGTTTATTAACAAATATAGAATTTATATATGGCATTTAATGGCATATGATGGGGCATTTATGTCAGTTGTCTTATACAGGTCTTGTATCTTATTGAAATTGTTTTAACTGTTGGGCAGGGCAATCCAGTGAGGCTGCCTGTAACCCTCCAAACTCAGAGTATTAGAGGCATCCTATAGAGGGTGGGAGGAGCGTGGAGGCGAGGGTCACCTCTGTGCTTCTCCTGCCCTGCAACACACTTAGACGCTATTTCAGTTCTTTCCACACTGGCTGCAAGGGTGGAGGGAGGGTGCTCTGATTTTGGAGTCCCAGCTCTGACGAAGCCTTTTAGCTGATTACTGAACTGGACCCTCTGAGCAAGCCTATCCTAAATTCTAAGAATGTGCATGGCAACGTTCCCCAACACAGAGCCCACGGACACCTGAAAAATTGCTGGGTTTGTTGTTGTTGTTTTTGGTTTTTTATTTCCATTTTTTAAAATATATGAACATGGATTTGTATGAAATGCATTCAACTTTCTAGCAATTATACATGTTTATACAACAAAGGCAGACCAAATATCCAAATAAGTATCCACTTGAAGTTGGCGTCTATATGCCACCCATTCAAATACTGAAAGTATTGTAAGGCCCTTGATCCATTGCATTACAAAAAGTGTATTTATCTTTCCAATTTTGTATTTATCTTTCCAATTTAGCTTCCAAAAGGGCACAGAGAATCCATCTCCCCTTCCATTTGTTATTTTCCATGAAGCAAGTAAATAATTTCAAAGAGCGTGTACATCAGTGAATATTAGAGCTAGGGATGTGTGAGGATTTTGTTTGGGGGGTGGAAATCCGGTGGACTAGCCAGGCTTGACACACACACCCCAAACTTCATCCCACTTACCTCTTCCCCGGCTTGACTCACGTTCTCCCAAGTCGAGCCAGGGAAGCGACTTCCGGGTTCCCAGCAGGCTGTTGTTTATGAAGAAAATGCCTTAAGATATGCCCAAAGCGGCCGCAATTTGCGTAACTTGTGCAAATTGCGGCCGCTTTTGACATATCTTAAGGCATTTTCTACATAAACAGCGGCCTGCTGGGAACCTGGAAGTCCGACGAGTGGCACCCACACACCCACTTTCAGCCCGGCTCAACAGGAGCAGGAGCAGGAGCAGGAGCAGGAGCAGGAGCAGCAGCAGCAGCAGCAGCAGCAGCAGCAGCAGTGTCCACCGAGCCAGAGGCAGGTCGGATCTCAGCAGATCGCCCACCGCTATTAAAGACTGCTGCAGTACAAAATTTATCTCTGTAATAATCTCCACCCGAAAAGAAGCAACTACTGGACATTGCCAAAACATATGTTTCAAAGAAGCATTAGCTGTATCGCACCACCAGCAATTAGCTGAATTAGACAGTTTCTTATTAAAGAGCTTGCAAAAATGCATACAGAGACAAAAAGTGCACACAAACATGTGTACATTGGGGAAAAGCAAGCACAAAAATCCCTATCTAGGTTGCTGCGATTCTTATATCTTAGATTGCGGGAATTCTCCCCCATCTCACAGGTTGAGCCACATGGGTGAGGGGCCCTTCCTTTGAGATCTGATACGTTGATGCTGAGCATGAGAAGCCCTTATGGCACAGTTATAAGTGGAGGGAAATTACCCAAGTTCTTCCAGATTTTCTTTTAGAACTCAGGTAATTTCCAAGGTAATCTGAGGGGAGCTTTGAGAACCTTCAATGGTGCGGCTAGGGTTGGACCTTGGGGCCAACGTCCATTGCCCTGCAGCCCAGGAGAGCCCAAATGACCACCCAGAGAGTGGCAGGTGATGATGGCATCAAAAACAAACTCCATTTTATTTCTGTAGTCATGATATTGCAATGATTTAAGTGAGCTTAAAATGCAAAACTACACATACTCAAGAGTAATTTTTTTTTAATACGGCTGGCCATTTTGTTGTTGCTTTTGTTCTAATATAAAAGGAATATTGAAGCAGTTGTAAAATATAGAAGGGGGGAAGAGAAACGTTAGATGAGTGCTTCCCAACTGAAGTAATACCCATGGCCACCCTAAGGGGGGGCGTAAGACCATTAAGTCCACAGTCTAAAACTTCCTAGCTGCAAAAATGGGAAGCTTGCCCATCTTCAGCCAGAGGTTGGTGACTCCAATGTCAGCAGCGCTGCATATTCACTCTGGATTTTACTCTGAACTTCTAAGGCGCTATCCATGGTCCTGCATTTATTTTGGAGATAGGGTTCAGCACCATGGATAGCTCCTTTAAAGTTCAGAATGACATTTAAAGTTCAGAATGACAGAGCCAGTGTGGCGTAGTGGTGAGAGTGTTAGACTGGGACTCAGGAGATCCGGGTTCTAGTCCCCGCTCGGCCATAAAACTCACTGGGTGACTTTGGGCCAGTCACTGACTCTCAGCCTAACCTACCTCACAGGGTTGTTGTGAGGATAACATGGAGAGGAGGAGGACTATGTAAGCCACCTTGGGTTCCTTGCAGGAAAAAAGGCAGGGTATAAATATAATAAATGAATGAATAAATAAATAAATATGGAGCGGATATGCAGCCCTACTGACATTGGAGTCACCGGTCTCCACAACACATATTTCACAAGTATACCAAAAAAAGAAGAGCCAAGCTTAAATACAGCAGAACATGAAATTATGTAGCTTTGCCCTTTTGACAAATGTATACAATTGCTCTGATGTGGCATGAAAAAATGATACTTAATTGACTACTGGTGCTTCTAACTATGCTAACTAAAAAAATGTCCTTACACTTCTATCAGACTGGTTCAAAAAATAATTAATGCTGTTGCCAAAAAGTCTGCCTCCTGGTATCCCCTGAATAAACCAATGTTTCATGGAATGGGCACAGTTCAAACCTGGGGCTGCCATATATTTAGACTGCTCATAGGCAAAGTCCAGTGTGGGAACAGCATGTTCTGTAGCTTACAGCACAATAAATGGGAACACTAAAGGATTTCAGGTGTCAGACCTCACTCTTCCAGTGGATGACATTTTATGCCGTAAGCAGCTTATAACACTACAATGAAATGGCGAAGCAAGATCTGAATATGATATGGCTTCTTCTGTGTGTCGTAAATCCGTCCAGTTCTAAGATAAGCCGTAGTCATTATCACAGTCCAAGTGTCGAAGCCAAAATATATCAGTCCAAAACAGAGCAAACGTAAACCAGTTTGGGATCAGGCAAAGTCGTGGTCAGGGTCGTTCCAAGGTTCAAAGGTACAAGCCTGAGGTCGGGAATGTCAGGAGCGTCTGGCTGTAGCTGTGGTAACAAACAATTGCTTCCAGCATCTGAGTGTGTTTGGGACCTGCCTTTTGAGCAGGTGCTGACTGGTAAGGCTGTCCAGCTGGGTCAGGCTGCACTTAGCCTGGCACCACCCCAAACACACTCCGGCCCGGCTGGTCTCTGTCTGACCTACTGGAGGCACAACACTGTGCTTTGTAGCAAACTTGATCTAGGATATCTAGCCAATCTGTACGTTATGTTTTGTAAAGTCCTCATGCAGTGACTAATTGGAAAGTGAGTGCTTCCCAGAGTACTTGGCCTGACAGCATAATAACTGGACATGTGGATCAGATTCCGCTGACGCCTGAGCTGAATCAGGCCCCTTTTGACTGTCTCTGGCACTTCCCAGGGTGAAGTGGGCTTCCTTCTGAAGCCACCAGAAATCTGGATTTGGGCTGTGGAATGTGGAAAGGCAGACAGTATGTCTCCAAAATAGCATCTTTTGCTTTCCTTTCTCTAAACACTGATAGGGGGAGGGGAGAGGGAGGGAGTGACTGATAGGTCCACCTTCTAATCATAGAGCACAGTTTTCCAGGGATTCTCCAATCACTGTGCTTTAGGGGAGGTCAAGGATGGGACCATGAGATGGCCATTCTTCCAACACCACCAGGCTCCATTATGAAAAAAACCCTTAAACTGGATTTCAATCATCATAATTTCATGGAGGAGGGAAGGGGAAGTCACTCACCAACACCCCACATTTGAGGATTCCCACTTCCACGAAAACCACTGTAGCTATCCTTCTGAAATTTTGCAGGTTTCTTACTTAGGGCCACCTCTCTGCTGTCTGTCATTTTCAGAAGAATGGTCCACAAGGAACAGAGGGGGTAAATGTGGTACCCTCAAAATGTAAAGGCTGCTTTTGCACATAAATCCCTGCACCTATTCATCTGAAACATGGCAGGTTCAATCCCTTTAGAAGGGGCAACTGTTCCTGCATATTTTATCTAATTCTGCCAAGAAATTAAAAAAAAAAAAAGGCAGTTCTCTTAAAATAAATAGATAAATAAAGGTGTGTTGCAAAAAACCCCACTACACTTCCCCCCCCCCCTGAAATTTAGCAGGTATTCAAATTTCATCCACATCTGCTGAACAAACAAAGAAAGTATAGCCATCTTTTGATTTACCAGGTTAATCAGTGGGAGGCGCACAAAGCCTCGGTTTTCTGAATCTCAAATTGGGTTCAGTACCCAAGTCGAAGGAGATGGCTTCTGAATCAGTCTGAGCAGAACTGGGCCATTTTCCAAAGTGCCAAATCAAGATCCAAGTTGAAACTTGTGGTTGGTGCACACCTCTAGTAATAACTTCCCATTTCCCACAAAAATATATCTTACTGTTTTTTTGACAAGTGGCACTTTTTGGTCAACTGCATCACATATGGTGGCTGTGCTTTTCCTAGAGAATGGAGACCTTACTGTAATCATCCCTGCCTCTGTAACCTTCAGGAACCAGCTATTGCATCACTCTGGAAGGTTCAGCTCATGCAGAATTCTGCAAGCAAGTTCTTGGCAGTGGGGGGGGGGCAGGAGCATATCCAGCCAGTTTTTGAATCTTTTGCATAACTGCTGTTTATCTGCTTAATCCCATCAATATTGCTGGTATTGACTGATGAAGCACTTGAAAGTCTGGAACCAAAATCCCTCAGAGCAGGGGTGAGGAACCTGTCGCCCTCCATATGATGTTGGATTCCAGTTCCCATCAGTCCCAGCCAGCATGGCCAATGGATAGGGATGATGGGACTTGTAATCCAACAATACTGAGAGGGCCACAGATTCCCTACCTCTGCCATAGAGAGTACATTTTCCCATATGAGTCTTCACATACACACACACACACACGCACTGTAGTGTAAGATCATCAAGTAGGGTTCTGCTATGTGTGTCCTCATTATAGAAATGCAGACATCAGCAGGGTCTTTAAAGTTGTAGCCCCCACACTTCCTGGCCTTCAGAAGAAAGTAGAAATCACATTCATTTTAATGGTCATTCAGCTTTCAGGAGTCATGTTACAGTGGTGGGAGGGACCGAATGCAAAACAGGTTGGGCAAAAGATACCAACATATTTTAGCTTAAACTCTTGCTGCCAGTAAGAGAGGAGAGGCATTTCAATGTTTTAGCATGGAGGGAAAGAGGGCACAAAGGCTGGGAAATCATCAAACAATCAGTGGTTGAAGGAAAGGGGGATGGGGCATGGCTCTCTGAGAAACTCTGGAAGGCCAGGTTGGTACCCCAGGTGGGCCGGATTTGTCCCCTGGGCCCAAGGTTCTGCAGTACAGCCTGCAGAATCCAACTTTCTATACTGTGGTGCACACTGAGATAGCTTTCTAATGGGTCTGGTATATATTTTCATGCAGGAACAAGATTTGGTTTTGTCTTTCTTCAGAAACTTTAGACAATGAACAAGGTTATAAAGCCCTTGCAGTTGAGCCCGGTTTAATTGCCCCTACATAATAATGCTGTCTGCCTACAAGGCCCCACATTTTAAATACCAGTGCCATGATTCTTGTACATATCAAGGGAGCCAGTGTGGTGTAGTGGTGAGAGTGTTGGACTGGGATTCGGGAGATCCGGATTCTAGTCCCCACTCATGACGAAGTTCACTGGGTGACTTCGGGCCAATCACTGACTATCAGCCTAACAAGGTTGTTGTGAGGATAAAATGGGGGGGGGGAGGATTATGTAAACTGCCTTGGGTTCCTTGCAGGAAAAAAAAGGCAGGATATGAAATCAATCAATAAATAAATAAAATCAAGAAAAGAAAGTGTTAATCCAGACAGTGGGGTTCAGAGAGAGGCCTGCTCCACATTTATGTGGTACAAAGATGCCCATCTCTAACAAATGATTTTTCTTGCTACAAATTATACAGTACTTCAGCAACATTTATCCTAATTAACAATGTGTTAACCCATCATCTGGGTCCAATGGCATTTTTTGTAGGCTAAGATGTCAATAGGGAAGGGAAAGTTAGGGTGCATCGACATTTATTTGAGAGAGCTTGTCCAACACAATGTTGGGCCATGCTTAGGTCAAGCAAGTGCTGGCAGTCACAGACAGTAGCCTTTAACAAATGTTTTTGCTTGCTAATTAAATACTTTCTCATTAATGAAAGCCACCTAGAAAATGCTTAGCTTTGTCTTCCCAAGCTAATGTATATGTAGAAGTAGCCCAAGCAGTCTCAAAACATTTATGACAAAGATGCCTTTTGTTAAGATAGAAGTTTGGTTTATGGATTGTTTAACAGTTTGTAGCCAGAGAATAACAATGTATAATTGCTTTAAAAGATTGCCTGTTGTCCCTTTTCACTCTATGCATAAAAATATCCATAAATCTGTACCTTGAAATAACTTTGTGCTTGTTCTTTATTTAATATTCTCAGATGTGATTAATAATGTAAATAAGCTCACAACAGAGACACTGTGCTAGTTTTAAAAGTTACATCTCAAGAGCTGCAAACATCTGGAGTTCCCAGTTTTTCTTGCCGCTGAGGATCTAAGGGCCAAAACAGAACTTACTTTAAATGTGTGGCTTGCAGCTACGTCTTTTTTTTTAAAAAAAAAAATATCACTCTAGAGTAGGTGCAGAGCCCCTAATGTTGATCAAAACCCTAGTGTGGGGAGTAAGGAGGCTTTTAAGGTCTGGATCTGCACCTACTCTAGAGTAAAATGTGGGGGGAGAGATAGCTGCTAAACACACATTTAAAGTAACGTCTGTTTTGGCCCTTAGATGCATGGTCTAATATTCAAATTTTACCAAAGTGTGGATTCCAGCTAGATCATTTATTTAATAAATAAATGTTTATTATTTAAACATTTAGAGAACAATCCTATGGCCCCCTAGACAGCGTCTAGGGGGCCACAGGATTCTTCGGGTTCACAGATCCAAGGTTGGAAACAGAGCTCCAACCTCAGAGATAGGGATCCATGCTCAGATCCCTGTTCCCATACACACTCTCACAGCTGGCACAGAAAGAACCACACCGGCTGCTTCTCAGAGGTTGGAAAATCAACCTCGGAGAGGGGGCAAAGGGGGAGGGGAGGGGGGAGATATTGGGGCAGCCAGGATATGAGGTATCCTGGCAGCATGCCAGCCTTGTTCCTCCCCCTTCAAAGTACCTCAGGTAGGTGGCTGAAAATGGCCATCTAGCTGAATTGCAGAGCAGGGGGTGCAGGGAGGTGCAGGTGGCCTCCACCACTTCTATCGCTCTGCACTGGATGCTCTGAGTAAAGGGTTGCACCCTTAATAGTGGTGTTTATGTAATTAATTAAGTAATTAATAAAATTATTTATTTATCACCTTTCTGCCCAAAAGGAACCCCCAAGTTGACGTACAAATAAAATATATGAAACAATATCATAATAAAACAAATTAAATACTAAACAAATTACAACAGGAAAGAGGAAATCCTCTTTGAAAACAAACAGCAGAATTACATTTAAAATCACTCATACGTCAGACAGAACAACAACAAAAAAGTTTTGATGGATGGCCTAAAACTAATCAGGGAAGGAGCCAACCTCATCTCCCTTGGGATGGAGTTCCACAATTGGCATGCTGCTTCATCTGGCATGTTCCGGTCTCATGTTTTCCCCAACCTAACCTCTCTTGATGGTGGGACATGCAACAGGGCCTCTAAAACATATCTTAAACTATCAGCAAACGTATATAGGAGGAGACGGACCTTGAGATATTCTGACCCCAAACTATTTAAAACTTAATAGCTAAGCATCATCACTCTGAATTGTGCCTGTGGCCCTGTGCAGATTGAAAGCCTGTGCAATTGGTGTAGGGCCATTGTAATATGGTCACTGCAAAGCACACACCAAAAAGCAGCCTGGCTGCTGCATTTTGCGCTATGTTCAGTTTCTGAACACTCTTCAAGGGAAGCCCCACAAAGAGTACATTGCAATAGTCTAAACAGGAGGAGATTAAGGCATGGATCACTTTAGCTAGATCTGCATTCTCCAGGAAGGAGTGCAGTTGGCAGGCACACCAGCCAAAACTGGGCAAAGGCATTCCTGGCCATAGCCGCCCCTGATCCATGAACAATGCTGGGTCCATTTGATAGGGAAAGTCTAAATCCCTCTCTACTTTATTTTTGGGGAGTGGTGAGTTTCATCTGCTCTTTAAATCCTTTTCTCCAATCCCATGATGTTCTTTTGTTAAGAGCAACCTATCAGCGGAATTAAACCTCAGAAGCTCAGTGCAATATCTAGAAAAATGAAGAAATGGAAGCACTATTCTGCTTGCCTTACTTCAAAAGCAACACCTATGACTTCCGAGGATGTTACTTCACTTCATACAGGTGCATGATGGAATGACATCAGTTTACAATTTATAGCATTTTGTTCTGGCTAAAAGCCTCTGTTATTGATTTGTTGCTTGAAGAAGGAAACGGAAGTGGGAACTGGCGTGAGCCACAAAGGAGCTTTTCCGGACCATGTGAATAATAAGAAGTAAACAAAGGGACCATAGAAAAGCATCAACAAACTTGAGGGAAATGACCCTCTCTAACAGAAGGAGGGAGAAAAGGAAGTCGTGCTCTCCCTCCAGGTTATCTAAAAAAGGGCAAACAGGAATCCAGCTGAATATGTGTTAATACCAACTGCTCTGCCTTAATGTGCTGGGCTCTAGATATGCAGCTAATCCCAGCTGTGCATGGGGTGCCTAAAAATATAGCCTGTTTTCAAAAGGGGGAAAGGGCATTTTCCTTCCTTTGCTCCAGGTCATTATTTTGAAGAGGAAACCATGGTTACCAATAATTAGAATATGTGATTAGCTGCCAAGGCTAAGGGGTTAGCTGCCATACTGGGTGTTGTAAGTGTGTGAATGCTATTCAAGGCAAGCTTTTGGTCCATCTGCGTATATTCAGCCTTTATTAGTGAGTGGAACAATTTCCACACAAGGATTTTCCATTAAGTCATCTACGCGGGTCCAGTCAGGCTTTCACCATTTGCATCAATTATCTTCCTATAATACCATGCACTTTAAACTGGGGATAATCAAATCTTCTCAGCCTTTGGCACAATGAACTACTCTTTGCAAAGCTGGGGAGGGCAGGAGAAGGCCCAGAAAATGGTGCCTGCCCATCATCAAATAAAGCACCAGGCACAGGGGTACCCTCATCACCCTCACCTCGGTTGCCCAATTTTCTCATTATGCAAAATCATTGCTTGTCCCTTTTGCAGCCTCATTTGTTCCTGAATGTATAGTTCAGCTCATTTTTGAAGACTTGGGTGGTTAACGCCAGGATGTAAAAAACATACCATATCTCATGAGAAGGCCACTCAATTCCAGTTCAATAGCTAAAATCATAAACTAATATTTAAACTCCCAAGCCAACTTCAGATGCATCCCCATTTTGGGATGCATTACTTTGCATCCCAGAGGTGCTAAAGTGGAGGTCTTGGCAGTTCTCCAAGGGGATGGAACTTCCACAGTTACAGTGTAGCCATAATGCCAGCTTCATATATATCCCTGCTGTCCAAACCAAACATTGTACTTGAAGGTATTTTTAAGATGGTGGATCACTTGATCTTAGGAGATCACAGTGCAACATGTGATCAGGACATTTAGGCCTGCCCCAACCTGGAGTCCTACAGATGTTTTGGACTACAACTCCCATCAGACCCAGCCACCACGGCAATGTTAGGGATGGTGAGAGTAGTAGTTCAAAACATCTGGAGGGCAACAGGTTGGAGAAAGCTGGTGAAGAAGGAGGGGGAATGGTCACTAAGTAAGTTACCTTGGGCCCAAACCCAGGACAATGGCAGTGCTGGCCTTAGATCAGCCTTCCCATAGTAGTAATACTATGAAAAGTGTGGATGCCTTGTGGACCATTCAGATGAACATGTGTGCGTAGTACTGTACACTGAAGAGCATAAGGGAAGTACACTCTGGATTCTGCCATCAGCCAAGGGATCTAAGGGCAGTTGGAGGCTGCATCTCCCAGGAATAAGGTCAAGGGAAGGTGGAGACCAACCTTGTCCCATCCAATAGTCAGAGGGGGAGGAGCTCCAAGGAGCTTGCTTCCCTCCTCTCAGACAAAAAGAATATTCAGCTCCAATTACCAGTTGCCCTGGGGAAATAACACTCTGGTCTCATACATTGGCCAAAGGAACAAGAACAAGGGGTGCACATCTTGTGGCCATCCAGATGTTTTGAGCTACAACTCTCATGATCCCTCACCATTGGCTATGCTGGCTAGAGCTGATGGGATCTGTAGGACAAGACATCTGGAGGGCCACAATTTGCCCACCCCAGAACAAGAACCACCAATTGCCATTCAGCACCAGCAAGGGAAGATCAGCTTGGCCCAAACAGGATAAAAATCCTTGTTTATATCCACTAAGTCAAATATTTATTATATATGACTAATAGCCATTAAATGCCTGCTCATAGCTCATCACTCTGTTTTTGGCATTGTCAAACTGATCTCCCTCCTCTATGTTTTCCCTCCACTCCACTTCCCTTGGGTGCCCTGTCTTCTTAGTCTGTAAGCCTGATGACAGAATCTCTCTCTCTCTCTCCCCCCCTCCTTTATTGATGTGAACCACTTTGGGATACAATAACTGTCTGAAAAGTGGGCTAAAAATACAGTAAATAATGAATTTAATTAATTAATAATAGCATTATAGAGCCTACTTTAAAGTGGTTATAACACAGCCACCAGTTTATATTGTCCAAACTTGGGGAAAGAACTTCCAATGGCCCCTATGTGGAAACAGGGAGAAGGCTTGCGCGTGGGGGAGGAGAGAGGAGGCAGGCACCTGGTCTGGCAGGTCACGGGAAGAGCCAATGGCTCAGAAGGGCGGGGACCCAGGTAAGAGCTTATTTAAGCTCCTGGGTTCCCGCCTTCAGCCTCTTTGCTCCTGTGTTTTTCCAGCTGAATCACATCGTCCTCCTCCTCGATCGTCCTCTGGTATCGTTCCTTTGTTTGTGTCTGTGTGTGTGTGCATGGGTGCTTTGGGAAGGATCGGGTGTGTTTGTTGGCTGAAAGAGTGCTGAATAGTGGAGATACTGGGGATTTATAAGTAAAGTTTTGTTCTTACTGCTTTTGTTCCTACTGTTGCTGTAAGGTTGTTTTGTGTGGGAGGGGGTGATACCGTTGCAGCGCCACGTGCTCCGCCGCCTGGCTTCGGCACAGCCCTTTACTTTTATTTTATTGCCCTTCACCTTTAGTTTACTTGCCTTATAGTCTTTTAGTTGCTTTTGCCTTGCTTGCCTGAAAGTTCTTTCAGTTGTTTTAATCACTTTACCGATCAGCTGTTACAGAGGCTTAGCTTTAGAACAGCAGCAGGCTGCAGTAGATTCTCGGCATTGCTTAGCAACGGAATTTGTTTATTTCCTTCTACTACGGAACCCACGTGGCCAGCTGCATATCAGCTGTTCACAGCAGCTTATGTGTGTTTGCAGTAGCACGCCGCAGTAGATTATCAGCGTTGCTTAGCAACGGAATTTGTTTATTTCCTTCTACAGAACAGCTGGTCCCTGGTGCCTCTCGCTTACGGTGCTTAGCTGCCTTTTGTTTTGAGAAGGGCTGCTGCTCCATTGTGTTTAGCAAGAAGCTAATCAATTTAGTCATAAACAATTTAAATCAACATTTAATTAATAAACAGATCCTGTAGCTTATGCTGGCTCAGCTTGTCTGAGCGTGGAAAGCTAAGCAGGGTCAAGCCTGGTTATAATCAATTTAATCAATTTTTGGATTCATTTAACTAAACTTTAATCAGTTTGATCAATCTATTAAATCAATTGATTTACTACTCCCCCCAAAAAATAAAAATTAAAAAAATAATTAAAAAAAATAAATAAAAAAATTAAAAAAAAAAAAAATTTCCCCCTTTCTTTTTCTTTCCCTGCTACTCAAATAAACTGAATCAATCTGATCAACTAGCTGAATTAATTTATTTGATTCTTCCTCCCTAATTTACTGTGCGCTGCGGTGCTGGCACACCTGGTCTGGGTGTGGAATTAAATAAGTATTTTACTTTAATCTTGTTGTTATTCATCAATTTCTGTTAGTGTTTCAGTTGAGGTTCCGCTCCAGATGCCTCCCAAGAAAAATCAGGGTGGCAAGAAGGGCAAAGGACGTGCTCCTAGGCAACCAGCAAAACGTCCGCCACCGGCTCGTGTTTCCTCGTCAGATGAAGAGGACCTTGATGCTTCAAGGGTTGCCAAGAAAGGGCGGGCAGGGCAGGGCAGGGCCTCTCTATGCGTGGCAGATCAAAGGATAATGTTCTGCATTCTTTTTCAGCTCAATTAGAAGAAATGGCAGCCACTATTAATGCCATGGCCCCGTCAAAGCCCAGCACGAGCCGTTTTTCTAGGGAGCATGCAGTGGAATCACCTCCACGTGCGTGGGACCAAGAATTTGATGAAACAGATGCACCAGAGAGGGGTGAGTATTACCCACACAATGGCAGGGCATCATGGCCATATAGGCACACAAGTCCACCACGTGGATTCAACCATTATTATCAAGGCCCAGCTGTGCCACCCCCACCGGGGTGGCCATATTATTGGGGTCAGCCGCCTTCTTCACCTACAAGATCCCCCTCACGTTCCAGAAGAGCACCAAAGAATCATCATGCATGCAGGGTAGATAGTGACGGGGAGTCTTCTCAGGTGAAGAAGGCATGTGTAAAGGTGTGGTCTGGCCCGCATACTGTGACCGAGTCTAAAATGCACTCCACAGTTGATATGGTAGATCATTACCCTCGCGTAGGAGCGGGCGCCATGCCCTCTGGCGCCCCCTCCTTTCCGTTGGGATACCATTTGGCCCCTGCAACCAAGGAGAAAATAATCCGTGGTGAATATGTTGATATTTTCTCCCTCCTGACAAGAGAAAATGAAACTGCTGATAATGATAAAACCAGTGAAAAAGACCAAGAGGCAGTAAAGCGCAAAAAACCAGCCCGCAATTGGGCCAATTGGTTGCCAGGGTTTATCATTTATATGGGTATCATTCAGCAGCAGTTTCCCGATCGAGCAGCTACCATTACCAAATACCTAGATATAATTTATCGGGCTTATTCTGGCTTTGAGGGTGGCGCTTGGTTAGCATACGATGAAGGGTTTAGGAAAAAGGCTGCCTTTCATGATGACATAAGATGGGACAAGAAAGATCATGATTTGTGGTTAGAATACATGATCCCTGCCAGGCCTATTTCAGGTGAGAGGTCTGAGAGTGGTCATGTTTTGTCCAAGGGAGCGCCTGCCTTCAACCCCCGTGCTTCCACGGGGCAGGCGGTTCAACCCCGCCAGGCGTGCTGGGATTATGCCTACAAAGGGCACTGTGGGCGCACGGAGTGTCCATACAAGCATGCATGTGCAGTCTGTGGAGGCTCCCACACATCAGTATCCTGTTTTCGTTTGCGGGGCTCAAGGGGTGGTTTCAAGGGTGCAGGGCCCAAGCGGCAACACGGGACTGGCCAACACCCTTCGACAAAAGGGCCCCAGCCCAATTAGATTACATACGCTAGCTGCATTACTGTCTACGTACCCCAACAAGCCTGATGCCAATTACTTGCTAAGTGGTTTCAGATATGGTTTCAGAATTCCATATCAAGGTCCTCATGTGCACATGATGTCCCGTAATCAAAAATCAGTTATTGAGGCAGAGTACATAGTCCAAACCAAAATTGATAAAGAAGTGCGTGCGGGGAGGGTGTTGGGCCCATTTTCTTCGTTACCCATGCCCTCCCTACGCATATCGCCTTTGGGAATAGTTCCTAAGAAGGCCCCGGGTGAGTTTCGCATGATTCATAACTTGTCCTTTCCCATGGGTGCCTCAGTGAATGATGCTATACCAGAACACCTTTGTTCTGTCCGGTATGCGTCATTTGATTCCGCAGTTGATATGATTCGTTCCTGCGGTACTGGAGCCCTCATGGGAAAGTGCGATATTAAATCAGCATTTAGATTGCTGCCTGTCCACCCCGATGATTTTGACCTTCTTGGGTTTTGTTTCCAAAGAAAATTTTACTTCGATAGAGCCATGCCAATGGGCTGCTCCATATCGTGCTCTGCCTTTGAACGTTTTAGCTCTTTTCTTGATTGGGCCTTGAAGAACAGGACAGGCCTCGAACAGGTTGTCCACTATTTGGACGATTTTTTGTTCGCAGGCCCAGCCTGCTCTGAGCAATGTGCATTCTTGATGGACCAGTTTAATAACTTGGCCTCTGAGCTGGGTGTTCCGTTGGCAGTCGAGAAGACTGAGGGTCCCGTTTCCACACTCAGTTTTCTTGGAATAGAATTAGATTCAGTGCAGCAGTGTTCCCGCCTCCCAAGAGAAAAACTAGTCGATATAATTGAGCGCATTTCCGTTGTATTGCAACATTCAAAAATTACGTTACGCAATTTACAGAGCATTGTTGGTCATCTCAATTTTGCATGCAGAGTGGTCGCTCCAGGGCGGGCATTTTTACGCCGTTTATGTGCAGCCATGCGGGGTCTGAAACGCCCATTCCACAGAATTCGTGTATCGGCTGCAATGCGAGATGATCTTCATGTTTGGTTACAATTTTTAACTCAATTCAATGGTGTTTCTTTTTGGAGGCGAGAGCTGTTGCTCCAGGCAAATTTTCAGGTTCAGTCAGACGCTTCCGGTGCGATGGGATTTGGAGTTATTTTTCAAGATCAGTGGTGCGCAGCGCCATGGCCCGGGGCATGGCTGGGTTCCGGGTTATGTAAAGACATTACTTTTCTAGAGCTGTTTCCAATTTACGTGGCCGTCCATCTATGGGCAGACCTTTGGGGTAACTCAGTTGTACATTTTTGGTGTGACAATCAAGCTACAGTGCAGATATTGAACACTATGTCTTCAAAGAACCCCAGAGTTATGTCTTTAGTCAGAGCACTTATACTGCATACTTTGAAGTGCAATATTTTGCTCAGGGCGCGACACACACCCGGCCTCGACAATGGCATCGCAGACGCCTTGTCCAGGAACCAGATGCAGAGATTTCGGGCCCTTGCCCCATGGGCCCAGCAGTCCCCTGTCTTGATGCCAGATTATCTTTGGCAGATTGGCGAACAGCTGCTTCACAAGCAATTTGGTGTTCAATAGCCCCAAGCACGCAGGAGGCCTATATGCGTTCAGGTAGGGATTTCGCTGCCTTTAGAGCGGCTGTCTGCCTCCCAATGTTGTGGCCGGTGCCAGTCGAACACCTTATGCAGTTCTGCATTTCCAAATTGCAGAGTGGGTCATCAGTTAAGACTGTTCAAGGGAAATTAGCTGCCTTGTCCTTTTTGGCCAAGACACAGGGTATTCACGATAACTCAAATGATTTTAGGGTAAAAAGAATCCTGGCAGGATGGTCCAGGGTGTGCCCTCGTCCACCTGACTCGAGGACCCCGGTGTCACCCGAGGTTTTACTCAAGCTCCATGAACAATGGCCTACAGTCTGCCGTTCTCCTTATGAGGCGGTTTTATTTCATGCAACAGCCTTGACGGCTTTTTTCGGCGCTCTTCGCATCTCTGAATTGGTGGTGCAATCCCGCTTGGATGGATCTGCACGCGCCCTACAATTTTTGGACCTTTCCCTGCATGCCTTGTGGGCGACAATAAAAGTGAGAAGATCCAAGACTGACCAGTTGGGTAAAGGGTCTATCATATTGCTACACGCAGGATCAATGACAGAGCTGTGCCCTGTTAAGGCCCTACATGCATTTGTGGCTATACGGGGTATTGCTGATGGCAGTTTGTTTTGCCATCAAGATGGTGCGCCATTAACCAAGTTTCAATTTTGGTCAGTAACGAAGTCCGCCCTGGCGGCGGCAGGTTGGGCCCATTTGCACTTTGGAACCCACTCCTTCCGGATCGGTGCTGCATCTACGGCAGCAGAATTGGGGTTTTCTCAGGAAAAGGTTCAAGCAATGGGTCGTTGGAGGTCCTGGTCTTACCGGGCCTATGTGCGAGAGTTGCCTTGAAGGTACTGCTGTGGGCTGTGTTTTTCTTCCAGGTCACCGGAGTGGAGGCAGGACTGTCCGTGTGCTGATTTGCGGGCACAGTATGGTGTACTGGGCAGCAAAACGAGCCGCCAATACGGGCTTTGGGTCTCACCTGGCGGTCGAGCGTTCGGCGGACGTCCATTGGATGGGTCGCCGAGGCATGAGATGGCAGCACCTCCTCCACAGTTTGTTCCGGACTGACCAGTTTTCGTCCCCCCCAGATGTCCTGGTACTGCATTTGGGGGGGAATGACTTGGGCTTGCTGAAAGGCAAGGCCCTGATTCTCCAGGTGCTATGCGACATAGCATCCATCCGACACCGGTGGCCGGGGGTTCGGATATTATGGTCGTTCATCATACCGCGCCTCAGTTGGCCTAAGGCCTTGAATAGGGCGGTTAGGAAGGTGAACGGCGAAATTTGTAGGGCCATAGGTGGGATCGGGTTTTGTATTCCCCATCCCAATATAACCTTGGCCCGGAGGGAGCTGTATCGGCCGGATGGGGTTCACCTATCCGATATTGGCAATGATATATTTATTGGAGATCTGCGAAGGGCCCTGCTCGCTCTTTTATCATGCAGGTGGGGGAGATTCGACTAAGCGATAGCTTGTCTCTCCCTGTGGCGGGAAGTGCGGGTTTAGGCAGGAACAATTAGGGTTATGGTGATCATCCAGTGGCACCTTTCAAGGTGACTGACGTTTACCCAAGGCTGCCCTCGCCAACGCCAGGAGGCTTGGCACGAGGGAGATTGGGACGCCTTTGGGGTTTTACCTTTCTCACCTATTTTGGGAGCCTGGAGGCGCCAAAGTAAGGTGACGATGGTAAGGCCCTCCAGCTCCACATGGAGGGCAACTGGCCGGTGGCGGGCAATCCCGCCTCCAGTTCAGTTAGGATGCATTCGCCAAATATTGGTCTTTTTTCCCGGCCAAGGGCCGGGCTAGGTTAGAACCGCACTTCACCCTTCACAGATCTTCAATTCAATAAATGTGGCCCTGATTTGAAACCATATACCCTGTGTCTGCCTCTTCTTTATCTCGCCCTTACACGCGCAAAGTATTTCCAACTGGAAAATGCACAGCGCTGCCAATAGGAAAATGAAAGATAAATGTGGACAGTGAGACTTCGTTTGTTTGGGGCTCCATTCCCCATTTGCTTCCCTACATCCCCGATTCTCACCCTGCCTGTGCTGTTTATGATCGGTATATCGCCTCCTTACACCTGAACGCTCGCCGTGCCATTCCTCATGACCTTCACCAGGGTGCAAAGAAGAAAACCCGTCTTTTCTTGACAGGATGGAACCAAGAGACAGAGCAATAGAAAGAGGGAAATGATGAGAAAAAGAAAAAGAGAAGTCCTGACAGAATGAGCAGAGGACTTACGGGATGATGGCAGGTGCGCGGGCGGGGGCGGCGGGGAAGGAACGTTGGCATGCACAAGACAGACACTTCCCTTGGAATCTGTCAGAACCACCCTAGGAAGGACTCCCCTGCTCTGCCTGCTTAAAGAACTCTAGATTCTACAAGGAATAACAAGCAAATTGGTACATCATCTCCATTCAGCATGCTATTGTATATTCTTTTCCTAAGCCTGCAGATGTGATTTAAAAAAACAACAACAGAAACAGCTAGTCCATTGACCCACTTAATTCCAGTTGTGGGAATCAGTGCTATCTTGTTATTTATGTATTTATTGATTTATTTTCCCCAATAGGGGTTTCTAACATACATTTGCTGAAGCCAAAAAACACCCAAAAACAAAACCACCAACAATGAAAAATGTAGGCAAAGCGGTGGCTGAGATACTGTATAGAGACAGCAAGTTCTTTAGAAGGGGGGTGGGAGACGCCCATGAACGTTTATTCTGAAGGATCTTTTGTTTAGCCCTTTGAAGAAAGACCTCTGTGACCTTAGAAAACCTCCAGCTGCAGGCTGTGAAAGTGGGTTAAGAATCCCAGAGAAGAACTTTGAGAGCCCTCTACAGGCTGCCGGGGTTTATTAACTCCAGTAAGATGGATCTCTTTTGACAAACTCTTATTTGGTAACCTTATACTGCTCATCTTTATTTGTCTTGATGCCTGGATGAAATAAATAGTCTATTTGCCATTTATCACAGCAGAGGGTGAGGGAGCACAATAGTAAACCTCCCTTTCATGATGTATTTTTTTCTGGCAGCACCATCCCATTTAAACCACCTCTGGCATGTCAAAAAAAAAAAAAGGGGGGGGAGACTGTGTACTGTTTCTGGATCTGTTACTTCATTAGAGTTCTTCAAGAAAAACTCCAATAAAGGATTTGGGCCAATTCATCACTCTCCACAAACAACCTCAAGTAATTAGACTTGGAAAATGTTCGCTACCTCCTTTAATAGGATGTCATTTGATGGGGAATCAGCCACAGTTCAGACTTGCTAACATTCGTTTAGAGAGCTGGCCTGTCCGAGCTCATCAGTTCCGGAACTGAAATCTGCTCCTTTCCCCCCCTCGTTCTTCATAACAGATTTATAGCACAGCACCATTAGAAGTCTGCCATGGATAGAACATGCAAAACAAAAGGTGTGTCAAATTTTATTTATTTATTTTTGCACTTCTTGGGGAGAGAGAAAAGGTCCTAATGTTGGGACAGAGTGGGAGACATTTCTAAGAATTTGGGAAGGGTGCGGGTGAGCAGTGGAATTTTTGGAGTTGTATCCTACTTTGCAGGCAAGGTGGTTGGGGGTAAGTTTGTTTCTCTTTTTTCACACTGTAGTTGGGCAACCTATGACCCTAGGGCAGGGATGGGCAACGTAGGCTCCTGCTCTGAAGAAAGTCTTGGAATCTGTGTTCCCCTTCTGCTACACCACTGCTTGGAGGAACCCCAGGTTTTATGGAAGTACAAAGTACAAACAAAATCTTTTGAAAAGAAACACTAAGGGTGGTGGGAACAGGGCCGGCGCTACCGCTAGGCCAACTAGGCTGTTGCCTAGGGCGCGTAGCGGAAGAGGGCGCAGAACGCTGCGCTCCTCTTCGCTGCCGGCGCGCTCCTGCCTTGCCCGCCCGCCCGCCTCACCGAGAAAGCCAGGTCAGTGCAGGGGATTGCATCCGGAGTAGTGGTGGGGCCGAGCCTGGGCGCCTCCCACCACCTTGCCTCGCCTCCGCGCTGTGTGTGTGTGTGTGTGTGTGTGTGTAGCAAATAAGGGACCGCTTTCCCTCCCTACCCCAGCCTCTTTTCTTTTGTTGACCACGGAATCCGACCTGCTAATTACAGCAAAGGGGGAAAGGCATAGCAATGCAGGCTGCCTCTAACTCCTCTCAGCGCTGTGTGTATGGCAAAGCAAAAGACGAGGCACTTTCCTCAGTGCTAGACAGCTGGGGCTGAGGCGGCTTCGCTCGCTACCAGTCACCTCATCCAAAAGCAACGCCTCGGCCGGGTTTCCCCCTGGATCTGGCCTTTTTTACTCCGATCGGAGCCACTTTGAGTTGGAAAAGGGGAGAGCTGGGGGATCGGAGGATTGGAAGTTGCCTAAAAAGAGGTTGGAAGTGAGTGGGGGTGGGGATAGAGGCATCGCCTGATACGGGAGTCTCCCCTAAACCGGGGCTGATTCGTGAGCCTCCTCCCCCCTATTATTTATGGGGTGATTCCCCAATATCCCACCCACTCCCACTCTGAAATCAATCGAAATCTCCCCCCCTCGCCTCGCCTCGCCTCGCCTCCGCGCCACCTCCCCCCCCCCCACACCTACCTTCTCTGCGCTGTTTCCGGATCCCCGCCCGCGCTCTGTTTTGGCGGGAGGAAACAGGGCTTAAACAGCCCTGTTGCTCTGGTTTCCCCTGGCCAAAAACAGAGCGCGGGGGTCCCTTTTCGGAGGAGGCATGGGAAGGTAGGTGGGGGGTGGCAGCGGCAGCGTGCGGGGGGGGGTGTCCGGCGGCGCCAGTGGCGGCGGGAGGTTGCAGAGCAGGGCTGCTTTCCGGAGCCCCCCCCATGGCACGAGAGGGGGGGGCGCTAAATATAATTTAGCCTAGGGCGCCAAACTGCCCTGCACCGGTCCTGGGTGGGAACAAAGCCTAAAGCAGTCCTATGAGAACTAAGCATGCTGTGTGATCACAGAATGCTGAGTATCTTTTGGCCCCGCGGGTTTTGAGTGGCAGGGATGGAAAAATGGGAGGGGGTGGATGGAGTATCCAAAAGAGGACATGGCTGACTGGAAGACTGATCAAAGCACTCTACAATACAACATTTAGTTGCAGCTCTCACTGATAAAGATAAATTATCATCTAATTAAAATGGATAAGGTAATGCAAAGGACAGGATCCAACAAAAGGTAGAGTCAGAAATAGGGCAGTTATTTATAACAGGGCAATATTTAACTGATAACAGTGTAGGGCCAGTGTGGCGTAGTGGTGAGAGTATTGGACTGTCACTCGGGAGATTCGGGTTCTAGTCTGCGCTCAGCCATTAAGTTCACTCGGTGACTTTGGGCCGGTCACTGACTCTCAGCCTAACCTACCTCACAAGGTTGTTGTGAGGATAAAATGGAGAGGAGGATGAGGATTATGTAAGCCACCTTGGGTTCCTTGCAGGAAAAAAGGCAGGGTATAAATATAATAAATAAATAAATTAAATAAATAAATAGAGCTGAAATCCTATGCACACTTACCTGGGCTGGGAGTAATTTCCATTGAACTCAATAGTACTTACTTCTGAGTAGAAAGGGATAAGATTGAGCTATTTAAAAAATTGAAAGGTTTAGCCCAAGGAACACTTTGAAGAAAACTCATTAAAAAAAAATGAAAAGGAGGAAGCTTGATGAACAATGAGCAGAAAGTGGCCCTAAACAAGCAATGGCATGGCTGAGGCATAAAGACGGGGGGGAGGAACTACCGTAAAAGGTGCAGGCACTTAAATGGGAATTTTTCAGGTATTATTCTATAACTATAGAGATAATTATAGAGATATTACTATACAATATTCCCATTGGGTTAATTTAACAGGAATATTCTACAGTAAGACTATTTCAGAACATAAAGCCTTGCAACTGTAAGATATATCGGCGTACAAAACCAAACCAATCATATTGCATTGTTGTTCCCGTTAGTCCCTTGACCTGAGCTTTGTGTTTCTGAAGGCCTCCCTCTCCATCTCAGAGATTGACTGCATTTCCACGAAGGTCAAGGATGCCATTTCACAAGCTTCTTTCTGAAGCCCCACTGCTGTTATTTTAGATTCCCTAATTGCCACTTCAAGGATAGCCATTAGATGCAAAGGCCTTCTCCTGTTTTCATGAATGGAGATGAGGTGAAATGCTGGTCTTGCCTTCGTCGGAGATACAAAAGCAATATTTAAGAGGACACCTGTCTTCTCTTTGTCACAAATGGAGGGAGCTCAGTGAAACATGATTAGCCAAACAATGGAGGTGGCAGAAGGAACTCCAAAGGGAAGGTTCTGAGTGCTTTGTACATTGCATGTGATGAAACAAGGGTGAGGCTATGTGGGCACAAGAAGCGAAAACTAGGGGAAACATCCTTGGGTACAGAGAGTGCTATGAAAGACAAGAGACAGAATGAGCAGAACGCTTTTCTTTTATTGTTGGGCAGTGTTAAAACAAGCCTCAAATGTAGGTATTGGAACCAATGTTAAATTAAGTCATTAAATCAGAAATATGGCAGGTGGACACCCAAGGCAACCAAAATTTGGAATAGCCTCTCAAAGGAGGGCCACCTGGCTCTATCACTGTTTGCTTTTAGATGAGCAGCAAAGGCCATTCTATTTCAGTGAGCTGTTGTAGAGTGCCATCTCTAAGTACTTCTGCACTTTTGTAGGGATGTTGGAGAAATCCGCAACAGATTCAAACGGGTTCAGATTTCTATGAATCGGACCTATGGATTCCACAATAGACCAACTTTTTCCGAGTTGTGCAGATTCCATGGACTTGTGGATCTTTTTATTTTTTTTAGCTTGGGGGGGATTTGTACAAATGTGAGAGCTTCGGCTATTGAGCAAATATAGAAATTAATTAATTAATTATGCGCTTGTTCACACAGGACTGAAATTCTCATACATGCAGATTTTTAAAAATCTGATTCCATCAGTGAGGGGACTACAGACTGAAAGATGTCTGACATTCTGCCAAACTCTCAGACAGAATGGATTTAACTAAATCTGTACATTCCCTACTTTTAGGCTTTCAAGCTGCTGAGGGAAAGGAGAATGGAATATAGGAGTTCAGGAGTCATGCTCTGAAGTCTGGACTGCCACTCTCTGATGAATCTGTCTTATTGTGTGAGGACAAAAGAGGATACCAATTTACATAACATTTGCATATGCAGATCTATATGTATAGGTGCAAATTTAGAAATAACAACTATAATTTAAATACAAATACAATACATCTCACCATAGAGGACAGGACTGACACAATCCACTGTGCAGGTGCTAACTGAGGATGAACTTCAGGGCTCCAGCTGATCCCCCTCATAAGGGTTCTTTGACTTTTAAACCAGTCTTGGACAGGTCAGCCCAAGAAATAGAGGACACCTTCAAACAGAGCACTGTCCTCTGCCGCCTCTCCAAAATAGAGGACAGTCCTCTGTAAAGTAGGACACCTGGTCACCCTACGTTGTCTTTGCAGCCCCAGTTGCAAGAGTGGCATTCTAGTTCCTAGTGGGCATTTGTGTCTGAAGTCCTGAAGCAGGGTACCTGTAATGGATCCAAAAACAGAACCGTTATCCATTTGTCATTAACAGATTAACTATTCATCTTCTCAAATATCACGTTTACAGTGTTAAGTGCTATTTCACCAAGTTCCCACTTGTACCTGCATAGCTCTCTAGGTATGGGAGCAATGCAGTCAGTGAGAGCGCTTGGACAAGTCACCCCCAGTGGGGGCCCTCCCTCAGCGAATGCACCTTCTCACTCCCACTGTCACCAGCTCCTCCTCCTCTTTCTCATCATTGCTACCACTTGTTTGATTGACAGGCAGCGAGCCAGTAAGGAGGCAGGCAGTGGCGTCTATGCTCCTCCTTCACACCTTCACTGTTCTCTGGGCCAGAGCAAGAGGCAGGTGAACAAGCAGGTTGCAATGGAGAAGAGGAGAGGAGCAAGTCCAGGGGGCTTTTGCCAGAAGCCCTCTGCTGGGTTGTGTGGGCCCTTGGCAAGTGCCTGATCCTTGATGTCACCCCTGAATGCAGTTCCAGGCTGCACACCTTGAAAGGTGAGCTGCATTTCCTCGCTGAGGCTTTTCTTCTACTCCTTGTGCTTTATTGTGATTGGCCTAGCTGCAATTATCTATGCTCTGGTAGCTTCACAGTTGGATTACTCCAATGCATTATATGTGGGGCTGCCTTTGAAAATTATACAGAAACTTCAGCTGCTCCAAAATAAGGCAGCAAGATTGTTAACAGGGACTGGCCAATTTGATCATCTTCTCCTAGTGCTTTATGATATGCCCTGGCTGCTAGTTCATCTCCGGGCCCAATTCAAAGTGCTGGTATTGATCTACAAAGCCCTAAATCATGTCTTGGGGCCCGGTTGCCTGAAGGAATATCTCCCCCCATAAATATTTGCCTGGATCTTAATATCATCCTCAGAGGTCCTTCTCTGGGTGCCCCCAGCGAATGAGGTGAGGCATGTAGCTACTTAGGAGAGGGCCTTTTCAGTGGTGGCTTCCAGGTTGTGGAATGCCCTCCTCAGGAAGGTTCACCCGGCACCTACATTGTGCTCTTTTTGCCATCTAGTGAAGACCTTTTTAAAGAAAAACTTTCTCAGGCTTTTTAGTCCTTCTAGTTTTAAAAACTGAGTTAGTGCATCTTTAGACCTTTGCACTACTGCTGACTTTTATCCTAGTTTTTACTTTGATTTTATTCTTTTTAAAACATAAGGTTTTAATAGTATGTTTTACTATGTTGTCTTTTATCATTTTAAGTTTGTTTTGTGAACCTTTCAGAGAGCTTCGGCAATTGGGTGGTATAGAAATGTAATAAATAAGTATTGAGTTAGTTGGAATCCTAACTTCCAGTGTGGCTGGGGATAAGGAGATGGAGGAGCCGTCCTCATTGACTCCAACAGAGGTGATTTTACTTCCACTTCATCTTTTGTTGGCATAACTTTTTGCTGGTGTCAGGGGAAGGATGGACTTCTGAGCAATCATAGGATTTTGACTAAGCTCCGCTTGTCACTTACCTTAGCTCCACCTATTTCTCCTCCTTGCATTGGCAGTGTATCATCAACACAGGGGTTATAGTATAACCATTATAGTGATGAAGTATCACCATTTACACAAAAAAGATCATATCATTGATCTAGTGGCTTTGTGTAACAATGCTCCTGCAGTGCAAGGAGATTTCATTGTGATCCTATCCTCCTCCAAGGATAGTGTTAATCTATAGATGTAAATCTATGTTATCAGATAGAAGGCAATTCCTACTTTGACTTATTTATAAAATTATTTGCATCCCACCAAAGCAACTTACAACATTGAAATCACACAGTACAAAAACTAAAAATGGAGAGCATTATCAGAGAGCAAATGGCAGGCAAGAATTTAAAACAGGTCAAAGGCCCAGTGGAATTCAACACTTTTAACCCTCTGTGTAAAAGTGATGAGAGAGAGCCAAGTGGGCCTCTCTCGGGAGGCAGTTGTGGAGTCGAGGTACTGGTACTACTACTGAAAAGGCCTCGTCTGACTTCTCAGTGAACCATACCACTGCCACTAGTGGCATGTAAAGCAAGGCCTCTGATGCCCAATGCACTGAGCAGGCAGGTTCATGTTGGAGAAGGTATGTAGTACACTATGTAGAAACTGTGCTGCTCCTTATGTCTAATGTATGTCTATCAGCGCTATTTACATTGGGTAATTTCCAACTATATCATTCTGCAAACTCAAATAGCACTAGCAGAGCTCTACTGAATCCTTCCATTGTGGAAGCAGTTACACATTCACACTTGCACAAGTGTAATGCACAACTGCTTGCACAATGGATTGTGCAAGTATAATGTGCAATCTGTTGTACAATGGCTTGCGCAAGTGTAATGTACAACTACTTGCACAACTGCACAAATGTAAATTTAGTTGGATTCTCCACCTGCACATAGCTCAGTACCTAGTTTGTGCTAGAACAACATCATTTGCGCTAGCAGAATGACACCGCTGGATACTACCCAAAGTCTGTTTGGGGTTTTTTTATTCTAAGGAAATCATTTCATTTATCTATATACCATGTCTTATACATTCTATCCACTCCCTTACTGGTTTTTTCCCCTTATTACTGGGTATCCACACCACAGTTCCAGTTTCATTCTAGGGATGGACAAAACTGTCCATTTTGGTTTCTCTCCATTTTTATTTTTATTTTTCCGGTCCTAAGTTCAGTTTTTCCTGATCTTTGAGATTTTTTTTAAATCCACATGAAATTTTATATGCCTTGTTGTGCACATTTCTCCTAATATGTGCATTTTTGCATCCAATTTTGCCTAATACACATATTTTGTGAGCAATTTTCCTAATATAATGTGTTTTTATGTTATTTTCACCAATATACACATTTTGTGTATTTTTGTGTACATTTATCCATAAGATATGTATTTTTGTACATTTTGATTGGAGAACCCCATTGTCAAATTTGGGGAAGTGCAAATTTCAAAGGATAACTGAGTTTTGGTTTGCATATTGGTTTGAAAGTGCAATATGAGGTAAGTTCACAATACAATTTGAACCAAATTAATTTCTTTCTCATCTCTGACTCAAACTCCTGTCCCCAGTCAGATCTAGTTTAAAGCCCTCTGACTGATTTTTGGAAAGCAACAAAGACCCAAAAGCATTGGGGAGAGGGGAGCTAAATGTCACATATATTTGAGCTAATCAAACTAGTCTTTGGATGCAGACCTCGTCATTAGTTTATGTATCTATATAATTAACAAAGAACAAACAGGTCATTTCAATCATTTAACCCCCCCCCCCCAAAAAAAACTACCTAAGGGAGGAACCTTATTTTTGGCATCCAGCCTCTCTAGGGTTATAGATCATGAATGACACTTTTATAGGGCATTATACTGTACACAGGATAAAGGAAATAGTTTTCCAAGCCCTAGAAGTTCCAGGTAAGCAATTTCTGGGGGAAAGGAGAAGATACATGATGACAGTAAAAGCTACAGAGAGCTGTTTGCCAGCTCTTTGAACTCTGCTGAGCAAGCTCCTCCAAACTGGCTTGGAAGAAATTACAGATCCCTGCTCATTAAGATGCACTGTGAAGTAAAGCACAAAGGACCTTCTATTTCTGACTTTTGCACAAGTACTGCACCAAATATTCTCCTATTTTGATATTTTGGGTACGAACTAGACATTTTGGTAGGGTACAATTAAAAAAAAAATCAACAACAATTAGATTGTTCAAATATTCACCCTTTTAAAGTTCTATTTAGCACCTCTGTGTTTTCCTTGGCGACTTCAGCACCATTTCCTCTTAGCTGCTTGATTCTCCTTCCTGAATGAAAATTCTACTATCACACAGAACATGGGAAGTTGTAGCCAATCAGGTTTGGATACAAGATGACATCACTACGGGCAAGTGATGGTTACTGAATACAAGGTAACCGGAAGGGGGCAGGTATTTTTTGAGACCACTAAAAATATTTGTACTTTTCACACATCACAAAATAAACTTCATGGCCTCATATGTATGCACTGCTTATGGTTGCAGTGAAACACAAAATCTAGCATTAGAGAACTTCCCACCTTCCTCAGCTCCTGGAAAACAGGCCCTGCAGTTCAGGGGCAGGAAAGAACAGTGATTACCAAAGTAAACAAGAAAGGAAAAAGCCAAGGTAATGGTTTCCTTGTTCCTTGCTTGCAGCAAGAGAGAGTGGATGGCAGTGATTTTTTAAACTATGTCAGGAGTATAGGGCACAAGGAAGATTGCAATATGTCTTTACAGGCATGGCCGCCCTGTAATGGCTACCAAAACTAGTGGCCAATGCAGGTGCAAAGAGGTTTCTGTATATGTGGTCCCTCATTAATAGGCTAATGTGTGAACCAGCTCCAGGCTTGCCTATCTTTTGCTGGAAAGGTTCCAGTGGGGGTTTAAATGATGACAGGATATTTCTTCTACACTCAGCTGATTGGAGCAAGTTTATTGATGAAGCAGTATGATGAGAGGCTGTCCATGGATTATTCCAGTGCTTGAATCATAAGGGGAAATGTAGGGGGGCCTTAGGAAATCCACAAGCCCTAACCTCTGATCCTCCTAATTTTGGCCAAATGATAGGCTCCTGTATCCTTCTAAAAATAGTATCTAATCACAAAAGGTAAGGGATAATAGACAAATCTTGAGAGAATAGCATGAGAAATGAGTCTGGCCAAACAAAGAATGTGCACTTATCATGTTATCTTCTTT
Source organism: Shinisaurus crocodilurus (assembly GCA_021292165.1). Classification (NCBI taxonomy): domain Eukaryota; kingdom Metazoa; phylum Chordata; class Lepidosauria; order Squamata; family Shinisauridae; genus Shinisaurus; species Shinisaurus crocodilurus. Next base: position 209,675,367 of record CM037879.1, read on the forward strand.
AAGTTTAGGGCCAACCCAAATAGCTTCCCTTGTGGTAAAATACAATAAATAACCATTATCTAACCTATAAAGGTGTCAAACATTTCTGGCTGAGGTGGTTATGTTACAATACATCGACTTACTGACAGGGCCACCAACAGGACTGGTTAGATCAATCTGCCATTTTTGTATATTTAAGAAAGTGTGCTGCTGCTCTTGGTGCTTGCCACTGCAATTGCTTTCACTACTGGTTCTCAAAAGGAATGGAAAAGTAGTTGTGAAAAAATGCCATGTATATAACTGTTGTTCTGTAATTTTACTTTGTGTAGTCCCTGAGAGGCTATGATGTATCTGAGTAGACCTGAGGCCTTGTTTTGTTACTGTCAAAGGCTTGTGTAGTAGTTGTTTAGTGACATTCTGAAGGGAGAGAGAGACAATCACTTTGAATAGTTATAGATGGGGCCTGGATCAGGTAAATTCAATTTTGATGGGCTGGAGATTCTAGCTAGGTGAAAAGAGTGGTTGGCAAAGGACAGTTAAGGAGCTGACAGTTGAGTTGGTCTATGGAGACGTAGGGATGGGCACTGAGCCTGACACCTGACTTGCAGGGCACTCGGCGAGTGCTCCTGACACACTAGCTGACCTGAGCACCCCGCGAGCGCCAGCTGAGGTGCTTGCCTGACTTCCAGGTTCCAGCACTATGTTTCTTTACATTGAAAACGGCGACTTCCAGGTTCCGGCACTATGCCATTTATGTAAAGTTTAGCATAGTAAACTGTAAAAACGGCCACAATTTGTGTAAATGCCATTTTTACTGTTTACTACACTATACTTTACGTAAATGCCATAGCACCAGAACCTGGAAGTCGCCTTTTTCAACGTAAAGAACGTAGCACCGGAACCCGGAAGTCGCTTTCCCCAGCTCGGCTCATGAGAACGCGAGCCCTGGAATATAAGCATTATATAAGAAACTCCATAGGTGGAATTGTCTAGGGAAAGAGCAGTTTCCCCATAGGTGGTAGCAGTGAAGGCAGAGAAAATCCCCACATATGTGGTGGCAGTGCTGGGAGTGAAAGACCCCTTGAGTAGTATACCTAGTGAAAACAAGTACAGAGGCAAGCAAGCAAGGTAGTGTTCTGGTTTAGCATGATAGCTTACTGCAAAGTAGCCTATGCAGCAGGGGTGGGCAACTTTGGGAGGTCCAGGGGCCATTTTGGCCCCCCAGACCCACCCACCCCCCGGCCGCAATCTGCAGAAAAATGAATTGTTAAAAAATTGTTTGCCCCCAAAAAATTGGTTCCAGAGCAGTACAGAGTGCTAAAAAGGTCACATCCAGCTTTTCTGCAAGCTAGATTTGACCCTTTTAGGGCTCTGTAACAGCTTGCAAATAAGTTAGATTTGACTTTTCTGGCACTCTGGATACCGTTTTGTTTAGTTTTGTTTTGTTATTTTTTTAAAAAAAAATTAAACTTTTTGGGGGTGTGGGAGACAGTGGGGGTGACAGGTACGTACCACATGTGGCCCATGGACCGCATGTTGCCCACTCCTGTTTACAGAGCCAATAGAGATGACCAACTTCTGACATAAGTTCTTCTACTATGTGGTTGCTCAGTCATCTTTATTATTAGAAGGGGGGTTCTGCCACACGTTCTTATTTGTAGTGATGATTGGGGTGTTTACCAAGTGGTAAAGTTTCTCCAAATTTCCTACATGGTTGGACAGTTATATTACTAATCCTTCACTGATTACATCAAGTGGGGCAGACATTTCTCCAAGCTATTGAGTGCCATGGCTAGGGTATTTTTCTTTAAAGTATGGCTTGTCTTCTCTGCTTTTCCTCCATTAGATTTCAGATTTCACAACTTCAACTGTGGCTTATGTACTTTGAATACTTGCAGTTTTCATAAGGTATTTTATGTGTTTTTATCTTTTGTTCTTTAAATATCATTCTTGTTTTGCAGTGTGTGTTCTTTCTTTTACTGAAAAACTTGATATCCCTGGACTCATCTGTTGTGTGATGAGAGGTTGAGTGACATATGATTAAACTTGACTGGGAGGAAGTTGTGCTCAATTGCTCATGTGTGTATATGTGCACAATGGATAATCCCATAGAGGCACAATCCTATTGATTGTGCCCTCAGTGATCGGAAGCCCCCGAACTTGGATGCTTCTGATCATCCAATGCAGGGTGGGAGGAGCAGCAGAGACCCATCAACCCCAGAGAACAAAATTAAGGGGTCTCCTCAGGCAAGACCGGAATGAGGCAGCTGCTTTAGGCAGCTGCTTTTGAACATCACAAAAGTGCAGCAAATTCGTAGTTCTTTGATGTATTTATTATATTTTTACTGCCAGGGAGTGGGAGTGGCATGGGAGATTTTTCTGCCTCAGGTGTCAGAATAATTTGACCACTCTTGGTTATTAGGTACCTTGACTTGGGAAGGGAGGGTGGAGCCATTTTCTGCCCTGCCTCAGGCAGAAAAATGTCTTGGGCAGGCCCTGGCCTCAGGCATGGAGTAGTGTAGGTTCGCTGCCCTTCTCCCCCCCACACACACACATTTTAGGCTGAGGGCACAGACTTAAGATTTTGCACATGTATTTTATCGGGACAGTTTCTTGTGCATTTGTTCCTTTGTGTGTGTGGTGGAGAGGGGATAATCATGGCATTTCCTTCAGAAAGCTAAATCAAATCATTTACCTTATTTTGTTTCCTTGTGTAATTGATATACTCGGGTAGAACGAAATGTAGGTTTCAAAGTAATCATGTCATGTATATGCAGGTCAAGGACAGGTCAACATGTTATTGCTCACAATTATTTTTTGCTCACAATTATTTATTTAGTATCTTGTATGATACACTCTATGATTAAGACAAAGTTATATAATGGATGTGCTATTCAGTGAATCCCCAAACATTAAATTATCTCATTGGGCTCACTACTAATATAACGGGGTCATGAGAATTAACTTAAAACCTTTATAACATTAAACAATATTAGAAATGTAATATATGTCTGAACTGTGCACCTAAATGCTCTAGCACATTTTGTGGTATGGTTTTCTAGGAAATGAAGCTTCTCTAACTAGTGTTCAGATATGCTGAATCACCACACTGATCAATGTTAGCTGCTCTCTCCACATGATTTTATGGCTTGGAAGAACTCCAGAAGGGATTTCAATAACTGGCAGCCTTTTGTGAACGTTGTCTGCATTCTAAAGGGAAAATGTAAGAACATCCGCTATCACAACAAATTGCACGTACCTTGCCCGACAGCATAAGCGATGCTAAGTGGCCAACGTCCATATTTCAAAGCCTGATATTTCTAGAAATGCATTCATCTAACTGTAAATGTAGTAAGAGATGTCAACACTGGAAGGGATTCTTCTGCTTTTTGCTTCTTTGAAAATTATATTTTATATACCTTATTTCCATTTATTTATTTATTTATTTATTTGAGAAATGTTTAGATTGCCTTTTAGGGTCAAACCCTCACAAAGTGGCTTACATCATATAAAACATGGATGGGGAACCTCTAGCCTACAGGCTGAATTGGCTCCTCAGGCCTCCCCATCCAGGCCACAAAAGCCTGCACCCTGGAGCCTATCCCACACCCTGACACCCGCCTCACTCAGAAAAAGGAGAGAGGCCGGGAGAGCAGCTCTTGCCTGAACCACAGCCTCAAGGACCACTCCTCAAGGAGGTGGCTCACCTGCTTTGCTCCACCACTACCACCTTTTCCAATCGGGAACATCAGGCAGTCTGACAGGCAACCCAATACATTATGTGCATGAAACTACTGAGAGAGTTTCTCCTGAGTTTTGGGGTTCAGTGCCATGCCACCAGTATTCTGAGGACACCCAACTCTGTCTCTTCTTTCCATCAAAATCCAAGGAAGCTGTTCTAGTTCTAAATCAATGCCTGGAATCAGTAATGGACTAGATAAAGGTGAACAAATTGAACCTTCATCCAGAGGATGTGCCTGGTCAGTCAAAAGGCAGATCAGGGCCTAGGGAATCAACCTTGTTTAGGTGGGGTTACACTCCCCTTGAAGACTCAGGTTTACAGTTTAGGTGTATTCCTGGATTCATCCCTGAACCTAGATGCCCTGCCCAGGTTTCTATGGTGGCCAGGAGGGCATTTGCACAGCTAATGCTATTGTGTCAACTGCACCCATTCCTAGATACATCTGATATGTACCTGAAAGACTACATTCTCCCATATGAGCCTGCCTGGATTTTAAGATCTTCAGGAGAGGCCCTTCTCTTAGACCCACCACCATTGGAGCCCCACTTTGTGGAGCTGTGAGAGAGGGCCTTCTCAGTGGTCGCTCCCAGGCTCAAGTATTCCCCAAGGGAAGCCATTTTGGCTCCCTCTTTGTTGTCCTTCTGCCAGAAGGCAAAGACATTTTTATTCAGGCAGGTCTTTGGCATATAAACTGGTCTGTAGCTGAAGGTGGTTTTAACTGGTTCGGTGCTGTTTATTTCTTCTATTGTTGTGCTTTTCATTGTGTTTTAATTAATTTGTTTTTATGTTTTAATTGAGATTCTGCTTTTAATCTGTCTTTTATAATTGAACAGACCACTCTTCATGAAGAGAACACCAGAGCAAACAGCCTCTGGTTCATGGTGAAGAGTTTCTCTATTTGGATCAATGATCTTGATTCTTTCTTGCAAGCAGTTTAACAGGGCAATCATACAAGGCAGGAAAGGGAGAAACGGAAGTAGAGGAACCACAATATCCAAAGCTCTACCAGGCTCACATGGGCAACGCTAAAGGTGGGAGGATGGCTCAAGGGGAAATAAGTAAACCAGCTCCAGGAAATGCCTGAAATTCCTCCTTTTCATCATTACTGCGATTGGAGCATCAATGGTGCAGTGCAATGGCAACAGTGGTTTCTGTGCCTGCAGACACCCATCTCTGCAAACATGGAGGGAGATCCGCTCTATGCTATGGCCCCTGGGATGCCCCTTTGCAGATGTTAAACCCTCACTTTTGTTCACAAAAGTGAACATTTGTTTGGGGGTGGGCATGATGCACTTGAATTTCAAAGCTAGTGTCCGACACCGTTAGTGCTGTGGAGTGAATCCAGGGCAGGTGAAACCAAACTTCAATTAATGGGAGCCAATAAAATAAAAATGCATGTGTGCGGTACTATCACTGTGCATGCACCGACATTACAAGATTAGAGGAAACTCAGAAAACAGTGGAGCTTTTTCCAAGTGTTCACCAAGAATGTTCACTCATACCAAGCCACTTCTGAACTGAACCAAGAGCTGCTCAGCCATCACTGAAGCTGGCCATTCTAAAGACCAACACTTGATTCCAAATACAGCAGTATTCAGCCATATGGAAAGTATTCTGCCAAGGATGGCTATATGTATGTATATGTGTATGTGTGTGTATATGTATGTATATATATATATATATATATATATATATATATATCCATTTTAGTGAAGCACATACTGAAAAATGCTGATGACAAATACTTAACAGAGAAGGCAAGTAAATGATATAGAGAAGGGGTCCCCAACCTGGTGCCTGCGGGCACCCAAATTACTATTTTTTTAAATATACGTACATGGATTTGTATGAAATGCATACAGCATTCTAGCAATTATACATAGCCTTCAACAAAAGCAGACCAATCCAAATAAGTATCCATTTGAAGTTGGCATCTATACGCCACCCATTCATATACTGAAAGCATCGTAAGATCCTCAATCCATTGCATTATAGGAGGTGAATGTTTATCCTTCCAATTTTGTGATATCGCTCTTTTAGCTGTCAAAAGGCACAAAGATTCAATTTCCCCTTCCATTTGTTAATTTCCACGAAGCAGGCAAATAATTTAAAAGAGCATGTACATCAGTGAATAGTAAAGACTGTTCCAGTACAAAAATTATCTGTTGTAATAACCTCCTCCCAAAAAGAAGCAACTACTGGACATTGCCAAAACATATGTTTAACGGAAGCATTAGCTGTATTGTACCGCCAGCAATTAGCCAAATTAGACAATCCCTTATGAAAGAGACATTGCTGTGTCCAATAGACACAAAACAAACATTTTTGCTGAAGAAGACCCAGCCCAAGATCCATAGATGCAACAGGTAGATATGAAAGTGGTGATCCACTGATTAAGCATTTTATGGTGGTGCCCACAGCAGTTTCTCAAATTCCCAAATGTGCCCATGGGTCCAAAAAGGTTGGGGACCTCTGATACAAAGAGCTAAAACTAGGGATGTATCTGAGAGTCTTGGGGGGGGGCTGAAATGAGGCTGAAATCAGCCCCGTTCGCCCCCCCCAAGATTCGTGCGCCTTACCTGGTCGCCCGCCGTTCATCCCACTGCTCCATGCCACACTGGCAGCGCGGGGTCCCGTCACGTCATTTCTGGCTGCCAGGAAGTGATGCGATGGGACCCTGCGCTGCGTTTTTGGCACAAAAACTAGGGCAACCCAGTTTAAACGGCCGCGATTTGCTATTTGCAGCCATTTTAAACCGGGTTGCCCTGGTTTTTATGCTAAAAACGCAGTGCAAGGTCCTGTCGCGTCACTTCCTGGCAGCCAGAAATGACGCGATGGGACCCCACGCTGCCTGCGAGGCGGATCGAGTGGCGCAGGGATTCAGGCCTGCTGGTGGGGTGCTTGCTGAGAAAAGGCAAGCAAAGGCGAGCACACACACACACCCAAGGTAGGTAACAACACACCCCTAGCTAAAACCTTTATCATGGTATATTTGTTCTGGAATCACCGTATATTTTTATTCCCTCTGACTGCTTTAGATGAAACCAGCATTTATCATTTAGAATGGCAGAATATGCATTGATGGCCATATGTCAAAGGAAAAGCGTCATCATGAGGGCTTAGTCTAGGGTGACTCACTAAAGTGTAATAAGTAGGAGGAACTTGGATTGTACTGAAGTTAAGTACATTCTGTGCCCTTGTCTGTATCTCTCTCCCCACTTAGGGATCTGTGAGGCAACCTACCATGTTGTACAGATGAATAGAGGTAAAAACATGAACTCCCGCCACCCCTGCCGGCAACGAACTCAAAATTATGTAAAGGCTCTGAGCCATTTCACTAGCTGTGGGAGGGAAACAGGCTGGAGTGATGAAAGAAGCCGCGAGATGAGCCTGACTGATTAACAAAATATTTATTACACATTCTAGTCACTGTGGGGTTTGCAGCAGGGACAACTAAATATGCCAGGCTAAGGTGTTGGTACAGGAATCCCATTTAGGACATGACAGAGAAGCAAGTGGCTTCCATTCCTCTTGGCCCCACAAGTAACCATGTCCAAAGCCTCTCTCTAGCTGTGTGTGTCCTCCTTCCTGGAGAAGGTGCGTGCCTAGCAGACACTGATCCATCCTACAGCAAAGGATAATTACCCTTCCAATATTGGTGTACGCTTCCTGTTTCAGCATGGCCAGCTTGTTTCCCGTGAGGCAAATGAGTTATGGAGAGATACAGACATCGGGCACCACCAGAGTAGGAATGGGGAAGAAATGCAGACTTACTTCATTGGGTACGTTTGAACCAATACGCAAGCCAAAACTCCATTATCTGTAGAAATTAACACTTCTCTGAATTTTGCAATTGAGTTTCTCCAGTCAAGAAATGCCTACCAACAATTTGTATATTTGGGGAAAGTGCTCAGAAAAATAAGTATATTAGTTAAAATAAGGTGCTAATTGCTTTATATTAGGACAATTGCTTGTAAAAAGTGTAGATTAAGTAAAATTCTGTACAAAATGCATTTATTTGGGAAATGTACACAGAAATGTGTACAAATTTTCATGCAAACTTTTTTAAAAATGTAAAAATTCAGGATGAACCAAACTTAAGACTGGAAAAATTAGAAATCCGTCCATCCCTACAGAGGATGCAGGGAAAACCCTTAACCCACAGTTGTAACTTGGCCTCCATGGCCGGCTTAGTTCTGAAGAGACAAGCTAGGCACTAAGGAAGACGGAGTTCAAGCATCCTCCTGACCTATTATTGCTGAGTTTGTCCTTTCACAGAAGGATCTCAGTAACCCCCACAACCCCACAATATACATCTTAATATGTACATTGATAATAACCACAGACATACCTATACAGGAAATTATTATTAGTATTAGTATTAGTATTTTATTTCTATACCACCCAATAGCCGAAGCTCTCTGGGCGGTTTACAACAATCAATTAAAAATACGATACAATATAAAATATACACAATAAAAACATTGTAAAAAAATTAAAACCAAATTTAATTTGACACAAATAACTAGAACTGGTTAATACAATGTGACTAGTAAAAAAGTTAAAAATGACCACCCTACCATGCACTATTTAGAGTTGTTAAAAGCCTCAACATAGAGGGCAGTCTTAACCTGGCGCCAAAAAGATAGCGGTGGGCCTCAGGGGGGAGCGTGTTCCAGAGTTGGGGGACTACCACAGAGATGGCCACCTTCCCTTGTTGCCGCCCTCTGAGCCTCCCTCAGAGGTGACAGTTGGAGGAAGGCCCCAGATGTTGAGCATAGTGTCCAGGTAGATTGTGGTTGGGAGAGGCATTCCGTCAAGTATTGCAGTCCCAAGCCATGTATGGCTTTAAAGGCTAAGACCAGCACCTTGAATTGGGCTCAGAAGCATACAGGCAGCCAGTACAAGTGGGCCAGAACTGGCATTATGTGTTCAGACCTCCTGGTCCCAGTAATGAGTCTGGCTGCTGCATTTTGCACAAGCTGCAGCTTCTGAACAGTCTTCAAAGGCAGCCCCGTGTAAAGTGCATTGCAGTAGTCTAGCTTTGAGATCACCACAGTGTAGATTACTGAAATCAGGCTATCCCTGTCCAGATAGGGGCATAGCTGGGCCACCAGCCAGAGCTGGTAGAAGGCATTCCGTGCCACTGAGGCCACCTGGTTCAAGGAGTACCCCCAAGCTACAGACCTGCTCCTTCAAGGGGAGTGCAACCCCATCCAGAACAGGTTGAACACCCTCCATCCGGTCAAAGGAACCACCCACTAACAGCATCTCAGTCTTGTCTGGATTGAGCCTCAGTTTGTTAGCCCTCATCCAGTCCATTGTGGCAGCCAGGCACCGGTTCAGCACATCCACAGCCTCACCTGCTGAAGATGAAAAGGAGAAATAGAGCTGCGTGTCATCAGCGTACTGATGGCAACGCACTCCAAAATTCCGGATGACCCCACTCAGTGGTTTCATGTATATGTTGAATAGCATGGGGGATAAGACCGACCCCTGTGGAACTCCATACTAGAGAATCCATGGGGCCAAGCAATAATCCCCAAGCACGCACCACCTTCTGGAGCTGGCCATCCAAGTAGGAAAATCAGACAGCCGCCCCAGAAGGATACCATGGTCGATGGTATCGAAAGCTGCTGAGAGGTCCAGGAGTATCAACAGGGTCACACTCCCCCTGTCTATCTCCCAACATATGTCATCATACAGGGCGACCAAAGCTGTTTCCATGCCAAAACCAGGCCTGAACCCCCAACTGAAATGGATCCAGATAATCAGTTAAATCCAAGAGTGACTGGAGCTGGTTGGCAACTACCCGCTCAAGGACCTTGCCCAGGAAAGGAATATTACTGGCCTAAAGTTATTAAGATCTTCCAGGTCCAGGGAGGGTTTTTTCAGGCATGGCCGCCTCACCAAAATGTGTTTCACTAAAATGTTGGTATATTTAAAATAGTCATCTGGATTCATTAGCCTCAGGGGACGGACCATCTTGCAGAGGCGAAAAGTCATCATCAGTCTAAATCTCAGCAGGAGGTGATCTGACAATGACAAAGGGCAAGATTCAATGACACCCACCTTCTGATCACTATCCCCGACCCGTGTCTGACTGAGAAAACCAGATCTAGAGTGTACCCTGCTACATGTGTTGGGTCGATGACATGTTGGGACAGTCCCATGGTCGTCATGGAGTCCATGAAATCCTGAGCTGCCCCAGATAGGGTGCCCTCGGCATGGACATTAACATCTCCCAGGACCAATAGCCTGGGGGACCTCAACAACGCCACCAAGACCACCTTTGGTGGCGGCGCCACCGGGGTGTTGCCGCCCCGCTTCTCTTCAGGCCAGAAGATTAAGGCTTGCCCCGGCAAGAGCAGCTGGCACAGGACACAATCAGTCCAGGGGGCAGCTCCTCCTGGTTGATGCAGACTTCAAGGGAAGCAGGGCCCAAGTCCAGCAAGGAACAACCAGGGAGGGGGGGAAAGCTGGCTGATACACTCAATTCCAATCCTTCTCCTTCCACACCTTTGATAAGTTGAAAGGATCATAGCAACTGGATGTATGTTTTTACAAATGTACAGATTTATGCCTAATGCAACTACATGCCCCGAAAACAGAGTTGCATGCATGTGCACAGGTTTGCACATCATTGCCAAGGGGTAGACGCAACCGGGCACCCTCCAGATATTTTGGACTACAACTCTCATAATCCCTAACCATTAGCTTACATGTCTTGCAGTCCAAAAGAACTGGAGGGTGACAAGTTGCCTAACCCTGACCTAAGGGATAACTATTTACCAAATCACATATATATTCAATATTGGTCAATTGACCAGTCAAATATGTTAAAAAATAATAATAATATCATCAAATCATGGCCAAGTATGTAAGGCATGAAGGGAGCCATCCTTATGGCCTCTAGACAGCATCTGAGGGGAAACAGGATAGTTCAGATTCCCAGATCCAAGGCTGCAGATAGTGCGCTGACCTGGGAGCTGGAAATCTAGGGATGTCCATGTACCTGGGGGGACCCCCGCCCCACCTCTCCTCTCCACGGCGGCCCCCCCGCCACTCGATTCTCAGCAGCACAGAGCGATTCTCCCTGCCACTCGAGCTGCCCGTGCCAGCCACGCTGGTCCCGGTGCGCTGGGACCCCGCGCTGCAGCTTTTCTGTAGAAACTAGGGCAACAGGGCTGAAAACAGGGGTCCCAGCGCGCCGGTGCAGGGTCCTGTCGTGTCACTTCTGGCGCGGCTGGCGTGGGCGGCTTGGCGCAGACTGGCAAGCGGGGTCTTCCACTCATCCCACTTTGCATTGGATGACTGTAGGCCTCTGAGTTTGGGGGCTTACACCCATCCACATAGGATTGCCCCCTAAATTAGTAGAACTTTAAGAGAGGGGAGGAATGTTAATTCATGAATCAATTAACACTTATCGAGATAATAAAATTAAATGCTAAACTATTACAATCAATTATTATTTAAAGCTAACAATGTTATGCAAATCTAAATGTTATGCAAATCTAAATGTACGCCAGTGATATTCAGTCTTCTTTCTTTGGCTTCATCTGGAACCGCAGGGACAAGCCAGTTACAAACTGTATTTAAAATGAAATTGAACAAATCACCATTACCAACTTTGAAAGAGGACTGGGAAACCAGGAACCCTGACTTTGCTATTAAATGACATTATCATAGAATTAAAAAATTACACACGCACACACCTTCGACACACTACCCGCCTACATATGGGCACTCTTGGCTTCATGGAACAGTTGAATATTGTCAAATGAATACTATATTTATTTATTATTTTTATTATTATTTACATTTATTAATCGCCCATCTGGCCTGCAAAATATATTGCCAATTGATCAGTTAGCTGACAATATCAGACTGCTTGATTGATGGCATCCCAATCCTACTACTATGTGCACAGTATTTCTCTATCTGCAATGTATGAACTGGCTCTTATATAACATTTTCCTGTCATCTTTCAGCAATGGTGTGGCAACATTAGACACTGAGGGGCTGCCTCAGCATAATGCCCTGCTATTTAATCAGTTGAATAAACACATATACCAAAGTGGTAGACTCTGTCAAGCTGCCAATATTTGTTTGCAAAGCACATATTTGGAAATAAATGAAAATACTATTGCTTAATATACAATGAATTGAGGGCTCTGTTAATTGGGAACCCGCAAATCTGGTATCCCCTCCAAAATTATGCCAAAGCTTTGTGCCACAAAACTTGTGGCACCGCAGATATGTCTGTGGCACAAACCAGCACAAACCTTTGGCAAAGATTTGTAGCGAACACACGAAAGTGTGTGGGGGGGTGTTTAGCGTTTACTAGGACCCTGTCCCTGAATATTCCATTTTTCTGCCTAGGATGGCAGCACAAAACTCAGGGTTTGTTGTACAAAGCTAGATGTCTGGCATAGGTATGACAATGTTGGGGGTTTGTCTGTGTCAACTATGTAGCCACAACTTGTGCATTAACTATGTAGCCAATCAAAACTTGGGGCTACAAGTTTTGTGCTGTGGCACAAAACAGCACAAAAGTGGAGGTTCATTGTTAACACACCTTGTTTCAAACAGATCTGACAAGTTCAAGCTTTCCATTAATAAGGGAGAGAGAAAAATGAGAAATACAAGCATGCTCACTCTCTATCAAATGTATGTGTGTATGTGTATGTATATATATATTATACACACACACACACACACACATACAGAGACAGACAGAGGGGAAGAGAGAGGGAGAGAGCTAGAGAGAGAGAGGGAAGGCGGGAAGGAGAGAGAGAGAGAAGAGCAGACCTATCAAGCATATGGAGATCTGTCCAACATTGTAAGATATAAAACCATAGGGATCCTATGATAGCAGTACTAAAAAAACCACATTAACGCAGCCCGAAAACACAAGCAGATAATCAAATGACAGCGAAAATGGCAGGGAGGATAAATCCAGTTCTACAGGGAGCTTTTTTTCAGAGGAGCTGATGCTGTTGCTTTGCAATGTGATCTTGCAAGCTTCAGTGGCACCAGGACTTGGTACAGCCAGCCAGCATAACAGAGAGTGACGACAGATGGGCATTTCCTTCCCATGCAAATTCTGGACTAAACGTCAAACAAGTGCAAAGGAGATATCAAAGCAGAATCTGTTCCCTCAGGGATGGGGGGACCTGATTTTGTTGGATTCCAACTCCCATCGTGCCCAGTCAGTTGCAGTCCAACAACATCTGGAGGGCCACAAATCCCCCACCCAATTTTAACAGCTTTTCTTTTTGGAGTTGACTCCCTGGAGCTGTGGAGCAATTTCGACTTTGATTTCCCTCAATAAACTCGTTCTGAAAGTGTTCTGATGAAGCCAAAACAGGACCATCCGTACATAAGAGGGAAACATCAGCAGGCTTGGTGGAACCCCAAGGTTTGCAGAAGTACAAAAAATATTTAGAAAAAGAAACTGTAAAGGGGGGGGACCCCTAAAACAGCTCAATGAAGACTGAGCATGCTCAGTAGGCATGGAATGTTGACTGAATGTTACAATGAAGGGGGAGACAGAAAATGGGGATGAGGGCAGGGATGGGGACTCAGATTCGAGGACTCAACTCGTGAGTCGGACTGAGTCCCCCCAATGACTCGAGTCAGACTCGAGTCCCAATATTTTTAATGGGACTTGAGACTCGACTCGGGACTCGAGACCAAGGACTCTTCAACATCCCTGGGCTGTGCCAGAAGGAGTGGAGAGGAGCGTTATTGCCGGCGAAGAGCGCATGGAAGCGAGGTGCGCCGCAGCTCGGCCCCTATGGACGGCTACCAGGAGTGCAGCCCCAACAGTGTGTCAAGATTTATTTTGATTGATGTGTTGCGTACTTGGGAGAGGCAGAAGAAGGACCTGAGATTACTCTGTGTGGCTGCTCTGAGTGTGTTTCTGGTTCCAGCAAGTTCATCACCAGTGGAGCGGGTGTTCAGTGAAGGTGGAATTGTGATGAGACCTCACCATTCCAGAATGGGGGCTAAACATTTAGAAAAAACCGTGTTCCTCAAATGCAACATGGATAAGTTTTAGGAAGTACAGCAAGTTTATTTTTTAAAATCATTTTCCTAAAATGCAACCTTTCAGACATTTTGGGTTTGGCTGCCTCTGCCTGCCTGTTTGGGGTTCCCAGCCTCCTCTGCCTGCCTGGTCTCTTCTTGACCAGTTCAACAGTTGAATTGTCCAAGACAAAGGCCTCTGCCTGCCTGCCTGCTTTGGGGTTCCCTGCCTCCTCTGCCTGCCTGGTTATTTTGGGTTTGTCTGCCTGGTCTGTTCTTGCCAAAATCAGTGGCAGAGTTTTAAAATAAAAAGGCACACTTGTGCCTAGAATTTATTTAAGCCACACATCTGAAGTAGCCTTATTTTGTTGGGAAAAACCCCCATTGATTTTAATAGGGACTCGTGGAGTCAGCTTTGGGAGTGACTTGTGACTCGTGACTCATGAGTCACCATTTTGGACCAAGGACTCGGACTCGAGACTCGGGTCCAAATATTCGTGACTCGAGACCAAGGACTCTTCAACATCCCTAGATGAGGGGAATGGAAATGGAATATCCTGAGAAAAGGGCATGGCTGGCTGGCATCCTGAGCAGAAGCACTTCATATTGCAAAATTTTGTTGCAGGCCCCGCATGCAGTTACATAATGCACAAAGGGAAAAAATTACCTGCATGTCACCCAGGGCCAGCCCATATCCACTGTGAACTTAGCGCATATCCAGCCGCTACAATTTTCTCTATGCATCTGGGGCCAACTTCCATGCCCCACCACACAGACGTGCTTTGAGCACGCATAAAGCACTATATAAATGCCTATTATTAATGTGAGTGCATAATATAGCAACACAGACATCGCCTTCATGGGCATTTAAGTTCAGAGCCCTCTGTTTTTGCTCATTTTGAAACCTACGAGTCCATTCATATTATTTGCAACTGCACAAATAGCAGTAGAGTCACAATTCAGTTTTGTGCCTCCACAAACTGTGGGATTATAGCAGAAGGCTGTAGACCAGATATAAAACAAGCTACCAAACACCTACAGAATGCCAACAGGAATCTGAATGCTCTAGTAGTCCTACAGTTCTCAACAGATGGCAGAATATAAGCAAGTTAAAAAAAAAAATGAATGCATCAGCCACTGAAAATTTTCAATTAGAATTCTATTCCAAGCTGAAACATTTAAGTAGCCTCAGACGTCCTTTAGGGACAAATTTTCTCTGTGTTTTAAATCTTGTGAATACAGTGATCCTAGCAACATTAGAAACAACAGAAGAAGAAGAAGAAGAAGAAGAAGAAGAAGAAGAAGAAGAAGAAGAAGAAGAAGAAGAAGAAGAAGAAGAAGAAGAAGAAGAAGAAGAAGAAGAAGAAGTTGTTCAGATCAGACAGACAATTAGCACAGGCACAAATTGTCAAATTCCTGCAACCTTTCTTGAAGAACAGAAAGAGCTTTCCTACTGATTAGTGATTACACAAACAGAGGGTCACAGAGTTGTCATTCATCGTGTCATTGCTCAAAGGCTTCACTTAAAGCTTGCTTACTCATCCTTTAGTCATGCTCTCTTATCTTCCTGCCTCTAATCAGTAGTTGTTGCTTTCACTGAGCACAAATTTTGTCAGCTGTGGGGAGTGAGCTTTGCTGTATGTTGCAAACTGTGCTGCACTGCATGCAAATGCACGGAATGTGCAATACCTTTTACCTTTGTCACCATTCTTTCACAACGAAAGAAGGGAACTGAGCAACTGACCAGGCAGATGACGTAAGTAATGCATAGAGATACACTCCATGATGTATCTGCAGTCCCTGGACCCTGGTTTCATACACATGGGTCAGTAAAATTCCAGATGGGGTCTTTCAAGAAATCCCTTCAGACACTGCAGGCTATCATAGATTCATAGATTATAGAGTTGGAAGGGGCCTACAAGGCCATCGAGTCCAACCCCCTGCTCAATGCAGCTGGTGGCTCCAAAGTCAGTGGTCCTGTGTATCTGCTTCGGATTTCGCTCCAAACTTTAAAGGAGCAATCAGTGGTGCTGAACCCTATCCCCAACATAGGTTCAGCACTGTGGATAGCCCCTTAAAAGTTCATAGTAAAATCCAGAGTGGATACACAGCCCTGCTGACATTGAAGCCACCAGCCTGCACTGCCTTCAGAAATGCCACCCACACGTTAAACAGGGGTGTGTGCATACAAGTAAAATTTGAGCTCATCCAAGGTCTTCACATTCTTCCTAAAGCTTGTTTCGTCTCATGTTCATATCAGATTGTGATCTTTTTTTTCACCTGAAAATTACTGCATATTTTCATGTGTATTTCCCCAAATGTACACATCCATTGTGCACATCTTTGAAATGTACACATGCTTCTCCCATTGATTAAAATGTGTTTGTGTGCGTTTTCCAGAAGTATACATTCTTCGTGTGCATTTTTCAAATGTGTGCATGCTGTTGAACACATTTTTTGTCTCTCCATGAATCACATTGCGAGCTCAGAAATGTACAGGCTTCAACCACAGATTGTGTCCGATTCCGTGTTTGGTTTCAGCAGTAGAAACTGGGTAAATCCTGATCAAAAACAAACTGATTTTTTTTTTCATGCTTTCCTAAAGTGAAGCAGGCAAGGTCTGTGGAGGTGCTGTTTTCTGAGGCACAGTTGTGACTTCAATTGGAAGAAAGGGTGGGAAGGAAGGAGCGCACCACCATTCTGAACCGTAAATGCAGGGCAGAAAGCCCCTGAAGTAATACAATGCTGTGATTCATGGTGTAGCTTCTAATTGGTCTTGACATTAGCAGCTCTATTTGTGGATAAATCAGTGTCGTGGTTGCTACTCCTCCTGTGCAACCACTTCTACTTTAAGACATACCAAAAGAAGGGGGGGTTAAAAGACCTTGTTAAATGCTCATATCAGCTGTGCGGCAGCTAACAGTGCAATGAGCTGGACACATCCAAATGCCTCCATTTCTCTAGGCTCTTATACTCTGCTTTCAGTTCTAAATGTACTTGATTCCAGGATCACCAGAAGGGATCACAAAGTGCAAGTAACTTCTATGTACCACTCACAGGGTCTGTGTGTGTGTGTGTGTGTGTGTGTGTATCCATCAACGTCCCCAAAAGTCCTACCCACCAGCCCCCACAGCAACAAATACCTGCACCCTTCCTTTGCCTTACCTGGCAAGCAGTAGGGGGTGGGACAGAAGCGGTGGAAGGGTGTAGAAAAAGGAAAGGAGAGGAAAGAGGCTTGTTCTTTGACTCCCTTCGTCTTTATCTCCTTGGGTAGCAAGAACTTGAACTGTGGTGAATCAGACCAAGATCCATCTAGTCAGGACCGGTGCAAGGCAGTTTGGCGCCCTAGGCAAAATCAGGTATTTAGCCCCCCCCTTCCCACTTGAGCCCTCCCTCCCTCCAGCTCCCTCGGAGCTTACTTTGGAGTAGACCTGTACGGTTAAGCACAGCTGGAACTTCTAGAGGCGAAGCGAGGCACCCCGGCTGATCCGGAGCCATTTTGGAGCGTGGGTGAAGGAGGGAGGGCTGAAGGAAGGAAGAGGGGCAAGGCGGCAAAAGAAGGGAGGAAAGGAAGAGGAAAGCGGCGCGCGTGTGCGCAAAAGAGAAAGGAAACCACAGAAAGATTATTTTAAAAAAAGATTAAGGGGGGAAGAGGGGGGGGAGACTGATGAAAAAGGAAAGAAAGAAAGGAACACAAAATGAACTGAAGTAGACCACTGGAGAAGGGGAAAAGACAAAACAGATTAAGAGGAAGGAAGAAAAATTAGACTGGCTGGAAGGAAGGGGAGATTTTGCTCACCAGCCTCCCATCATTGGCCCCTGCCCGGGAAGGCGAAGGAGGTATTTGCAGGTGCATCCTTCCCTTCACCCACCAGCCTCCCATCATTGGCCCCTGCCCGCCTCCGCCTCCTCCAGCCTGTCGCCTTCTCTGCCTCTTTTGATGCTGGTTGTGAGGAGGAGCCTGCCTGAAGCTTCAGCGGCGCCAGCTTGGAGACAGAGCCCTGAGGTGGAGGAGAGAGAGGGAGGGGCGCGCTTCTTTCGCCTCCCCTTCCCCACGTTTCTGGTGCCTCATTTAGCCTGGCGCTCTAGGCAGCCGCCTAGTCCGCCTAATGGTAGCACCGGCCCTGCATCTAGTCCAGCATTCTGTTCACACAGTGGCCAGCCAGCTGCCTGCTGGAAACCTACAAGCAGAACATGAGTGCAGCAGCACCCTCCCACCCATGTTCCCCAGGAACTGGTGTACATAGGCAAACTGCCTCTGATACTGGAGGTAGCATATAGCCATCAAGACCAGTAGCTATTGATAGCATTCTCTTCCAGGAATTTGTCCAAACCCCTTTTCAAGCCCTCCAAATTGGTGGCCATCACTACATCTTGTGGTAGTGAATTCCATAGTTTATGTACTGTGTGAAGAAGTACTTCCTTTTATCTGTCCTGGAGGTCCCACTGATCAGCTTCATGGGAAGACCCCGGGTTCTAGCATTATAAGAGAGGGAGAAAAATGTCTCTAATCCACTTTCTCCACACCATGCATAATTTTGTACACCTCCATCATGTCTCCCCTCACTTGCCTTTTCTCTAAGCTAAACAGTCCCAGATTTTATTTATTTATTGTATTTCTAGATCGCCCATCTAGCCTACTCTGGGGGATGTACAATATAAAATAAAACAAAACAGAATAAATAAAACAGATGTTATAATGTTTCCTCATACAGGCATTGCTCTAGTCCCTTGATTATTTTAGTTACCCTTTTCTGCACTTTTTCAAATTCTACAATATCCTTTTTTAGGCGAAGGGACCACAACTGCATACAGTATTCCAAGTAAAGTCATGCCATAGATTTGTATAAGGGGAGTATGACCTTGCTAATTTTATTTTCAATTCCTTTTCTAATTATACCTAACATGGAATTTGCCTTTTTCACAGCAGCCACACACTGGGTGGGTTGACATTTTCATCAAACTGTCCACCACAACCCCAAAATGTCTTTTTTGGTCACTCACCGCTAGCTCAGATCCCAACAGTTTATACTTGAAGTTGGGATTTTTTGCCCCAACGTGCATCACTTTACACTTGTTTACATTGAACCACATTTGCCATTTTGATGCTCATTCTTCCAGTTTGGAGATTCTTTGGGGGCTCTTCACAGTCCCTTTTTGTTTTAACCACTCTAAATAATTTAGTGTCATCAGCAAACTTGGGCACTTCACTGCTCAGTCCTAATTCTAGTTCATTTATTGAAAAGCATTGCTCCCAATACAGATCTCCGTGGGACCCCACTGTTTACATCCCTCCATTGAGAGAATTTACCATTTCTTCTTACTCACTGCTTTCCATTCTTTAACCAGTTACTGATCCATAAGAGACCCTCTCCTCTTATTCCATGACTGCTAAATTTGCTCAGGAGTCTTTGGTGAGGGACTTTATCAAAGGCCTTTTGGAAGTCCAAGTAAACAATGTCTACCAGATCACCCCTGTCCACATATTTATTGACACTCTCAAAGAACTCTAAATGGTTAGTGAGACACAACTTACCTTAGTAGCATTCTGGGGCATAAAGCTGAGGGGACCATGGGAAATTGAGTTTTCCTAAAGGCTGCTTCCATTGCATGACACGGAAAGGAATTCTTCTCTAAAGTGGATTTTGATGATCCAAGTTGGACAAGGATCAAACCTCACCTGTCATTTGAGGCAGACTTTTATGAGCCCCTGAAGTTGATGTCTGAGCTTGCCTGGCTTGGAGGAATTTCACCAGCATCTCTGCTTTACATGCATATAGTTCTGGACTCAATCCTTGGCACCTCCAGATATAGAATATCAGATAGCAGGGCTGGAATAGAACTCTGCTGAGGTCTTAGAGGACCATTATGCTCAGAATAGGCTATACAACAGAGCTGTGCAGAAATGGCAGCATGAAGTTCTCCACCCTATTTGTGGACAGAGTAATTGGTAGAGCCATTTAAATGAATTTCTTCAGGGGGAATTATCAGGGGATGCTGGTGACTCCTATGTCAGTGGGGCTCCTCAACCATTGCAGCTTTTATTCTGAGCTTTATACAAACTATTCATGGTGCTCCAGAACCTATTCTGGGGATGGAGTACAGCACCATGGATAGCTCGTATAAAGCTCAGAATAAAAGCTGCAATGGATGAGGAGACCCACTAGCACAGAAGTCACCAGCCTTCCCTGGAAATTATTATCCAACCGTTTCTTGGGAGTAGCAGTAGTTTCTTTCTTCCTCATTGGGGGAGAGGGCTGCTGCTGCAAGTGGCACCAGCAGCAACTGGTTGGCAGACTGGCCATCGTTTTGCATCCTCCACAATCCCGCCGGGCCTAGTATTGTTGCAGGGCATCAGAGGGAAAAAGATGGCCACTGCAAAAACATGGTGGAGAATAAGCAGTGGAGATTCTGCAAAGTTGCCTTCCTTTTTTAAGGGCAGGGGGCTGAAAGAAAAAAAGAAAAATCTCAGACATTTTATTAGGAGAAATGTCTTCTGAAAAGATTTGGCTCAGCTCAATAAGACAGATCAAGATGGATCAATGGTCTGACTCAGTATATGGCTGATTCCTACACTCATGTGGGAAGAACCATTTGTCTGCTGCATTCAGCCACGTGGTGGAGCAAATTTTAACATCCTCACGCGCCGAGTGATCAGAAACATGGTACAATCTGCCTTTCCATGCCACCGAGTTCTGATTCCCTACTCAGCTATAAAAACAAAACAAAACGCTGGACCATCATGGGCAAGTCACTGTGTTTCAGCCTGCTCTCAGCTCATCAGAAGATGAGCAGGTTGCAGATGTGACAAACAAGATTACAATGATCACATAACTTGGCCAGCTACAACTTCCACCACATGGCAACTCTGTGTGAGATTAGAGCAGTAGTCAGCAAGGGACTGCCGGATGAGATTGTCTCCACTCAAATGGGTGTTAACAGGTCATCTGAATACACACATTAAGATGAGGCTTCAGTGTTCCTGAGTCCTTATCTTTAATCACAGCAGTCAACAGGTGTAATGGGTTATACACTCAGTGCTTCTGCTTGAAGGATCTCAAACTGCAGGCTGCTTGACTGACATCAATACTTTTTCTTTCCTTTTTTAAAAGGAATTAACTAGAATCAATCTAAATTAGCATATTCAGACTCTGCAGGCTGGCCATTAACTGATTCATTAATTAGGATAAAGTAGAGCACTACCCACTGTTAGAAAGCAGGGTCTGTCGTAAGTGAACATAATTAAACGGATAAGTAAGAAATTAGCCAAAGTAATGTGGCACAGCTTTCCTAGAGCACTCCTCAGCTTGGGCAATTTGAAACAAGAAAAACAGGCTGGCACCTTCTGACCTCTTCGAAATAATAGTATTTTATTTTTTGAGTCATTAAAGGTGCAATCCTATGCAAGTTTAGGCAGAAAAAAAGGCCTACAACTCCCAGCATGCCCCAGCCAGCTATGCTGGCTGGGGCATGCTGGGAGTTGTAGGCCTTTGTCCTGTCTAAATGTGACTAGGGTTGTGCCATAAAACACATTACACTCCTCTCAAAGGGTGCATTAGAGTATGGCTATCTGGGAAAGAGCATCTTAGGATCCTAGTGTCAATTTAAAAGGCCTGAGCAGTGAAAAAGCCAAAGTTAATGTGAGGCATAATTGGAAAGATTCTGTCGGCCCAAAACAAAAAAGGGTCCTAATAATCTAGATCAAAATGCTGTCCAGAAAATTCAGTTATTATTTTTACATTCAACATTTGTTCAGATCAGTCCTATTATATGCACATTTACTCAGAGGTATGTCCTGCTGAATTCAATGGCAGCTACTCCCAAGTAAATTGTGTGCATGGAATTGCAGTCCTACGTGCCTTCAAGACAATTCTGGTGGTGCCTTATTTCAGGGCAGCCTTCTCCAAACCGGTGCCTTCCAGTTTTGGACTACAACTCCCATCAGCCCCAGCCACCATGGCCAATAGTCAGGAGTGTTGAGAGCTGTAGTCCAAAACATCTGGAGGGCACTAGATTGGGGAAGGATGATTGAGGGAACAATCCTTTTACAAATACTGGTGCACACATTGGTAGAGCAATTACACAATCACAGTGTAGCTGTGCTTACTTGAGTGCCAAAACAGTAATGCAGGGTGGACTCTGCTTTACTTCATATTGCTACTCATCTAGTAGTAATGCCTGCTTAGGTGGGCCTTTTACTCCAGCCTTGCCCTGGTCAAATATAGTAGTCTAATGATACTTTGACAAAGATGAAAAAACAATTTTCATACTCAAAGGGTGAACAATAAAGCAACATAAACTACTTTAAAAAATGCCTCTGTATTGTGCATCACATAAAATGATTTTCTTGGCCTAGGCACTACTTGTTTGAATAATTCAGTCATTGGAGCAATGATTGAGCATTTCCAGTTCAAATGCCTCTTCTCTTGTGTGGGTCCTTCTTAACTGGTCGATATTTCATGCCAGAAGCTACTGAAAACAAAATAGAATATTTAAAAACAAACAAACACCTTAAGTCTGCACCAACATATATTATGTCATTCAAATACTTTGCTGAAGATCCAGTAAGTCAGCCCCGCACAACAAATATGGCTCTCATATTACTGGCTAAAGAGAAGCCAATGATGTATAAACTCATGAAACGGTTCCGTCTATAACAGGGCTGGGCAGAAGGTAGATCTCCAGATGTTTCAGCCTTTAATTCCCTTCAGCCCTTGCCAGCATGGCCAAAGGTCAAGAATGCTGGGGATTGAAGTGCAAAACATCTGGAGATCTACCTTCTGCCTATCCCTGGTCTATACAACTGATGGAAGCTCCACGCACATGTGAAGCCAGAATTGCTGCCATTGGACATGATCCAAAGCTCTGTAAAGTTCTAACATGCCTATGAAGTCTCCTTTGCTTGACATATGCACTGGCAGGCCCCTCCATAGGGCTCTGTGTCCATATTGGATCCCCAGCATGCTCATGAAAGCCGCAGGTTTTCAGTGGTGCCATCAGGGCAAGACTTGAGGGCAAAGGTCCAGTGCTTACTCAGCAGAATGAGCAGGAGGACCTCCAAAACACAGCAGGGCTGGATTGCCACCTTTTGAAGGAAGTGAATAATACACATTAAAGAGCTGCCCACCCTAAGACCATTAGTCCAGAGTCTAAAATTTCCTAACTCCTCTACTGCATGAGCTAGGAATCATATTTTGTATGTTCTGGAAAACATTTTGAGATTACCTAAGGAAGGGCTGCACAACCTGAAGCCCAGGGGCCACATGCAGCCCCCGAAGCCTTTACTATATCACTTTCTCAAGGTGCCTTGGATCCCCCACCCCATTGCCACTGAATTCCCTAATACATGTACTCTCCACTCCCTCCCCCAGAGCATCATATATGTCACTGGTGCACACGTGTGCACATTCCGCCCCTAACCCTGGAGCCAGTTTCACATGCAATCCCCAGGGCTGAAAAGGTTATGCGCCCTTGATCTAAGGAATTAATTGCTCCTTGTGGACGAATAAATAGAATACTTAGGGCCAAATTAGATGCAATCTTAAATCACATGTAAGCAATTAACTCCTCTGTCTCAAGCCACGGCTTCATCAGTATGGAGATTCTGGGCCCAGGGCTCTCCAACTTTGGGTCCCTAGATGTTGCTGGCCTACAGCTCCCAGCATAGCCAGCCAGCATAGCTAATGGCAAGGGATTCTGGAAGCTGTCCAGCAACATCTGGGGACCCAAGGTTGGAGAGCCCTGTTCTGGCCCATGCAGGGACTTCAAGGCAAACATTCTGGTTCCAGCAAGGAGAGGCAAAATCTAAGTTCTGGTAGGACCGGGATGCTCCATGTGACAAGAAGATTTCTAAGAGCAGAGCTCAAACACTGCTACAGCGACTTCAGACCGAGCCTTAAATAGAGTGGCAGCTCTATCCGAGTGGACAGCCTCACCTCAAGGAAAAGGAGCCTCTTCAGTTAAAGGGACCTAGACTGCTTTAACCATCACTGCCTCCTATGCAGCAGGACAGACTGTGGTTCCACTGGAACTCCTGGTCTGGAGCCCTCCGAGTCAGAGGAGGGCAATGCCACATCCCCTGAGCAGAAGGGTACTGATGTAACATAGGCTCCTCTTGAGCTGGCATTTCTGGGGTACTAGGGTTGTCTGAGGGAAATCCCCTCTCCTCTCTGATCCCTCTTCCAATCCCCTGGATTCATCTCCCAAAGATGAGGAGTCAGACCCGTGACATTAACATATACAGTGTTAAAAAAATATTAACATTTGCTTCAGGAGAAGCAAGCAGGGCTGCGTCCAGGGCATGCAGGGGCAGCGGGGTTGATCCTTTCCCTCCTGCTGAAGACCCAGAAATCCCCTCACAACCCTGCAAAGCTCCCATTGGCACCAATGGGAGGTTTCCTTCCTGAGGCTAATAGCAAATTTGAGGAGGAGATTTTTAATGGGAACACAAGCGAGAGGAAGGGTTAAATCTCCCTCCCCATATACCACAGCCCTGCTCCCGCTCCCCCTTTCCCACTACAACAGCTCTTTAAATTAAAAAAAAATACTGTGTGAGGATAATTGCTTACACAATGAACATCACATGTAGTTTGGCCCATATGATTATTTATAGAGATAAATAGGAATATGGTTGTAACTTGTAACACTGAAATGCAGGACACTCAAGCAGTGAATTCACATGACTAAGTCTGGGACCCAAAAAACTGTTCAGCTTGTTCCACATAGTAAAGGGGATTTGGGGCTTGCATTTCTCAAATAGCAGCTCAGCCATTTGCCACATGGCAAACTACTCTTGCAACTAGGGTACTGTCAAAAGCAGTTCTGGCTCTGGCAACGGGATCTGTAGTTCAAAGAAAAAGCTAAAGATTACACTGAGCATGCTCAAGCTCTTGGACACACCTATCTGGAACCCAGTGTATATATTTCAGACAGGATGGCTCTACAGTATGAACAGAAATTTACTGTGCAAGCTTAGGCAGGCCTACTCAGAAGTAAGACCCATGGCGGTATAGGACTGCACTCTTAAGGGCGTAATCCTATGGCCGCTAGATGCTGTCTAGATGGCCATAGGATAAGTCGGAGTCTGACTCCACAGCTGGGACTCCTACCACAAAATGCCTTTCCTCCACCCTCACAGCCAGAGCAGTTCTTTCCACACCAGCTGTAGCTCTGAACTCACAAGTTCCAGGGAGGAGTGAGGCCTCAGCTCAGCCCCTCATAGAGGGCCAAAATCAGCCATCTATGTCTTTTTTAGGGTTGAGGGGAGCATGGAGGCAATCATTGCCTCCATGATCCTCCCGCGCTCAATTGGAGGAGGTTTATGGACAGCCACATTGGATGGCGCTGTAAGGTACTTTCATATGGTTTGATAAACAATTCTGTGAAATAATTATTTCTCAGTACAGAAATAAGATTCTCAGTACTACCTTTATATAATTTTGACCAATATACCATTTGTGAAGGACGGCTGCTTACGCCCATCCTACAAGGTAGGCCACAGTACCAATTCCCCCCTGGACTGCCACCCACCTCCCTGGTTCCCTTACGCCAATTTGGTGTAGCAGCCCAGCCTTACAGACCAAAAAGGAACACCCACAAATTTAAGATGGAGACTTTATTAAAACAAAAAATTAAGAATTAAGCAGTATAGGGTCTCCAATGGTCCAATACATATAAAAATAATCCCTTATAAGAAAGGGCTAAAAAGAGGGTAGGGGAAAGGGGGTGAGGTAAGTTGTTGTGAGGAAAGGGGAATGGGAATAAAAAGGGACTCTAAAAGGATATCTAAAACAAACCCCAAAAGTCTGAAAAGAACTGCTTGAGCCAAACCAGGCCTAGTTTCCCCAGCTGCCCTGCAAATCCAACATACCTGCCCAAGAGGGAACTTCCACAGCATCCAGGCCCAAAGGAAGAACCTTGTACTTTCCCCACCCAACTCCTTTATCCAAAACCAGGGTCCTTTTTCCCGTCCAGCCTCCACCAATCCCATCTTCCTACCTTCTGAAGGAGGGGTCCCCACCCTTTCCCAGCTGCAGGCACTTTCTCATGATTTCATCCTAATTAACTTCTGGCCTTGCTACACAGCTCTGCAGAGAATTTGTTATCTCCCAGGTGCCACTAACTATCTCACGCTACCGAAGGACTCCCAATACATTCCAAGAAAGAGCAAGAGAACAAGGGTGAAAGAATTCAAAATCAATCAGGGGAGGGGGGAGGGGGGAGGGGGAACTTAGCTTAACCTCCACCATGTCCCATCTTCACACCATTAACTATGTTTTGTTTTTTAAATGGGTCTTTCTAAAATTGTATATTGCCCTCAGGGCCCTTGTGAGATGAAGGGAAATTCAGAAAATGTTTTACTACATAATGATTTCTTTTTTAAAAAAAAAAATCCCTATTATTTCCTATTACTGCTTGTCAATTAAAAAGCACAAAAGGAGAAAGCAAGTCTTACATGTTCATTTTCCTCCCCACAATGACTTGCAGATGGATTTTGTCACGATTGATCTGTTGTGTGCAGTACCACCACACATGTTTTTACTTTGACCAAATCATGGACATGAAGGAGTGTTTAAAAATAAAAGTGAATGTAATCAGATTGGCTTTTGCATCTTCTCTCCTCTGTGCTTCAGCCAAATATAGAAAAATGAAACTGGATGCAAGATCAGAGATTGCCTATTTGCTTTAGCGCAGTTAATACATCATCCTTGCCTTATGCTAGACCTAATCATGGTTAAACCGAGACCATGAGGTACTATCATGTGAGTGTCCTTTCCTGCTGAACTTCATCCCCAAAATAGGCTCACCACCATGGAGCACCATGGATAGCTCCTATGAAGCTCCAAATAAAAGCTGGAAAACCTGCAATAGAAAAGGAACCCCACCGAAATAGGAGTCACCAGCCTCCCTCCCCTGCCTACAACTCCCAGCATTCCCAAGTGCTGGCCGGGGCACACTGGGATCTGCAGGACTTTTTTCTGTCTAAACATGCATAGGAATGTGCCTTAAAACAAGGGTAGAGAACCTTCCAGGTGTTGCTGTCTGGGTATGATTCCCATCATACCCAGACAGCATGGCAAGTGATCAGAGACGACTGGAGCCAGAGTCCAACAACAGTTGGAGTCCAACACATTCCCCACCTCTGGTCTAGAAGATCCATCTTTTGCTCTTTGTATAGAGCAGGGCTCTCTAGCCTTGGGTCCCCAGATGTTGCTGGCCTACAGCTCCCAGCATACCCAGCCAGCATGTCTAATGGCAAGGGATTCTGTTGCTGTAGTCCAGCAACATCTGGGGACCCAAGGTTGGAGAGCCCTGGTATACAGAGTGCTTTATGAACACTTTCTGTATAAGCAAGTAGAATTTCATACCAACTCAAGAGGAGGAAAAGCCTAAGAATAGGGAAGTGAAGTGTTGATGAAGTTTACATAACAGCTTTACCTTTACAAAGGAAGAATTGATGCAAAAACAATTAGAAGGATGAAAATTTCATCTACATTTTAGAGCTGAGCCAAAGTTTCTGACTCAATTTTTCCTCCCCCCCCCCATCCTCCAAAGTCCCAGGGTTGTCAGTGAGTTGAAAAGGAAAAAGAAAACAGAATACGGGGGGGGGGGGGGGGAGAACATCTAACAATGCTAACGGTGCAAGGCAGTTTGGTGCCCTAGGCAAGATCAGATATTTAGCGCCCCCCCTTCCCACTTGAGCCCTCCCTCCCTATTTCTGGCGCCCCCTTTAGCCCTGCGCCCTAGGCAGCTGCCTAGTTGGCCTAATGGCAGCACCGGCCCTGTCCCCCCCCCCCAGCATTGCCACTGAAATGGTACTACATCTTCTTAATCATGCAATTCAAACAGAAGCATTGCAGAGGATTACAGTAGCCCACGGGGGGGGTGACTCCCATGTCAGCGGGGCTCCTTATCCATTGCAGCTTTTATTCTGAGCCTCAGAGGAGCTATCTGTGGTGGTGAACCTATTTTGGGAATGGAGTACAACACCATGGATAGCTCTGATAAAGTTCAGGATAAAAGCTGCAATGGCTAAGGAGCCCCACTGCCATAGGAGTCACCAGCCTCCCCTGGTAGCCCATTTGGCCACCAATTTTCTGGCCCATTGCTGCAAGCAGCAGAAGAGCAATTAGTTAAAGACTACCGACACAAACACTCACGCAAAGGTGGATGCTCTGTGTGCGCCTGCCACTAACACTTATCATGAAAACCTCACTCACCCCGAAGTGAATTTGTAACGAATGCCTCCTGAGAACTGAGCTAAAAATGCTGCACCGCTTTCATGGCTTGCAAAGACTACAGTTAGTTTTAAAGTATATCCCTGGAGAGCTCCTGTTCAGGGCTTCACCCAGTGTGACAGGAGCCGTATAGCCAAGGAAGAGGGAATTTCAGGAGAAGGTAAGGTGAAAAATGACATCTGTTTTTTTTCTTTCCCACCACCCTAGTCTTTCCCTTCAAGGTTCTATAAATCCTGAAAGCTCAAAGGTCCTTGTCAGGCCATTGTGGTGGTGGTGTTTTTAAAGTCTTTGTCTTTAAATTCACAGACATGTGTACTTCTGCATATCAGAATAGTCTTCCCGCGAAGTATGTAGAAATGACTACCGGTACCTTATTTTTAGGTGGCCCTGTTTCGCTTCCATACTAATAGGCATGCAAGCACTGAAGCTCGCTAATAGTAGAAAGTGTTACGACTCTGGAACATGGTTCCTATATCTACATCAATAGAAACTATGTGGAGCTTGCAACTGAAATTTCCTGAAGAGGTTCATCTGACAGAAGGTAACATCTTGATCTCTTTGCTTTCCCCCCCTTCCCCCCCTCAAGCTGGAACTAATAATAAAAGAATGACAGTTTGAACAACTGCATATTTTAAGGCAAACATCCTTATCAGTATGATCTAGAAGTACAGAACTATCTACTTAGCTTTTACTTTTAAAGAAAGTAATAAGCTTTTAAAGTCACCTTGATCATCCTCTGAGGAGATATGATCACGTGCAAGAGAGCTGATGGATTCTATCTTCATATATTTGCAGACTTAAAGAAGCTGACAAGGAAACTAGATAAGCAAGGTCTCCCCTCTCTTTGTGAAGAATGTAAAAATGAGAGCTGGGCGACTATTAGCTTTAATTACGAAAGAAAAGACATCACAAGATTTATTTTCCATTATGTACAGAGCAGGGGGGGCGGGTTGTGCATGTACACTGTTTTAAATACAAGGAACTGCATTGGGGGAGGGAGTCTTTTTTCTCTGCCTTTCATCGTTTGTGAAGGTTACAGTCATGAGCTTTTGCAGTGACACTGTAGTCGGATATGATCTGCTATTCAGCTGGGATCTGTGAAGTCAAGTTGTTTACAGTTCTCAGGTGCACTCATAGTCCCAGCCCAGGCCATGCGAGAGGCCTGTTTATATGGCTCTTGCCAAGCCGAAAGTGATTTCACTGCTGCGCCACAGGCACACAATAAGAGCCGGCACTGCAGCAAGTTTAGTCGGTGGCACTGGCAGGCAGCCAGGAGTCAGCACAGTCTCAGGTCTTGTGACATTTAGCTAGTGCCCAGGTCACCGGCTGTAGCTCTAAGGCTACATTATACAAGAAATCATTTGCCTAGAGAGAGAATTACTTCCTGTAAAATCTTTCCGATCAAAATATTACGGTGTCACAACACAATTACGGAGGGGGGGGAGGGAACAGTACAACCAAGGAGTCAGAAACAAGAATGCACCCTTTGTCACAGACAGCACAATCCAATGTGGCTGCCCCTAACCCTCCAAACTAGGAGGATTACGGGCATCCAATGGAGGGAAGAAGGAGTGCAGAGTGCTCCTCCCACCCTGAAAAAGACTTAGGCTGACCATTTTGGCTGTCTAAGTCTTTTGCCCCAGAGCATGAGGAGGAGCGGCTGAGGCGCTGCCAGGATACTACATACGCTGGTGGAGCCTGACTCCTCCCCTCCCTGCCCCCCAGAATGCCCAGAGCGCCAGCTCCAAGGTCAGTCTTCCGACCTCAGAGCTGCAGCCAGCTGCGAGGGTGGAGGGTGGAGGGAGGGCGCTCCGAAGTCGGAGTCCCAGCTCCAACCTCGGAGCGTGTTTCCAAGGTCAGAGCTGGGACTCTGACTTCTCCCATGGCTGTCTAGACTCTGCCTAGTGGCCCCGGGATTGCGCCCAAAGAGATTGAAAAGAGGGAAACAAGAGCCCCCTTCACACGGTGATTCATGCATTGAAGGGGCTGTGGGGCCCATCCCCAACGTCCATACGTTCTTGAACATGGGTGCCTGGCCTGCAGAGGGAAGGCTATGCACGCAGGCCTCTATGGAGCACAGGCGTCAATGCATTCTGGAACCCCGATTGTGCAGGGTTCCAGAACACGTGGAAGTCTAATCGTGGAACAGTCTATGCACATAGACTTACCTGCTGCAGACATCCATGCTCAACATGTCAATGTCAAAGATCCACGCATGATGTCAGGTGCAGGGCATACAGCAGGATTCAAGTCCCCTTTACTTGAGAAACACATGAGGGAAAACGTAATATGGATTCCTCACTAGATTAGCCACTTCTTTGCAAAATAACTGGAGAGGAGGAAATTGGCACTCACAAAACTACTTCGTGACATTTTCCAGTATCCTCAGTCGCGTGGAGAGCCTCCCTGGATACAGGAGGCTCTCCTCTTCAGAAAGTCACCCTCCACACACTTACAGGGTGACAAATGTGACAACGGAAGGGGCATGGCTTGAGCACTGCTTCTCCTCATGCATTAAGTTTACCTGCTCAGAGAATGCCTATATGTCTTTATAGTTATTCCCAGTATCCCCAGAGGTGCATGTTGTTGGCACCAGGGAGAAGACCTTACCTCTGGCTAGGCCCAGGCTCTGGAACACCTTCCCATGGGAAGCACTCCTTGCCCACTCTTCAGTGGCTTTCTGCCATGTTGCCCAAACCTTACATTTTAGGAAGTCTTTTGGGCCATAAGCATTTTAAGTAATTAAGTTACTGGAAGCTGTCCAGATTAAATTGGTGTTAGAAGCTGCTGGACTCTTTCTCTCTTTATTCTGCTATCTTTTAGTGCTTTGTTTTGATCTTGTTGTGTTATAATTGTCATTTTAATTTTATTGTTTTTAGATGCTTTGTGCTTTGCTGAGGAAAGACACCATATGAATACTTGACATAAAGAAAGAAACAGTCTTAGTGGGCTCTTTAGGTGACTCTACTATTCTTTTTCCTAACAAAGAAGCATACATCTTTAAAGTAGCACACCAGTTTAGTGTAATGGGCAGCAGTGGTGCTGTCAGGGCAGAACTTTGGGACAGATGTCCACCAGGATCCCACTCAGCAGAATGAGCAGGCGGGCCCCCAAATGCAGCAGAGTTGGCTTGCCACATTTTGGAGCAAGTGAAGGGATACACGTACTGTCATCAAAAGGGGTGGGTGAGGAATATGTCCATTAAGTCCAGAGTTTTCAATTACCTAACTGCACCACTGGTTGACAGAGTGATAGATGTGATCGGGGAGTAGGGTGGCCACTTGGGAATCGCCAAAAAGAGGAAATGCATCACCAAAAAAGAGGACAAAAGATGCCGCCAATGTGCATAAGCCAATTTATATGTATAGATGCAAATTTAGAAATAATTATAATTTAAACAGAAATGCAGTATATCTCCCCCATAGTGTGGGGGAACTTACCAGGTGACCTGTGTGCCTTGCTCAGACTGCTGTGCAGGTGCGGTTGATGGGCCACTTCAAGGCCCAGCTCTCCCTTCGGATGGTTCTTCAACTTTATACTGAACTTGGACTGGGAGGCCCTTCAGATAGCGGACAGTGCCGGACACCTTCAAAGTAGAGGACTGTCCTCTATAAAAGAGGACACATAATCAAGCTATAAATGGGGGAGGGGGAGTTTAAAATTTCTGCACAGCCATACAGGTCACTAAGTCAACTTGGCCTAGCCGTCCTCTCTCAGCCTAACCTATCTCACAGGCTTGTCATAGTGAAAGGATAAAATGGAGGAAACCCCAGATTTCCAATATAGGAACAATCCTTCCTTAACTCCTAATGCATTTATTTACTGGAGACAAATGTGCCAGGCAGAGAGATCACAGACAATAAAATAGTAAATTGGTGAGCATCCTGCATGGCACAATGGCTGGGAGACTCAGGAAGTCCCCAGTTTGATTCTCATTTCTGCCCTGAACTCACTGGGTGGCTTTAGACAAGCTGCTCTCTCTCTCTCAGCCTCAGTCCCCCTCCATCTGCAAGATGGGGGATCATAATATCGACCTACCTTGCAGGGCTGTAGTAACTAAGGACTCCAACTAGCTAATGCAGGTGATGCACTTCGAACAAATATGCAAATATTAAGTATAATAATATTGGCAGTTCGTTTCCCAGCACTGACAGCAGTTTAAACTGATAAGGGTTTTTTCCACTAACTGAGTATAGATTTAAATATAGCAGGGTATAATTTCCAATATGAAATATGCTGGGGGGTTTAAGGAGAATTACAACCAATCCTTTTAACATTTTTTTTTTAAAAAAACTCCGTATAAAGGAAACTCATCAGAGAACTTCTCTCCCTTTGATTAGAAAGCTTACAAAGGCTTGGCATTTACACAAGTGACCCCAGCCTCCAAAGCAAAACACATGCAGTCTGTTAGCAATGAAAATTACATTCAACAGCAAATGGTTTCTAAGGAAACCAAGCGAAGGACGCAGCACATGAGGCAGCTGTGCTTGCTTCTGCTGCAGGGAGTTTTCGGCTGTCACATGGAATTCTGTTTTCATGCTCTGTGTCTGCCGAAAGGATTATTAACACATGGGTAATTCCTAACCACAGTGTTGTGATTTAAAACACGCACACGTACACACACAAGGATCAGTACAGTAGTTATTATTACAGTACATGCCTGTATTGTACAGTTTCAGCTGAAGCCAGGGTTTCTTAATCATATGCATCATTAAAGCCCTGTGCCTTTGTTTATTTTCAACTAAATGTAATCAAGGCGAATGGGGAAGAATGTGATGGCATGTTGCATAACCCCAGCCTAGTACAAAACACACAGAGAGAGAGAGAGAGAGAGAGAGAGATTAAGACTGTAATCCCACTTTCCTGATAGTGAATCCCACTGAATTCAATGGAACTTCCTTCTAAGTAAACATGTACAGGACTGCGGTGTAAAGCACAATCGCATGCATGTTTAGTAAGTGCCCCAGATCTCAACATGGCTGGCTCCAAAGTAAGTGCGCATATGATTGCAGCCTAACCCAGATGACTGATGTTATTTCAGGGGTAGGTGACCTGGTGCCTTCCAGATGTTTCGGACTACAACTCCCATAGCCCCAGCAAACATAACCAATGGCCAGAGATTCTGGTAATTGTAGTCCCAAACAACCAGAGCGCATCAGGTTTGGCTATCCCTGGTTTGGTTAACAGTACACACAACAACCGTACTGTTGAAATGTGACAACATTTCAGAATTTAAATTCAACTTCTAGAGTTTCAAACACTGTCAGATTTTGCGTTTGAAAATTCAGCTTCAAGGCTTAAAACAGCTAATCCCAACTCCTACTGATTAATCTTAAAAGGCAGTAATGTTAACTAATACCTTCATAAATTCAACACTTTGACACGTTGTGCATGATCCACCCTCCCATGCACACAGCTGCCTGGAACCATTTCTCCTCCTTCCCCTTTCCTGCTGCTCCATGGCCACACCATGACGTCTGTTACCTGATGTGAGAGACCTGTCCTGTGGGCATCTCCCATATCTATATCCAACCAGCCAGCGTTCTTCGGATGACTTGTGCTCTGATTAAAAGATGATTGATGGTGGAATCCTATAGATGTCTAATCAGAAGTAAGTTCCATTGAGTTCAATGAGGCTTACTCCCAAGTTAAGTGGATGTAGGATTGCAGTTTAAAAGTGTGCCAAAGATATTTTGAAATATTTAACAAAAGTATGTTTCTAGCCCTCACACATGCAGAGCAAGGTATGTCATTGTCTGACACCCAAATATTTCATACATGTCAACATTCTGATACGCTCACATTTTTTTTATGTGCTCATATATTTTTGTTCCATGTTCATATTTTTCAGAGCTAGAAAAAGAAAAAGAAAAAAGAAAGAGCAAGAAACATCCCCATCACTCTGAGTAACTGAGATTTTCACTTGAAAGGATGTGAAAAGTTATGTCACTTATAAATATTGCAATTAATAAGGTGCTTGAAGCTAAGAAATCTGTCCACCTGGGGATCTGTGAGAAACAGCTCAGATCTTTCCCACATGTATATCCTGAAGCAGATGAGTATAATTATGAATTTTAATTCCCTGCAATATTTCACCATCATTGAGAAACAACAGTAAATCCATAGTATTTCATTACCACAAAATAGTCATATTTTTGAGGCAAAATCACCACGTGGTCAATCATTTATCAACATAGATCCTGTTTGTTCAGTACTGTTGACATCAGCAGAATAATTTGACAATTGGACAGTGTAGATGAAATCCAATGCAGTTTTTCCGCAGATGGAACAGCTTCTGTCCACAAAACTGGGAGGGGGGGCGATTGTCCCTCCCGGCTGCATGCTCTCCAAATCTGGTCTGGAGTGTCAGGGTCCCCCACAGCCGATTTTTGGGGCGTTCAGGTGAGTGCAGGGGGGAGGAGAGACGGCGACAGTCCCGTTGCTCAAGCAGACATCTGCCCGCACAACATTGGCTGCTGCCTTATGTGATGTTGCAAAGGTGAATAGAAACAAACGTCAGAAAAAAATACTGTAAGGTTTACAGTGAAAGCATATTGCAAGAATGTGACTGATGGATACTGCCTCTGCATCACAATGGTGAAGACAGTGCTGTTGGCCAAAAAGAAAAAAGAAAAAAAGGAAGATGCTTCTCGCTTACTTTACCTAGTGGTTTTTCATGTAATCAAAGACTGTACAATTTATGTGAATTGGGCAACTTGCCAGGCATTGTTGTAAGCTACTTTGAGAGACATTGTGGTGCAGTGCTTAAAGCATAGACTAGGACTTGAGACACCCAGGTTCAAATCCCCAATCAGCCATAAAGATCACTGGGTGACCTCTTGTACTAGTCACTCGTTTGTTGTCTAACCTATCTCACAGGGTTGCTGGGAGGATAAAAGGGAGGAAGGTAGAACTATGTATGCCACCCTGAGCTCCTTGAGGAACTGTGGGATATAAATTTAATTAATTAATTAAGGGCATTATTGCTATACAATATCTTTGAATTTATGTTTTCTACCATCGGAGCTGGACTGGTGATACCTTTAAAAAAATAAAATGAAAATAAGGAATCTAGGGACCTTAGCTCCCCTCCTCCCACATACACATGCCTGAAATAAAGAATAATAGAATTGGTGCATAAATTGTAGGCTGAAATCCCCCCTCCACTGAACCAATTAAATGCATTTTCCAGGATATGCTGAATCAAGAGATTACTATTGAGACTAAGGTGAATTGTGATTTATAGAAGCAAGAAGCCTAAGTGCACAAGAACACTCCAAATGTTCAAAGGCTTTTTTTTTTTTAAGGGAGGAAAATAATACTCAAGTGTGCCCATACACAATTTGCTTGCTGAAGAATTAACCCCTTCCTAGCCAGCTGTGAGCACCTTCTGGCTGGCGGCAGCAACTATGACCTGTGCTCAGGAGCTGACGAAACCAAGTACAGGCACACTTATTAAAATGGCATCCATACAAGTAGGGCTGGCATCAAGGGTAGGCATGGTTGGGCACCTGCCGAGGTCCTACACCCCAGCAGGGGCCCACTGGCAAGAACCCTTTGTGCTTGCTCCTCCTCCTCCTCACCATCGCAACCTGCTTGTTCACCTGCCTCTCATTCTGGTCCAGGCAATGGTGATGGTGAGAAGGAAGAGCAGTAGATGCCATTGCGTGCTGGCTCTCTGCCTGTCAAACACATGACAAACAATGACGAGAAAGAGGATGAGGAACAATAGCAGGCAGCTGGTGACAATGGTGGCGAGAAGGTGCCCATTGAGGGCATTTTTCCCAAGGGCCTTCAAAAACCTGGAACCCGTACTGCGTGTAAGCACTTCCTACTGAGAAGCTTTGGAATATCTGTTGTCAACTGAAGCACTAAATGTTGGGCTCACAGGCTGTAGGTACGATGAAAGCATAATCTGGAAGGCAGATGGAAGATCCAAACTGAGTAGATAGTCTATACTATGGGTCGGGGAAGAATGGCAGCACATGGAGTCCTGAGGTGAAACAGGAGGTCTTGTTCTGCCCACACTTTCTCCCATGCAGCTTGCACCTAAGAATGGGGGGAGAGATTTGTTTGGAAGTTTGCACTTTCGAACCAATACACAAACCAAAACTCAAGTTATCCTTCGAGATCCACATTTCTCTGAATTCAGCCACAGAGTTATCCAATACAAAAATGTGTGCAAGCGTGCAGGTATTGGAGGAAACCACACACACAAAATGCGCATTGGTGAAAATAATGTTCAAAAATGCATTATACCGGGGGAAATTGCATGCATTGTGAGAAACATCCACAAAAATATGTACAAATTTTTATGCGAAACGTTCAAGGCAAGCCAAACTTAAGACTGGAAAAATGAGAAACTGAGAGACACACGTCCATCCATATTTGCAGTCTGTTTTGACTATCTTGAAGGTAGACACACAGATGGGAGCTAAAGGTCCATGTCCTCCTGTAGTATTAGGGTGGGAAAGATCTGGTAGGTGTGTCTTGCAAATGGAACTTTTATGAAACTGGTTGCTACTTAAGAGTTTTTATGGATTTTGCTAAAGAATACCAAAGGGTATTATTTTTTTAATAATTGATATTGCCTATTTTGTCATGAATTTAAAATGCTATCATGTTAGTGTTACTGAAATGAATTGTTTATTTGGATGGTTCTCTCATGTTTTGAAATGAATTGCTCCTTGCGTATTTATTGTAATGCTGTGAACCATTTTGGAGACATTTTAATTTATGTGGAAATGTGGCATGCTGACAATAACAAAGACAAGGACAGCAGGCTGAAGTATCTCCTTCCAGCCAGCTCCACTGGCGGCTCCTAAGAGCAGTGGGTAACAGCCATCTGTGGGGATGGCACAAGCATTCGAGTAGAGGTGCTCACGTAGACAAAGACCCCACCTTGAATATTACAGGCCTGTGGCTCACGCTGGCTCAGCTTGTCTGAGCGTGGAAAGCTAAGCAGGGTCAAGCCTGGTTATGACTTGGATGGGAGACCCCTCCTCTAGTTTCCTGCACTGAGCAGGGGGTTGGACTTGATGGCCTTGTAGGCCCCTTCCAACTCGATGATCTATGAATCTATAAATCCTTCCAAGCAGTTTCAGGGCAAACACAGCCAGCACTGTATATCATGATCCTACAAACCATTATCGCCTCATA
Organism: Shinisaurus crocodilurus; assembly: GCA_021292165.1. NCBI lineage: Eukaryota > Metazoa > Chordata > Lepidosauria > Squamata > Shinisauridae > Shinisaurus > Shinisaurus crocodilurus. The sequence goes on from CM037879.1 coordinate 209,712,513, forward strand.
CTTTCCTTGACCTCAGGCGGAGGTGTTGATCCTCAGGCCCTGGGGCCAATTCCAGCCCTTTGTGGGCCCCAATTTGCCCCCCTGGAGTTCCCCAGAAGGCACCACCCCCTTTCCCCCAATCACCTACTCTTTGAGAGTTCCCTCCCTCCATTCTAAGGCCTTCTCTACATGAAGCATTTACTGTGCTCCCATGATTCCTCACCCATGGTAGTTTGCAGGTGCATTAGAGGCATGCTACTTTCTGAGCCTATCCGTGGCTTAAAAAAAAAACAAAAAACAAGGATAATGAGCTATTAAAGGGATAGCACACTATAAAACGCTACGAAATGGTCGCGTATTTTCTCATGTTCCACTGTAGCGCAGCGCCACCTTGTGGCTGTGTAATGGAACATATAGAAAGGCAGAGAAAGAAAAACTCCGGGGGGGGGGGATCGTGTAAAGGAGCCGATCTTAATGCTGCAAGGAATCTGGAAGAATCTGCAAAGAACCTGCAAAGAATCTCGGTAAAGTGGCAGGTTAAAACAGGTTAAAAGCCTAATGTAGAGAAGCCCTATAACAGGGGTCTTCAAACTACGGCCCGCGGGACACACCTGGCCCGGCGGGTCCTTTCATCCGGCCCGGCGGCCGATTTAGCCTACTCTAGAGGAGAAAAGAAAAGAATTGCCTCTGGCAAAAGTTGCTGCTGCTTCGTAGCGAGCATCTCAGCCTGACGCTCTGAAGAGGGAGGAGAATGGGGAGGGGGAATGAGATCAGCAGGAGGCCACGTGAGCAACTCAAGGAGGAGGAGGGGCCCAAGTTGTGGTGGTGGTGGTGGCGGCAGCAGCAGCAGCAGCAGCAGCCAGTCTAGAGAGGTAAGCAAAGTTTTTACGAAGTTTTTGGAAGAGGAGAGGATCCTCCATTGGAAGGACGCTGGCTGCGGCGCTGCTGCCCGGGCTCCGGGCGGCTCTGCCACACCTCCGCTATCGGAGGGACGCTGGCTGAGGTGCTGCTGCCCGCCCTGCAGGGCTCCGGGCTCCGGGCGGCTTGCTCCCCGCTGCTGCCAGATCAGCTGCGCCTCCGCCATTGGAAGGACGCTGGCTGAGGCACTGAGGCCCGCCCTGCAGGGCTCCAGGCGGCTCGTGCCTCGCTGCATGCTCACCCCCCCTCCCCTTCCCCCGGAGACACACGAAAAATGCACGAAAAATACAGTGTTCTTTTAATTTGTTTGTAAAAGATTTGTTTGTAATCCAGAGTGATGTCATCTTATTATTAAAATTGCTTTCAATAAATGCAAAAGTATATTAAACCTGCAGAAGGCCATGAGGTTATGGTTGCATTCCTATGCATTGCTCCCATTGAGCTTCTGAGTAAGCATACTTCTGAGTAAACCTGCATAAAAGTCTGACTGCAGGGCTATAATCCTATGCAAACTTACTTGGAGCAAGCCTCATTGAACTTAATTGGGCTATACTTCCAAGCAAACATGTTTAGGATCGCTGGGCCTGGCTGAAACACAAGCCACTTACAATAATTCCCATGAAAATCAGTAAGGCTTACTTCTGAGTAAAAATCCTTAGGATCAGGCTACAAGACATCTCTAGAAGACAATCTGGTGCCATTGAGGTGTCTGAAATGACAATCATTTCAGTTGTACGCACTATTTATTAATTTGTTTGTCATATTTATATCCCGCCTTTTTTCCTGCAAGGAACACTAGGTGGCTTAGATAATCTTCCGCCTCTCCATTTTATCCTCACAATAACCCTGTGAGGTAGGTTTTTCCTGTTTTGTTTGCACTACAAATAAATAAGATATGTGAAGTATGCAAATCAAGCCTTTCTATGCCTTTTTAAAATTTAATGTATTTCAATTTTAGACAGCAAATTAATTTATAATTACGGTAATTATTAATTTATAATAACTTTCCATTTAATCAAGTAAAAAAAAAGGACCTGGGTCCTTTTTTTTTTTACTTGATCCATTCGTTCATATTTTTTTCAAACTATGGTCCGGCCCCCCAACAGTCTGAGGGACAATGAACTTGGCCCCCTGTTTAAAAAGTTTGAGGACCCCTGCCCTATAAGGTTGAAATGCCTTTCCTATGGCTTAGTTACTGGCAGTAAGAGCTTTAACCTTAAATATGCTGGCACTTTTGTACTCTTGGCCCCACCCCTTTTGTCTCTGGCCCCAGCCAGCACTGGAATGCAGCCCCCAAGAGCTTCTTTGTAATTGAATTCCGCCCTCGGGCTGCAAGTTCAACAACCCTGGCCTAAGACAGAAAAAAAAAATTATCCTGGGAAAGGCAGAGGTGACAATGGCAGTAGCAGCCTCATCCCCTAACCCCAGCAGAGCATCTTTCCCTACTGAGGGCTGGGACTACAAATCCCAGCATCTGTGTCAGGGAAATGACATTGCACGAGCGATTCTCACTGAGGGTCAGTCCCATGGGCAGCCCCCCTGGATGATTTTCCATAGACCTAAAAGCAGGCAGAAGTACTCAGCACGACTGGTTCTTATTTGAAAGAAAGCAGGGGAATTCTTCCGCACAAAATACCTACGCTTTTACTCATTTGTGTCGTTTCCTCTCGAACATATTCCTTCTTTAAAGTACAAAATGATTTGCTTTCCTCCTCCATTCAGTAGAGAGAGAAAATGATGCCAACTGCCATTGAATATATTTTCTGACTTCTCTTATTTGAATGTTACATTGACGGAAGAAATTATAGAATGAAGCTTGAAGGCAGATGGTGTTGTTTGCAACCATATGAAACCTACTAATGGGGAAAAGGCTGCAGCTCAGTAGGAGGAATGCTCTCCATCTGTGTGAATGAGTTATAGAAGAAAGAAAGAATGGACTATTCAGTTCAAGCCCCATTAACAGACAGTGCCATGTAGCTTGAACTTCAGGGGCAACCCAGACTGTTCACATTAAGATGATGTTTCCACTTGGCTTCCATCATTTGACTAGCAACTCCCTATGGGCTTATTGGTGTTGTCATCGTTGTTGTTGTCGTTGTTATTATTATTATTATTTTAATTCGATATTATTGAGGGTTTTAGACTCCTTTCTCAGAAAGTGCCCCCCCCACCTTGGGTGCCCAGACATTGTTAGATTACAACTCCCAATCCAACCAAAACAAAGGCCCAATATACGGACAGAATACATTTACTTTCTCCACAAATATATAGAAACTTGCATCAATACAAAAGTGATTATGCAATGCAATTACTATATCAGAATACTTACAAATTATTGTGTACCTATATTGCATCGTTGTTTCGGTTGGATTGTTTTTGAGAAGACCCATATTGTGTTTTGGAATTGGACAATAACTCCCATCATTCCCAGCCACCATGCCCCATGGTCAGGTATGATAGAAACTGTAGACCCACCACATCTGGGAACCCAAGGTTGGGGACCACTGTTCTAGGATTTCTTCAGCTGGGGAGGGGTTCTTAAGCAACTCAGGGCACAATCCTATGCATGTTTGAACAGAAGAAAAAGTCCTACAACTCCTAACATCCCCAGTCAGCCATGAAGGCTTCTCGATCATCCCAGTTTGCAGGACACAGAATAATGGGCTCCAGTTACAGGAACCCAGATTCCGCCTAAACAGCAGGAAAAAAATCCTGACTGTTAGAGCAACACGACAATGGAACCAACTACCTAGGGAGGTGGTGGGCTCTCCCATTCTGGAGGCATTCAAGGTGCAGCTGGACAGTCATCTGTCAGGGATGCTTTGACCTGGATTCCTGCATTGAGCAGGGGGTTGGACTCGATGGCCTTGTAGGCCCCTTCCAACTCTACTATTCTATGACTCTATGATTCTAAGGCTGGGGAAAGCTGGGAGTTGTAGTACATTTCTCTTTCTAAACATGATAGGATTGTGCCGTAAACTGCTCAGTGAGCAAACCCTATCCATGCTGCTGCTGTCATTGCATATTCAAGCAGCTTGTCTGGTAATGGCCTGTATCTCCCTATATCCACCCCAAAGTCTGTAGAGGCCAGCAGTCACCCCTATGCAAACCAAGAGGATAACTAGAATACCCCAGTGGAGTCTTTCATTTTGTACTTGAAGAGGTACTTCCAGAAGAAGTCCATTTCTGACCTGGTTGTTGATGCAGCTGTAGGGTAATGGATTGCAATCTGACAATCTTGAAATCACAGATCTTACAAATCTGTGCGTCATGATCTCACAAGCACACTTGGAAAAGGTTATTGGTACAATGCCAGAAATCTCATTCCTATCTTTCCTGAGGCTTCCATGTCTAGCATAATAAAATAATTCCATACTGCTTAGTTTGGGGCACAGACTGTAAGAATACTCATAGTCCGAGGCCCAACACAACCATGATCTGCATAAGGTTGTCTTAAATGTGATTTGCAAAGTTGTTTTACTGCCATTTTCTAAGATGTTTTAGCTTTGTCCTGAAATTACATGTTGATTTTTTTAACCAAATCTGGTTGGCAGTTTCCACCCCCTTCTTTCCACCAGCCTTTGATGACAGATAAAGATGACATTCATCGGTTGACATTTTTTAAAACTATAAAAACAAGACAACAGATGCCACTTCTCTGTGGATAGTGAAAACATGATGGAAGGGAATTCAATAGAAGGTTTGAATTACAGTTCCCACACTACTGGAACTTGTTTCCTCTCAGTACACATGAAGCTGCCTTATTCTAAAGGTGCAATCCTATGCAAGTTTAGACAGAAAAAAGACCTACAACTCATAGCTCGGGCATGCTGGGAGTTATGGGCCTTTTTTCTGTCTAAACTTGCATAGGATTGCACCCTGAGTTAGTTAGTTCACATCTCCTTTGACTAGAAGCTGCTCTTCAAAATCTTCAAGAGAAATCTTTGCCACCCCTGCAAACTATGATCCTCCTCCTAACTGGATACACCAGGCATTGAACCTGGGAGTTTAAAATAAAAATTCACAACCACTTCTTTTAATACTGAAGGTGAGAGACCCTCTCTTAAAGATAAATTAATAGCCTTTGCTATCAAATAAAAAGATTCTAACGTATTTTATGCTGCTTTTAATATAAAAAACATAGTGCCGCTTATGCAAATTGCAGCAGTTTTAAGGTAGTTTATCCTGTTTTTTACGTAAAAAACGTAGTGCCGGAAACTGGATGTCCTTTTATTTATTTATTTATTTATTATATTATATTATATTATACCCCGCCTTTTTTCCTGAAAGGAACCCAAGGCGGCTTACATAATCCTTCTCTCCATTTTATCCTCACAACAACCCTGTGAGGTTAGCTTAAGCTGAGAGTCAGTGACTGGCCCAAAGTCACCCAGTGAGTTTCATGGCTGAGCGGGGACTAGAACCCAGATCTCCTGAGTCCCAGTCAAACACTCTTACCACTACGCCACACTTGCAGGAAAAAAGGCAGGGTATAAATATAATTTTTTAAAAAAATAAAATTAAAAATGTTTTTCATCTGTACAGTCAAGATTTGATTGTTTTACTCAGTGTGGATAATTATGATGAAATCAGGCACACATGTGTGTAGTCTACCTAAGCAAGTTTGCTTAAGCACTGTTTGGCACTGCTACCTAAAAGGATATGGGAGCTATATATTGTGGCCAAAGTGCTATAGAAAAGCTTTGCACATTCTATCTGGAATTCTGCCACTTCCAATTAAACCTTCACAGACTATACGCTTCTCCCCATTTCAGTGCAATGCAGTTGTTTGCTATATTTAGCATGCAGCCTCCAGCATAACAGTAAAACTGATTGAGGAATGTTAAGTCAACCACACATGCAGACAACAATTTGCATTTAATGTACTGTAACCTCCATTGCACGATGGTACTGGAATGCCTGTTAATAATGAAAGGCCATATGTAATTGACTGGAGTATCTGATTGCTTGCCAGTTCCTTTGTTAGCAACTCATAGTTATGTTAAATTGATGTTTCTCGTTTCCTTGCAAATGGGATCATAAACCGATTCAAGGGACTGCCTACTGATTCTAGTTTGCCACTAGCATTTTCACAGAATCTCCACTGTAGGAGAGGAAAGTTACTGTGGCTTTGCTCTGATCTAAGAAAGAACTGCGTTTGCCCTCAAGTTGAGACAAATTTAAGATTAAAATACACCTTGGAACTTGGCTGAAATATCAGCTAAGAGTGTTGCATTGATGAAAAAGGCAGCAATGAAAGAGGCCTAGTCAACATCAGGAATTATTAAGTTTGGATTTCTTTGGAATGAATGAAGACTGCTGGGTTGGATCCAGCAGAAGCTCATTGTGCTGTAGTCCCATTGAAATCATTTTTAGCGGGTTGGCTCCAGATGTTAGTCATGAAATCAATGTCCCACTGAAATCAATGGGACTCTGATATATGAATCTATGAATCTATGATTGACTCATCCCATTGATGTCAATGGGACAAAAGCATGACTAACATCTGGATCCAACCCGCTGAAGACACAGCAGCAAGCACCATAATGTTCACATGTAAAGAAAAGGTACGTCCACATTTAGAACAGATGTTCATGTGCATCTTTCCAGGTGGGCTGAGCTACTTTTCTATATGTCTTACTACACGTTTTAGAGGCTTGCAGAAGCATGGAGGAAATCGCCCAGTTTGCACTGCAAGCTACTAAACATGAATGGCTTGCCTCATGGAGAGCTGCCATAATAGGTATATGAACCAGCCTCCATACAGATCTATTTGGTCTGCACCAGCTGGCCCCCAAAACTGGACATTATCCAATGAAATTAAGAGGACTGGGCATGTTAGCATGAAGAGAAGACAATATGCAAATACAGTGGGTATCAGTTGCTCTTTCAGTTTTCAAGAGACACAAACGCCAGCATTGCTCCCTTTCTTGCTGCATAGTCCTTAGTGGGCTTTCACTATTCAAGGAGAGATGAAATGGTAGCTCTCAATTCTTGAGTACAATTAATGTTATCTTTATTCAGACTCGCACCTGTTTACAGTTACCTACCACCTAGTAAACACTGAAGCATTTGTTTTCATTTATATTATTTCCTGAACTAGTCAGGTATTCTGTGCATGTGCAAATATTTCACCTCACTCCCACTCTGACACCACACAACTTCCTGGTGAAGTAGGCCTTCCTCAAACCCTGCCTGAGTGCCTGCATAGAGCTGCCCCTGAAGGGTTCCCAGGTCACAATGCTACAGTGACAGGAGAAGTCACAATCGCAGAATTCCTCTGACAGTTTAGCAATCCCATGCCCCCTTGGCCCCTATGTTCCACTTGCCCGGAGTTCACAGCCCTCCAGACCTGCCCATTTCTTTCCCGTCAATAGTGCACACCCCTTCCTGCTAGCAGACCCTCTGTATGCAGTTTTGCTCCAGTCCTACTTTGTCTGCGGCTTATCCTTTCTTCATCTCCATGTCTTCTCTGTTGATTGTTTCTTCGGGTGTCTGTTTTTTAGGTCACTGCCTACTTTGTCCCACTTCTTTTAGCCACCCTAGTCCCTTTCAGATATTTACCACATAGATAACAAATGTGCAAAGGTAGCGGTGGCATTGCAGTGGCAGGCTCTGCTCCCAAACGTACACACATTTGTCGCCACGACTGAAATGAGGCACCTCTCCAATGGGAAACCCAGAAAAGGTGTTCCCTTAAAATTCACACAAGAGCAGGCTGGCAACTATGAAGTGGTACCAGGACAAAGAGGATCTAAGGGGCAAGGGAGCACAGAGCCAAGGAGGCTGAAAGAAGGAGTGAGTCAGTATTATTACTGAAGAAACCAACTTAAAGGAAGGGTAGGTGGAGAATGAGACTTGAGGTATAGGGCACAGAAGATAGGAACAGAAACCAAACGTGGCTAACCAGAAACGGAGCTTTTAAGAAAACAGCAGTGCGTGTCAGATCTGGGAGCCCTGAATGCTATGGAAGAGGGAGAGAAGAGTGTTAGAGAGGTCCCTTTCAGATATTTACCACATGGATAATGAATGGGTTCCTTCCTTGCAGGAAAAAAAAGGTGGGGTATAAATTAAATAAAATAAAAAATATATATTTTCTTAATCTACAAATGCAAAATCCAGCTAAACTCCTGTGAACAATTTCCCATGCTGGTTTAATTGTTTCTTGCTATGTGAATTCTGGAAGGGCAAGAAAGACAAATCTACAACCTGATGACTTCCTGTGAAAACACATTGCTCTTGAAACGTTGATATATTCGTAGCATTGCATTTTTATTTTATTTTTACTTATCCCAATTAAGGTAACATGACAAGATTAGCATTATTTAAAATTTGCATTTCCACTTTGTAGCATTTCATCTGAGAAGTATCTTTTCATTTTGCTTGAGCAATGTTTTGTGATGAATAATAGTGCATACGAGCAGAACCTACATGCAGTATGCATGTTATATTAACTCATTTTGACAGCCATTTACTCAGTATTATATCTGAGAGAATCGGCCATGAATTGGAAAGTACTTAGTTCTAATCTTATCTCTGCCATGAATTCCCTGGGTCACCTCACATGGAATGCCAAACCATGGTTTGGCACTATGGGACTGAGCTCTGTGCATGCCCCTCCTGCTTCCCTTTGCCATTCCTGCTTCCTGCTTGGTTACTTTCTGGTTTGAAGAAAGCTTCCTGTTACATCTGAACCAGAAAAATCATCATCCACAGAAATGGAGCCACCACACTGAAGGCTCTTCTCCTGGTGGACTCCAGTCAGGCCAAAGGTCCATGAGGAACCACCAGGAGCAGGCCATCTGATGACCTCCAAACCAAGATTGCAAACTACAGTTTGAGCTTGGTATGCAGTCTTGGTAGGGGGAGAGGCAGGGACAAATCATAGTTTGTTTGTTCAACCAGGAAGTTGTTGGTGGTGGTGTTATTTACAGTATTTGTATACTGCTCCATATCTAAGTAGATTCAGATCGGTGAACAATAAAAAGATAAAAACAGATAAAAGAAACAAAAACAATACATTGAAAACAAAGTAATATTACAATGGTGGTTGGAGAGCAGAGAAGGCTTCCTGGAACAAGGAGGTCTTCAGCAGGTGCCCAAAGCAGCACAATGTTGGAGCCCGCCTGACCTCCAGAGGCAGGAGATCCACAGAAATGGAACCGCCACTGAAGGCTCTTCTCCTGGTGGACTCCAGTCAGGCCAAAGGTCCATGAGGAACCACCAGGAGCAGGCCATCTGATGACCTCAGCGGCCAAGCAGGTTGGTATGGGAGGAGGCGCTCTCTCAAGTAACCTACTCCCAAGCTGTTTTGGGCTTTGTACACAAGTACCAGAACCTTAAACTTGACCCTATAGCAAATAGGTAACCAGTGCAGTTCCTTCAGCAAAGGAGTTGCATGCTGGAAAGGGGCAGCTCCCGACAACAGCTGAGCTGCTGCATTCTGTACTAGGTACAGCTTCCGGAGCAGCCTTAAAGGCAGCCCCACATAGAGCACATTGCAGTAATCCAGTCTTGAGGTTACTAGCGCCTGTATCACTGTGGCCAATCTAACCCTGTCCAGGAGAGGCCGTAACTGGCGAACCAACAGAAGATGGTAAAAGGCACTCCAAGCCACCGCAGTCACTTGGGACTCCAGTGACAATGATGGATCTAGGAGTACCCCCAGACTACAAACCTGATCTTTCAATGGGAGTGGAACCCCATCCAGAACAGGCAATGAGCCTATCTCCTGGACTCGGGAACCACTCACCCATAGGGCTTTCATCTTGCTAGGATTCAGCCTCAGTTTATTGGCCCTCATCCAGCCCATCACTGAGTTCAGGCACTGATCCAGGACTTAAACAGCCTCTCCTGATTCAGTTGTCACAGGGAAATAGAGCTGTGTGTCATCAGCGTACTGATGACACTAGGCTCCAAATCCCCTAATGACTGTTCCCAGTGGCTTCATATAGACGTTAAATAAATTTGGGGAGAAGATGGTACCCTGTGGAACCCCACAGCACAATTGCCATGGGTCTGAGGAATAGTCACACAATCTTACTCTATGAAATCAACCCCGAAGTTAGGACCTGAACCACTGAAACACAGTGCCTCCAATGCCCAATCCACTGAGTCGAGGAGCACATGGACAGTGGTACTGAAAGTCACTGAGAGATCAAGTAGAATTAACAGGGTCATACTCCACTATCCTTCACTCGATAAAGGTCATCCATCAGGGCGACCAAGGCTGATTCAGTCCCATAACCAGGTCAAAACCCAGGCTGGAATGGGTCTAGATAATCAGTATCCTCCAAAAGTGCCTGCAGTTGCTTCGCCACAACCCTCTAAAAAACCTTCCCTAAGAAAGGGGTATTTGCAACTGGGCAGTAGTTATCAAATACCGTTGGGTTCAGGGTAGGTTTTTTTCAGGAGCGGTCACACTACTGCCTCCTTAAAGACAGCAGGAACCACCCCTTCACGTAGAGATGCCATACACCAGGAAGCAACTAACTACTTCCTGGTTGCTATAAACCAGGAAGTAACTAATTAACAGTGCAATTCTATACATATCTACTCAAACTAAGTCCCACTGAGTCCAGTGGGGCTTACTCCCAGATAAAAGGGTATAGCATTGTGGCTGAAATAACTAATTCAGGTGGAGCACACAATGTCATGCAATATTTATTTGACTTAAGAACATAAGAGCATAAGAAGAGCCATGCTGCATCAGACCAAAGGCCCATCCAGTCCAGCATTCTGTTCACACAGTGACCAACCAGCTGCCCTTGGGATCCCACAAGCAGGGCATGAGTGCAACAGCACCTTCCCACCCATGTTCCCCAGCAACTGGAGTACTTAGGCATACTGCCTCTGATACTGCAGGTAGCATATAGCCAATCAAGACTAGTAGCCATTGATAGCCTTCCCCTTCATGAATTTGTTGGATCCCCTTTTAAACGTTCAAATTGGTGGCCATCACTACATCTTGTGGAAGTGAATTCCGTAGTTTAACTATGCGTTGTGTGACGAAGTACTTCATCTGTCCTGATTCTCCCACAAATCAGCTTCATGGGATGACCCCAGGTTCCAGTATTATGAGAGAGGGAGAAAAATGTCTCCCTATCCACTCTCTCCACACCATGCGTAATGTTGTACACCTCTATCATGTCTCCCCTTACTTGCCTTTTTTCTAAGCTAAACAATCCCAGCTGCTGTAACCTTTCCTTATATGGGAGTTGATCCAGCCCCTTGATCATTTTAGTTGCCCCTTTCTGCACTTTTTCCAACTCTACAATATCCTTTTTTAGGTGCGGTGACCAGAACTGTATACAGTATTCTAAGTGCAGTCGCACTATAGATTTGTATAAGGGCGGCGGTATGATCTTGGCAGTTTTATTTTCAATTCCTTTCTTAATTATGCCTAACATGGAGTTTGCCTTTTTCACAGCAGCTGCACACTGGATTGACATTTTCATCGAGCTGTCCACCACTTTTTTGTTACATTTATATCCCCTCTGTCCATGTAAAATGCTCAAGGTGGCTGAGCATAAATGTGACCGGGTCCATTATGAGTGGCCTTTAGTAAACCCCTGCCATTGGAAAGATGGGAATAGTAATACTGGCCTGTCATACAGGTCTGGTGTAAGAATTTCTGAGATAATGAGTTTGAAGTGCTGTGATATATATGTGCTATATCAATTCCAAGGGTCCAATCCAACCCTTTCTCCACTTGTGCCATTACATGTACCAACCTATTGTAGGAGGGCTGGTGAGAGGGAAAGGGATTTGGCAGTGGAAGACTCTCATGTGTGGAACTGTACATTGTACAGTTCCACACATGAGAGTCTTCCTTAGAGGTGAAGGGGGAATGCAGCAAGAAAAGTTGATCAAGCATAAGCATTGTGAATTCTATATAGGTGTTGTTGTAACACCAAAAAATCAGTCTATTTCTGGTCCATGTCATTCTCAAATGTGTTCATCCATAAGGATGTTACAGTGTTACATCTCATTTCTGCATTAATCTGCAAAAAAATTTAAAACACATCTCCACAGTTTCACATTTAAGTTCGTATTTTACAATACTCATTTCTAAACATGTTTTCTCTCAAAATACACATGTTTACATATATTTTGATACATTTTTTGAGCTGAAAACTGCGTCGGAATATTTGGGAAATGTCAAAGCTGATGGGTAACTAAGTTCTCACCTGCACATCAGTCCAGGAGTTGCAGAATGCAGATCATATCCATTCATGTGGGAATGCGCAAACATTCAGTTTCTCAAGCATCCCTTGTAACACCGCTCTTATTGTCTAGAACTTTTACATTTCAAACTGTGTTCTGTCTCATGCATTCTAGACCAGAAATGGGCAACTTGTTCAGTGCAGATTTTACCATAATAACCTTGAGGACCAAATGAGGCCAAGATGCTGTTCATCCTTGCGCTCTAGAAACCCAATGGATAATCATGCAGCAACTGATTTCATAAAATCAAGGTTGATATCAACAATAATAATGTCCACAATAGCCATGAGGTAACAGCAGGGGCTACTATAACTATATATAGATATACACATTTATTTAATTAATTTATACAGCACCTTTCAACCAAAAAATGACACTGAAGGCAGATTATACACACATACACACACACACACACACACACATATTCACACAGAGAGCAAATGATCATTCTGACCAACTATATTTGAATATCTTGGATGAATTCACTCCCCTGGTCTCTTCACAGCTATTCTGTTCAGAGGTAAATTTATGGTGCATACTGCATATTGTCTGGAAACACAAAGATAGTCAAGTAGGAAATCATTCTTCCACCACAAGACTTAAATCCAGTATGGGAAGAGACTGATAATCCTGATTATAAATGTAATAATCCTCTGAAATATTTTTAAATGGCAAGCAAATCAAAAGGATGTAATTTTAGCTTATCAGCATCCGACAGCAGTGCTGTAGCTAAATTTAGCAGCAGCATCAATGCTAGTCATTCTAGAAGTCTAGCAGTATTTAAAGTTACTTATAGGACCTTGCAGCTGCCTTATGCTGGGAAAACTCTTTCTTGGAGAGTAAACTACTTTTGAAACTGCTTCGCCAACTTCATTAGAGGGACGTAATAGCTGTGAACCACTGAATACGGGAAGAAGTTAGTAGGATCACAAGCAAGGGTCCTAGCTAGAGTATCTATGTGTCCTACTTCACAGAGGGCAGTCCTCTATTTGGAGGGCTGCCCAGTTTAAAGATAACATCTGGTTTAAACTATAAAGAACCATAATTGCCATCAACAGTTAGCAGTATCACCTGGGCAGCAGACTGAGCAAACACTCAGGTCACCTGGTCAGAGTCTTCCCCACTGGGATGTATATCATGTATTTTCTTTCTATTATTATACTAGTCATTTCTAATTTTGCCTCTATACATATAAATTAGCATATGCACATTTTATGTACATCTCTTGTCCTCTTTTTTTGCGGATGCATTCTCTCTTTTTTTTTTGGCCATGTGTGCAAGTGACCACCTTAGTTCTACTAGCACTAGTGAAAAGGAAGAAAATCCCACTGATGGGACCTGACTCCAGTCCAAGAGGTGGCACAGTGGCAATTATAAGAACTATTGCATTCGTCCTTTCTTCTCTTCCACTCTAGTAGCAACAAAACCCATGAATGGTCCAAATCCTGCGAATAATAGTGTAACAAGTGCACAAACCCCACCTGTACTGGAAAAAGCAGGCTGGATCACACATACAGGTAAACCACAACTTCTCTGCACTTGGTTACTGTACACTTAAGCCCTGTTCACATCCTCCAAATGTGTTAACTGAATGCATGGAGAGGAGAGGCAGATCATGCCCACTGGATCTGTCCTGATGTACATGGGTACAGCAGTTGTGACGGAGGCAATCAGGGAGGGACCCCAATCACATGGACAGTCTAAATATGGACAGTTGCATACACATAGAGCTCCATTCATGCCTTCTACTGAATGTGAAGCGGCATGGGGCAGAGGCAGCAGCTGCACCCCCTTCTCCCCCTGCCTTTATATGTCAGGGATGTTGAAGAGTCCTTGGACTCGAGTCATGAGTTGAGTCACTAGTCTTTGGAGCCGAGTCTCGAGTCCGAGTCCGAGTCCTTGGTCCAAAATGGTGACTCACGAGTCATGAGTCACGAGTCACTCCCAAAGCTGACTCCACGAGTTCCTATTAAAATCAATGGGGTTTTTTTCCAACAAAATAAGGCTACTTCAGATGTGTGGCTTAAATAAATTCTAGGCACAAGTGTGCCTTTTTATTTCAAAACTCTGCAACTGATTTTGACAAGAACAGACCAGGCAGACAAACCCAAAATAAAAATAACCAGGCAGGCAGAGGAGGCAGGGAACCCCAAAGCAGGCAGGTAGAGGCGTTTGTCTTGGACAATTCAAACTGTGGAACTGGTTAAGAAGAGACCAGGCAGGCAGAGGAGGCTGGGAACCCCAAACAGGCAGGCAGAGGCAGCCAAACCCAAAATGTCTGAAAGGTTGCATTTTAGGAAAATGATTTTAAAAAATAAAATCTTCACAGGCAATCGCACTTCTCTCCACTCCTTCTGGCACAGCCCAGGGATGTTGAAGAGTCCTTGGTCTCGAGTCCCGAGTCGAGTCTCGAGTCCCATTATTAAAAATATTGGGACTCGAGTCCGAGTTGAGTCAGAGGGGGGACTCAGTCCGACTCACGAGTCAAATCCTGGAGTCCGAGTCCCCATCCCTGTTATATGTTCAGTGAACTGGTGGTTTTTAAGGTGTAAACAGAATTTTGTCATTTATGCCCACATCAATTCTGTCCCACGCCCCACCGATTCCCTTCTGCAAGCGGCGGCTCCCACCCATTCTATTGTGCAAGCAGGATCCACCGCTTACGCAAGGGAGATTTAGTGCTCCCTTATGTGAGCTCCGCCGACCTGCCTCCTTCCAGAAATGTGTGTTTCCACTCATTTCGGGTTGCTCTGGATGTGCTAAATCACCATTGCACAAGTGGTGGGGGCCACCTGCAGAACAGAATTGGTGGGGGAGTCCACACCCCACTGGATTCTGCCTCATGGACTGCAACTGATGCTATGCAGGTCATGCTCTAATGGGAGACTACCTGGGAACGATATGTTCCTCAGAGGAAGAGTAGACAGGGAGGGGAAAAAGCCCAGGAGGAATCGCTCCTCAGAGGAAGAGCAGAGGAAGAAGGGGGGGGGGAGGAGAAGAGCAGTAGCGGCAGCAACAGCAACAAAATTAAATGTATAGCCTGCCCTTCACTTTACAGTTCCAGAGTGGGGTTACATACATTACACATCATCAACAAAGCAATAAAAAAACCATTTAAAACCACCATCAAAAGCTCCGTTCATTCACATCATAATCCAAAACACTAATTCACTAGACAGCTTCACTACAGAGGGGAAACGACACCATCTCATGTCCTTCATCCACTTGCTGATGAAATGCATACAGTGAAGGCACCAGACACTCCTCCAGAACTTTGTGGCTACCAGAGAGAAGGCCCTTTCACGCACCGCTGCCCATGAACCGATGAGGATGAGGATGAGGATGATAGCATTTGTATACTCTAAGAGACAAGTCACATTCTTGGAGACTGTAGTAACATGAATGTATGTACAATATGTAAATGACAACAATCCACCATTATAAAACAGAAAAGGAGAAATGTAGAATAAAGCCTTCTTCGTACAAATGTTTCAATACGAAATATATCTGTTCCTTTACAGTAGGCCAACCCTGGAGCAATTGTCCCCTGAGATAAATATTCTTAGATAAGTAATTCTATCTGAAATCCCTACCATGTCAGGAAAGGTTTCTTGACTTCATTATAAGAATCTTCTCTATGATGTTAGAAGTAGCTGTCATCAAGGAGCAAGGCCTTACGTGATCTCTTCCAGTATAACTCCATTAAATAAGCTTGCATTCACTACTTCTTTCTATTGCTCCAGTAGTCCATCGTGTCTAAAAAGTCCATCATGTCTTTTTTAGATTATTATGTGTTCTTTCACATCTAAGTAGCTTTGAGTACATTTTAAAAATATTTAAAATAAATAAATATTAGGTGCTTTTGATTTGTTGGAAGCTGTTTTAATTGTTGTATTGGGTGCTTTATATACCGGTATATATATATATATATATATATATATCTGCAGCTTTTCATAATAAGCTTTTGTAGTATTTTACTATTTTAACTGATGGCTGTTTAGATACCTTGAATTCTTTTTAGGGAAAGGTGGGCTATAAAAAGAAAAATGGTAAAGGGAGCAATCCTATGGCCCCATGACATCATTGGCGGGGGGGGGGATGGGAAACTTCAGATTCCCAGATCCGAGGTCAAAAACAGTGCTCCGACCTCAGAGATGGAAATCCGCACTCCACCCCCTCCCTCCCCATCACAGCTGGCGTGGAAAGAAGCACACAGGCTGCCTCTCCAAGGTCAGGAACTCATCCTCGGAGATGGGGTAAAGGGGGTGTTCCAGTGGGCAGGGAGGGGAGAAGACTGCAGAGGTCAGGGTATGATGTATCCTGTGTCCTCTGCTGCCTCCTTCCCTCCCCCTCCAAAGCACCCCAGCCAGATAGCCACAGGCATCCCAACTGGATTGCACCCTGATATAAATAAATGAAATCTGGGGAAGGTAGGGTAAGGAGAGTTAGCTAGCTACCTCACTCTCTTGGTAGACAGAGAGAAAGAGATAAAAGAGTTTGTTTGTCTATATCCGTCTGTCTATCAGCCTGCCTTCCTGCTTCAGAGGCCACCGGCTCTGTGGACGCCATTCAGCTGCACGTTTTTACCATCAGACAAATTCAGAACAGTGAGCAACAGGAGGTCATTAATGGCTGGTGTGAAGAGTAGGCATGATTGGGCACCTGTCTATGCCCCAGCAGGGGCCCACTGACTGGAGTTGCTCCTCCTCTTTGCCATTGCAACTTGCTTGTTCACCTGTCTGGTCCAGACAATGGTAGTAGTGATAAGGAAGAGCAATAGATGCCACTGCCTGCTTGCTCACTGGCTCTCTGCTTGTCAGGCAAGCAAGTAGTAGCAATGATGAGAAAGAGAAGCAATGGCTGCTGCTGACAATGGCAGTGAGAAGGTAGTCTCACTGAGGGATGAGGCCCATTGAGAGTGTCTTGCCCACAGGTCCTCAAAAACCTGGAGCTGGCATTGAGGTCATTAAGCACATATACTAAAGCATGGAAGAGATCACATATCACTTCTATTGAAAACAGATTCTTAACTACACCATTTAATAACCTAAAATTTCTGGAAAGCTCACCTGAGATATCCAATCAAATATTTATAACTGCTCAGTTATGTTCATTTTCCTGATTTGTCATTATTGTTCTTGTTGTTTAAGGCTTTGAGCTACACTTCACAGCATCTGCATCATATCATACCACCCTCTGAAATGAAAAATGTATGGAAGGGAAACTGCCTCTAAGAACAATCCAAAGGATGAGCCAATATAAACAAATATTAAGATATTCCACAGAAGCAACAAGGCTTAACAAGTTATCAGTTGCTTCCATACTAGACAAGACCCAACATGATGCTTCCTTCATAGATTTCTCAATTCAACTTGAATCTGGTATTTTCTAATCAAGTGATCCATAAGACCTATTTCACATATGTTATTCCTACCCAGAGATTAGAATTACCACCTAAACTGAAAAACGTCCTAGTAATATTGGAACAAGCTAACAGAGTTGAAGTAAGGGTAGCAAAAATTTCTCTGTGGGATTTTGTGCACCCTAGGTTTGCCACCGTTTTTACCCTGAAATGAAAGGCAACACAAACTTTAAGGCATTAGAACTATCAGAGGCAATTCTCTTGCCCCATAACACGTGCAGCTGTGTGCGGGGAATGGGAAAGAGACAACACACCTGACCATGTTGGGCCAATGTAGGTATTAATGGGCGGAGCAGCCATGGCCGATATTAGGCTGGGCGGGCCCCACCCTCAGCCTCAGCCTCATTCACCTTCCACAGCTCCCTCCCTCCCTCCCTCCCTGTATTACAGTGTGGGCTCCTCTGGTTGCCCATTAAGGGGGCTGAGTAGGAATTTTGGCTCATTTCCCTGACTGGCCATAGAGGGAGATGTGCGTGTTTTGCCTACTCCATACTGTACCAGGGTCAGGGTGTTTCTTCTCTGGGCTCATGGTTAATTGGTTATTCAATTAAGTCACATTTGGCATGTAAGTGCGGGCTTAGGCAATGGATAGGGTTCAGTAAGCATCCATTGGCACCTTTTAGGTGATTGGCGATAATCTGAGGCTCCACGTTGACGGGTCCTGAGACTCAGTCTGGGAGCGATAAAGACCGCCATTGAGGCCTTCCTACTCACCCGCTTGTTGTCCCGCGACTCCGAGAGGAGGTGACACTGGGAAGGCCTCCCAGCACCATGTTGGTGTAAAACTGGGCAGTGGTGAGATGCAACGCTACCCTTCAATTTTGGATGCATCACCCAATGAGCAGCTGTACCGGCCGAAGGGCCGGCCTAGTTTAACCCGCACTCCATCCCTTTGCAGGTATTTGATTATCAATAAATGTGGCCAAATTTGAACTCCACAATTGTGTCTCGGCTCCTTATTTCCCCTTTACACCCGCAATACATTTGCTACAGGAAGAAAGTAACCAGTGAGGAAAGAGCGCATTCACCCCACTGCAAGCCATTGGACAAATGAGCTGCCACTCACCGGTAACTGTACACTGCAGTTTGGAGTTTCTTGCACCTTAATAGGCAGTGTCTTCTCCTAACAGCCACATCTACCTTGTTTCCTTAATAACTCCTCTATTGAAGTCTCTCAAGTTTATTGGCAAAGCAAGAAACCATTTATTGCTGTTAAAGTTTTATATCTCTCTGTAATTAAGCTGGATAGCAGAGTTTGAGCCAGTGTTCAAGGGTTTCCTATTGTATTGACACTGTTTAAAAATATATATGAGCCAGTTGTTAACAAGAAATGCCAAACAAAACAAACAAGAGCAGAGTGTGAGCTTTTATTTATTTATTTATTTAATTTATTATATTTATACCCCACCTTTTTTCCTGCAAGGAACACAAGGCAGCTTACATAATCCTCCTCTCCATTTTATCCTCACAACAACCCTGTGAGGTAGGTTAGGCTGAGAGTCAGTGACTGGCCCAAAGTCACCCAGTGAGCTTCGTGGCCGAGCGGGGACTAGAACCCGGATCTCCTGAGTCCCAGTCCCAGTCCAACACTCTCACCACTATGCTACACTGGCTCTTTCAGCTTATTATTATTTTCTTTCCTTTAGATTAACTGATGCAGAGTTTACACAGGTGCTCTAGTTCCAGTGCAGCTTCCTTTCATGGTAAAAAAAAAATCTCTTAAAGATGCTTTTGCAATGTCATCTTGCCTTGCAAGATCCAGTTTAAAATCCCCACTCGCCACTCTTTGATCACAAATACTTCTCTCTCTCTCTCTCTCTCTCTCTCTCTCTCACACACACACACACACACACACTTATATGCAGAATAAACTCACGACACACGTGCAAATGTAAAGCAAACACATCATAATAAAAGTGCATTAAAAGACTTCTCTTTGAAATATTATCTTGTTGGTTGACTGGGTATACCAAAATGTAACATTCAATTGCAGCCTGCTACTTCAGGGTCAAGTAGACAGTGTGATTACACCTGCAATCCTGAACTCATTTTGCCTGATTACTCTGCAATCAATTCCTCCACCACTCAAACAACAAAAGTTGTAGTTGCAGTAGTAGCAGTAATATTCTTTGCTTTGTTCACCTCTTCCAGCAAAACCATTGTTGCTTTTTTGTCAGCTCATGCATTCTGGTGCATTCCACTATAGAAAGGCTATGTGAGGTCTGGGAGCTGCAGCCAGCCCCGCCAAGGCTCACTCTTTTGCCCATGCAAAACAAACTGCTTGATTTCCCTTTCAGTCCCCATCATTCAAGCTCCAAGAAGGGTAACAATGCAATCCTATGCATGTCTAGTCATAAGAAATCTCCATTGAGTTCCGTGGGACTTAGTCACACCCAGATAAGTGTGTCTAGGATTGCAGCCACTGGTGTGGTAGAGCCTGGACTCACAGGGTTGAAGGCACCAGGACTTTTATTATAAACATAATATTATGTTTATCATAAATAATAAACATTATTATTATTATTATTATTATTATTATTAGCAGTAGTAGTACTACTACTAGTAGTAGTATATTGTCTTTCTAAACTGCCTTTCTGAACCCAACCAACGTGGCTTACAAAACATTCAGAAAATAAAAACTAAAACGATTAGGTTCAGACAGTGTCTTTTCACTAAATATTGCTGTGAAATGTAATAAAGTGCAACAGACAAACTAAAACCAAAATTTGAGGGGTTTACTCAGTCGTGTATCAACTGCAAACTGGATGCACAAAACCTTAGGGCAAAAAGAATAGAAAAGGTGTGGAGAGGGAATTCGCACACCATTGATTTTTCAGTGATTTGGGAAGGTGGGGTTACTGATTTTCCAAAATGTTTATTCAAGTGTAATTTCATGAACTGGACTGAACCTCCCTATTCTTTCTAAGAATAGTGAACCTCATGGAAGGGCGGGAGCTCAAAATGATGAAATCGGGTATATAAAAATCAAACAGAAACATTGATTGACGATTGATGTGCATTTTTTCAAGTTTGGACTTGCAAAGCCAGGTGGAGAATTTCTATATAAGATACACCAGCCTGACCCAACCTGACCCATACCAGGTGCTTTGGACAGCAACTCCCATCATCCCCAACCATCTGGCCATGCTGGCTGGGGGGGGTGACGGGAGTTGTACTCCAAAACATCAGGAGGAGGCCAGGTTGGGGAAAGCTAAGATACATTGAAATAAATCAGTTCCTATTTATGAACAACTTTTAATAGTCAGTTTCTTCACAGACAATTTGATATGAGAAAATCACCTGCAATATCTCCTTTCTGCATGAATTCAGGTAGGGCTGCCAACAAATTACTACAGTCCCTCTTTCCTCCTCCTCCTCTTCATTTATTGACATTTATTTAGCTCAGTTTGGTACTGTACAGAATAGAGAAGTTACTCCACCTTTTGCCGGAACAGTGAATACAATTTTACATTGTGAATTTATCAACAAGGGTAAATTCTTTCAGTGGATGGAGGTGTTTTGATGCAGTTGTATGAATGCTCTACCACATATCTAGATGGTGACTCACCATCCCCTTCTCAACCGTTAAAAGTATTTTCAAGACAGGATAAGCCACAACAGCACACACATCGGAGTGTTCACAAGTTTGGGCCCAACTCCGATACAGAAAACTTTCATAGAAACATGAACACAAATAGTTGTGTGTGAATGAGAACCACTGATTTCAGCAGAACTTACCCCACCCCTGACATGATGCATGTTACATAGTCCCACCCATACAGCATGATTGCCTGGTAGTGAGGGTTCCAGCTCGTGAGGGGCCTTCACACACACAACTGTAAACATGAAGGCCCTTCCCCTATAGGTATTCATTCTGTATGTATGGATATTAGGGGTGGGACTATGGAACATGTGTCACGTCAGGGGGCAGGGCTACTTGGCATTGCCCTGCTTGTGAGGTGAGTTTCCATTTTATATAATGCATGAGGTTTGCTAAATAAGGCTTGTTTATGTCTGAAGTAACTAAAGAGGCCTGCACTTACTCAAATGCAATAGTCTAGACTGTAGAATGGATGAGAATGACCAGCCTCATTAAATAGAGAAAAATGCAGGGTGGAGCCTGTATACTGGGGGTGCAAAACCTCAGGCCTGTGGGCCTAATCTCGCTGCCCAAGGGGCTTCAGTCCCACCCACCACTGCAATGCTGCCCCCAAGAGTTCCTCCAAAATGGAATTCGGCCCTTGGGCTGAAAGAGGTTCTGCACTTCTGCTGTATACAGAGACCTTCCAAGACAGTGCGGCATTTCCAAGACAGTGCGGCATTTTCTGGGCTACATTAATTTAATTCTTGTAGCTACCAGGGATGTTGAAGAGTCCTTGGTTTTGAGTCACGAGTCGAGTCACGGGTCCTTGGACCCGAGTCTTGAGTCCGAGTCCGAGTTCTTGGTCCAAAATAGTGACTCCCGAGTCCCGAGTCCCGAGTCATTCCCAAAGCTGACTCCATGAGTCCCTATTAAAATCAATGGGGGTTTTCCCCAACAAAATAAGGCTACTTCAGATGTGTGGCTTAAATAAATTCTAGGCACAAGTGTGCCTTTTTATTTCAAAACTCTGCCACTGATTTTGGCAAGAACAGACCAGGCAGACAAACCCAAAATAACCAGGCAGGCAAAGGAGGCAGGGAACCCCAAAGCAGGCAGGCAGAGGCCTTTGTCTTGGACAATTCAACTGTTGAACTGGTCAAGAAGAGACCAGGCAGGCAGAGGAGGCTGGGAACCCCAAACAGGCAGGCAGAGGCAGCCAAACCCAAAATGTCTGAAAGGTTGCATTTTAGGAAAATGATTTTAAAAAATAAACTTGCTGTACTTCCTAAAACCTATCCATGCATTTGCATTTGAGGAACACAATTTTTTCTAAATGGTTGCCCCCCCTCCCCATTCTGGAATGGTGAGGTTTCATCACAATTTCACCCTCACTCTTCGCCGGCAATCACACTCCTCTCCACTCCTTCTGGCACAGCTCAGGGATGTTGAAGAGTCCTTGGTCTCGAGTCCCGAGTCAAGTCTCGAGTCCCATTAAAAATATTGGGACTCGAGTCCGAGTCGAGTCAGAGGGGGGACTCAGTCCGACTCACGAGTCGAGTCCCCGAGTCCGAGTCCCCATCCCTGTAGCTACTAGTTTGATAAGAGGAGGGTACCACAGTCCTAATGGGATATGGGTCAAGGTGCCAAGGAGATATTTCTTTACGCTTATTTCCCAGGAATCCCAGGCCTGAAATCAGCTACTTTGGCTGGAAATGTATCTATTCAGACTTTTAACTACTGAATGTCATGTGCTTAAAAATAGAGCGAGAAATAGCAGTGAGAGTGCAAATTAGTTTTTAGCCTCTAAATATAATTCTCACCCCCCAAAAAAACCACCCTTCCACAATAGGAAATTCACACTTCTATTATAGTCCTAGAGGTCAGAGCCAATATCATTATGCAGTTCTTGTAAGTCCTAAACCAAGATTAGCTTTCCACTTACCACTTACTCCAGGGCACTCCCAATTATTAAAAGGTCATTTATTTTAATAGCGCTTTAAAAATTGCGGAAACACACATTTTTGATGCAAACAGTAATGCAAATAAAGGAACAGGCTACAGGTTGCTGGAGCAGCTATCCCTAGAGATGGTGGAAGGTACTAGTGAAAAGCCTTCTACGTGAGGCTGCCCTTGAAGACCACTTGGAAACTTCAGTTGGTGCAGAATGCTGCTGCCAAAATTCTGACCAGGACTAAATTCAGGCTGATCATGTGACTGCTTTATCGCATCAACTGCACTGGCTACTGGCTCATTTCTGGATGCAATTCAAGATGTTGGTTTCAGGGATGTTGAAGAGTCCTTGGTTTCGAGTCACGAGTCGAGTCACGAGTCTTTGGACCTGAGTCCGAGTCCGAGTCCTTGGTCCAAAATGGTGACTCCACGAGTCCCTATTAAAATCAATGGGGGGTTTTCCCGAACAAAATAAGGCTACTTCAGTGTGGCTTAAATAAATTCTAGGCACAAGTGTGCCTTTTTATTTCAAAACTCTGCAACTGATTTTGGAAAGAACAGACCAGGCAGACAAACCCAAAATAACCAGACAGGCAGAGGAGGCAGGGAACCCCAAAACAGGCAGGCAGAGAGGCCTTTGTCTTGGACAATTCAAACTGTGGAACTGGTTAAGAAGAGACCAGGCAGGCAGAGGAGGCTGGGAACCCCAAACAGGCAGGCAGAGGCCTTTGTCTTGGACAATTCAAACTGTGGAACTGGTTAAGAAGAGACCAGGCAGGCAGAGGAGGCTGGGAACCCCAAACAGGCAGGCAGAGGCCTTTGTCTTGGACAATTCAAACTGTGGAAGTGGTTAAGAAGAGACCAGGCAGGCAGAGGAGGCAGGGAACCCCAAACAGGCAGGCAGAGGCCTTTGTCTTGGACAATTCAAACTGTGGAACTGGTTAAGAAGAGACCAGGCAGGCAGAGGAGGCAGGGAACCCCAAACAGGCAGGCAGAGGCAGCCAAACCCAAAATGTCTGAAAGGTTGCATTTTAGGAAAATGATTTTAAAAAATAAACTTGCTGTACTTCTTAAAACCTATCCATGTTGCATTTGAGGAACACAATTTTGGAACACGAGTCCTTGGTCTCGAGTCCCGAGTCGAGTCTCGAGTCCCATTAAAAATATTGGGACTCGAGTCTGGCTCGAGTCAGAGGGGGGACTCAGTCCGACTCACGAGTCGAGTCCTGGAGTCCGAGTCCCCATCCCTGGTTATTATAGACCCATTAAACCAGTACAATCTTCAGGGGAGGCTCTGTTATCTGTGCCACATACTGCAAAGTCTGATGTGGCAGCAACATGGCAATGGGCCTTCTCTGTGATGTGATGGAACCCTCCCTCTGGAATGAACTCCCCTCTGGCTGCAATGTGCCAGGCTCCAACTATCATTTGCGTTTGACAATGATTAAAAACTTACTTGTTTACCCTGTCTTTACCCGACTATCAACTGTCTAAAGGCACAATCCTATGCATGCATGAAAACAGAAAAAAGTCTTACAGCTCCCAGCATTCCCCAGCCAGCACTGCTGGCTGGGGAATGCTGGGAGTTGGATGACATTTTTCTGTATATAAACATGCATAGGAATGCACCTTAAATGTCACTGTGCTTTTATACTGATGTATCATTTGTTTTATACTTTCTTTCTTGTACTCCACTTTCAGATTTTTAAAGGGGGAAGTGGTATATAAATATTTTAAAATAAAATAAATGCATACATTATTACCTTTAAAGCCCGAAGGGTGCAATCCTATGGCCACTAGACAGAGTCTAGACGGCCATAGGAGAGGTCGGAGTCCCAGCAGCTCCGACCTCGGAAACACACTCCGCAGTCGGCGCTGGAACTCTGACCTCAGAGCACCCTCCCTCCGCCCTTGCAGCCAGCACAGAAAGAACTGCTCTGGCTGCGGCTCCAAGGTCGTAAGAGCAACCTCGGAGATGGAGGTTTGTGGGTGGGGAGGGGAGGAGCAAGGCTCTGCCAGGATACGATGTATCCTGGCGGCACCTCAGCCTCTCCACACATGCCGGGGGGGGGGGAGAGAGGAGAGATTCAGCTGTCTAAGTCTTTCACAGGGAGGGAGGAGTGCAGAGGCGACCTTCGCCACCGCGCTTCTTCTGCCTTCCACTGGATGCCCGCCGTAACCCGCTGAGTTCAGAGGGTTATGGGCAGCCACATTGGATTGCTCTGTAAAGGGCTTGGGGATAAGCAACTTGAGGGGCCATTTTCTTCCATGTTCATCTGCTCCTCTCTTAAGAACAGCTGATACAGACCTCATGCACTTACCAACCAAGGCCTTTTGAGGTACACTTGGCGATAGCAACACGTGAGGGAGCAATGCCCCAGCTGTGGAACTCCCTGCTCCAAGAACTTAGTTTATCTTTGTGTTTAGTAGGGGTATTTTTGCAAGTAATTGAAGACTCTTCTCTTTCAGCAAGCTTTCCATGCTATACTTTATTTGTTTATTACATTTATATACCTCCTTTTTTCCTCTTGCAAGCAATCCTTGGGGGATGACATGATCCCCTTCCAATTCTATGATCTATAATAATAATAATAAATTTTTATTTCTTACCCACCTCTCCATCTAGATCGAGGCGGGGAACAGCAGAAAACACAAAACACACAAACTAATGAAACACAACACATACTATTAAAACATCATAAAATATCTTTAAAACATCTTTAAAACATCTTAAAGGCATCCTAAAATTCCACCGGATAGAATAATAATAAATTTTTGAATCTATGAATCTTCCTCCTCCTCCCAATTTTATCCTCACAACAACCCTGAGAGGTAGGATAGGCTGAGACTCACCGAAGACTTGCCATAGTTCCCTGAATTCCATCTCAAAGTTCGTTCCGACTTGTTGAGTCTGTATCAGATTGTGAGCTTTATTTTTTTATTTTTTTCATGAAAATCTGTCCGTGTGCATTTTTTCCAGATGTACGCATCAATTGTGCACATCTTTGAAATATACACATTCTTTTCCCATTGATTTGTGCACATTTTCCAAAAGTACACATTTTTTTAATGTGCATTTTTCAAATGCACGTATGCTGGCAAACGCATTGCGTCCAAGTCCATGTTCAGCCTGGAAACATGGAGAACTGGATAAATCCTGATCAAAACCGAAGTGAAACCAATTTTTCATAGATCCCTAGCTGAGACTTGCCCAAAGTCACCCAGCGAGCTTCATTGCCAAGAGGGGACTAGAACCCGGATCTCCCAAGTCCCAGTCCATTCAGATATAAAAACTGTTTCATGTTAACATTTTTTTCCTGTTAACGTTTAAACGTTGTTATTTGAAACTCTGTGGTCTCTTTCCTTGCTGAGTGACCCACCCCATGTCTAATAGCCAACCCGCTCATAGGGATGTGCAAATCAGCAGAACTCAAGCCCCCTGATGTTCTCTGAATTCCGTCTTGAAACTTGTTTCAACTCAAGTCCATATCAGATTGGGAGCTTTGTTTTTGTTTTTGTTTTCATGTGAAAATCCATGCATATTTTCATGCATATTTTTCCAAATGTACACATCATTTGGAAATGATGCGCCTCATTGAAATGTACACATTCTTCTTCCCATTGATGAAAGCATGTTTGTGCGCATTTTTCAGAAGTATGCATTTTTTTTCATGCACATTTTTCAAATGTACGCATGCCATCAAACACATTTTGGGGGGGGTGTCTGCGAATCACATCGCAAGCTCAGAAATATACGGACTTTGACCACAGATAGCATCTGAGTCCATGTTCGGTCTGGAAGGTGTGAACTGGGCAAATCCTGTTCAAAAATGAAGTGAAACTAATTTCTCATACATCCCTAAAAGACAATACTTGAGACCCAAGGAGTTCTAAGGCTGGTTTGGTGGAGGCAGCCAGAGGGGAAAATATATATATTTTTGACCTGGTTGCAGCGGAAAAGGCCAAAGGAAGGAAAAGGCAAAAAGGAGTTAGACACAGTACTTTGCCTGGGTTTCCTTCCACACATGGAACAGGGCATCACTAATCCATGACAAAAGCCTTCTGAGATCCCATAAAAGTTTTCTTGAATCCCATAGAAGACTTCTCAAGTCCAACATTGTGTTCGGAAGCACAGAAGAAGCTTTTTCATTGAGATGAACAATCGGTGACTTGGGCTAATGATTTGCATATTGCTGCAGTGCTACTTATTGTTTGCAAGTTTTTATTGTTAGCAATTTTGCAATATTTTGATTGTAAGCTGTCTTGATTTTGTATAAAGAAAGGCAACAGGAAATTTTTAACTGAATACATCAGCAGATCATTACTAATAGTGTTTTGTTTTGGTTTTTTTAATGCATGAATAAAGCTAATTTGTCTTAAATTGTTAACAGGGTAATAAGAGAGAAACCAGTTGTTACTTTTGTAAATACAATGCAGATGGTTACTAGCTGGTGTGCATAATCTTTCATAGATAATAGAATTGCCTCTAGCCAGTTAATGTTCAGAACATGCTGTTCCTTTTGTCAACATTTTGTGTTCCCTAGAGAAAACGAAATGAGATCTGTCTTTTTGGTTTGTGCTGATCAATGTATGGGCACACTCCTCATATGGACAAAAATGAAGTCCTTTGGCTGGATTTGATTCTTGGCTAACAGAGGCTTTGATGGGATCATGCCAACCCCTATATGTGCATGGAGATGGTGCATGAACTGGATCTGCACAATGAACTCTAACTTCTTGTAAAAGTTCTCATGCTTCTACCCATGCTTCTTGCTGTACAACAGCTGATTCTTACCCTTGGTACATACTTGCACATTACAGAAACCTAGCAAACAAGTGCAGATGACGATTCTGGGGATAATCACCACATGGGGAAGAAGTGGGCTCATGTCCATGGCCACACCCGTGACCTCTAGGCATTGATCAGTTATTCTGCATGGAGCCTATGCATACAAGTTGTACGCATGTAGACTGTGTGGGACAAAAGAGCCAATGCAGAACAAGCAACAGGCGAATCACATTCCCCCACCCAACCCCTTAGATTTCATAAATTCATAGATCATAGAGTTGGAAGGGGTCTACAAGGCCATCGAGTCCAACCCCCTGCTCAATGCAGGAAACTAGAGGAGGGGGTCTCCCATCCAAGTCATAACCAGGCCTGACCCTGCTTAGCTTTCCACGCTCAGACAAGCTGAGCCAGCGTAAGCCACATGCCTTCACTTCTGTGCCATTTCAGGCCATGAGTCCTGTTCAGTATGGAAATCAGCCCAGTTAAGGGTTCTTGCACATCCAGATTCTCAGGGATACAATCAACAAGCAAGGGTTCAGCTCCAACAGGCAAGGTCAGGCACAGCAGGGATCAAGTTCCAGAATGGTCAACACAGGGGAGCATCCAGCAGCAAGGTCAGATACCAGTTAGAGAAAACAATGAATGGATAGCACCACAGAGGGCCAAAGGCTGGGAGTCAGGCAAGCTCAGCTTGTTTGCATGTTGCTCCAACAAGTAGCAGACTCAGACTGAGCATTAAATAGGACTTGAGTTTCATAGAGGCTGCTAAGCTCCTCTCACAGAATGCATGAAGACTTATCCTTTAAAGGGGCAATGCTTGCTTTTAAAGCCTTTGATGGCAAAGGCATGGAGGCAAGTGGGTTAAGGCAGTGGCTTCAGAACTAGCATCCTCAGAATCTGAGGATGGCAGTGTGACCTCCTCCAGAAGCAGGGGTCTGGTTCCAGGGGCTCTTCTGGGACTGAGGACCCTGAGTCAAGAGGGCTGTTGATGAGTGATTCCCATCTTCTGGGTCTGAGAGGTCGATCTCAGAGGCTTCTCCTCCTGAGGAGTGGGAGTCAGTACCCTGGGTCATGATACTTCCCTTCATTGATTCTCCCCAGAATTGTCATCTGAACAGGACTAAAGACAAGATGGTCATAGATTCTTGGAGATCAAAGTGAGGGGACTGAAGATTCATTTCTATTTCATAGTTTCTCTTTGGTCCCTGCCTGAGCCTGGCCTTTAAAACTGTACTGGACATCTCTTGGGGCAGTTTTACACAATATAGGAAGCACCAAAAAGCCAAAGCATGACTGGCTCACAGATCCACTTATGAACCTGGGGTAATATGCGAAGGGGGAGTTCAGCTCACACATCTGTGCTGTTGGGAGCTATCTTTCTGTAATCTCTTTTGTATGTTATCCATGGTGTGGGTTTTCAGAAGTGAGGGAAACAAGTGCCTTTCACCTCCTTTCATCTCCAGCAGCTATGCATAAAGCCATTGTTTGAGAGCCATTAAAGACCCTCTCCAAGGAATAGAAGAAAATGTTCCCCAAGCCTGAGTATTTTCTCCTTTTCTCCTTCCTTTTGTATTATCTGTTAGGAGAACCTCCTCCATCCATTAGTTAAGTCCCTATTGATCAGCACATCATTAGTCATCAGAAGAACACATCCACAGCAATTCATAAATTCAGCTTCAGAGATTACAGTTCCTGTTTAGTCATTTAGACTGAAGCCTCCCACAGCTTCTGCTGTTGTAACTGCAGCATGGCCACTTACATAAATGACTTTGTCTTCATTACTGGTACAGCTCTGATACAGACGCAGTTCCTGTTATGTAACATGTTGTGTGTGTTCTTTCTGGTAAATTAAAAACTATGGCTCTTCTCCCAGCTATCTGTTTTCTTTTTTATGCAGTGCAAGGCTGAAAGACCAGAAAATCATCTTGCTTAACACAGTGCAAAGATATGGATCTTCCGACGTTCCAGACCCATCAACAAAGCAGTCCAGGAGAGCCGGATTATAACTGACCACAGACAGCAAGAGAGACTAAGGCAGTGTTCTCCATCCTTGGGTCCCCAGATGTTTTTGGCCTACAACTCCCAGCATGCCCCAGCCAGCTGCGCTGGCTGGGGCATGCTGGGAGTTGTAGGCCAAAAACATCTGGGGACCCAAGGATGGAGAACACTGGACTAAGGTGTACTATGGACAGAGTCTGACAAAATGTGTATTCCCAGCCCCAGCCCCACCAAAGTTCAGGGGGGGTTTTTTTTGCTAGCAATTGACTCAGCATCAAAATTATACATTACACTGTGTGTAATGCAAGCCCGACACCCCGATGCTCCCCAATCTTCTACAGAGTGCCCTCAGAAGATAATACTAAGCAGAGAACAGGCAGGGGAAGGGTTGTTGCGTAACCCTTTCACCTGTGATTTTTCTCGCAGCTGCTTTTCCCAGTCAGCAAATCACAGACCCGGAGGAAAACCTGGGGTGGACACAAGTCCAGAACACTGGTGGCAGGGGTAGGGCAGGGGAAAGCTGCAGAAAGGGAGTTGGGGTGGGGGGGGAGTCACTGGCATTGGGGAATATTAAAATAACTCTTTCCCTCTCACACTTTCTTCATGAAAAATGCCCCCTCCCAAGGGCATCTTGCAATGGAGAAGAGAGCTTACAGCTAACACTACACGTGGCTGCAGTGTCATGTGTAGTCTGGCTTTCCAACTCACCTGACCTGAGCAAAGGGAGGTGGAGATTTCTTCCTCTGCATATATAAAGAAGCTCAAGGTCACTGCATGGAACTGAAGGAAACACTGATTTCCCACCCACCCCTAACACTTGATAGTGGAAGGGGAGGGGAGAAAACATGTGATTCTTTTCAGGAAAGAATTCTGATCTATAACAAATAGGTGAAGCTAAAATGTTACATTCATTGCATAGCATGTAGTAGTGGATAATCTCTCTTCTTTTTATTCTAGAGCTGCCAGTGGAGATTTTTTTTAAAAAAAAAACTGCGGGGGGGGGGTTAAGGGGAAATGGTGTGGGGTGGTATAATCCTCCTCTCCCACTGCGTGGTGCTTCCAATCAAAATCGAGGCCATGCACCCTTATTCTAGAGGGGCGGGGGAGATTATTCTCAGCTACACACTACACATTTAATGTAAAGTGCAGTTTGACCCTAAGTAGCCAGGACTCAGACTCTTCTTGCAAGAGTAACTCTATGGGGATTTTTGATGCAAGCAAATGAGACAAAAAAGCTGCACCTCACCTTATCAAAAGTCATCTGATAACTGAATTGAACCTGGGACCTTCTGTATGCAAAGCAGGAGCTCCACCACTGAACTATGGCTACTCCCCCGTTCGGAACCCATGTCCCTTGTCTTGCAAGGAACTCCTGCCCATTGCAGGGGATACTGGGGCATGTTCTAAGGAACACACTGAGTTCAACTGAGGCACTGGCAAGACCCCCTTGGCCCTTATCATGACGTGACCTGACATGAACTGAGAGTGATCAGGGCCAGCCCTACCATTAGGCAGGGAGAGGCAGCCACCTCAGGCAGCTGATTGTATGTGTCAGGAAATTGTTGGTTATTTTAATGTTTAATTACTGTATGATTACTGACAGGGAGAGGGAGAGGAACTTCTGGGTTTTGAGTATTATGCGCCTTGACTTGTGTAGTGAGGGGAGGTGCAGCATCTGCTGCTCTGCACCAGGCAGCAAAATGTCTTGGACTGGCCCTGAGTAAGCTCTTGAACACATTCAACACTCTCTTGAAGCTGCACATTCCACAAGTCAAAATATCTTTATTTGGAAAGGATTCAGCTGTGGTTCTCCAGGTGGATCAAGCTGGTTGGTTGGTAGGCGATCACTCGTGACCAAATAAGATTGTGGTGATCCAGGTGGATCACCACAAAGCTGATCACTACAAATTTCCCCATGTGCATTCATCCATCCCACAAATGAAGTAGAAGTGGCTACCATAAGGTGCTTAGTTACCTGAAACCATCCTGAATAGAAGATCATCATGCAGCAAATTAGTTTTATGCAAGCCAGCAAACCCCAATCTTCAGTCGCTTAAAGCCATTGGCAGATGCTAGATCTGGCCTGCACAATAGCTCTATGCAGGCATTTGCCTGCTCACGTGTAGGGCAAAAGTGTGGAGGGGATATGGGTGTGCACGTAAGTCCCAAGCTCAATGGCCCTGCCTGCCCAGCTACCAGTTAGACCTTAGCACACTGAGCGCGGAGATCTGTATAGGGCTCAGGAAGCACATTCCGCTCAACACACTTACAGAGCTTCCACGATCATTAATCCTGCCTTATCAAGATTTTCTGATCATGG
Source organism: Shinisaurus crocodilurus (assembly GCA_021292165.1). Taxonomy (NCBI): domain Eukaryota; kingdom Metazoa; phylum Chordata; class Lepidosauria; order Squamata; family Shinisauridae; genus Shinisaurus; species Shinisaurus crocodilurus. The sequence goes on from CM037879.1 coordinate 209,744,698, forward strand.
AATTTCTGTAAGTGCATTCAGCTGAACACACTTACAGAGCCCTTTGCAGCCCAGCCCTTCATGCTCAACGCATAAAGATCTAAGTGACAGCTGGGTGCCTTCCTTTTGTAATCCCATACAGACATCAAAACCAGGAAGCTTACTGAGGCCATGGTGGGCCACCATTCACAGCTGTGTTTACCTTGGTGGGTTACAAGTTGCATAGATCTGGACTGATCACTCAGGAAATTTCCAGGCTTTTAGAATATGGTTAAGACAAATCACTTAGTTGCACTGCAGCTCCATGATTTTGCAAGCATGAAGATCACCTTTCCCTCAATTACCACTTCCCTATTTGATCTATATAAAGTTAACTACAATCACAAATTGACTAAGAATGCAATCCTGTGGCTCCTAAGCAGAGTCTAGATGGCCATAGGATTGGTCGCAGTCCCAGCTCTCTGACCTCTGAGGTCGGAGCTGGGACTCCGACCGACCTTGGAGAGCCCTCCCTCCGCCCTCGCAGCTGGAAAGAACTGCACTGGCTGCGGCTCTGAGGTCAGGACGACGACCTTGGAGCCGGAGGTTTGTGGGCATTCCGGGGGATGGGGAGGTGAGGTGAGAGGCTCCACCATTACACTTAGTATCCAGGCGGCACCTCAGCCTGTCCTCCTCACGCGTCTAGGAAAAGACTTAGATGGCCGAAATCGGCCATCTAAGTCTTTTGCAGGGCGGGAGAGTGTGGGGGTGACCTTCACCTCTGTGCTTCTTCTGCCCTCGATAGGATGCCCATAATCCTCCAAGTTCAAGAGTTATGGGCAGCCACATTGGATTGTGCTGCCCAAGACTTTCCACGCAATCTTGTAATTTCTGCATCAAGATGCTATTCTATTCAAAACCAGTTAGCTTTGTTGTTGTTGTTATCTGTCAAGCACCACAGTTGTCTTCCAGCTTCCTCTTCTCAAGGTTGTTGATGCTAAAAAAAGAAAGAAAGAAAGAAAGAAACAGTCTCATCACATAGCTAATTATAGTATCTGCAGAATTGAAGAGGCTGCTTCAAACAGAATTTTTATAAAGCAAGACCAAGGGATCATCTAAAAGTACAAACACTGAACATTGCCCATTGTGATTACTTCCCATCAAAAACAAATATTCAGCACTACCATTTGCCAAAGCCTTGAGAATTAAAGTCACTGTGCATCCTAATGTAGACAGTTAGACTAAGGATGTGATATGAATATTAGGTAGGTGACATATGGAATCTACTGACTTTCATAGCAATAAACAACAAGTGGGGCCTGCAACAGAAGGTTGCAAAGTGGAGTGTTCCTAATCAAGATTCCAGCCAGGCCATGTCCTTTTCTAGGATACTCCATTCCATTTCTCCCTCCCCTCCTGGTTCTTAGTTCCCCGCCCCCTCCAACAGTCAATCAGCATTCCGTGCCCACTAAGTATGTGCAGTCATTGAGTAGTTTTTGAATTCCTTCCAATATTGGCCCCCCGGGGGGGGAGGTGTTTCTAAATATTTTAAATACTTCTGCAAAGCCTGCTGATACCTCCCTCTTGTGCACAGACAGTGCCATTTTGGCTACATAAGGCTCGGCACTCAGAGAATGAGTTCGCTCTTAGAATATAGGCTTTAGTAGGTCAGGAGCCCCAACCTTTTGGGACCTGTGGGCACATTTGGGAATTTGAGAAACTGCTGTGGGCGCCACCACAAAATGGCTCCCATGGAGGATGTGTCTAGCCACTTAATGGCTGCAGTGGGGGCCTGGCTAGTCAAAAGAGGTGTGTGGGGGGGAGAAATAGTGAGGCTAGAGGCTGGGAGGGAGGGGAAAACAGCAGGGCAATGGGGTAGAGGGGAGAGAAAAGGTGAGGCTAGGAGTGGGAGAAACAAGGTAAAGAGATGGAACAGAGAGAAATAGTGGCACTCGAGGCTGGGAGTGGAGAGAAACGGCAAGATAAAGGGGTGAGTGGAAGAAAAAGAGCAAGGCTAGGAGCTAGGAAGGGAGAGAAAGAAGGTGGCTAGGGATGGGGAATGGAGAGAAATAGTAAGGAAAGGGGTTGAGTGAAGAGAAAGCTAGAGGCTGTGAGTAGAGAGACAGAGAGAGAGAAAGCAAAGGGGAAAGGACTGCGGGGATGGTAAGACCAGGAAACAACTTTCCTTTTCTTCCTGCCTGCTGAATAGCTGATCAGTGGCAGGTCCAGGAACAGAAAGAGATAAGAAACCTTGGTGAACAGCCCACAGTTCACAACTCAACAACAAACCATGGGTTCTCTTTGTGGGTTGTTTGTGGTTAACAAGCCATGGCTTATTAGTGCAGCTGGGTTCAGATGACATGATAACCCACATTTCAACAACAACCCACAGTTCAATAACAACCCACACTCAACCCATACTCAACCCTTGGGTTATTGTGTTGACTGAACCCAGTCAATAAATTAAGAAAGTCTCTAATCCCCTCTGCCCAATGTTGCAGTGAATGCTGTTCATTTGTGCCTTAGTAGAACATCCAAGAGATGTGTCAGAAGGGTTAAAAAAAAAAACAGATTCTGAACCAGGAATCACATTGGCTAGAGAAGGCAGAAGAAAACTGCTAAATCTCATAGGTGATGTGAGTTCCTTCTTTGGCATTGAGCCAGCCATGGTTGGATTTATCCTCATATCAGTTGGGAATCTGAAAGCAATTGGTCTGGAGTAGGAATGTCAGAGAAATCCACAACGGATTCAAATCAGTTCAATTTTCTATGAATCTGACCCACAGATTCTGCAGCAGACCAGCTTTTTCTGAGTCACGCAGATTCTGCGGACTTATGGACCAATTTCTTAGTTCCTGGAATCATATGCAAATTTAGTTGTACAAAAATACAGGGGGGGGGGGGACACCGAGCAAAAATATGCATTTTCTCTCATCATGAAAATGCAGATTCTGGGTGAAGTTCTGCATTTTCCAAGGTTATTTTTTCATTTTTGGAGAAATTTGTGCAAATTCGCATAAAGTAATGTGCATTAGCACTAATATATGAATGTGATATGAATGTGCACATTTGCACAAGTTGAATGAAATTCTCCTACAAAAAATCCAATTCCGTCAATGAGCAGACAACGGAATGAAAGACTCCTTACAATCCATGAAACACAGATGGAACGGATTTAACAAAATCTGTACATCCCTATTAATCTGAAGGCCAGTCAGGAGCACCTGAGGGCTCTCCAAGATCTCTGAACTCTTATTGAATTCTGGTAACTGATTCGTACATTACATAACTGGTGTGGGAAGAAACCAGAAGGAAGCAGCTCCCATCCCACTATGGGTAATGCATGAACTGGTCCTGGGTCATGCACCAATTCTGTCTTTTATTTATTTGCTATATTTATGTCCCATCTTTTTTCAGGGATGGAACTCGAACATCATGTTCCCAAGTGGCTTCCCATTCTGACCATGACCAGGCTCAGACCTGCTTAGCTTCAGGATGGTTGCTGCATCAGTGGCTTCAGACTATAACCTGGGACCATAGCATTACTCAGGCCCAGATCTAGGCCATGATGGGCCTCAGGGCTAGCCATCTCCAGTGCGGCCCTACTCTGTCTCCACTCTATACTTATCTCAATAGCCAAATGTTGATCATAGCTATGACTTCACTCATTGGCTAAATACACTGAAAGGTGGTAGTAGGCTCATTTCTCACAAAAGGATTGGACAAAAAGATTGTCCATTTCTCACAGAATGATTGTGTGGAGAAAGCCCAAAATTCAGTACACACACGCACACACATCTTTCCCCAAAGGAGGGGGCCAGGGGAGGAGGGATGAGGTCACCAGGGAGTAGCCAGACAAGCCATCAGCCCCAACAAAGGAAGACCTCGGCAGAGATCCACAACCGTCCAGGAAGGGCCATCAAGGACCATCAGCACAAAGGGCAGCCTCGAAGAGCTGCAAAGGTTTCCCTACGTCACCTTCTTCCCGGGCAGGAATAAGCCTATCTGCACGAAGGGGCAGGCATAAGCCCCCACCTGACCTAGGGGGCGGGGGGAGAGCGGGGAATCCGGGATAGAAAACCCCTCTCCCGTCCCGGTTCGGGTTGTTGGGAACCACGGGGCCAGATCCTCCTAAGCAACAGCCGCCCAGGCACTTCGTTCTCCGCTAGGAAGCGCCGATCGAGAGCTGGGCTGAAACTGACTAGAGTATTGTCTTTGATGTAAGTAGAGTGACCTGAATGTAACCTGCTAGCCGCGGAGCCCGCTCATTGGGTAAGACGCAAGTCAACTAAGGTTTTGTTGACTGTAAACGTATTCTTAGAAGACTGGTAGTTCCGACCTAATCATTGTATAAACAAATAAAGAGCCTTATTTGGGCATACAAAGGCGTGTGGTCTTTCCGATTGTACTGAGAGCCGATACGAGCGGTATTGCTCTGCCGGTTAACCCTAGAGTTGCCGAACTCACGCAAAGGATCCGGTTGCTGATCCTTCACATGGTGGCAGGCGACGGGACAATTGGAAACCACATTTGACGGTCGGAACTAACAGAACTTCGGGCAGGCTAGTAGGTTGCTGGGGAGCGCTCAGAGCAAGGAAAAATGAATAGTCTGAGCCAAGAGCAGGTGGAGCTAGCGAGCAGCCCAGAAACCCCAACCCAGACCTCCACAATGGAGTGGGTGGTGCGGCCAAAGACGGCAAGGCAGGAAGGGGGGGAAGCCCCCTCACCGTTGTTAGGAGGGCAGGGACCCAAGCAGTGGGGTAGCCCCAACCTTACCAGTAGCGGCCGGAGAAGCGAAATAAGGGACCCAGAGGCGGAAGAAGACCTCGGCAGAAGGGTTACTGATGGAGCCATGGGGGGAGGAGGGTTGGATGCCCTCTTTCCCCAACTCAATTGGCAACAAGCCAAGGAGTTGATGCAGCATCAACAAGAGATGCTACAGATGCAGCTGGAGTTGGCCAGGCTGACCAGGGGCACCGGACAAGGGGGAACCCCTGCATCCCAGGGTGGGTGCACCACAACCCCCAAATGGGACAGGAAGCAATTCCCCACCTACCAGTCGGGACAGGATGTACTGATCTTTTTCACCCTGTTCGAGGCTGCCTGCGTAGAGCAGAAGGTGCCGGACAACTTAAGGATGTCTGCCCTGAGGACGCAAGTCAGCGGGGAACTGGCTGATCTTCTGGGCATCCACACCCAAACCGCTCCCTTGGACTATGGAGCGTTCAAAGAAGCGGTGAGAGAGAGGTTTGCCCTCACCGCTGAGCATTGTCGCCGTAAATTTCGTTACGGGCGGCCTAACCCAGGGGACACGTATGCCTCCTGGATGGCGCACCTGGGGCAGGTGTGGGACGCATGGATCGGGGCCACCGGGAGGACCTCCTTGGCGGAGGTGCGGGAGCTCCTGATCCAGGAACAATTCTGTGCCACTATCCCTGAGGACCTAGCTACGGCGGTGCGGGATCGGGACCCCCCAAACTGTAGGGAAATGGGCAAGCTGGCCGACCAAATGGGACTGTATCGGCAGCCCAAAGGACCCAAGGGGGGTAACCTCAGTCATGGCGGGACCAAGGGAAGTGTGGAGAAGGGCAACCCCAAACCTCGGGAGGGAGCCCTAGGCAAGCCCAAAGACAACCCCGGCACCAGTGGATGTTTCTATTGTAAAGAACCGGGGCACCTCAAGAGGAGCTGCCCCAAACTGATCGCGAAGAACCGCCACGCCAAGACATCGCCGGGCAAGGTGGGGAGGATGCTTGCGCCGGAGTCCCGCGAACCGGAGGAGCACGAGGAGGATCAGCAGTCCAGCTCGTCCCTCGAGGGAGACGGTGAGGATGCGGCGCGGTCCCTGAGGAGCGGAGGACAGCATTCGCTGGGGGCCATCTCGCAGGCATCATTGATGCGCATTGCCTCCCCGGAGCAGCTGCGGTGGAGCCAGGACAAATTCTGTGAGTCCATCTCTGTAAACAATGTTTCCCAGGTGGGGTATAGGGACACTGGGGCGGACATCACTGCTTTACCTCGAAGTAAGGTAAAGAAGAGACAGTTGCTAAAGGGGCGCACCTGTGCCATAAAGCCCTATAACTCTCCCAACATAGCCGTTCCCCTCGCCCGGGTCTGGGTCAAGTACAGGGGGTGGGAAGGGGAGATGGACGTTATAGTGCATGGCCAGCAAGAATGGGGAATCATCATTGGGAACGACGTTGCGTTCCGGGCTGCCCAGGTCAAGGTGGGGGTGGTGACCTGGCGTCGGGCCAACCAAGCCCCTGACCCACAGCCTCCCAGGTCCCCGGGCCCGTCTCCCGGTCGCGGTAAAGCGGCCCCGGCAGCGGCAGCCAGCCGTCCCCCGCCGCTCCCCCCAGTTGTGGGGGAGGACGAAGACCCCGGGGGGTTCGCGCCAATGGCCCGTGATTTTGGGACTCAGAAGGCGTTCCAAGAAGAGCAGCAGAGCGACCCATCCCTCCAGGGATGTCGGGATCGGGCCAGTCAAGGGCCCGGGGTAGGGGACCAGTCCGAACGCTTTTTGTGGGAGGCGGGAGCCCTCTACAGAGAATTCTGCCCAAGGACGGGACCGGGTCCCCAACCAAAGAAGAGACAATTAGTTGTGCCTGCGAGGTACCGCCAGGCTGTACTACAACTGGCCCACGATGTGGCGTGGGGAGGGCACTTGGGACAGAAACGGACTCTGGTTAGGGTGACAGAGGGGTTCTACTGGCCCATGGTGGCAAATGAGGTGCAAGAATATTGCCGGTCCTGCGATGTCTGCCAGCGGGTGGGGCATAACCGGGACCATCCTAAAGCCCCCCTGCAACCCCTACCCATTGTGGGCATCCCCTTTGAAAGAATAGGGATGGATATCGTGGGACCCTTGAATCCCCCCACCAAGACGGGGAAGAAGTTTATATTGACTGTGGTTGACTTTGCCACCCGTTATGCAGAGGCTTTTGCTTTAGCCTCCATTTCCGCCACCAGCCTGGCTAAGACTCTCCTCTCTCTTTTCGCCCGCCTAGGAATGCCCCACACGGTGGTTTCAGACTGCGGCACGGGCTTCGTGTCCAAACTGTTTAAAAAATTGTGGGAACTGGGGGGGGTGGAGCACCTGACTTCGGTGCCATACCACCACGAGACCAATGGGTTGGTGGAGCGTTTCAACCAGACTCTGGAAAAGATGATCCGGGCATATGCGGCGAAGCACCCTGGGACTTGGGATCAAGCCCTCCCCTACTTGTTATTTGCCTACCGGGACTCCCCCCAAGAAAGCCTGGGATTCTCCCCCAACGAACTGATGTTTGGGAGGGAGCTCCGGGGACCTTTGGCTCTGTTGCGGGCGGAATGGGAGGGGGTTGCCGCAAAAGCCTCCGTGCCTGTGCATACGTTCATGCAACACCTCCAGACTGTCCTTCGAGAGGTGAGGGAGATGGCGCAGCAGCATCTCGAAACAGCCCAGCAGCGGCAGAGCGCGTGGTACAACCGGACGGCTGTACCACGGACTTTCGAAGTGGGGGACCAGGTGTTGGTACTGCGCCCCCAAAAGACGGACAAACTGTGCTTGAAGTGGGAGGGCCCAGGGACCGTCATTGGAAGGTCGGGGGAGGTGAACTACCAAGTGGCTTTCCCGGGGCAGCCGGGGAGGCAGAAGGTTTTCCATGTAAATATGCTGAAACTGTATGTAGAACGCGGAACGAAGGTGGGGGGAGTACAAGAGTGTGTGGAGCCGGGAGACCCTGATGGGGGGTTGTTGGCCGAGTGGGGGGAAGGGGGAGGAATGGAGGAGATCAAACTGTCCCCCTCCCTGTCCGAACAGCAGCGGCAGCAGATCACCCAGGTCTTGGAAGAATTTCAGCCCCTGTTCTCAGACCGACCAGGATGCACCACACTCACACAACACACCATTGACACAGGGGATAGCCCCCCCATCCAATCCCTACCCTACCGGGCGGTGGGGCCCCATGCCCAAGTCGTGGCTGAGGAGGTCCAAGCCATGCTGGACTTGGGAGTCATTGTGCCCAGCTCGAGCCCCTGGTCCTCCCCGATCGTGTTAGTAGCCAAAAAGGATGGGGGTGTCCGGTTCTGCGTAGACTACCGGAAAATAAACAAGGTGACCGTCCCGGACCCCTACCCCATTCCCAACATGGATGTGCTGCTGGAGAGGCTGGGGGGGGCCAAGTACATCACCACCCTGGACCTGACAAAGGGGTATTGGCAGGTTCCGCTCGATGCGGACGCTGCCTTGAAATCTGCTTTCGTGACCCACCTGGGGTTGTTCCAATTCACCACCCTCCCGTTTGGGGTCCGCAATGGTCCGGCTACCTTCCAGAGGTTGGTAAACGGAATGCTAAATGGGCTGGGGGAGTTCGCCTGCACGTATCTGGACGACATCGCCATTTTCAGTTCCACCTGGGAGCAGCATTTGCAACATGTCCGCCAGGTGTTTCAAAGGATTCAGGGTGCTGGGTTGACGGTAAAGGCAAAGAAATGCCAGGTTGGGAGGGGGGAGGTGGAGTATCTGGGACACAAGGTAGGGGGAGGTAGTGTCAAGCCCCTAGAAGCCAAAATAGAATCAGTGCGCACCTGGCCCCAACCCCAGACGAAAAAGCAGGTCCAAGCTTTTTTAGGGCTGGCTGGCTATTATCGTAAATTCGTGCCCCATTTTAGCCAGCTAGCCGCCCCCCTGACTGACTTGTGCAAGAAGCGGCAACCCGTTAAGGTCCAATGGTCAGCCGCTTGCCAGGCAGCGTTTGAGGGACTGAAAGCCTGCTTGATGGCAGCCCCTGTGCTGCAAGCCCCAGACTTTGAAGCCCCTTTTGTTCTGCAGACGGATGCCTCGGAAGCGGGGATGGGAGCCGTCTTGCTGCAGGAACGACCAGAGCAGGGGCTGTGCCCGGTTGCCTTTTTAAGTAAAAAACTTCTGCCTCGGGAGCGGAACTTGGCCACTGTCGAGAAAGAGTGCCTCGCAATAGTGTGGGCAGTGACCAAGCTTCGCCCCTATCTGTGGGGCCGCCGGTTCCGACTGCAGACCGACCATTCCCCCTTGTGCTGGCTGGATAGGGTGAAGGGGTCCAACCAGAAGCTCTTACGGTGGAGTTTAGCCCTGCAAGATTTTGATTTTTTAGTAGAACACATCAAGGGTAAGGACAACATCGTGGCAGATGGGTTGTCCCGGGCTTTCTCAGTAGGAGACAGTTAGATAGGGATTGCGGTGGTGGACCCCAATGCCATCTTTCCCCAAATGGGAGGGTGTGGAGAAAGCCCAAAATTCAGTACACACACGCACACACATCTTTCCCCAAAGGAGGGGGCCAGGGGAGGAGGGATGAGGTCACCAGGGAGTAGCCAGACAAGCCATCAGCCCCAACAAAGGAAGACCTCGGCAGAGATCCACAACCGTCCAGGAAGGGCCATCAAGGACCATCAGCACAAAGGGCAGCCTCGAAGAGCTGCAAAGGTTTCCCTACGTCACCTTCTTCCCAGGCAGGAATAAGCCTATCTGCACGAAGGGGCAGGCATAAGCCCCCACCTGACCTAGGGGGCGGGGGGAGAGCGGGGAATCCGGGGTAGAAAACCCCTCTCCCGTCCCGGTTCGGGTTGTTGGGAACCACGGGGCCAGATCCTCCTAAGCAACAGCCGCCCAGGCACTTCGTTCTCCGCTAGGAAGCGCCGATCGAGAGCTGGGCTGAAACTGACTAGAGTATTGTCTTTGATGTAAGTAGAGTGACCTGAATGTAACCTGCTAGCCGCGGAGCCCGCTCATTGGGTAAGACGCGAGTCAACTAAGGTTTTGTTGACTGTAAACGTATTCTTAGAAGACTGGTAGTTCCGACCTAATCATTGTATAAACAAATAAAGAGCCTTATTTGGGCATACAAAGGCGTGTGGTCTTTCCGATTGTACTGAGAGCCGATACGAGCGGTATTGCTCTGCCGGTTAACCCTAGAGTTGCCGAACTCACGCAAAGGATCCGGTTGCTGATCCTTCACAGATTGGAATGATTGGAATGTGCCTGAATGTTTTATCTCAGGTTCGCCAAGGGTTAGAAACTTGCTCTTTTGTTAATTTGAAAGCTAGCTAGCGGACCTGCTGAGATGTTGGGCTGGGGGGGGGGGGCTACAGCCGCCTTAGCTCTGTGATTAATCCATAGCATTAATTAATAGCATTACTGGCACTGTCTAGGAGCTATGATCACTTCCTGATGCTTCTTATCTCTTCCATGTCTAATGTAAATGTGAAGATCAGTTGATTTCCACAAAGTTACAGGAACACTTCAACAGTATACTCTAATGTGTGTGTGTGGGGGGGGGGGGGAATCCAGCCTCAAAAAATCTGCCCTGAACTTGGGAGAGAAGGAGCAACTCTCTCTTTATAACACTGACTTGCTTTAAAGTCTGCGCAGTACCGATCTGAGGGACTTTCTTTTACATCGGCATGAGTCTGATTACACAAATAGAACAATGTTCCTTTTTCAGCATCATGAATGTGGGGAATCGCTGTGCATTTACATTCCAAGCAAGCTGAAATGATTGGCTGCTTTCTGCTCTTAAAGGATAAGCTGCTAAACAATCCCTACTACCCGCCCGCCCGCCCGCCCGTCCGCCCCCCCATAAAAAAAATTATTAAAATACCAAGCTACAATAACAAGCATTTACATTTCAGTTGTTGTGCCCCTTCTCTCCCAGTTTGATCAAAGTGCTAGGAACCATAAATACAGCTTAGGAGGCAGCAATGATTTTATATACTGAGATTCTGATCACTTCCTACAGAACTCAACAACCAGTCAGACAGGCAATATTCTCAGAGCCTCCAAAGCAATCATCTCATTATTTAAAACCTTATATATATATATATTTCTAGTTTCTGTGGTTGCAGCTATTTCTTATCTTAGGCCAGATGTGACCTACAAACATAAACTGCTTTCAACCAGGCTTAATTGTTTCCCAAGGAATCCGGAGAATCACATATTTGTGAGGGTGCTGAGAATTCTTTTTTGCAAGATCACCAGCCCTGTCTAACACCCCCACCCCCACCACAAATTACTATTTCCACTATTTGTTGGAGGACGGAAGTTATGGCAGCAACATTTTTTCCCCCAGTCGTGAGGCTACGCTGGAACATTTGCTGCAGATGGCATTGTAATCTTTCACTTAGATCAGCGGTGCAAAAAGTGCAGCCAGTGGGACATACGCAGCTTGCCAAGCCATTTCTGGTGGACCACCAGACACCACCACCACCAACCCACCGCATCTGCTACCACCAAAAAAATCAGAGTGACACTGCCTGGGGTTTCTCTTGGTAGCACTAGGAAAAGAATCCCTTCCTTATCTCCAATCTCTGCTGAGAGATTGGCGATAAGGATGGGGTTTCCTTTCTAGCCCTAGCAAGAGAAACCCTTCCCTTATCTTCCATCTCTGATGAGAGATGGGAGATAAGGGAAGAGATTTCCTTGCTAGCACTAGGGCTAGCAAGAGAAACTACAAGTCCGTGTGTGTGCTTGTGTGTGTATTTGTGTGGGTGGCTGTGCAAGTGCATCTGTGAGTGTGTGTATGTGCACACATATACATGTGCGGCCCCCTTGTGTCACCCAATGTGGCCCTCAGGGCCAAAATGTTTGTAGGCCCCTGATTTAGGTGATGCATCTATCTCTGTTTTAGGTGAGTGCTCTGTTTTCCCAGCACTCAGACAAGAATGTGAGGTTTAAATCTGATTGTCCCCTCAGCAGGCACTGTAATTACTGTTGGGACTAAAGAATGTAAGGTGGTTCTGCAGTGGCAATAGACTCCTATTGGACAGTGCCTATGATGTCATTGATATCAAGAGCACATTCCTCTGCACAAAAGGGTGAGTGAGAATTTTATTTGGTTCCTTTTTTTATAAGAACTTACCAAAACTTACTAATTTCAATGGGATGGAAAGAACTTGAGAGGAGGAGGAGGAAGGAAAGAAAGAAAGAAAGAAAGAATCATGGGGAAAGCAAAACTGACATATTCATCTATCCCTACTTCCTGGTTCTTTGTTTAGAGAAGTAAACTGCTCATTCCATTCCCATAGTCTTAAAAGTTAATGCTTACTGATAATGATATTGTTTGCATTGGTGTCCAAATATGTGATGTACTGCTGGGACTAGGTGTACCTATTGAATTTGGCCAGTGCCAATGGCCGAGAATTTTGCTTGGTTCATTTTTGATCAGAACTTTTCAAAATTCTCATAATTCTTCATAAACAAAATAAAAAGGACTTGAGATTTTAACCATTCACATGTGGGAGAAAGCGAAATTGAATCATCCATCTCTGCACCAACCCCCAAATGTTTAGTGAATAACAGACTGAGTGTGATAATAATGAACTAGCCAAACGAGTGAGTCCCTTCTAAGGAATGTAATGCTATGTCCCATCAGTTTCTGATTTTCTAGTTCATAGAAGGGAAGGCGTGATCTTGCATTTCTTACTCCGCGTACACAAGGAGACCAATAATTTGTGGAAGCCAGCAACTGGCTTGTTGGAACAGATTCCACATGTTCCAGAATTGCAGAACTATAATTATCATTTTTGAACAAACTCCAAAGGGTAACCAATAAGAGGTTTATTAGCCATATGTGGCTGGTTGGCGAAGTTCAGGGATGTGGATCACATGAGCTGTGGAGACCAGCTTTAATGCCTGCAGTTGATCAAGTATTGGGTAGTTTTCAATCTGATATTATATTTTAGTTTCAGCCCATTTTTCTTTATTCACAGATTTTATTAAACGTTGACTTTGGCGCCCCTGCACGAGAGCAGCTTAGATATTCAAAGAAACAAATCCATGTATCCTAACTGAGAAGGGAAAGGCAGCTGCACAATAGGAGCAGCGTGATTAATGCTCAGTGCATCACACCGTACATTCGGCTCTGAAGTGACATGCCTGCACATAAGAGCACACCCCTCATGCCAAGAAAAGCCTTGGTAGTCCTCACCACCCACTACAGCTCATGGGCTCTTTTCTAATAAGATCCTGTTTTGATTTAGTTAAACTGCTCGGCTGTATATCAAAGATGTTATAGAAACAGGGCCTCGACTTCAACATGTTTGGTTTGGATCAGTGAATTGAGAGCTTGCTGAGTTCTGGAATACAAATGATCAACCTCTCTATTTCGGCAGTTTCCCCGCTGGTGCCATCTTTTCCCTTGCCTCCTGCTAATGCAGTCATATGTATGCAGCACACAGCCATTTTATGAGACTGCCACTTGACAAAATGTGCCAGCTCATCATCGTCTCCAGACGAGACAGATTTATTATAATTCAATATGTTCCTCGTGAGCACTTCTTTCTGTCTTGTGTTACAGTCTGGCCCAGCATTCAGAATAACAACAGCACGTTCTTATGACACTGCAGCAATGGATTCCTGCAAGTTGGGGGAAAGGAGGCAGGAGAGAGAGAAAGAGAGAGAGAGAGATTACCCTCTCTTCTTGGCTCTCTGCGCACAAATTTTGCTGTGAGCAACCCTCTCCCAATGGTGTAAAATTAACTTGGGATGCCCCGAAATGCAAGCGCCAAGCAGATTTCACACGCTGGAGCTAAACATTCATCATCTGGAGAGAATTTCTCTAACAGGATTTGCTTTATATTCACAGAGGAAAGAGAATGTGCTGTGAATGTCTCACACAGGGAAACAAGACACTGCAGAGGGAACCCAGTCGCAACACAGAGGAGATCTGAATTTCTAAACACTTGCTGAGAGCACTTTCAAAGTCAAATAAGAAGCTCAGTGGGATCTGTAGCACCTCCAGCCAAACAGCCGCTCTAGGGATATCGGAAAATTTTTGCACCTGATGATGGAAATCCACAGCATTTGCTTCCAAGTGTTCCCACACAGACTGCTCAAAAAATATGCATCATGCTGCACACTTTCGGACTCCAGTGGTGTCCTCTTAAAAAGTATTAACTACTTCAGATGTCGTGCCCACTGTTTGCAAAGCAGTAAATGTGCAAAGACTGAACATTAAATCAGTCAAACTCTTCAGATATACGTGCCTTTTGACTTATGAATATTTATCTCTCTAGGCCTAGCTGTGCCTGGAAGATAGCCAGCTATTTCCCTCTTCTTAAACATGAAAAGAAGGTTCCTCAGCACTGATTCAACCCTCACATTTTTAGATGTCTTAGCATTCAATGATTGCATGTGGGAATGTATATAACAAAATAACAGACTCAGCAGCAGCCCCATAAACAGCTAGGTAGAATGTTTTTATTTTATTTATTTTTTTATTTAAAATGGCCTCCTTTCAGGGTAGAGGCCTCTCTAGGCAGCAGTATTGAGCAGTCTTTGTGCCCATGGCTCAGTGGTAAATCACAGGCTTTCCATGAAGAAAAGTTCCATATTCAGTCTCTGGCACATCCAGATAAAAGATTTCATACAACATCTTTTAATTTTTGTGAATCACCCAGACAGCATTGGCTATTGGGCAGTATAGAAATGAAATAAAGAAATAAAGTAGAGGATCTCAGACTTTGGGCCAGTCCTATCATTAAGGCCTAACTGGAGTAGGGAGGGAACATTTACTTTGCTGCCTCAAGTAGCAGAGCTGACCCTGCTCAGGTAGCAGGGCTGACAAGACTTTTTCCTGACACCTTGAGGAACCACTGCTAGTCAGAGCCAACTGTTCTGGACTAGACGGACCAATGGTCTGACTCAGTATAAGGTAGCTTCATATGACTGAACTATCCACAGAAGGGCTTCCTTCAGTCAAGACCAGAATGAAGGTGATTGGACAAGGAGGAGATACAACAACTCAAAACAAAATATAACTTTCCAGTATGGCACTCCTATTCAACGCAGCAGGAAGTGGAATTAAGGAATGGGTACATAGCTGTGTGTGGTGAGAAGGCCCTTCTCTTGGTGCCGCCACCATCAGAGGCATGTTTGGTGGGGACATGAGAAAGGGCCATCTCAGTGGCCGCTCCCAGGCTCTGGAACTCCCTGCCAAGGGAAGCTAGGTTGGCCCCCTTTCTGTTGTCCTTCTGCCAGCAGGCAAATAAGTTTTTACTCAGGTCGGCCTTTGGCATATAAGCTGGTCAGTTCCTGAAGGAGGATCTAATTGGTTGGTGCTGTTTATTTCTATTACTGTTGTTTTTTTAATAGTGTTGATATTTATTTTTATGTTATGTTTTAATTACAATTTTGTTTTTAATCTGGATTTTCTTGTTAGCCACCTTGAACGTCATATTTTGGCAGAAAGGCATGATGTCAATTAAACAACAGCCAAACAAACAAATCTGGCTCGGATATGTTTCTTAAGGGTTTGGTTGACCACCAAACTCTCAGTGGGAGAGGGGACCAACCAGATTGGGAGGACAATACAGGGGGAGGGGAGTAGCCCTCCCAACTGAAATCCTTCCACCCACTCTGAAGCCGCTGTTTGCCCTGTGGGGATACCATAACTGTATGTTTCTCCTCATGGGTCCAATAGCAACTTCATGGGGAGATGGATAATTTCTGTTGAGAAATGATGCTGAGGGCAAGGGGCAGTATCCACCACTGCCCATTGGCTAGCGGGACCCACCACTAGTGCAACGGGAAGCTATTAGTTCTGAAAAAATATATGAAAATGGATCTTTTGGCTTGTTTCCAGGCAGGTTATTTTAGGAAGCACCAACTTCCTATTGTGCTTGCGGTGAGTCTTGCAGGCACAAGAGAAAGAGCAGAGGCTCAGCAGCAGTATTGGATACTGCCCCTGGGTTAAAAAAGAGAAAGAGAGAGAGATGTCCTATCACATTTTCCTGATCCAAACCAGCCCTCCCTGTTTCTTCTTTTATTTTTTCATTAAGTGGAATGCCCTATCCATTTTTGCCCTCGGTATCAGAGCTTATGTTTTATGTAGATAAAGTCTTACGTTCAAACATGGGCACCCCCTTGTTCTCGGGTAAGGAAAGTTCTCAGTAAGAGCCTTTGAGGAGCTGCATGTCACTGTATCAACTGTCACATACTTGACGTTAAACTCAAATATCAGAGCCCCACATATCACATTTGGAAATCATATATCAGTATATCAGGAATAACAGCACAGTCCAATGTAGCTGCCCTTAACACCCACACACCCAAACTCAGAGGATTACAGGCATCCAATGGAGGCAGGGCAGAAGTTGCTCGGAGGTGAAGGTTGCCTCCGCACTTCTCCCACCCGGCAGGAGACTTAGACAGCCAATTTTGGCCATCTAAGTCTTTTGCCATGGCTCACGAGGAGGAAAGGCTGAGGCACTGCTAGGATACATCATATGCTGGCAGAGCCTTACTCCTCCCCTCCCCCCCTCCCCACCCACAGTCAATCAAGGAAGGCTTGTTGAAACAAAGATGTCTTCAGCAGGCACCAAAAACAACACAAGGTTTAAGCTGTAGTTTTAACTGATGCTGATAGTTTTGTTTTATTTTATTTTGTATTGAAATTAAAGTGTTATGTTTTTTTAGTTAACTGCATTTCCATTCCTTCTATTGTTTTATTCTTTCTGCTTTGTAAACTGGCTGAAAAAGGCTTCACCTCCCATAATATAAAGTTTTCTGGGCAGCTTACAATAGACAAACTTAAAACAATTTAAAAACAGAATAAAACATAAAACCAAAAGCAACATAAAATATAGCAACCAAAGAACACCGACTTCGCCCCAAAATAAAACACGCAGATTTTAAAATTGAGGCGTGGTGTGTGCCCTTGTTGACCTGAGTTCATTGGCTCCTCCCATGCGTGGGTGGCATGTGGGCATCACTGGCAGCACAGTTCCTTTGGTGGTGTTTCAATGGATGTTGGGGGCATGAAGAGAAAGGCATTCCTCTGTTGCCAAAAAGACCACAGGGATGGATGGTGCCAGGTGGTGAATGCACCTGACATTTTGAAACAATGACCCTCAAAAGTGAAACATTCACTCAGCTGTGTGTGTGTATGGAGGGAGAATCTTGATATGAGGAAAGACAAGTGTACAGCATTCAAGCATTCAAAGGGGGGTGTTAACGTGCATCCTTGTTGCCTGTGTCTTAGACCAGTGTTCTCCAACCTTGGGTCTCTAGATGTTTTTGGCCTACAACTCCCAGCATGCCCCAGCCAGCTATGCTGGCTGGGGCATCCTGGAAGTTTTAGGCCAAAAACATCTGGGGACCCAAGGTTGGAGAACACTGTCTTAGACCACTCCCTCCTGCCAGCAACTGTTGCCGCTGAGGCCATCAGAGGAGAGAAAGCAGCAGGCCCATGACCTGCTGAACTTTGCAACTAAGAACCTAGCGCCTGCATTTCCTTTCCTCCTGTCTCCCAATCCCTTTTCCTTTTGTGTCATGTCTTTTAGATTGTAAGCCTGTGGGCAGGGACTGTCTTATTTCTGATCTTTTTGTAAGCCGCCTTGAGAGCCTTTTTGGCTAAAGGGTGGGATAAAAATGCTATAGATAAATATTTATCTTGTAAAGATATTTTCAAATGAATCTCTGCAACAATGAGAACTAGAAACTTTAAATGATGTATAAGTGGAGATTCTTTGGATTGTGGGGAAAGCCTACAGGATGGTCCTTTAGGACTTCCTGACTATCTTCTTTGTGGTGCTTGATGCTATGTCTGTATTATTTGTACTATTACTATCAAATTAGTAACGTAGACTATATACAGATTTGTAACTACTGTTCTGTTTTTGCAAAAGCAGCCAATGTGTCCTATTGCAAGTATTTGCCATCTGCTAGAGAGGAACACAATTTAACCTAAGATTTGGAGACATATGGCATCCTCACTCCTGCTTGTGGCTGCAGCACCTCATGTTACTCTAAGTGCATCTAAAAGGCCATGCAGCTGATTTTCTGTAATGACTTAAGAGAATCTCTGAATATACAAGCAGGATTTAAAGAGCTTAACACAGAAAGCTTTCCCAGTAATTGTTCTTATGAAAGCCCCCATGTTTTGTCTTTTGTAGGTGTCCAGCATTGTTTTAGATATTTGCACACTAAAACATACAATTCGGTTTGACATAGTTAACATTAAAAAAATGGCACAAATTCACCCCTTCAATAAATATAGTACTTATCTGGGCCATATTTGTTCCACTTGAAAGCATTTGTCCCCCAATGAACATAGCAGATTGTCAACATGCCCTGGGCAGTTGCACCATGACTTCCCAGAGATACTGCCAAAGGCTGGTGGAGCAGCCACCATGTGCTTATCAAAGAGCTTGTGCTTTCAGATAGTAAAAAAATTGCCATGGGTTATACAAATGTTCAGCACATAAGAGCTAATTTGGGAATACTTGTGCTGGACATCAGATATCCAGGGCAGAACTTATGGAAGACTTGGGACTGCTACCAAAAATTGTATCCCTGTGTCTAGCTCTGCCCTTCTTCTCTGTAGCATCTAGGTCAGGGGTAGGCAACATGTGCCCCCCCCCCCGATGTTTTGGCCTACATCTGCTATCAGCCCTAGCCAGCATAGCCAACAGTGAGGGATCATGGGAGCTGTAGACCAAAACATCTAAAGGGCCAAAAGTTGCCCATCCCTGATTTAGGTGTAATTCACTATATGATTAAAGATATTATCAGGTGATGAATTTTCTTACCAAGCTCCACATCACTGATGGGGTATGAAAACTCACAGGCATGGTTCAAACTGAATACTAAACCATAGTTTAATAATACATGGACGAGCATTGCTCAAGCTCAAGCACTCCCCTGTACTCCTATGATAAATGCCAGAAAAGGAGATTGGAAGTATCTGCTTCCTGGTTTAAACTAATCCTAGTTCGTCATTACGTTTGAACCAGGAACTGTGCTTAGTTTAAAACTATGGTTTATTGGAACAAGCGGGAAGAGGAAACCATGGTTACATACCCTCCAACATTTCACAGATGAAAATAGGGACACACATGTGAATTTGTAAGAGGTATGGTTAAGCAACATGAAGGTGTGATCAAGAGGGTGTGGCCAGGCAACATGAGGGTATGGCCAATGGTATAGCCACCCAGCCCAGGAGGATGCTCTAACCGTTTAAGGGCTCTGACCACTCTGAAGCCACTTTGATCTCCAGACCCATGATGGTGGTGGTGATTGCTGTTGTCGTCATTATTATTATTGTACCATTGATGTGCATGGTGCTTTACTGAGTATAAGAGAACAGTTCCCTGCCCCAAAGAGCTTACAATCTAAAATGTAATATAGAGATGACAACAAATGGTAGGAAGGGGTAAACCAGGGAGGAATATGCCATTATTTCAGTCAAACATAACTTTCAGCCTAATTTCCCCACATTGTGCAGGAAACTCCTTGTTTTAAAGATCTCCCTCCCACTTTAAAAATGGATCCCTCCATGGTGGCTTTGTTCTCATTAGTAGTTTGCCAAAGAAATAATATTATTTAACATTTAGATATCTCTGAGTGTGCAAAGTGGTTCACAGGCCCACCCTGCAAGCTCCTATTTTCTCCACTCAGAAAAAAACATGTGGGCTCTATTGTACTTTATTTTTTTAAAATAAAAAAAAAACATGAACAACAACACTGTGATTGAACAATAATGCCAAAATGGAATGATGATGTTTGTTGCTGCTATTTGAGGTAGTTGGGCTTTTTTCTTTCTTTCTCTTGAGTAGGGTGTTTTTTCTGCTAACTCCCTTTAAAAAAATCCTAATGCATTTTTTAAAAAACTATCCAAAATCCCTGCAGAATAATCCTAATCATTACTGTAGAGAGCTTTCTCCATTGCACTTCAGCATGTTAGAAAAAAGACTTTCACATGGGGTACACAGGTAGAGCCAAGTAAAATTTACCACTGCTCACTGAAAACAGAATAACAGAGCAATCCTATGCACGTATACTCAGGAGTCCTAGTACGTTCAATGGGACTTACTCACAGGAAAGTGTGTATATTTTAAAGCAATCTACAACACAGACCATCACATCTTGTGGAAGCAAATTAGTTATGCATTGTGTGAAGAAGGATCGTGTAATTGAGGGATAATTGTGAAATGCTGCTCCTCGCTAGAAGAGGTAGCAGCAGCAGCGCCAGTGCTAGGATGACTTTTCCAGAATTATATTATTTAATATCTTATATATTATAATTATTACATTATTATATTATATATTATAATATTTTATAAGTGGCTTTTGTAATATTTTTTTACCTTACTTAAACCCTTAGTTGTTGATATCTGGTGTTTTTCATGGGGGGAGGGGGTCAGTGCTTGCAGGGCAATCTCTTTTTGTTTTAAAATAGGCAGGACTGGCACAAATTCAACAGGTGAAGCTTACCCACCCACCCCACACCCCCAAACATGGAGCTTCAGAGAGAAGGGGAAGTTTCTTGCATTTCTTTCTGACACTATAAACTCACCTGTTAGAGGCACAGAGTCAGCTCTGTTAGGAAATAAAATCTTTGGCAACATAAAGATAGGAATCATGTGATAAATTCCCTCATTCACCTCTTCCCCGGTCCAGGCCAGTGGGTGCAGCTTTTCAGCAGACAGAGCATGTGTGCACACACATCCTTGCAGTGTCTGTCTCTCTGTTCTGTGGCTGTTCAAGCCTAAAAAGAGCTACTTTTAAAGGGGCCATGCCATGGGCAATATTGCAGCTAAGCTTGCGGTTTTAGCTTAGCTGTAATTTTGCCCATATGGCATAGCCCATTAAAAAAAGGTTTAACGTAGCTTGCAGCTATGGGAGGCAGGGAAATTCAAAACTTTGCATGACAGAGTGAAAAACTGGGATGGCTTAAGGCTTTTTGTGATGGTCCCGCATTTTTCAGGGCAGTTGGAGACTACGTATGTGGTTAGGTCTTGGCTTGTTTCAATAAACCACAGTTTATTGCCCTTGTCAGATGTACCAATAAACTATGTTTAATTTAAACCCAGAGGAGGGTGCTTCCAATCTCCTCCTCTGGAATGTACTGGAAGAGGAGAGGTGAAGGGGAAGTGCTCAAGCCTCTAGGTTTAAGCAGGCTCATTCACATTGTTCTAATCTAAACAATGGTTTTGTATTACATCCAAACCAGCCAACTTGTGGTGACGACACAACAGTCAGTGAATTTCACTAGATGGGAAAAGGTAGAGGATCTAGGCACAGGGATTTAATTTTCAGCATCTCTTCCTGTTTCCAATAATGTCGTCTAGTTCTACCCTCAATTAAGGAGATATGTGATTCCCTATGAAGGTTTCCTATCAGTTATCTGTAGCCACTTCTGTTTTGTAATCTTTCTTCTAAGGGATTGATGGTATTTCTCTCTAGTTCTGCCTGGTGGATTTCTTTCTTCATTTTTTTTAAAGGGGGGGGGATGCAGGACTGTCTCATCCAATGGGCACTTGAAGCATTTGTCCCAGGTGCCAACTTGGCAGGAGACCCAAAGTTGCTGTGGCCATATGGTAGGGATGCCTAGCTATTGCAACACGCTGAGCAGAGCAACCTTTAACTGAGTCAGGTTTAAAATACAGTAATACCTTGGACTGCAAGCATAATTCGTTCCGGAACCGTGCTTGTAATCCAAAACACTCTTATATCAAAGCGAGTCTCTGGCGGGCGTGAGTGGGGCCAATTTCCGCCCGCTCGAGGCGAACGGTTACATCCCTACGACTACTTGTATTGCAAGATGTCGCTTGTCTATCAAGTCAATATTTATTTTTTAAAAATTGCTTGTCTTGCAAAACGCTCTCAGACCAAGTTACTTGCAATCCAAGGTATTACTGCATTGCAGTTGCAGGAAGCAATGGGGCCCACCTGTGATGGGAGAATAGAAATGGGGAAGAAGAGGCTGATGTCACTGTGCTCCCTGGCATAGACTTTAGGAGGAGCAAAGATGCATAACTGGCTCCCAGGAGGGAATGGGAATGTCTGACTAGGGTGCAAATTAACCATTGTTGTTACATCTGACAAGGGCAAACTGTGATTAATTTATACGGTGGTTTATTGAAAAAAGCCAAGATCTAACCATGGTTTCGCCTTCTGGCTTGTTCTAATAAACCATTGTTTTCAACTAACCACAGTTTCAGGTTCAGGCCCTACCCAGAGAACTCAGCTCTCTGGGACTGACCATGAAGATGTGGAGATTAGAGATGACATTTTCCTGAGAAAATGTCTGAGGTTATTCTTTTTCTCATCCCCCTGGAGAGAGAAAAAAATCCACTTTTGCAAACTTTTCTCTGAATATCCTCACCCATATTTTTTTATTTTATTTTAATTGGTGGCCACGACCACACCGCCCTCCACCCACAATGCCCCAGAATGACACTAGGCCATTCTGTGGTATTCTGGAGAATACAAAATGGTGGCCAGGCTGCCGACTGAGTTGCTGCTGTCCCTTGCAGTAGCAGTGGGGGTGTGGGGGGAACCCTTAGGAAAAAAAGAAAGAAAGAACCATGCTACTGATACTGCTAATGGTAAGTCCCACCCTTAAGAAACCCAAGGAAATTTTTTCTTTCCCCTGAAGAAATTTGGTGAAATGGCTGCCCCAATTTCACTGCCCACAGACATGGAGGAGAATTTTGAGATGCCATTTGTGCACAGCTGTACTGGGGATAGAGGGCTATATGTGTATGTATATATGGAGAGAAGGAGAGGGGGGGAGAGAGGGGAGGAGAGAGAGGGAGAGAGAGAACACAGTAGTTATCCTTCTGTAGGAATGCAGCAGTGCAATCTTCATTCTTCTGTTATCCAGAAAGAGGGGGAAATTGGTTGAAACAGCTTTAGATCTTCCAGGCATAAATAAATTAGAAATTATGAGTGGAATCAAGTATTAATTGCATTCTTTTGTGTGCATGTATTCTTTTACAAAATGTATTACTTAACCTTTCACCTACTATCCTGGAATTCCACTTAATCAAATATTTCATACTGTGTGTGCACCACCTAATGGCAAACTAGAATATTGTTGTGTTTTTTCCTAGGGGAATGCATTGCCAATGCTTTGCACTATTTTCCCCTATGCTGCTGCGAAATATGTACTCTCTTATGATTTTGATGTGCTAATTGGTATGATTCCATCATAAATATATAGAATTAAGATGGGGAAAGTCCTGGTTTCAAGGGCAATGGCCTCGATTAACCCTGAATAATGATAGGCAGTAGAAGACGCTGAGCTGAATAGAAGTTAAGAGAACACTGCTGCTTGAGGGGGACGCCCAGTTTAGAAGTGTTCAGAATGGGCTCTGTTCAATGGCCAGGATGGAGATCTGAAATAAATGATGCTTGATTTCAAATATCCTGGTTGCAACAGAACCACCAAATTCTCTCTCACCAGCAGTAATTCCCTGCTGATCTCACTAGACCAGCCTTCCCCAACCTGGTGCTCTCCAGATGTGTTGGACTGTAACTCCCATCATCCCTGACCATTGGTCATGCTGGGAGTTGCAGTACGACACGTCTGGAGGGCCCTAAATTGGGGACATTTGCAGTCCATGAAGAGCCCATTTTCGCATTCTTCCCAGGCAGTGGTAGACAATGAGACACTGATCAACAGAGGGTCACGCGCAATGATCTTGCTCTCATGCTCCCACATTATGCTGGAACTGAGCGTTTTGCAGGGGCATGCTCAAGATCCATGTGCACAGATTTCTGCACTCATTCCCATACCTCACATGGCAACCTCCATGCAACAAAAGACCCACTGAAGGCTATTTGGTGAGTAGTGGACACAGGATTGTTATTCTGAATCAACACCTTCTTTCTATGCAGATGGTTCTGGCTCACTATCTTATGTCATTAACTGGCAGTCCACTTTCTCAGCATTCGTTTGAGTGCCATTTTAATCTGAACAACCTGGGTTCTACCCTTTGCTCAGGATCCATTGTGCCTTTCAGCCTCAGTTCTCCATCTGCTGACTGGAGATGTTACCCAAGGACATGTGGTTGTATAACCATCCCCATACCTCAACGTCATGTGTGTATGTGTGGGCGAATGTGTGCATGTTACCATTTGGAAGTTGTTGGATGGTTTTTTGGATTACAAATTAATGGTAGGACGAAATCTTCCTGGTAACTGCTGTAATTACATAGGCACAGCAGCACAAATATAAAAGTATGGTGGTGGAGTTTAAGAATGTGAAAAGTTGGCCTGTGGAACTTTCTGTCCAGCACTACCTGATTGTCTCCATAGGCTTATGAATGTCCTATCACAGCTTCATTTGGCAAATGTCTTATGTTCAGGTCTATGCTCAGGTCTATGCTTAGCCACTAAACACACCGGTAAGCTTACACTGACCCTTGTCCTTGACACAAGCTTCCTTTCTTGATTTTGACGCGAAATTGTCAGTCCCATGGATGGCCATGATGGAATCCATTTTGGAATTCCATCGTCCAGTCCTGAGGTCAGAGACTACCGTGCAGCAGGCAGAATGCAAGAGATCAAACTGGATCTGAGTCCAACCCGCACCGCCCCCCCCCCCATACACACATGTATTCTTTCCTATTGTCAGTCCTGAACGGAGTGCCAAACAGCTTCACTGAGTGTCACTAGCCCTCTTTAAGCATTTGGTGAACTAACAGGACTGCCCCACCCACTAGCTGCCAATGTGCACTTCAGCTGTGCTCCCCAGCTGACACACAATCCGCATGGATGAATACACACACACAGAGTTCCCTCCATGCTCCCCAGAGCTCTGCGCACATACATCAACATGCATTTAATGCCCCTTCAGGCTGATGCCACTCACACATTGGTCAGGGGGCATGGCCAAAGCATGTGTCTGCATCTAGGGCAGGGGTGCAGCAGAACCACTATCAGCTCAGGGGCCAAATTCCATTTCAGAGAAACTTTCAGGGGCCACATTCCAGTGGTGAGTGGGGGTGAAGGGAAAGGGGGTGAGGCCAAAATACCCAAAATACCAGCATACTTTAGCTTAAAGCTCTTACTTCCAGTAAGTAAGCCGTAGAAGAGGCATTTCAGCCTTTAGAATGGTGGTGGTGGTGGGGAAGCTGCACAAAACCTGGGAAACCACCAAATGATCAGTGGTGAGGGAAAAGGGGATATGGCCAGGGCAAGGGGGAGTGGCCATCTTGGGGACCCCAGGGGGCCAAATTGGGACTCTGGGAGGGGCAGATTTGCCCTCTGGGGGTAGGACTTCCTTTCTTGCTCATGAGAGCCCTTCATGCATTTGTGCTGAATGCCTCAAGCGGGCTCCTGGGCTCTAACATTTAGCCTGTAGAATTGATGGTATTTTACAGGGATGGGGACTCGGACTCGAGGACTCGACTCGTGAGTCGGACTGAGTCCCCCCTCTGACTCGACTCGGACTCGAGTCCCAATATTTTTAATGGGACTCGAAACTCAACTCGGGACTCGAGACCAAGGACTCGTCAACATCCCTGGGCTGTTGACGAGTCTTCTGGCTGTGCCAGAAGGAGCGCGATCACCGGTGAAGAGCGCATGGAAGCGAGGCGCACCGCTGCTCGGCCACTATGGACAGCTACCAGGAGCGCAGCCCCAACGATGTGTTGAGATTTATTTTGATTGATGTGTTGTTGTGGGGGGTTTGGGTTAGGGTCAGACATTTTGGGTTTGGCTGCCTCTGCCTGCCTGTTTGGGGTTCCCTGCCTCCTCTGCCTGCCTGGTTATTTTGGGTTTGTCTGCCTGGTCTGTTCTTGCCAAAATCAGTTGCAGAGTTTTGAAATAAAAAGGCACACTTGTGCCTAGAATTTATTTAAGCCACACATCTGAAGTAGCCTTATTTTGTTGGGGGGAAACCCCATTGATTTTAATAGGGACTCGTGGAGTCAGTTTTGGGAGTGACTCAGGACTCGGGACTCGTGAGTCACCATTTTGGACCAAGGACTCGGACTCGAGACTCGGGTTCAAAGACTCGTGACTCGACTCGTGACTGGAGACCAAGGACTCTTCAACATCCCTGGTATTTTATATCATAGTTAGTAACACACTTTCCAGTATTGGAGCCCCACTGAGGAAGAAGTGACATCAAGGACCAAACTGTGGGGAAATATACTGTGGGGCAGAGTGTGAAGTGTTTACACTGGTTGTCATAAGAGCAGGGACACTGTAAAATCCATCCCTTCTATGTTTTGCAGATTGTCAGGCACTTTTTGTTCTACCGCCCACTCAAGGATGGAATTGGATTTTGCACAAATGTGTTTGTATGCATTTGTGCAAATTCACATTCCTGAAAACGCACAAATCTCTCCAAAATACGCAAATCCCCGAAAAATGCATATTTTCATGCTTTAGCCTATGGGGGAAATTCACATTTTTGATTGGTGTTTTCTTATTTTACATATTTTTCTATGACTAAATTTGCATAAAATTACGTAAAATATTTTTTTAAAATTGTCCAAAAGTCTGTGGAATCTGCATGACTCGGGAAAAGCCAGTGCACTGCAGAATCCATGGGTCAGATTCTTAGAAATTCAAACTCATTTGAGTCCATTGCAGATTTCTCTTACTCCGACATCCCTACACGGTAAGAGGGAGTGTAGAGCTGAGCCCTTAGACATCCACTGACATGGCAAAAATATGGCTGTCGTGGGCTGCAGCTGATGGCTGGCATGAGTGTTCTAGTTCCTGCAAAGTAGTCAACCTAGACCAGGGCTGAAGAACACTGTGGCCCTTCAGCTACTGGTGAACTGCTACTCCCATCATCCCTTATTGGCCAGACTGGATGGGGATGCTGGGAATTGGAGTTCAATGACATTTGGAGGGCCACAGGTTGCTCACCCCTGACCTAGACATTGGACATTGCTGCAGCTAAGGGCCAAAGCAGACATTACTTTACACTACAGACATAGCTAGCAGCTATGGCTTTCAATTTTACTCTAGAGTAGTTGCAGGGGGCCTATACAGATTGGGAACCTAACATGGGGGGGTGGCAATGGGGGGCCTTTAATCCTTTCCCTCTGCTACGGGCCTACTAATCCAGATCACCCTGTCCCCATCTTCAGCTTCTAAAATAGTGATCCACAAAACAAATGGATCACTATTTTGCAACAGAATTTGCAGGCATGGGGCCTATATCCAGAATAGATCGGGGATCTGTGCCTACTGCTAGCTGCTAGCTACATCTTTCAGGTAATGTCTTCTTTGGCCCTAAGTATTAATTATAACCAGGCTGGCATTCTGAGGCACACACTAACTTCTCACAGTAGGCCAACAGGGACTGTGATTCCAGAGGGCTCAAAATCTGCCATTCCTAAAAGGCGCCCCAATTTCTGCCACCTGAACTGACCCGCTGCAGCTCAGTGCATGCTGGAGCCATCCCTGTATTTCATGTCGCATACCTCTGTGGCCATGCAAACTGCAGGTTTACATGTATATATATATATATATATAGAGAGAGAGAGAGAGAGAGAGAGAGAGAGAGATTCCCATGGTTTTACCTTTTAAATGAACAACACACATTATTATTTTTTAAAAGGCACCTTGGCCATGGCTGGGCTAGGTGTTGTGGCTGGGCCATGTAGCTATTGAATGTAATCCTTCAGTTTTTCAAAGGCTGCACACACTTCCTTGGTAGCGAGTCTCATTAAACTCAGCGGGACCTCTGAGTCAACATGCACATGGCCGGGCTTTAAAAATGCTTTTAAAATTTTTTCCCCCAACATTACATTGCCAAGTGAGAAACTCTCTTTCAATGCATGTGCCAGTTGTATTCCAGCCCTGGGAACCCCTTGCCCAAGAATGATCAGTTTCCCAGTTTAAGGCATTCTCCCCCCCCCCCGCTTTTTTAATTTTATTTATAACAATGTAGTCTTATATCAAAAGCTACTGGGACTGCGGGTTGAAAGGCATCCCAGACTATTGGACGTGTGTCCATCTTTACATAACATGATTGCTTGTGTTACTGGAGAAGCCGGCTTTCTTTCAGTAGTAAAAGTGCTGATGAATATGTGGAGGGAAAAGGGAGGAAGAAACACAGCAGCTGTTGTGGGCGGGGAAGCATGTGTAAACCCAGATTCAGTCATTTGTCATTGTGACTGACAGACAGGTTATTTAAAGGGACTAAGTGGTAGCACAACGGAAGTGGTGACATTTAAAAAAACAGGTTGTGTGTGGGGGGGGAGAACACACATTATTCTTATTACTGCCCTCATGGGGTGGGGGCGGGAAGAGGAAGCATGATGAGCCTGTGTGTCATTTGATCTTGCTCAAACACATTCTTTTTAAAAAGGAGGGGTGTGCTGAGAAGCACTTAATTTGATTGCACACCAAATCAATGGTGGGTTATATAACTGGTGGAAATGGCCGTTGAACGTTCAGATCGGTTTTCTCTTCAGGGGTGCATAGCATATGGTTGAAGACCAGCTGCGAGACCTGAATGGTGTTTGCCCGATATGATTCTAAGACACCCCCCCACACCTTTTTAATAGATTGCCAGAAATTTGAAACCAAAAGAATATGTCCTTCATGCTCGTACAAATTAGGTTCAGGGTGTAATATTTTTCATCTAAATCAAAATGAGCCCAGCATTTGCTGCCCTCCTCCTTATTCCAAATTCATAACATACCCGTGCAAACCCTGTATGCGAGCAAAGGCTGTCATGATCTTTTCAAGCTCGGAGGAACATAAGAAGTTGCCTTATATACTGAGTCGGACCACCGGTCCACCTAGACCAGTATTGTCGACACTGGCTGGCAGTGGCTCTCCAGGATTTCAGGTAGGAATTTTTCCAGTCCTACTTGGAGATTCAGGGGATCGAACCTGAGACTGTCTACCACTGAGTCATGGTCCTTCTCACAGAGAATGCTCTGTGTTCTATGGGATTCCCTGACACTGAAGCCTCTGCTCATGCAAAGCACCAATTCAGAGCTCCTGCTTGCACAGTGGAGCAGCTGGACGAGGGCAACATGCACCAACTATGTGTGGAGACCTGGATCTCTCTCTCTCTCTCTTTTTTATTGATGCAGATGAGCCATTGAGAGCAGTGTGGGCTTTTAGTGTGTCTTCCACAAGTCATCTGCACACAGCTACAAGCAATTTACACAGAGACTATAAAAACCCATAGACACTGCAGGGGGGAAAAACCCAAAGAGCTTTGTGTGTGTTGGACTGTGTGTGCTTGTGTAGGAGGATGCAATCACATGTGTCTGAAATGGTACAGTCCAGGCAAGGTGATAACTAAGCCTTAGTCAGGTGTTGGGGATATGGAAATGTTCTGCATTATGCATGTGGGCCTCTGGAACACTGCCTAAAATGTTTGGCGTAATAGAAGAAACTCTCTCTCTCTCTCTGCATAACCTTCATGCATAGGTAGCATATATATGCACATGCACATTTTATGCAGACCAATGCCATCTTTGACCTTGTTTTTGAAGACGCATAAGTGACCACCCGACAGTGCAGGTAAGAGAAAGATCTGGATTTGGACCATAATGGTGAAATCCCATCTTCCCTTATTCCATGATCTCAATCCAGATCAACCCCCACCCCAGTGGCTGTTATTTAGTAAACAAAGTCCAAGCACACAAGGCCCACCCAATCCAGTCATGTGTTTAATGCCATAACTAGTTTGGCCCTAAAAGGACAGAGGCCACAAAACAGATCCAGTTGTGGGCTCTATGTGGTTCCTGGCCACTGAGTGAATACTGATGCTCTAATGTTTGGCTGTGAAATGTGTGATTCTGTAATTTCTTGAAATGCAACTGATTAATCTGACCGGAGGCCCAGATAGAGCACTCAGTTCTGCAAATCAACAACAGTGGCATTTGGCAGGAAAAGGCTAAAGCAGTAAGCTCATATTATGAACTGGCTTCTTTGGCAAAGAGCAGCACTTCTTTGGCAAATTGTTCAGAACAGCTGTAGTTTTTGTTGGCAGCAATGGCATCTGTATTGTGAGGAGGGAAAGAAGAAAATGTTTGACAACCCCATGGACCTCTAAGTAAGACATTATTTAAGTATATAATTATATAAATTGATTCATGTTTAAAATGATTTACAAGTGGGACCTGCAACTGCAACAATATGTTCCATTGTATCATCATCACCTGTTCAGGGCTCCAGCCAACCAAACAACCAACCAGCCATACCTTCCTCCAGAATACTATAAGCTGTAAGGGGCTCCCTCTCTCTCTCTCTCACGGATTTTCTTTTCCAGCTGACACTCAATGCTCCTTGGCTACTGAGCATACTCAGTCCACATGAGGCAGTTTGGGTGGTTTTCTGCTCCTTAGGGTGTGGGTGTGTTTAAAGATGTTTGTTCTCCCAAGAATGCTGATACTTCCCAGTTGTTTCTCAGTGGCCTCATTTTGGCTACATGGCCATCAGCATTCACCACCTGTGTTCACTATTAGATGGAGTGATATATATGTTCCTGTATTTATGAACAGATGAGGCTGCCTTATACCAAGTCAAACCATCGGTCCATCTAGCTCAATGTTGCCCACACTGACCGGCAGTGGCTCCCCAGGGTCTATCCTTTTTGTTCCTTACAGAGCTTTCTGGCGTCGAGAGCACATAATGGGGACCACATGCTGAAGCTAAGCAAGTATGAGCCGGGTCAGTGCTTGGATGGGTGACTGCCTGGGCTGCCCACATCTGTTCTTCTGCATTGAGCAGGGAGTTGGGCTCCATGGCCTTATAGGCCCCTCCCAACTCTACTATTCTATGATTCTATAGCTTGGAAGCAATATATGGACTGTTGCCTGGTCATCTCCTCCCACATGCAGGACACTGATCATGTGACTCCATGACTATCCACAGAGATGACTCTATAAGCTCTTCTAGTCTCCCCAAGGATGTGTACAACAGGGATGGGGACTCGGACTCGGGGACTCGACTCGTGAGTCGGACTGAGTCCCCCCTCTGACTCGACTCGGACTCGAGTCCCAATATTTTTAATGGGACTCGAGACTCGACTCGGGACTCGAGACCAAGGACTCTTCAACATCCCTGGGCTGTGCCAGAAGGAGTGGAGAGGAGTGCGATCGCCGGCGAAGAGCGAGGGTGAAATTGTGATGAGACCTCACCGTTCCAGAATGGGGGGCAAACATTTAGAAAAAATCATGTTCCTCAAATGCAACATGGATAAGTTTTAGGAAGTACAGCAAGTTTATTTTTTTAAATCATTTTCCTAAAATGCAACCTTTCAGACATTTTGGGTTTGGCTGCCTCTGCCTGCCTGTTTGGAGTTCCCTGCCTCCTCTGACTGCCTGGTCTCTTCTTAACTAGTTCCACAGTTTGAATTGTCCAAGACAAAGACCTCTGCCTGCCTGCTTTGGGGTTCCCTGCCTCCTCTGCCTGTCTGGTTATTTTGGGTTTGTCTGCCTGGTCTGTTCTTGCCAAAATCAGTTGCAGAGTTTTGAAATAAAAAGGCACGCTTGTGCCTAGAATTTATTTATGCCACACATCTGAAGTAGCCTTATTTTGTTGGGGGGAAACCCCATTGATTTTAATAGGGACTTGTGGAGTCAGCTTTGGGAGTGACTCGGGGCTTGGGACTCGTGAGTCACCATTTTGAACCAAGGACTCGGACTCGGACTCGAGACTCGGGTCCAAGGACTCGTGACTCGACTCGTGACTCGAGACCAAGGACTCTTCAACATCCCTGGTGTACAAATGATGTACCCCAGCATTTCAATCTCATCACATATTTACAAAGGATGACAGGAAGAGGAAAAACATGTAATGATGTTTTTAAAAACGGAATGGCTGTTAAAAAGTCGTAAAGATGACATGAGGCAATTCTTATGGACATCTTTTGTGACACTGCTCAGCTAATGTTCTTGAATGGTCATTTTTAAATATTTCATATTGAACTTAGAATGAACTTTGCCTGTACATTTTCTGCAAATACTGATCCTACATTTGATGTTTCTGAATTAATACCCACCAGGTTTCAACAGTTTAGGCTGAAATCCTGCACACATACCTGAGAGTAAGTTCCACTGAACTCAGGAGGACTTATTTTGAGTAGACATTTATTTATTTATTTATTATATGCCCTGCCTTTTTTCCTGCAAGGAACCCAAGGCGGCTTACATAATCCTCCTCCTCTCCATTGTATCCTCACAACAACCCTGTGAGATAGGTTAGGCTGAGAGGCAGTGACTGGCCCAAAGTCACCCAGTGAGTTTCATGGCCGAGTGGGGACTAGAACCCGGATCTCCCGAGTCCCAGTCCAACACTCTCACTACTACGCCACACTGTTAGCCATTTTGTAATGCTTTGTTCTGATTAATCTGCAACTTTAATCAAACAGATACAGTATTGCTTTTAAACAAATATTGTGCTCATAAAATGTCAACAGAAATTAATCCTGCTAAGGCCTAAACTAGCCGTGATGATGGCAGCCCCATATAGTTAAACCTGAATCTGCCCAGTTACATAAAATGTGGTAGTAGGGGCTAAATTTCAAGAGCAAATAAGGCACATGGACAGTGTGTGTATGTGTGTTCACATATAATATAAATATTTTTTGGATAATAAATCTATTTAAGACGAGTTGACCTCCTGTTATCTTGACAACCTCCTACTTTCTGTCTATATCTAGGTCCATAGAGATGCGTGTTTTTCTGATGCTGAGGACTCAGTCATTTTACACTCAACACAATTACTTTAAAAATAGATGTTATTTTAAACATTTATTAACAACAAGCTAGTGTATTTAAGACAATTATAGAAAGAAATGGAAACCATGGTGTTTGCTGACAAAAGTCACAACAGGGAAAAAAAAAAAACAAGACAAAGAACTGTGCATATTTTATCAATACAGATTTCTGCTGGCAGAGATTACTCCCTGCAACCCCACCCAGTATCTTCCCTTTGCTTTTATATTTTCACACTTGAACATGATATGTGATGTCATTGCTTCCTGTACTCTGATTGGCTACTGTACTCTTTTAATTCCACTCTTCATATTTATCCATATTTGATGACATTTTTTGTTTACTTCTACAGTTCTATAGAAATTTCCTAACTTGTTTTTTTGTGGTTTTGACCTGCCTGGAGGAGCATGAACCTTATTGAGCAAGAAGTTTTCTCATACTTGACCTTTTTCCCAGGTCAAACTGCCTGACAGTAATAGGCCAAGTGCAACCTGTGATTTGGAAAGCAACCTTTTTAGCTAGGCCTCTTTGGTGTGCCCGATATGGCCATTGCCCTAAAATTGCCTACACGTGCATGTTAAAAGTTTGGGACTGACAAGAAGCAGCTCTACCTAAACAGGAGCCCACTGTCTAATTATGGGGTCTCTGATGCAGTGCCATTTTGTGAGAGCACCCATGACACTCTCAAATTTCCAAATGTGTCCACCATCCCAAAAAGGTTGAGGACCGCTGGTCTCATTGATACTGGCCAAATGGATTTTGGTCTTTTTGCATTTTAAAGTGAGATAGCTCAGTGGCAAGCTTTCTTTCAGATTTCCAGACGTTTCCTCCCATCAAATACATTTATTTTTGTGCTGCAGTTCAAATGGGTGACTACTGCTCACAGTGGTTGAGCGGGGCGGGAAACCACCAATCCATGCCCAGTTCTCTAGCCAAAGTGGGAAATGAGAGGTGGAAATTGGAATTAATCACCTAAAATCCACAATTTGTGAAATGGAAAGCTTTTTGAACGCTGTGATGAATGCATCAAACTTCAAATTTGTGAAAAGATTTGTTTTAGAAATTCAGAACAGTAGTAGTAGCTTCATTTACATAGCACTTAAAATTTTCATTCATTTACACAATATTTATTGTGATTGACCTTCACAATGGTCCTGTAAAGTAGGTCAGCCATACCCCCATTTTACAGCCCTGAGCAAATTCCTTATTATGCAAACTATGCTGCTGTGATAGAGTCCCACCAACCCCAGGGTAGCATCTAGGCTGCCCCCCCTCCACCATCCACCATTAATGGTCATCTGCTGTTACACTGAAGAATGGAAGATCTTGCTGGTGCATTATAATATAAAGTTGCATTCACTTTGCATTATAACATACTAGCTTTTTTTTACCGGGCGTTGCACGGGTCGTCCTTTTCCTATAGGCACTCTTTGTTCGAAATTCCTTAAGGTAACTGTCCGCTGTGAAATCCCTGCTCCTCCCCCCCCGAGGACTGCACAATGAAATCCCTGCTTCTCTCCCCCCCCCCCCCGGGACTACACAATGAAATCCCTGCTTCCCCTCCCCCCTGGGACTATGCAACAATGAAATCCCCCCCCGGACCACACAATGAAATCCCTGTGTTCCCCCTCCCGGGACTATACAATCAAATCCCTGCTTCCCCTCCCCCCTGGGACTATGCAACAATGAAATCCCTGCCTCCCCCCCCCCAAGATTACGCAATCAAATCCCTGCTGTCCCGGCTGTGGTTCATGTGAACATTCTGTTTGGAGACGTAGGAGAGATTTGCATATCCGCCTCTGATTGGGCCCCTGTGGAGGCAGTGCATACCAACATTCTATGTGCCGGTTGGAGCTATTTGCATAACACCTCCTGAATGGCCCCTGCGAGCATTCCAAGCGACGCTATTGGCTCTCATCTATTTTGGGCCATACAGGCGCGGCAAGGGTTTTTTGGAGATTTTAACCCACCAGTCTTTGTCCTTGAGTGATGGGGAGTATGCATGCCAAGTTTGGAGTTGATCAGTACCGCGTAGGAGCCAAGGCGAGGCACGCAAACCCCCACGCGGACATACGTACATACAAATGGATGGACAAACATTCACATTTATATAGTAGATATCGAGAGTAGTGTTATGAAACAAAGACCAGAAAGATTAGGCTAGATATGATGAGCTTCTTAACTGAGTTGTTTTATCTGGTTATGTATTATTATCGGGTATTATATTATAACTGTTTTTAGCTGTTTTAAATTGCGTTAAATGGCTGTGTTTAAATTTTTGTTGTAAGACACCTTGAGTCTTTTCTGAGCAAGGTGTTTAAGGACTAAGAATATAGATTATTAGAGCTTGCTGTTTTCTTTAAGATATTCCTGGACACGTACTTAATAGCATTTCAGTATACAGTAATACCTTGGATTGCAAGTAACTTGGTTTGAGAGTGTTTTGCAAGACAAGCAAATGTTTAAATATTTATTTTTTTTGACTTGATATACAAGCAACGTCTTGCAATACAAGTACTGTAGTATGGCTTAAATTAAAAATCTCTATACAAATTTTTTTGGGGGAATTTCATTTTGATATACAAGTGTTTTGGATTACAAGCACGTTTCCAGAACAAATTATACTCTCAATCCAAGGCATGACTGTATTTTGTTAACCAGCCATAGGATTTCACATAGAACTATACATGTCTACTCAGGAAGAAGCCCCACTGCATACAATAGGACTTACTCCCAGGGAACGTATAGGATTGCAGCCTAAATGTGGTAGTCATGAACTTGGGCTGGATGATGTCCGATACACGCAAAGGCTCAGCTCAGATAATCACCTAAATGATTTTCACTCTCCATCTCTTGTGTGTAGCGAAGGAGCATGCATCCGAAGTGTGCTGTGTCTCAATCCTCATCACCTAAACAATGGTTTGGGTGATCAGAAATGTGCCATAGCCCGCTTCAGACACACATGCTTCCTCCCCTTTCCTCCTCCATGCACAAGAGGTGGAGAGTGAAAGTATCTACTTCCACTACAGAAGAAACACATTCTGCATCACATAGCTATGTAGAGAACTGTGTGGTTTGTTTAGTTAACAAATCAGGATCTGGAACCAAGCATCAACCTTGGTTTCTTTTCAACAATGGTTAGATCACATCACATTTCTCAGAGTGCATATGCATAAAAAAAGAACTGTGGTTTGTCCAAAAGTGAAAGTGGACACTTTCTCTTTCCCCCTCTCATGCACAGAGGAAAGAGAAGGGGAACACATGAGCTCAGGACCCACCACAGAAAAGGGGAACAAATGAACTCAGGACCCACCACATCTCATTCCTTGACCACCTAAACCACATGTAGGCAGCCCACAGCCCATAGGACACATACAGTCCTTGGGGTCCATCTGTGTGGCCTGTCACATGGGCCCAAACCCTTATCCATCTGCTGAGTTTGCCCCCCACTTCCCTGTGCAACACCCCCCCCCCATCACAAGCTTCCACCTCTCTCCTCCTCAGTGCTGAGCCAGGCCTGATGCTGTGCCCAGCTACCCATGGGGAAAACGAACGTCGGTGGCCCACCAACTACCTCTGATGCCAGCTGAAGCTGAGGCTGTCACCCTGGGAAAGCAACGGAGATGGGACAAGCTCCGAACAGAGGGAGTTTTAAATCCCAGTCAGCTGTTGGGGTGGGGAGGTCAGGGAGGCAAGAGCAGGACCAATCCACAGCTGGAAGAAAGCCCACTGACTGTGGAGTGGGAAATGATGAAGCCAGGAACAAATCGGCTGCCACGACCTCCGCAAGGAGGAAAAGAAGACAGCAAGTCAGAGCAAGGCTGGAGTTGGAGGGTGGTAGGAAGGGAACAAGAAATACACTGAGTGAGAGGGAGGGGATGGGAGGGGATGGGGGGAAGCAGGAAGAGGGCAGTGGCTGGGAGAAAGAGTGAGAAAGGGGAGGAAAATCCAGGACCAGTGAGAGGGGGCGAAGATCACAAAGGAGCTGCACACCACATCAATGCTTACCAGAGAATGGTAGCAGGAGGTTGAGGCGCCCCTCCCCTAGAACAGGACACAAGTGGAGTGTGTGTGTGTGTGTGTGTGTGTGCGCGCGCACACATGTGAGGGGAGAGAAATGTGCAAAGGAGTGTGTGTGAGAGAGGGGGGGATGGCTATGTGTGTGTATATTTTCATGTGTATCTGTCCGTGTGGGGAAGAGTGTGTGTGTGTGTGTGTGTGTGTGTGTTTATGCACATGTGTGCATGACCCTGACCACCACAGCCTTGCCTGCTGCCAGCCCTACCCACCTGTGTGGCCCCCGCAGGACTCCCCAGCCACCAGTGCCTGAAAAAGTTCACCCACCTCTGACTTAAACCGTCGTTTTAGGTGGCTGAATCTGAACCAAGCCAAAGACTCATCAGAAGACTCGTATTCTAACACTTACTAGGCTTTTAATGACAAAGGGTTGGATCCAGATCAAGTCGGTTGCACTTAGATCCCATTGAAATCAATGAGATTTAAGTGAAGTCTTCAGTGGGAACTAAGTGCAGCTGAGTTAGTCTGGATGTAACCCAAAGTTTGTATATTTCGTGCATCTGATACATCCACTGATAAATCCAGCAAATATACAAACTATGCTGTAACACTTGACATAGGAAAACTTTCATTACTTTCACATTTATTACAGATAACCATTTGCAATGAGCTGCGCAGAGCCATAAATTACACATAATTTCACATAAAATCATTATTTTTCAAACATACTGCTTTTGTTAAACACAGACAATGGATAAGAGACAACAGAAGCAAACTGTTTGCCTTTCTCAAGTGCCTTTCATATATTTAAAATGCATGTTCAGATGTATTAACTAATGCAGTACTTCATGTATTTAGCAAAGTCCCCACGGTATTTCTGGAAGATGTATCGAACCAGTAGATTGTTTCCTCTTGGATTCCGCTGAGACTTGTTCATGGAATTCTAAGATATTTACAGTAAATTAGAGGCTAATTAGTTGAAATGAAATGCCAGCACCTGCTCCTGAGTCCTGCATCACTTAGAGAGAGAGAGAGAGAGAGAGAGAGAGCATATTAGGATTTCAGAAACTGATCTGATATTTCAGGACTTGGCTTCCTTCCTTTGGAGGTTTTT
Organism: Shinisaurus crocodilurus; assembly: GCA_021292165.1. Taxonomy (NCBI): domain Eukaryota; kingdom Metazoa; phylum Chordata; class Lepidosauria; order Squamata; family Shinisauridae; genus Shinisaurus; species Shinisaurus crocodilurus. Next base: position 209,782,235 of record CM037879.1, read on the forward strand.
TATCAAATCAAAAACGTTGCCTGAATTATTAGGATTCTCAGTGAATCGGTTTACCTTATCTTTTTTCCCCCTTCAGGGGATGGAGAGTCTTTATTGTTTTAACATTCTGATAATCAAGGCCAACAATATTTATGATTCCTGCCATGGCATTAAAAATGCATGGCCCATTCAGATTCTATGAATCTCAAATTGAAGGAGGAAATGAGCAGTTTAGATGGTAATTGACTTGTAAGGATCAGCAGAGTCTTGGTTTCCCCCTGTGCAAAGAATAGGTTCATCTGAGGTTTTACTCTACAACCATTAATCCTCTCATGCACCTACTAAAAAACAGAGAGGAGAACTTATTTTTCTGTAATAGAATGTAATATTCTGCTTGCAAGATGCCATGCTTATGTTTGGCTTATGTAGACTAGTGAAGGGGAGAGGATAGAATACGGGATGTTCTACTTAATCTAAGACATTTTTGAAACCACAAAGAACACTTTCCATATACATACATATGGACTGTGCATCCACTTTGGACAAACCCAGAATCCCAAGGTGAAGCACCTCACTCCTGAGAGATTCAGGTTGCCTGTGAAGCAAGGAGACCCTTTTCCATAGTGGTCCAAACACTGGAGAGCCCGTGTGGTGTAGTGGTTAGAGTGCTGGACTGGGACTTGGGAGAGCCAGGTTCTAGTCCTCCACTCGGCCATGAAGCTCACTGGGTGACTTTGGGCCAGTCACCAACTCTCAGCCTAACCTACCTCACAGGGTTGTTGTGAGGATAAAATTGAGAGGAGGGAGAGGAGGAGGGTTATGTAAGCCGCCTTGGAAAAGGCGGGCTATAAAAATAATAAATAAACTGAAGCAAGGTTGTCCTGAAATTTAGTAGCCTCAGAAGGGATGACTATGACTGCAAATTTCATCTAATTCTGACAGAACATTTAAAAAGTTACAGCCGTTTGTTGATTCCTCCATTATAGTCAATGGGGAGACATCCAAAGCTTTGGAAAACAAAGTGAGGCTCTGTTTTGGATCATAACTGGTATGAATCCTATAAGGGGCTCTGAGATGAAGCTGTGCTCTATTTGAGGTTACAAAGCATGCATGCATGCGTGCGCGCGCACACACACACAACATTTTTAATACAATTATTTTATGTCCTATGAATTACACGCACAAAATCACATAGTAAAAACTAGGGCTGATCTGAAACATCTGAGCCCTCCACATTCTGGTGGTCATTAGGGAGAGGAGCAAATCCCCTCCTGAAGAGCTTTAATTACTGGGGGGGGGGATCTTTAAAAGTGCAGCCACAACTTGGCAAAGTAGCTGCTGGGCACTTAGACAATGGGGCTGCTGATGGCGCTGGGATAAGACACTGCATTGACATACAGTGTCATTTCCCAGTGGTATTAGTGACCCCATTTTCAAAGCACCCAGCAGCCATGCTGCTGGATGCTCTTCTGAGCCACAGGCTTACTGTTAAAGGTAAACAAACCCAAAAACTCTTGGATCACCTTGTCATTAAAACTGCAAGTACTACTGCCTCCCTCATCTGAAAGTCAGCAGATCTTTGCGCCATCTTCCCAAATCCTACCCCCTTCATTAAGAAGAGAGGTCTGACAGAGGTGGGGCTTCACCAAGCCCTAGTAAAATTATGAAAGCCTTAAAAGAGAGGAGGGGGGGGATTGTTTACTTGGAGATGAAACAGCATATCTTTTAGCTACATAAGAAGGGCTGTGCCGGGTCAGACCAAAGGCCTATCTAGTCCAGCATTTTGTTCTCATAGCAGCCAACCAGATGCCTGTGGGAAGCCCACAAGCAGGACATGAGCACAATTTAGCACCCTCTTGCTCATGTTCCCTAGCACTGGTATGCAGAGATATACCACCTCTGATTCTGGAAGTAATACAGTCATGCCTTGGATTGAGAGCATAATTCGTTCCGGAAACGTGCTTGTAATCCAAAACACTCTTATATCAAAACGAAATCCCCCCAAAAAAATTGTACAGAGATTTTTAATTTAAGCCATACTACAGTACTTGTCTTGCAAGACGTCGCTTGTATATCAAGTCAAAAAAATTTAAATAAATATTTAAAAATGTGCTTGTCTTGCAAAACGCTCTCAAACCAAGTTACTTGTAATCCAAGGTATTACTGTATAGCCATCATGACTAGTAGCCACACTGCAGGCCAGTGTGAAGATAAAAAATGGGTCCTTCATTATATCATAAAGGGAAAATTGACAATACACTAGCAATATGATAGGAATGTATATGGAACTGTGGCCATAAAATGGGATGTAACTATATGGGCGGTGAGTGTCAGCCCTAACATCCCTTTCCTATTCCCTGTGTTGCTCCACCATTTTCCCCCTCGGCTTCCTGCAGTCCTCTGTTAGGCTCCTTCTGTTCCTCTGTTGCTTTCTCCCCTTGGCTCTACCTGCTGCCTCTCATCTGCTCTCTTCACTCAGGCTGGGCCCTGCACTAACCTTGTTTTGCCCTCTGGTACCTCCCTTTTTTCTTCTGCTCTCCAGCTTCTATTGTTCCTATTCCCATCCCTTGGCCCCGTTTCCTCCACACTTCCTTTTCCAAGGCTACCAGCTTTGGCTAACATATTTCATGGTGTATGCTGGAGCTCTGGATTTGATTGGCTAGAATACTGGGAATGAACCATGATCCCATAACCATTTCAGCACATGGCAGATCCACAACCTGTACACATATCCAGTTGCTACAGCCTATGGTGAGATGGTCATGTGGTTGCACCTTCACATCCAGATTATAGGATCTAGGCCAGATTAAGGGACATCAGGCCAAATTAATAGATTTATGCTACTACGTAGTTCACACAGTGTTGTTTTTCAGTGGGATGCTAACCCCAATTCAGCATGGGCTCATTGAAGGCCATATCTGCCAACAAGGCTCCAACAGTACAACTGGTCAAATGTGCATTGCATGAAACCATTGCCAATACTAACCAAGCACTGGTTACTGCCTGGGACAGTCAATAACTGAGACACTGTACAGGGGATATCAACCTGATACCTTATGTTGCCCCAGAAATGGATTTTGTGCTCCATGGAAATCACTTGATTTTACTGCACCATTTTTGCTTTCTGATTGAAATGTTAGTCTATATTTGTAAGAATTGTATGTTAGATACTGGCATCGTTGTTTTTTTTTTTAAAGAAAATGTAATTGTTGTTCGAGGGTGTTTCACTTTGCCAGATACTTTTGCAGGACCTGTCCTCACAAATCTTATGAAATGCGGCAGCTATGATTTGCAGACAGCCTATGTTGACATTGAGCCACACTGTTTCTGTGCAAAGTGTGAATGTAAACATAAACAATATGGGCTGAATTGAGCATTCATCTTTTTTTGCACACTATTGTGACTACATCTTTCTGAAATGAGACATTTCCTCTGCTACTTCAATTTCCACAGCTAGCTAGTAATAGAATTCTTGATTTTCTTACAGTTATCTTTTTTCTGTAGACTGTGACAAATATATATTAAAAAATATGCTTATGCCACAACTCAGCACTGATTTAGGTGCACAGAAAGAATGAAACCAGTTGAGACCAACGTGCTTTAAAATGCCAGGTTCAGAGGTGGCATTGTGACCTCCATGGATGAATTCTGAGGAGGCCTAGCTGTTTAGCTACAAATTATTCTCTAACCTAGAATGTTTTATTATTTAGCCCATAAAACCTGATGCGTGATCATTTGCACTTTTAGCATGGATGGCTTTGCCTCAGGTTTAATCGTTTTGATAGGCCAGCTCAAAAAATTTACAGTTATAGAGCCTGGGGTCTCCTGCTCTGCAGCTCCATTGAAATTTGAATCAATGGCTACTAAATTTTTAATGAAACAATAAACTTCCCTTAATGTTTTAATGTAATATTTCTTTTCATCATTTGCGCCTAAAGAATAAATCTCATATATCAAATAAGTGAAGGAAATAAAGCAATTTTCATGGATCACCCAGACATGAGCCATTTTCTCAAGATGTGACATGATTAAGCAGACATGCAGAAACACTCTCCACACTTAATCTGGGTTTTGTTCCTTTTCCTTACTTTTAAAGCAAGACTGCATATGAATTCCATCAAAGATGTACAACATCCCACTTAGGGATGTCAGAGAAATCTGCAACAGCTTCAGATGAGTTGCATGAATCTGACCTGTGGATTCCACAGCGGACCGGCTTTTTCCAAGTCACACAGATTCGACAGATTTGCAGATCGGACCTCACTTGGGGGGGGGGGGAGTGGATTTGTGCTGATGTGCATTAGTTAATGGACATTAGTTAACTAATGTGAAATAGCACATTTGCATAAGTGTGCACTAGAACTAATGAGAATTAGCGCAAATCGAACAAAATTCTGTTTTTAAAAATCTGATCCCGTCAATGAGCAGATGACAGATAAAAAGATGCCTGACAATCCCAGGCAGAACAGATTTAACAAAATCCATCCATCCGTATTCCACTGATTTCAGTGGGAGAATTAAATACATGCTTTGCAGTGCAATCCTACGGATGTCCACTCAGAAGTCCCACTGAGTTCAATGAGGCTTACTCCCAAGTGAGTGTGCATAGGATTTCAGCCTAAAATGTCTCCATGAATTTGGTGAGATAAAAGCCACCAGTCTGTGGTCTTGTGCAAGGAAGGATTCTTATCTAGCATTCTGCTTTCAACTATACCCAGTCAAATGTGTCTGGCAAGCTTATAAGCAGGGGAAGAGCATTCAGCTGCTGTTTATCTCCAGAGGTATTCAGCCTGTCTGAATATGGATCTTCCATTTAGCTATCGTGGCTGATAGGAGGGTGCAACAGGAAAATTATTGGAAGAATTATTGATAATATAGCAGGGGTGGAGTTAAAGCGAGCGACAGGTTGAGAACATCAGTTAGAAGAGGGAGTCAAAGAGTTATTTATTTTTTTATTTTATTTATTTGTTATATTTATACCCCACCTTTTTTCCTGCAAGGAACCCAAGGCAGCTTACATAATCCTCCTCCTCCTCCTCTTCTCCATTTTATCCTCACAACAACCCTGTGAGGTAGCTTAGGCTGAGAGTCAGTGACTGGCCCAAAGTCACCCAGTGAGTTTCATGGCCGAGCGGGGACTAGAACCCGGATCTCCCGAGTCCCAGTCCAGCACTCTCACCACTACGCCACACTGGCTCAATGGAATCAAAAATATAAGAGGCATAGGTAAAACACTGGTAGTAGGATAGCTATTGAAAAGGGGAGTCAGGTTAGGTTATCAGAATAGAATTTATGAGCAGTGTCAAATGCTGCCCACATGCCAGCGAGACCCACCGCTAGCGCCATGGGAGCAACCGGTTGTTAACGCAGCTTCCAGAATGGGGCAGGTCAGCGGAGCTTGCAGAAGGAAGCTCCGCTGACCTGTCCTGATCCAGAAACGAGTGTTTCTGCTCATTTCTCATTCACAAAGTGCTAACTCACCATTGCACAAGTGGTGGGTCCTACTGGCGCAACACAATCCGCGGGAGCACAGCAATGAGATACTGCCCCCCCCCCCACTGTCTCTTATTCTTTATCAGATGACTACTGCTTCTGGATGTTATGTTCCATAAATAAATACATGTTTACTGGTTTAACTACCTGCTGTGTTCTGGTCTGGGTGGATTCTAGGAATAACATCTGTCACACCCCGTTGCTGGTTCTGAATGACATAGCCAAGTACATAAAAGTGAGACTCCTCCTCCTCTCTGTAAATCAGTAGGTGGTGATTTAGTAGGTGCTAAGGTAGCTTAGCAAGACAGATGGGACTTATAGCACCCCTCATTTTAGATATACTAGCCCCTCTGCCTCACTGCCCTCCCCCTCGCCCCCTCCCCTCCCTAAATCAGAGGCCACCTGCTTCTTTTGGCACTGCTCTCTTTCAGCAAGAACTAGAGCCAAGGGAGTAAGATTCAAATATGAATCTTTCTAGCTGGCATAACTATTGCTGACTCTTTAAGAAGATGGTATCCCTCTAACCCGTGTCCTTTGTGAAATCATGGGAGGTTTACTCAATTAACACAATTCCAAAAATGCCAGGCTCGAGTAATTACTACAGCTTGAATAAATAACAATAACAAAACCTAGGGCAAATCACAGGGCTCTGTATTACCCAATGTGCTTATCCTCTTCTTTGTACTGAGGCATAAAATTCAACCTTGCACACAGAGCTGCAGGGGTTTACTTGTCTTTATGTAATCCTCTTGGTGTCGCATGGCAAACTAGGAGACATTTGAAAATAAAGGTCAGCCAAAATACAGTGGCTTGTCTAGCCAGAATTTTGTCATGTGCCTGTCAGTGTGTGTGCTAAAGAGAGAGAGAGAAAGAAATTATTTCCTCGCATACCCTCCAGGAGTCTTTCTTCTAGAAGCACAGATATATGCCCTGACCTCTTCACAGGGTTTGTTATAACACTAGCCTTTTTCTCCGACTGGAGCGCAGAGAAGATGTCGACGCTTTCAAAGGATTTAAACATTTAATCCGGGTTACTAAAAGGACAAGGAAGATTAGAGGATGATCCACAGCCCGCTTCAGCTTGACCACTTGAATTTCAGCAGATTGAGTCCCACTGATGTCAAGGAGCCTCAAATGATGATCAACCTGTAAGAATTTGATTTTTGCGTTCATTAGAAAGCAAGAGTCAAGCTGATCGCTGGCTGTTGAGCTAGTTGAGCCCAAAACATGCTATTAAAAAAAAAAAAAATCTTGACTGCCAAGGCTCCTGGTATTTTGTTTTGTTGTTGACAGTTGCTTGGTTTTATCCTGCCACCAGGCCACTTCCTTCTAGTATTAGGTGATGTGAAAGGTCACCGGAGAGTGAGAGAGAGAGAGATTATAGTTCTGGGGCCGCACTGATTGAAATAACTTTTATTTGACCTCTTCCACCAGCACCGCCCTGGAAGCCGAGAAGTAACATGCTTCCCAAATATCTGTGATAGTATTCATGCAGATAGAAGAAATTGTTTATCCATCACTGGCAGGCTGAGGTGTCCTTATCTGACCTCATCAGCTGCTGCTACAAAAGACTACCACAAGATCAGCCAATACCTCAGTGATTGATTATGCTATTGATTTCTTCCTGTGTGCCTCTTTATATATATATATATATATATATAGAGAGAGAGAGAGAGAGAGAGAGATATCATTTAAAATGCATACAAGATTTTTGCAACAGGAAAAAACGAAACTGTGCATTAGATTCATGCAGATTGATTAGGCTTTATTTATAATTTGTAACAGGGTTTATTTATTTGTTTTGTTTAAACTTTTCTTGTATGTTTGTTCCAGTATGTTACTTGCACGCGCAAAAGAGGAAATAAGAGCCGAGACACAGAATGATGGTGAAATTAAGGGCCACATTTATTGATTCGAGGATCTGGGAAGGGACGAGTGCAGGTGCTAGCTAAACCGGCTCTCGGCCAGTATACCCTTCAATGGGCGAAGCATCCCAATCGGAGGTGTGGCGCTGTAACTCGCCACTCCCCAATTTTACACCGTGCGGTGTCGGAAGGCCTCCTCCATGTCACCACACGGGGCCATGAAACGCCATGCAGGTGAGAGGAATTGGACTCAAAGGCGGACCCTATCTCCCTGGCCGTGCCATGAAACCGGGCTCAGGTGAGGCTAAGGTATCGCCAGTCACCTGAAAGGTGCCGTGGGATGATCACCGACCTCACCCCACTGCCTAAAACCCGCACTTACCGCCAATGTGACCAAATCAGGGAGACTACGCAAAAACAAAAAAGCACCCAACCCAAGAACACAGTGTAGAGTAGGCGAAACACGCACACCACCACCAGGCCAATCAGCAATGGTGAGCCAAAATTCCTACTCGGCCCCGTCAACCAGCGACCAGAAATCCCACACTGTGAATTGGGAGGGAGGGAGGGAGCTGCTTTGAGAAAAGAGGCAGAGGGTGGAGCAACGCTGCCTAATAAAGGCCTCCACCGCTCCTCCTCCTGCCTTGAGCCCATAGGTGGTTTCAAAATTAAACAGCCTCACCTCTCATTCCTCTACGCGTGCAAATAGTCCTCCCACCAACAGCTACGCGTTGGTGGGGGAAGGGGATTTTCCCCACAAGCTAAAAAGCAATAAAGTTGAAACTGAGTACACAGAGTGCTGGATGTAGATGAGGGAGAACTGCATTCAAATCCTCACTCAGCCATAAAGTTCACTAGATAGACTTGAGCCAGTGATTCTCTCTGTCCAACCTACCTCACAGGGTTGTTGAGAAGTTAAAATGGGATAAGCCCCATGAATACTAGCCTGCACTGTGGTAATATCCATTTAAGAGGATGCTCGGTGTGGATGGAGTCAGGGGAGGGATGGCTCCCTGCTGTGGTTGCAGTGAGGTGTGAACAGCCTCGGTCAATTCTAGTAAGGACTTCAGAGGGCCGCATATATCGTCTTAACAGGCGTCATCTGAGGTTTCAGTGTCGAGCATCAGAAAGCCTCCGTTGTACAGGTGTGGGGCAAAGTGAATCTGTTCCCATAAAACGACAAGTTCCACTTGTATCACCATCCAAAGAAAGACAGCCCATTCATGTGACATCATATGGTAGATCTGTCTTCCTACCAAGGAGATATGTCCCTTGAGGAGGGATGGTGATAAAAGACCATCCCCAACGGTGGGCTAAGTGCTGGTAACCTCTGGCCCCATTGCAGTAATTTTTTAATGTTTTAATGTTTCTTTTAATTTTTAAAAATGTTTTATATGAAAGGGAGATGTGGTAATATCCCTTTAAGAGGGACGGTCTCTTAATATACCTGAATGGTATTTAACTGACCAAGTGTTTTGAGTTAGTCACTTTTCTCCTTCTCTCTTCTCGTCCTTATACTTCTCACTCTTGCATGTTGTATTGTGTGTTGGCACCTGTCTTATGAATAAGATTAAAGGATGACTCTTTTCTAATCTCTTACATTGGAGTTATGATTACGCCTGAGCTGACCCTACGGAACCCGTGAAAGATATCACATGCACTCCTTGGAAGGAAAGAAAAATACAAATGTAATAAATAACATGTAGATGTTTTCTTGACCAAAGAATTATAACGGTACAGTATTCCAACTCAGTATTTCTTCTATAATATGGTTTATAGATTCTGTACGGAGCCTTGTTTATATAGGTAAATGGGCCTAAAATTGTGTTAAATCCTAATATATTAATTTAACTGAACATAAGAGCCATGTTGGTATTATGATATTGAGTTTTATGTTCTATTCCTTCCCTAATTAGATCCCCAACCTGGAATATGCCTTTTCCATAGCAGCTGTACACGGAGTCAATATTTTCATTGAGCTGTCCACCACAACTCCAAGATCCCTTTCTTGGCCAGTCACCACTAGCTCAGACATCATCAACATGTTAGGATTTTTTTTGCCCCAATATTCATTTTAGCAGAAAGGTGGTATAGAAATATAATAAATAAATAAATAAATAAATAAATAAAATATTTATCACTTAGCACTTGCTTACACTGAACCACATTTACCATTCCAATGGCTATTCCCCCAGGGTGGATAAATCCTTTAGGACAGGAGTGAGCAACTCACAGCCCATGGGCTGCATGCAGCCCCCACTGCCCCACTGCCCTCCATCTAAAAAAATATATAACTAAAATAAATGGCAAATGTAGCAGCTACAGAGCACCAAAATGGCCTAATTTAGCTTGTTTGCAAGGTAAATTTGGCAATTTGAGCACTTCATAGCTACTATGGAGCACCGAAAGGGTTAAATTTTCCTTGCAAACAAGCGTACTTTAACCATTGTAGTACTCTATAATGCTACAAAGTGGTTTGCCACCCAATTTCAGTGTCAAACCAGCCATTTTGGCTACTATTGTCTATTGCAGAAGCCATGTTGATTCTTCTTCAGCAGAACTTGTCCTTCTATATGATTGATCCTTTTATCATGCTTTCCACCAATTTACCCGGAACAGACATTAATCTAAGCAGCCTGTAATGGCCATTCCCCAGCCCTCTGTACAGAGGCCAATGTTATGGTTATGTGTTATATTATTGTTAGAAGATCAGCAATTTCACATTGGACTTCTTTAAGAACTCTCAGGGAGGAAAGGTCAGGAAAGAGCAGCTGCATAAGTAGTCTTCCATTCACACAGCTTTGAATCCAACCCAAAGAAAGATGCCAAGGTTCAGGCACTTGTGAGTTTCAAAGGTGAGCCAGTTACAAAATGACCCTGCATGAAGACTATTGGAGCCTCAAGAATTATCCATTTTAAGAGGCTGCCCTCTGTCAATCATAGGGCCGCTTCTCATGTTATTTTCACTATGCTGGAGCCACTGCAATGCAATTCCTTCTTTTTACACAAAGGTAATGTCAGAGTCCCTGGGCCAGGTGAGAAGCGCCCATGTACATACTCCTTCCCATGCCAGAGGCAAAGGTCTTTAAGAGGTCCTGGTAGGACATGAGATGAGAGAGGGCTTCTGTGCTTTGGTACAATACTCCAAGGGCTGCTTCATGAACATGTTGTTTTTATAATACAGCAAATAATACTCGATACAGTACAGTGTAACACAGGGTTGGACACGCATTGTATAGTCCTGTACCTATGCACAAAAGTCCTAATTCTAATTAAAATACCCAGCTTTTCATGAACACAGTGCTTTTCTGAAAGCTGCATGCAAATGATAGGTGGTCATTTTGAACTCTGTCAGCAGGTAGAAAAATAAATCCTTGAACAACAGAACATCCTATTAGCTTAAGGAGGATCTAATAGATACAGTAGGGTGAGCTAAGGACAAAATTTCAGTCTTATCACTGGATGCTGTATGTGTATGTCTATGTGCCCTGTACCCAGTTTGTCTGAGCATAATTCACCATTAAAAAAAAACAATTAACTGCAGCAATTGCACTACATAAAAGAAATAAACAAGAGGAAAAGGACATGTGTGGTTTGGAAGAGGGAATACGCTCTAGTTCCACATAAGCCAGACTTTCTTACTCTGATTGCAAGACAATCAAAATTCATTTATTTATTTTATTTATAAGATTTTTTTTAAACTCACCTTTCAGGGCACACTGCCCTCACAAGACTCTGAAACACACAAAAATACAATTACAATAATAATTTAAAAAAACACACACCAGTAGCTAAAGATGTCTTCAAGTACAGCACAACTCAACCAAATGTAGACTGGAAGAAATGTATCTTCAGTGTGTGTGTGTGCGTGTGGAGGGGGTGGGTTTAACATAAAACAAGCAGTGATGAGGCAATACTTCTCTCCCTGAGGAAGGAGTTCCCAACCTGTGGGACCACTACTGAAAGAAACCTGGAAAAGCCTGCCATGTTTTTTTTTAAAAAAAATTAAAATGTCATTTATCTACTCATGTTGAAAATGTATTCCTCGCCTTTTAATATAGTAATGCACAGTGCTGTAAATGCAAAATAAAGCACAGACACAATAAAAATCAGTAAAACAATCTAAAGAAGATAAGTGGAAAGAAATGCAGTGATTTAAAAAAAAATGGAAAGAGGGACATTAACCATAAAAAGCTTGTCTGCATAAGCAGGTCTTTAAAGCCTTTTCCAACGCTGGCAGACCTCCAGAGAGCTCTAATTTAGAGCTCACCACCAAGAATGCCCTCTTCACAGTGGCCACCAACCTGACAGAAGGCAGATTATGTGTGCTAGACCTTAAAGAGTGGGAATGTATACATGGAAGATGTACAAAAATACCATAGTAAATTATATCAGAAGTTGCTGAGCAATTCAGAAGAATCAACAATGTCACACTCTCCCTCTCTCCCTCCTGGTGAAAATCATCCTTACCAGGGCAACTAAGACAGTCTCAGTATTGAACCATGGCCTGAAAATGGACTGAAATGAATCTAGATAATTTGGTTCATCCTGAAACTGCATGCCCACTGCCTGCTTAACTACATTGCCTACCAACGGAAAATCCCATACAGGTGTGTAATCCCCCATATGTTGGAGACTAAATGAAAGCTTCTTTAATAGGGCCTTCACCATGGCCTCCTTTAAACTGGATGGCATTATACTATCTCTTAATAAGCTGTAGATTATAACTAGGGGTGTGCATCCACTTCAAACAAAGCCCGAATACTGAACCAAAATGGGCCACTTCTGAGATATTCAGATCACTTCTGAGGTGAAGAAAATCTTCCCTAAAGCGGCCTTAAATAAGGCAGGTCCCAAAGCATCAGACTGCTTTGGCGCTTTGAGAGCTTCTCTGATATATATTACATATCAGGGCAGCAGTTCCCCAAGAGTCCTGGGGGCGGCTTCGGGGCAGGTTTTCTTTGTCCCCTATTCAAACCAATGGAAACAGTGATGGAGGCAAAGAAAGCCTGCACCCCAAAAATGGCTAGTGGGGGAAACCCCAGCACCTCCCAGGATCCTATTGCCCAAGGGTCCTTAGTGGAAGGTCTTTCCCCGTTCCCCCAGCATTTCTCCATGATAGTCAATGGAGAGACATACAAAGCTTTGGCTTTCCAAAGAAAAGCTTTGCTTTGGATCAGAGGTGAAGTAGACCATGTCAAAAGCAGTCCAAGGTGAAGCAACCCACTATGGGAAGCACTGGAATCCAGTCTTGTCTTCTGTGCACACCCCTGATTTTTTAAAAAATACAGTCATGCCTTGGATTGAGAGCATAATTCGTTCCGGAAACGTGCTTGTAATCCAAAACACTCTTATATCAAAACGAAATCCCCCCAAAAAAATTTGTACAGAGATTTTTAATTTAAGCCGTACTACAGTACTTGTATTGCAAGATGTCGCTTGTATATCATGTAAAAAAAAATTAAATAAATATTTAAAAATTTGCTTGTCTTGCAAAACTCTCTCAAACCAAGTTACTTGCAATCCAAGGTATTACTATATACCCGGGCCATCAACTTGAAATAACCAACTAGCATAGCCAAGAGTTAAGTGGGAAAGTCATGCCAGTGATGACACCCAACCCTAATTTAGGGATGTAATGTAACCGCTCACCTCGAGTGGGCGTAGCAGGCCGAAATCGACCCCGCTCACGCCCTCCTGAGGCGAGCAGGCCTTACCAGGTCCCGGGGCTCCCTCGCCTCTCCATGTCAAGCCGTCCGCATCATCCGCACCGGTCCCATCGCATCACTTCCGGCTGGCCAGAAGTGACACGCCGGGACCCTGCGCCAGGACCCCACGCTGCGTATTTTCTGGAGAAACCAGGGCAACAGGGCTTAAAACAGCCCTGTTGCCCTGGTTTCTCCGGAAAATACACAGCACGGGGTCCCAGCGCGCTGGCACAGGGTCCTGTCACATCACTTCCGGCCAGCCAGAAGTGATGCGATGGGACCGGCGCAGGCGCAGCCGGCTGGCTCGGCAGGCTCAAGCGGCGTGGAGAATTGCTCCGCGCTGCTGAGAATATTGCAGCAGGGGGGCCGCCGCCGCGGAGAGCCAGGGTCGGGTGGGGTGCCCCCCCCCCCCGGTCTGTGGACATCACTACTCTCCTTTCCATCTAAATCCAAGGAAGCTGTTCTGGTTCTAAATCGGTACCTGGTATCAGTAATGGACTAGATGAAGGCAAATAAATTGAAGCTTAATCCAGACAAGACAGAAGTGCTTTTTGTCAGTCAAAAGGCAGATCAGGCGACAGGGATTCAGCCTGTGCTGGAAAGGGTTACACTCCCTCTGAAGACTCAAGCTCGCAGTTTGGGTGTTCTCTTGGCCTTGGCCTTGAACCTGGATGCTCAGGTCATGGCAGTGGCCAAGTGTGCATTTGCATAGCTGAGGCTAGTACACCAAGTGCACCCTTTCCTCGAGATGTCTGATCTGGCCACACTCACACATACCTGAGTTATATCACATTTTGGACTACTGTAACATGCTCTATTTGAGGCTGCCTTTGAAAACTTAAGAAACTTCAGGTGGTCCAGAATGCTGCCGCGGCCGCCAAACTGTTAACAGGGAGCATGCAACTCCCTTGTTACAGCACCTTCCCTGGCTACTGGGCTGTTTCTGGGCAGAATTCAAAGTGCTGGTTATGACCTATAGAGCCCTATTAGGCCTGTGAACAGGCTGCCTGAAAGACCGCCTTCTCCCATACAAGCCTGCCTGGTTCTTAAGATCTTCTGAAGAGGCCTTTGTTTTGAGACTGCTGCCTTCAGAGGCGCGTTTGGTAGTGACCCAAAAGAGGGTCTTCTCAGTGGACACTTCCAGGCTGTGGAACTCCCTTCTAAGGGAGGCTAGCTTAGCTTCCTCTCTGCTGTCCTTCTGTCACTGGCACACATATTGTTGAGAGCCAGTGTGGCGTAGTAGTTAGAGTGTTGGACTGGGACTCGGGAGATCCGGGTTCTAGTCCCCGCTTGGCCATGAAACTCACTGGGTGACTTTGGGCCAGTCACTGCCTCTTAGCCTAACCTACCTCACAGGGTTGTTGTGAGGATAAAATGGAGAGGAGGAGGAGGATTATGTAAGCCGCCTTGAGTTCCTTGTAGGAAAAAAGGCGGGGTATAAATGTAATTAATAAATAAATAAGGACCACTTTACTCAAGAAGGCCCTTAGCCTGTAAGTGGGTCTGTTAGGTTGGAATCAAATAAATAAATATACATACTTCAGTGGCATACATGTAATAGTGACACATTATAATCCTTGTATTACCTAACTAAAACAAAATGCAACGAACCATGTATAATACAATATGTAACTTCTGGTATGTTTTAAGTTAATCAACAAAAAAAAAATTTAAAATATACAGACATAGCTGTGACTCAGGAGGTAATTATGATTCTGTATTTTATTTTATTTTTAATAGCTTTGTATAAAACTTCCCTGAGTACATGAAAAAGTTGTAAGCCACTTGCTAGGGTATTTTTTTAAATGTTGCTTGCTCTGTAATATACATAAATGCAAACTGCCACTTTAGACAGTCTGAATAGACATCTGATCATCTATCCTCATAGATATTAATGATGCTTTCCTGTTACAGCGACACTAGTGTCAAATAAGGCAGATTAGACCCTTTGCAAAATGAATGTTTCTGACTTTCAGCAGGGGGATTAATATTGATTTTCTTTTTGAAGTCTTAAAAGCTTGTGATAAACTCTCCATGTCAATTCAGAAATATAAGAGGATCATCTTCTCCAAAACACTCATCATTTCCATTGATTAATGCACTGATAGTTTCTTCTTTTTAAAAAAAGGGGAAAAAAGAAATGAATAGTACACAGAAATACAGAATTTTAGACATTGTTAGCAGGAATTCGATACTTTTGCCAAACAAGACTAGGCAAAAGCACAGAAAGAGCACACATGATTGTAAATCAGAAGAACCATGATTTCAGTCAAAGTATTATATTCTTGGAGGTATCCCTTCGATGCAAAGCTCTGTGGCTTATACCCTTCTTCTGCTTACTCTGGGCTTGTTGAGGAAAGGGAGGGTATAAATGTTTTAAATAAATAATGCATTAAATATGGCAATTTCATGGACTGATCTCACTTTAGCTTTTGTATTCACATCTAAATACCCAATTATTACTTTTTATTTATAATATTTCTTGGCCGCCTTTCAGGGCAGGAGCCCTCCAAAGGCAGCATACAACAGTACAATTTGCATAATAAAACCTGATGAGTGAATAAAAACAGCAAGTACAACATTTGCAAACTTCTGTTTGGGGTTTTTTCCAAGTGTGGAGGGGATACAGGTGGAGAATTTAGCACATGTAGCATTTATGCGAGTGGGGAAACTTTTTCTCCATCAAGGGCCATGTTCCCTCAGAGGTTAATGTGCTGAGGGTCACATGCTAGTGGTGGACAGAGCCAGAGTTGGCAGTGCACGGGTTCAGAGACACCCCACTCTCTCTCTCTCTCTCTCAAGATCACACACATATACAAACACAAACAGCCCCTCTTTGTGTCACCCCATTTCCCCTATCACTCTGCCACCCAGTTCTCTCTGTCTCTGTGTCACCCCATTCTCGCTGTTGCACTGAGGGCAGCCATTTTCTCTTATACAAAGCCACAGCGAGGAATGGTATATCATGATGCACCGCCACTACCAGGGGGGATTTCCAGACCCATTTCAACCTGCATGGCAACTGCTGTACTTTCTCATTTTCCAAGCTACTAGAAAATAAAGTTTAAAAAAAAGAAAGAAAAAGAAAGAAATTAAGAATGCAAAAGGCAACCCTTCAAGCACCTTGTAGATCTGTAAGTATCTTGGGGTTTTTCCTTAAAGAATTTTGCATGGATATATAGACCACATTGAGCCTGGTCTATCCCTACCCCTGCGTCAACACATTTTCTCTATCACACCATTCTCCATGTCAACCCATTCTGTCACCTCATTCTCTGTGCGTTCACGTGGTTACTGTCTCTTTTCATCTCTGCATCATATCCTTCATCTGCCTTTACCCCCAGTTTTAGATTTGGATTGTTGGTTTGTTTTGCAGCTCTTGGCGTTTTTCAGCTTTCCTTCCCCCTACTCCTCCCTCAATCTGCCCATTTTGGCCTTGAGGTGCCTTGAAAAGATGAGTCCCAATGGAGCACACTTTCCTTGCCCCCTCCACACACCCCATTGGGAAATACAAGTGGCAGGGGAAGCGTGACCCATTGACAGCTGCTGCTTCAAGGCATCTGAGGTGCCTTGAGATGGTGGCTCCTGGTGAAAGCATTGGAAGCCACTGGGAGGAGCAGCAAGGAAACACAGTGGACCAAGGATGAGAGTCCATGGGCCAGATTGGGGTTTGCCACAGGCCAACAGTTCCCCAGCCCTGCTTTTAAATACTTTGATGGAGGGGCTCAATTTCAAGTGTTTTAAAGGATGCACAGTGAATTCTACATGTACTGAATGGCAGGAGGACTGTGCATTTTGTACTTAGCTACCCACTTAATATCAGTATGAAAGCAAACTTGTCTTTAGCAAGTCTTTCTATGAGATTCTTTAGCTTCTGATGAGGAGGGTTAAAGATCCTGAATTTGACTTTAGAAATTAAGGTCTGGGTCTGTATTATGTTTAGTGTCCTCATGAGGAGAGTTCCATTCCGAGCCATATCGTCAAACATCATTCAGTGACTGATTTTTGTGCAGTCCCATAACAAACTTCCGTACCTCTGCCAGCAGCGTTCAATCACATGGAATGAGAGCAAAGACAGTCATTGTGACATGGCCTCAAATCACACAGTAAGTGTTGCTTAACACTACAGTAGGGATTGGGATATGAATACAAATAGTTACGGTGAACTATTGGTAGCTAGGGATGGACGGGTGTCGTAAAATCCATTCCATCTACATTTCATGGATTGTCAGGCACCTTTCGTTCTATTGTCCACTCACTGATGGAATTAGATTTAGCGTAAATGTGTTCGTATGCATTTGCGCAAATTTGCACTCCCAAATATGCACAAATCCCCCCAACATATGCACATCCCTGAAAAAAGTGTATTTCATGCTTTAGCCTATGGGGGGATGTGCATTTTTGGTTGGTTTTTTAATTTTCCATATTTTTCTATGACTAAATTTGTGTAAAATTATGGAAAGTTTAAAAAAAATGGTCCATGGAATCCGCGTGACTCGGGAAAAGCCAGTCCACTGTGGAATCCATGGGTCGGATTGTTAGAAATCCAACTCATTCGAGTCCGTTGCGGATTTCTCCAGCATCCCTGTTGGTAGCCTGAGCCTTATTCTGTACTGTCGAGTGACTTGAGGACTCCTAGTCCAATCTTTTAGTTTTTTATTAGTAAAAAAACAGGTACTTATTTTATATTATGTTCTCATTATCTTGTATTTGAGCTTTGTAATTTTTGTGAACTGCCCAGAAAGCTTCAGCTATTAGTTGATAAAGAAATAAATAATAATAACAATAATAGCCTTCTAATATTACATTACTAACACAACGACACAATGAAGACCCAGTGTGGTGTAGTGGTTAGACTGTTGGACTGGGACTCGGGAGATCTGGGTTCTAGTTCCCACTTGGCCATGAAGCTCACTGGGTAACTTTGGGCCAGTCACTGACTCTCAGTCTAACCTACCTCACAGGGTTGCTGTGGGGATAAAATGGACAGGAAGAAGATTATGTAAAGTGACTTGGATTCCTTGGAGGAAAAAAGGTGGAATATAAATGTAACAATAAATAAATAAATAAAATGTATGTGCATCTTAATATAGAGTTATATCTATATCTTATACAATGACTAAGTTCCAGGCAAGTTGCTATTACAGTAATACCTTGGATTGCAAGTAACTTGGTTTGAGAGCGTTTTGCAAGACAAGCAAATTTTTAAATATTTATTTATTTATTTTTATTTGATATACAAGCGACTTCTTGCAATACAAGTACTGTAGTACGGCTTAAATTAGAAATATCTGTACAAATTTTTTGGGGGGATCTCATTTTGATATAAGAGTGTTTTGCATTACAAGTACGTTTCCGGAACGAATTATGCTCTCAATCCAAGGCATGACTGTATATGATGGTGGTCAAAATCACCTTCAGGTGATACAATAGTTGTATGAATCCACACTGTGAGGAATTAGGTCATGGGAAGGGTCCAACTTGTACTGGAATTGGAACAGGAAGCCCAGAACAAATTAAAAATCAAATTTCAAAAATCAAGTTGTCAATCAAATGTTGATCTATAAACTGTGTGTTCTGTATTGTCTCCTTACTGTACTGAGTCACTTTACTGCCGAATAAACAGTTCTGCTAATCTACCATTCTTAAGAAATTCTCTAGATTGCAATAACTTTGATAACTGTGCTCTAGCTTGCAGACAGATCATTCATACCGTTTCTCTAGAAATGTCTGATCCACGCATGCTTAGCAACAATAATGCAACATTTTCATCCAGACTGCTACAATATAGTACATGATTATTTCATTTCATTTATTTCATTTCTATACAAAGCAATAGCCAAAGCCCTCAGGGCGGTTCACAAAAATGACAAAATAAAAACAGTGTGTGTGTGTGTGTGTGTGTGTGCGCGCACACACACACACACACACACACACACACGCAGAGACACCTACCTTTAACATACAAAATTTTTAAAAGATATAAAACAGCTTTAAAAAGTTACAATGATGTGTGGTATAGGATGAGAACTGGAATCACCAGGGTCAAGGTTCGACTACTATCTTTAGCACACACCTTTTTCCTATATGAAGGAACCTGTGAAGGACTGCCAACCTGTCCTTTTCTCAAGACCAGAGATCAAAGGTGCAAAATTGCCAGCCTTAGCTCTGCCGTCTTGACTTGATTCTCTCAGGGCCTTGCCCTTGGTCTATACACTGGATTGAGCACTGAACTACAGAAGAACCGCACACACCGTGTGGGGTAAAACCAGGAAAGTTTATTTAAGGTAAAGAGATTACAATAAAAGGTGGGGAATGAGGAAAGAGGGAGAAAGGTGGGGAGACACTTTGGTATATACAGTAGAGCTACAAAATAACAAAAGCTAGTTCCTTTACTATATAAATACCCAGGCCCTTACTCCTTTTACCTGGGGGTAGGTCTTCTTTAGAGCCTGCCTCAGCCAAAAGCCCTACTCCCGCGAAAGCGTGCAGACAACAACAACCCAAACCAGAAGCCACAGCAGCAGTATAGATTCTTCCCCCACCCCTCCTTTCAGTAGCCCAGGTGTCTTTAGCCAATCAGGATGAACTTCATCTGGGCCAGACAGGAAAGGGGTGGCTCTTTGCCGCATTTGCATGCAAATAGCTGTGGCACTGGCCATCAAAAGACATGGGAGACTCTGAGGCGTCAGGAGCCATCAGACTAACTATGTACATTTTGCATTTCCCAGCCCCCAGCTGGGATTACGGTATACTTTTTTACACATATGGAGGTGTGTGTGTGTGTGTGTGTGTGTGTGGTGCAAGAAACTCTGACGCCTTTTTCTCCACAGAACCAAAGGCTTGCAGCCAACATTTTAAGTGGTAAATAAATACCTGTGTAGACAGCATGTGCATACCTCATCAATGGACTATGGGAGAATCCCCCCCCTCCTTCATTTCTCTCTCTCCCATCTTTCTCTCCCCTCTTCCATTTTCTTGTCATCTCTGCCCCAGTTCATACTTTGGTAGTTGCCCTCATTTAGTAGAGGAGGACGTGGGTTTGCTCCATATCGTTCTTCATCAAGGAAGAGAGATCACCTGAGTGGGACTTCTTCAGGAGAACCCAGTGTCACACATTCCTAGAGGGGAGGGTGGATGGCAGCTACCTCTACTGCCAATACATGGGCCATGGCTTACTTTTTGCCTCCCATCACTTCTTTGACCTCCGCTTCTCCTCTCCTTTCCTTGACCATGTCCTGTTTGTAGCCAGGCTGCGCCACCACAATATAAGATAGTTGCCATCCACTCTTTAGGATAGTCTAATAATAATGCATAGGCTGCATTCCTATGCATGCTTACTGGGGAGTAAATCCCACTGAAGTCACTAAGACTCATTTCTGAGGAAACATGCACAGGATTGCTCTGTGAGCATTTATGTAATACATTTCTCAAGTGCTCACTTACATGATTTCAGTCATCCTCAAAAAAACAAACAAAATGAAAGGTAGCCTACCATTAATCCTCTGTTACACCTGGGGAGCTAAGGCTAAGCCATTCAGTGACTTCACAGCTAAGCTGAGATTTGAACTGAGGGCTCATCACTCACGCTTTTCATCGCTGTGCTACATTAGCTAGCTTGTTCAAACAGTGGTGGTACTGCTAGCACTGTCCATCACATGTAGAACCTCCTGCTTCATACAACCCAGTTCCACTAAATTACCACCACCCAGTGCCTAGAGAAGCCATCATACAATGAGGTGAAAAAACACATTGTCTGAACCCAACAAGTTGAAAACAAGAGGCCATCCACACTTTGAAACAGCAGGTCCATTAGGAAACCTCTTCCAACTGCATGACACCTGTGATACCAGCATGGAGACATTTGTTTTCTTTTTACCATCATTTACACAGTGGTTGTGTTCCATTCATGACTGTTACTATAGTAACCCTGGTGCTAGCATTTTATAATATGCTTCCTATTGGATGAAAATATCATACAAATTGAAGGATAAGTTGTTTAGGTAGAACAATAGGGCATCTGATATTGAATCTACAAGCACTTAATAAGAAATATTCCAAGTAATGGCACAGCACTATTATCATATCACTTAGTAAAATGGCAGCAAATTATTGTATTACTCACATCTCATTGGGTCCATGCAAAATTATCAGAGAGATGCCTTGAAAGATGACATTAAGCATGCTCCTTTTTACGCAGCAAAGTGGTTAAAAGCACATTCACATTTTAAAATGTTTCTCGTCTCTTGACAGCTTGCTGATGCATTCCATAGGCTTCCCTGCCTCTAAAGCTGTTAACTATGGCTTTAAAACTTCTGATAATTATGAATCTTGCAGTCACACTAAACTAGATTGACAGATGAAATACTGATTACTAAGGACTTATTAAGAACTACTTTGCAACCAATTATGCTGACACTTGCCTTGATTTGACAGCTGAATTGAGCAGGAGATTCTTCCAAACAGAACAGAACAATTTAATTTTTATCCTCATCATTCAAAGATAATTGTCCAGAGTAGATTCATTAATACACCACTACAAAATTTATTTTTATCCGAGAATGGAGTACCCTTGATTCTAGCAGTTGAGAAATATACAAATAAGCTTTCTGGAGCATTTTAAGGTTCACTGTGTGCTCGCCCTTTTAGGTAAGAAAAACATCTCTTATTATCATTTTCCCATGAACCGACACTGACCATCATCAATGGAATAAAAATGCCATCACTCCATTAACGTTCTCCCACTGGAAGATTACACCAAATTTGTAGTGCTGGAGATAAGCAGTTTGCAAACTTTCAGCCTCAAAGGACCCCTTTCCACGTCATCCTGTCTGACAAGGGAACCCCTGCGTGTCTTCCATGAAACTCACCATTGCAGAAGATTCTGTGATGTGTTCTAGGCATATATATATATATATATATATATATATAACATTACACTTCATACAGGCCTGTTGGACTTCACTGTCATCCTGCATGGACAAAACTGACACGCTCAATTCCACTTACCGTAGTTTATCATTTTTCAAACATTAACTTTATTCCATTCCGTTTCTGCATCAATTTGCAATTTCTTTTAAGGTAAGATAAAAATCCATACATGTTTTAATGCACATTTCCTAATACATGCATTTTTCTATACGCTTCTCCTAGTATCTGCATTTTTCTTAGAAATTTCCCCTAGTATGGGAAATTTTATGCATTTTTATGCACGCTTTACCCTAATATATGCATTTTTGTGTGTACTTTTCCCTATTATATTTTATGTGATATTTTTTTTTAATTTGCACACCACATCATGAAATTCAGAAAATTGTGAATATATAACCGCGCTCCTGGAACCTACACATGAACCAGAATGCTACTGGTAAGTTCACATTAAAATGCGAACCAGTAAATTCCTCATGCATCCCTAGTGTGAACTGAGTGTGTGCCATAGAATACACCCAACATCCTTCTGTGGCTATTATTAATTGCAGGCATAATGCTAGGCAAGAGTTTCATTCATGGAAGCTTGTTCACCATTTCTGATCTTCTCACTGAGGAACCTGATAAGCTTCTGAGGAAACTCAAGGGTCCCTCAAACACAGTTTGAAAGTTGTAGTTGTAGATTATAGGTTAGATCCACACATAATCATGCTTAGAGTAGACCCACTGAAATCTATGGGATTTAAGTTGGTCATGATCCAACCCAATTATCCATGTGGATGATGTGAAATTAATCAAGTTTAGCGTTCCAATTAATCTATGTCACAGGCTTTGAACTAGAATGTGAAGCCAGGCTTGTCTTGAATGAGTTCTGCTTCATCATTCAGTAATTGCTGATAGGAGGAAAAAGGATTC
The DNA here is from genome assembly GCA_021292165.1 of Shinisaurus crocodilurus. Lineage (NCBI taxonomy): Eukaryota > Metazoa > Chordata > Lepidosauria > Squamata > Shinisauridae > Shinisaurus > Shinisaurus crocodilurus. The sequence continues at coordinate 209,805,123 of CM037879.1, forward strand.
TAAATTTTACAGGACAGCTTACTCTTCATTGTTCAAAGGTTTGGCAGCTCCTGTGTAAAACAGATGTGTGTATTACTCCTCCAACATAAACTTTCTCGTACAGCTTTAAAAAGTTATTCTTCTAACATCAACTGTGCATTGTAAGACAAGGGTTTTGACGCCTGTCTTCGAAATATCAGATTCCACATGGATCTTCACTGGCTAAAGATCATTTTATGATAAAATGCTTGCCATAAACCACTTTGGTCCATTGAACTGGGAATGGAGGCAATATGGATTAAACTTTAACATTTGACAAACCATGTGCGTTCTACTATATTAACCGAGGGACGCGTTTCTGTGGAATAAACAATTGTTCAAATCTACCGTTACTTACAGCACAATCCTAAGCATGATTACCCAGAAGAGCCATTAAGTTCACTGGCTGCAACTTACTCTCTAGTAAGTGTTCATAGGACTGCAGCCTAAGCCGATATAGGAGGAGCAGAGAGCTCCTGTGACCTAACTGGCAGACGATGCTTCATCCATTCCTGTGAGAACTTCTGATAGGCTTCTGTTCAACAGCGATAATTTTTCCATTTTCATCAAGACTGTTTTAATTTAGGACATTATTGTGTGCAATAATTGACGATGGTCTTCAGAATATTGACAAATGCAATTATAATTAAGGCAAACAATAAACCACACGTTGCCTGATTCTAATGGATTGTTACAGAACGCAAGGCTTTCTGTGGCAATTATCCAATAACCAAATCTCTCCAGCTATCCAACAATTGCAGCCCTCGAATGCAATGTCAGTTCTTCAGTCCAATACCCTCAGCAGCTCAGAAGAGTGGTATTTCATTAACTGGCCACATTGTACCATTATCACGCCATGCAATCGGAATACCTCAGTTCAGAGAAACCCAAGTGCCCTTACATCCCATTGATTGCAGTGGGATTCTTGAACAGCTGAATGCTTAACTCGCCTTGCCTAAATTAAGCTTGCATAAATCTCTCATTTGCCCCCTCCAATGAGTATACGATGAATGCAGTTTTGATCCACTGAAAATGGAAATCAGTAATATGATTTCATGTGTTGGGAATTCCTGTTCTAATCACAGCTGAAAAATCTCCAGATTCCCCCTCCCCTTAGAAAAACCTGGCTTCGTCTGTAAAGCCTGCAGAACTTGTGTTCCATCAAGCTAAATGCAGACTGCTAGCCATATATGGTAGTCTTCTGAGGGCTCAATAAATTTCCCATCTGTGCTGCCAGCCAAGGCCTGCAAAAACAGGGGCACTGTTTGTCAAACACCTGACAGGCTGTTAGGCTGGGTTTGGCCTAGTGCAGTGGTGGGGAATCTGTTCCCCTCCAAATGTGGCTGGATTCCAACTCCCAAGAGTCACAGCCACCATGCCCAATGATCAAGGCATATGGAATTGTAGCCCAACAACATCTGGAAGGCCACAGGTTCGCCACCTATGGCCTAGTGGGCCACAAGTTATGAAGGCCTGGCCTGGAGGAGGGAGGACATTCCCTTGACATCCATTCATCCTGCTATGCCTATTCAAAGCCTTCCCTGATATAGAGCTATGCTTCTTTCCTGGCTAACTTAGCCTGCTCTGAATCATTCTATTATCCCAGTCTGTGACTGCTATGGACACTTGCCACTCTGCACTCCCATGATTTTATGACAAGAAATAAGGCAACAGAGTGAAACCAGGAAGAAAGAAAAGAGTGGGATGGCTATCCAATGGCTAGTGATGGAGAGAAGGGGAAAGTGAGCAACAGTAGCCATAGGCACTAAAGGTATTCCAGGCACTAAAATTCTACTGGAATCCTGCCCTAGTTACCAAGGCTAGATGGAACTAGAGGAGCAAAGACCATAGGCAGGGATTTATGTATGTATGTATGTATGTATGTATTTCATTTCTATACTGCCCAAGACAGGAAGCCAGTGTAGGGATTTATGGAGGGGCAGGCGTCACTCAGTCAGAGGGATGAGAGAGGTGGATGATTTTGGCAGCAAGATGCTGGACAGACACGAGGAGATCCACGTGACACAATGGAAGACCACTGGCCAAAGCTCTCCAGCTTTCTTAAAAGTTGTCATCCTTTCTGTCTTGCTGCCCTGTATGTTTGGAACTGCCTGCCCAAACATAATACCACCTCTCTTTCAAATCCCACCTCGAAACCCAACTTTTCTGTGAAGCCTTTGGCACAACCCTCTAATCTCCAAACCCTATAGTAACCAACCCTATAACTCAGCCTAAACTCTTTCAGTAGAAACAACTGCATATTGCTTCCTTGTTTAGCCCTGCCTCCTTCGCCTGCTGTTTCCCCTGTGTCAAATTTTGGATAGAGACAGACAAATGAGTGATATTCGAGCTCATCCAGATTCTCCATTTTCTACCTGGATGCTCGGTTCGCTTTGTTCTTGCTCCTGAAAGTGTCTTTAAAAAAAAAAAAAAAACCAGAAGTGTGCATTTTCAGACAGGAAAGATGCAAATTTTTCCAAGCTTGCACCCAAACGTGCATGTCCCCCCATTGAAAAATGTGTGTTTTAAAGTGCATAAAAGGGTGCAACTTGCAAATGTGATTGCAAGCTCAAGAATGTGTGAGCTTTTCTCAAGAACTGTGATCGTGTTTGCATTCAGACAAGTGCGTGGGGGGGATTTTTGTCTATTTTTCAAACAGCAACTAAATCCTCATACATCCCTAAGATTGCAAGCTCGTCCAGGCAGGGGCCTGTCCTCTTTAAAGCTCCATACACACTAATGGCACTATGTAGGTCAACATTAGTAGTTCACATAATTCTAACATTCTCTTGCTTTGCTATACAGGCAAGTGAGGCCCCATAAAAAAATGTGTCATGGGGGGACAAAACAAGGGCAGAACAAAGAGAGGGAGATTTGTGCTTCTTTGATCTTCCCTCTCCTAGCTTCATGGAGCCAGCTCGGGGGACCACTGCTGCCTCAGCCAGCTTCGTGTTTGGGCTGCGAAATGCCCAGCTTGAGCAGAGAGGCTGTGTTATGCGCTGGGACCTGAACTGTCATCCTCAAAGGACCCTGACCACTCAGAAGATGCAGCTCCTCCATTAACTACTCAGGGAAAGCATTTGGCTACAGAAAGGCATCATGAGGCTTCCACCACCTCAGGATGCAGTGAACCAGGAAAACCCCAGGGATCTGCCCCCCAGCACCCAGAGGAGGTCACATTGCCATCCTTGGACCCTGAGGACTCCAGCCATGGAGACGTCAGCATGCCACAGCCATGGGCTGCATCATTGCAGCCTAAGGCTGCTAAAACTGACCAGGCCCTTTAAGACAAAATGCCTCAGTCAGTGTGGGGACGGGGCTAACCAGCCTAAAAGAAGCCAAACCCATACTTAAGGCTCAGTCATGATCTGCTTGTTAGAGCAACATTTAGAGCTTTTCTACACAAGACTGTTAATCAGCTGTACCTATTTTGGGTTTCGTCGCAGAATTGAGATCCGAGTGCTACACAAAGCGTATTTCCTTTCCTGCTTTCCCACTACATAACCTCTAGGTGGCACTGTGGTATAGCAGAATGGCACAATTACACAAGTGGAAGAAGTGTTTTCTTTCATTTTCACAAATAATACATTTTCCCTGCTCTAAAAAAAAATTAAAAAAATTTATAAAAAACCTAGCTGAAAGTGCTGTTTAAAAACAGAAGCAAAAATGGAGAGTCATGGCATCATCTAAACGCCAGGGTGTAGAAAAGCTCACAGACAAACCTGTCCGGCTTCTAACCCTAGCATAACTCGGATCTTTCTGTGATGGAAATTGTAATATTGCCTCCTTAAATCAATGAGGTAATGTAACCACTAGTTAGAGTGGGGGGGGAAGTGTTAATTGAACAATTCCCAGGGTGCAAGTTTTCTAAGCCCTCCTCCCCAGTTCCAGCCTCTCTGTGGCCAGCTCTCTCTCTCTACCTCTCCAACCTGATGGACACATGGTCTAAGCTGGCTTCCAGCCAGTGATCTCCAATAAAGCAAACTCTTAACACCAAAGTCTCTAATCTACCAATATGCATCCTGCATATATGAATAAACGGACTGTAAGTAAAACTAATAAATGTTTCTATTAGTTTTTAAAACCTGTTGGGGCAATCCATTCCTTTTAAGAGCCTTTTAGCAGGGTTTAGCAACCCATGTGGTGATAACCAGTTTCAATAACCAGGCTGCACATAAGGAGGAAAACTCTGCTTTGTCCTAACCAGTATAGGACCGACTCCTTTCCATATCCTCCAACATTCCATGGTGCTGCTCTCTTCCTTTTCTTACTTTCCTGGCAAACCTGTACAGACCTGATCCATAGCGGAACCTTGTAACCCAGGCCTCATCAGTGCCCACTGATGCTCAGCCCTCACCACAACAGAGGCAGAACAGGCTGCAGCAAAAGAGGTCTAACCCTCCAATGGCCGTGTAAGTCAAACTGTGTGTTTCTGTGCATGCAAGATACAGACAGACAGACAGACAGACAGACACACTCTGTTCTCAGCTTTTGGACCTCAACCAATCACAGGGGCTTGTCTTTGACCCAGGTAATGAACACAGCAAGACACATTTGTCACTTCAGCTCAAAGGTGCTCACAACAGTACCACAGCCGAAAAGAATGTGTGATAGGTTGCTGCCTCTTCCCATTGGCACCAAAGCCACTTTCTTTCCTCCCTTCTCTCCTCACCAAATCCCCATTCAAGTGCCATAGAGCCAGTTTTGCTATGCTAGCCTTTCTAGGGATCATATACATGCACAACCCTGCACAGACAGATCAATACCAGAACATGGTCAGCGCACGCAGATGAAGCCCAGCTCCGTTAAGATCAACGGGAGTTTTACCAAAGATTTTCAGGGATAGATTCCTCCTTACTACTTGTCAAAACAACATAGACAACAAAGTCACTTTGGACAGAGAGGCAAATGATAAATATTATAAGGATTCCATTTCTTCGAGGCTCGAGTGACATAAATGATGGAAAAGAAACAACTCGCCTTTCACCATCATGGCAACACAATTGGCTTTGTCCCTGTGATACTGTCATAATAAGCCTCATGAACGATAGTCTGCAAACTGATTGCAAACCAGCCTGCAAACTTTTCCACTTGACATGCCAAAGGGGAAAGAAACCCCTCATCGAAGCCAAATTAAACAGGCTGCTAAAATGTAATCACCTTAAATTACAGAGGAATCCTAACACTAAAAGAACAACTGTGAGTTCTTCAGTCAAATAAAAGCATTACAAGGTGAACTTGTTCACAACAAGCCTTAATTCTTTCAGTGTAGAAAGTGTATAATTTTTGTTTGAAAAAACAACCTGGAAGTTGCATGGATTCAGTTACATTTGCAAGGCAGCTTGTTTCTAAAGGGCTTATTACAGTCCTGAACCACAAACCTGTGACTTAAGAAAACATGAATTGATGTCATAATGAGGTTTAAATGGAGCCATGGTGTCTAGATTGCCTCCCAAAAGAGAGGGGTTCCCCTTCTATCCTGGGCACAGAGCCTCCTTCTCCTATGCTGCTTAATGCAAATGTAAACACAACAGGGGCCTGGATTCATTTCTAACTGGCTGTCATGTATTTTTACTTGCGTTCTCTTCACAATTCACAAGGGCACTTTTCAAGCTGGATTTATTACACTCTCAGACGTAAGGTGGTCATGTGTCCTGCTTTACAAAGATCATTCCTCTCTTTGAAGGGTTGTCAGAGAACAGTCCTCTATTTGAAGGGTTCCTCTCTTTGCAGGGCTATCCAATCCAAGTTCAGTTTAAAGAAGGGAGAGCACTGGTGTTGAAGTTCCCCATCCACACCTAGCACCTAGACAACAGGCTGAGCAGGCACACGACACTGTCTGCCCACTATGGGGAGATGTATTGTTTTCCTGTTGAAATTATGGCAAACATTTCCAGATTTGCATGTATACATATACATCAGCACATGCAATTTTGACACAGATCAGTATCCCCTTTGCAGGCAATACCTAAGAGGCCATCTAGATGTTTATATGACAAAGTTATGCAAGGTAACTGCAGGGCCTGTAGGAAATTTGAAAATAAAGCCATTTCTATAGCAGGCCAAGTGGAAATGTCACTATAGACATTTTATTTAACTCTACTTTACCACAGCAGTTGGAAATAGAAGAGGAAATATCAGATAACGGCCTATTTATTTTAATTGTCTTGGTATAGATTCCTGTCCATAATTTATCTCACAGCACTGACCTTAATGGAGGCCTGAGGTACTCCATTATTAGTGTGCTGGTGGTAGTTCTTAGATCTGTAGGGAAAGCCTGCCTCATTGCCCCACCACTGGGGGAAGTACATCAAGTGGTGACACAACACAGGGCCTTCTCCATGGTGGCATTCCGATATTGGAATGCCCTTCCCCAAGAGGCACACCCGGCACCATCCTCACTATTACTTTCATGCCAGTCTAAGACCTATCTATTCCCCCAGGCATTTATGACTGTTGGGTCTGCTGTAGATTGATTCATTTGTTTATCAGAGTTTTATTATATATAAAAATCCTATCATTGGATGGTTCAATGCTGTTGTTACCGACCCTGAGGTTTTTTTTTTTAATGAAGGCTGGGATACAAATGGAAATAATGAATACATGGAAATAAATGATAAACAAACAAATAAAAATAATAATACCAGAGGGGAGTGAGATAGATAGCTTCCCCCCACACCATGTCCCATTGCAGGACTCCATTTGTTACTTGAAGGAAAGGCACTTTTCACCTACTCAAGAGTGCTTTTTAAAATTCATTTTCATTAAATTAAAATAAGACTGCAATAAACTTGCTTACTTGAAAGTTAACTCCATCAAAATCCACAGGCCTTGCTTCAGAGAAATCTAACATGTGGGACAAAGCTCTCCCACACAGAAATACAAACTGCCCCTTCTGTGCCCTCACCCCCAATATTTTTTTTCCTGGTGCCAGCACTGCAGTTGACCTGGGCAGAGGCTAACAGATTGCACCACAGATCTTTTTAAAAATTATATTGGGTCTGTGATGCTAGTAAAGCGAGTGCTGTCCATTGCAGTCATTTGCAACTGCAAAGTGCTTTCTATTGCGATGATTCTAGGTGCTGTATGCAAAGATGAATCTAGGCTGTTCCTGCTTCAAATCATTCTTTAGCCACTACGTTTGCCACTCCTCTTGGCTCAGGAGACTGCTGGTTGGCATACAGAGGAGTTCAATACTAGGGAAGCAACTGTGATCAGTTTCAAATTGGCATTGGTTACTAGTCTGGACTGGAGACTGTGTTAGGGAGATACACCCACACACACCAACTTAAAATGGGGTTGTCACTTGTACAAGAACTAACCTCAAGAATCCAAAGAGGAATAGTTCAATCCCAGTTGGATAGCTTGACCCCACAAACTCAGTAGCACAAGCTCTATATGAGCAATGCAAAAGTTTCTTTTTAGGCAACCATCCCTATGCACTGTCAAACACATTTACAGCACAATCCTCTACTTGTCTACTCAGAAGTAAGTCCCACTGAATTCAATGAGGCTTACTTGCAGGTAAGTGGGTATAGGATTGCAGCCCCAATGCAGTAGTGTTCCTTTCTTAGTTAGCTCCATCCTGGGTGCTGCTGTCTCCAAAATGCTTGTTTACAGCTTCTGACTCTTCTTCCAAGTTGAGTCTGCTCCCAGGATCTAAGTATCATGAAGCTGGGGGGGGGAAGGGGGGCACAGTAGTACAGACTTGTAACATGGGCTCCCTCCCACGCACATACCACAATCTCATACCATGCGTACAATCTAATAATTTGTATTTAGAGCCAGACACAGCGGCATGGTGTGTGCTGTGTGCTGTGCGAGGGAGAACCAGACATTTACTCATATATACTTTGGGCCTGTAAACTCTTCCCATAGCATTGCCTTCCACTGCCCCCAGAATCAATGGCCCTGACTATTATGGCACTTTCTCCCTCATACCAGCTGCCCCACCCTTCTGTCTATACCCAAGGAACTCTGGGACTGGTAGTTCTTGAGAAAGCATGGCACATTGGAAAGCACAAATCTCTCTGCTCTCAAACTACAAACCCTCGTTTGACTGGATAAGCATACAGTCTCTTTCTAGAGAAGGCCTAGGCCAGTAAATCACTGTTTAGAACGTTCTGCACTAACACTGCTTCTAATCTGCTCTGGCAAAACTCACAAGTTCTGGGGGATAGGGACATAGACAGGGGAGGCCGGTGACCCCTGTGTCAGTGGGGCTCCTTATCCATTGCATCCTTCTGTTTCAGCTTTATACGAGCTATCCATGGTGCTGAACTTCACCCCCAAAATAGGTTCACTCCCATGGAGCACCATGATAGCACCTATGAAGCTCAAACAAAAAGATGCAACGGATAAGGAGCCCCACTGACACAGGAGTCACCAGCCTCCGATCCCTTTTCCTTTTGTGTCATGTCTTTTAGGTTGTAAGCCTGAGGGCAGGGACTGTCTTATTATTTCAAGGTTGGGTGGATGGCGGTAGGTTGCCATAACGACTGAATAGCAAACAAGGGAAAGGGACTCCATGGCTCAAAATGAAGACATTGTCAACCTGAGCAGGACACTGGTGGACACTTCCTGGCCATTCACCACATGGCACTTCCCCACTCATCTCTTGTCTCCACCGCTGTCAGATGACATCCATCAAGGAAGGGTGCAGGGCCGGCTGACTTCCTCCTCAATCAGTATTCAGCAGAGGACGCAGCTTACTACCATCTGCCCCACCTCACCAGCTACCAGTGCAAGGCTGGTGGCTCCTGCTGTGCTCAGTGAGTCATATATGGTGCAGGCCATGGACCACGGGAGGACAAGACATGCCCCCCCAGGCTGCAGGTAGGGGCCCCTGACCTCAAGTGTGGTCCCCGCTGTCCCCCGCTGCTGCCTGACACTGAATTTCCCACTGGGGTGGCCAAAAATGGCCAAAGTTGGCTTTAAAGCCTTGGGTTAAAGCTACATTTGGGCTTTTTAGGCCACCATCACGGTTTGCTGCCAAAATTCAGCAGCAAACTGTGAATTGCTTTGAATACTGCTGCCACCAAAACTCAGCAGTGTGTAGCGGTGGCAGTGAAGCCCCCAGGGGTGGGGGGTGAAATTGGCCACCAGAGCCTGCAAAGTTGCCCACCTCTGCCGTGGATGGCTATGTAAAATCCTACGTGGTTTACAAGCCTCAATATGAAATATTCATTCATAAAAGTGTAGTGTTTTCTTTAAAAATAATAATACATTGTACTAACTTTCCAATAAGTTACAGGACGAAATCACTTTGTTTCCTTTATGCTCACATATGTCTGTTCCATAAATCATTTTTCCCTTACCTTTTGAGCTGGGGCCCCACTGGAGCAGTTCCTTTGCTCTTAGTCTCATTAAGCATCTCCAGGGTACAGAGCTCAAACAAGTGCTACCTTGTGTTAGCACAGTGCTGATTGGCTTGTATTCCTTAAAGTGAAAGGCCCATTGCTCAGAGGGAAATATCCCACACCAATGAATAAGAAAAGGTATACTCTTGGATTCAACTCAGAGAGCATCTGGGGTAGTTCCGCCAAGCCAGCAGGAGAAAGTGAGGAGGGTAGCACCATTCTCAAACAAAACAAACCCACAAAAAGGTGTACCTCACAAGGTGCTGAGGAAAATGATAGGGTTCATTTATCCCTTCTTCTGTTTTATTTTTGCCCCATCTTTTCGAGCAATCCCACACACAACAGCTTACAATAAAAATGTTGCAATCAAAGCAATTGAATATATATATATATATATATATATACACACACACACACACAATTGTAAAAATAGTGCCATTTTTTGTTACTGTACCTGATGCATTTTGAGTTCAACCATTCTTCAACGGAGGCAATAGCCCCTCATTTCAAGAGTGCTCCTCTGTAAAACAAAGAAGGGGTAATTGGTCAAAATTAGAGAAAGACAAACCAATTTATTTCTAGTACATGTCACTTCTGCATGGGTTCACCCACATAAGGTTCACTAATATCTGCATTAATCTGCAAAAAAATAAATAAATAAATCACATTTAAAGACATATTTAAATATGTCAAAATATGCATTTCTAAACATATTTTCTCTCAAAAACATGCATTTTTAAATGTTTTGATTTGATTTTGATTTTTTTGAGCCAAGAACTGCACTGGAAAATTAGGGAACTGTGAAAACCAGCAGATAACTAAGTTCCAATCTGCATAAGAGTCAGGGAGGTGCAGATCATGTCAGAATTCACAAAGATTGATTCTCTCAGTTTCCTTAACCAAAATTTGTGTAACAACCAAAATTTGGACAGCTTTCACAAATAAGCCATAACATTTTCTTCAGCACCTTGTGAGATTCACCTCTTTGTGGGGGGTTTCTCAGCTCTAGACCATTCTAGCACAGTCCCTCACATTTAGAGATAATTCATTTCCATCTTTTTTATGGACTTCAATGTTCTTTAAGTGTGTGTGTGTGTGTGTGTGTGTGTGTTCAAAAGGATCAGTAAAGAGAAGCCTAGTGTGAGCGTGCCTCAGGGTGTTTAAATCTGCTGCTCTGTTTCAGGTGAGCAGAATGTCTAGTGAGGGTGAAAGGAAATTCAATGATTCATTTGTTTCTGCTGGTCAAAGGTCTAATTCATCTCACTATGCTGCCAAGAGCAGTTAGTTTCATTGTGCTACCACACCAGTTGCATCCAGCAAAGTGGGGGATGGGGGAGAGAGAGAGAGAGAGAGAGAGAGAGAGAGAGAGAGAAACAGAAAGGAACATGGGTTGAGTAAGACGGGATTGTGGGGAAGTCATCATCAGTGATGCTTTGAACACTATCCAATACATGTTATCTGACAATTATGTTGCCACATTCCAGTCAGACCTTCACATTTTTCTGGTATCCGGGAAACGAAACATATTTTCCAGCTAGCACCATAAGTACTGTTGATTGAATATTTGAGAAACTCAATACATTTTTTTAAAGGAAGATCAAGGACCCAAGTATTAATGTCAGCAGTGAACTTTCTGGTTGAGTTTCTAGTGCCCATTGCGGGAGTCCTCTGTAGACTGTAGATTAGAAGGAAAGGATATGTTATCATCCTCTTTAGACCCAAATCCCAGTCTTGGTCATCCCTGAGCTAACCCAGCTAGACTTGGTGTTATCTATCGGAGACAGTGTGGTGTAATGGACTACTGGACTAGAAAGAGACCCATATAGCTCATTGACCTTGGGCCAGTTACCGTCTCTCAGTCTAACCTATCTCACAGGGTTGTTGTGATTAGGGGAGGGGAGACCTTAATGGCAGGATAAAATGTAATAAATATACATCTGATTATTTTTCTGCAGCTGCCTCTTTCCCTGACTACCTGCTAGACATACGCTTCGGCTCCGACCCCAGCTAGAAAATGAATTTGGACTGTCCATTGTGTCAGATGCCTTGAACCTTGGGCCAATATCTGAGTTCATGGCAACACCAGAGTCCAATTCTGCAGGTACACAGTCTGGATCTTTTTCTTTCTGCCTATGGCTTTAGGGCTGACAATAAGCTCCAAATGTGCATTTGTTTCACTGTAACCTGTTCAAATCCACAAGATCTTTGACTCAGAGCATAGAAGCAAACTACTTATACCACTTTAGTTCTTGTAACATAAAAGTACAACTGTCCTCCGTTACAGAATTATGGGGTTATTACTAGTAGTTACTAAAATAAAATCTTTGTGGAATACTTATTTATTTTATTTAAAATGTTTCTTGGTTGGCCGCCTTTCAGGGCAGGAGCCCTCCCATGGTGGTGTACAACAATAAAACTCACATAATAAAAACCAATATGGTAATAAAAACAGCATAACAATAAAACTCACATAATAAAAATAGATACAATAAAAACAGCAACGAACATCCTAAAAACAACAACAAACACCAGCATAAAAACAAAACCTATGGCAGCTACACCCCAGTCCGATAAAACATAATCAGTGGAAGGCCAGAGTACAGGGCCTTCCAGCCTGCTATGATGGGGCCTGGCAGACCCCCAATGGCAACTTATTCCAAAGGTGTGGGGCTTATGGTATCAATCTCACAAATTATCCAACTTCCCTTAGAAAACAAATTGAGCTATGTTCTTAAAATTGACTAATTATTCCTTGACTGTAGTTCATGCAATCTTATCAAACCACTCTTCTTTCTTGTTGCTTTTTTATCGAATGATTATTTTAGAACTAATGTATTAAAAGTATTGCTACAACGATATGAAAAGCTGACGTATTTTTAACCAGTATTGTGACTGTGGTTTTCCACATTACTTTAATTGGTTAAAATACTGAGAAATATTGGAATCGCGTCAGGGAACATATTGGATTAAAACACAGGATTGTTTAGCAACAGAAGGTTATAACTTACATTGGTTTTCATACATGCAATTATCAGAGAGATTTAATGTGGATAAAAGAATGTATGATATAGAACAGGATACGTCTGAATTGGAAATACAATTCTGTACAGGTGATGACCATGTAATTGCAAAAATGTATAAATTTCTGCTGAAGTTAGGGACAGAAGAAGAACAAGTTAAGGATTGTGTGATTAAATGGGCAAGGAACTTTGGATATAATATAATGATGGATCATGGAACAATGGGAAAGTATGTGGACTAAAGGTATAAAATTTACATTGTGTTCTGATCTTAGAGAGAATTTTTACAAGATGATGTATCGTTGGTACCTAACCCCTGTGAAATTGGCTAAGATGTATAAAAATGTGTCAAATGTGTGTTGGAAATGTCAAAACCATGAAGGAACATTTTATCATGCTTGGTGGACATGTAAAAAAGTGAAAAAATATTGGATACAAATACACACATGGATACAAAAGATTTTAAAAGTGAATATTCAACTTAAACCAGAAATGTTCTTATTGGGTATAATGGATTTACAACTTGAGAAAGATTATGGAACATTATTACAATATATGATGACAGCAGCAAGAATAAGCTATGCTCAAAAATGGAAAGAAGCAGCAATACCAACTATAGAAGACTGGCTGTTGAAAATTTTGGATTTAGCAGAGATGGCAAAATTGACTTGTTTAATTAGAGGGAAAAAATTATCTTCATTTGTGAAAGACTGGAAACCTCTGGTGAACTTCTTGGGGAAGAGGGAAAGTGACTTAATAACTTCAGGTTTTGATTTCTGAATATTAGTAAAGGTGATAGAAATTCTTTCTGTGAAAATAGAGAAAACTTAGATTGGATTTGGATTGGTAATGTTTGTCAGACTAAGAGGCAGAAGCCAAATATGATTTGTTTCGGAAAATTCAATAAAAAAAGAGAAACTTATTATGAGGAAAAAAAGGTATTGCTACAATGATATGAAAAGCCGACGTATATTTTTAACCAGTATTGTGACTGTGGTTTTCCACATTACTTTAATAGAGGACTATTAATGGATCCAACACATCTATAATACACCAGCTAATAAATAAATAAATAAATAAATACCTCTGTGATTCTGCAATTATCTTTGGTTTGATGTCCAGGCTTCCTGGGTCACAAGCAAATTATGCCTCAAGCAATCTGCTTTTAAGTGTTATAATTTGGAATGATTTGCATGCAACCCTACCACACGCCAAAACTGCAACAAAATTATTTTCCCGAACCCCAAATATTTAAAGATCATTATGGCTGTATACAGATTCTGAAAGCCTGTAGAACATCCACTTGAAATGTTTGGAAGTTGATAGTATTTTTTTCTCCCATTAAAAAAGGAAAGGAAAGGATGTGCCAGGTCCATAACGAGACAGCTGGCATTTTCATTACTATTCTGCATTTATGGGTGCAATACCGTACACAGTCCTTCCTAAAACCAAACCAAAGCAACTAATTTCAAAACAAACCACTATAGCTCCGTACACTGCAGTGCTTGCTTGTTCATTAAACCACATCTTTTTATTATGCTCATTAAGTCTCAGGGTCAGATTTTTTTTTGTTCTTTTTCAGCAGATGTTCCGAAAGATCATGAATACTTTTTTAAAACATCTCCTGCTAATTACTGTCTGCCATTTCTCGGCACTCCCCAGCTTTCAAGAGGCCAGTGGGTCCCCGTATACCATCTGTTCAAAATTCTGGTCCTTGCCCTCTGTTAGGTCTCAATAGACCTTAATCTTTGTTGTTGTCCATTACAGATCTGTCTCTCTCTCTCTCTCTCTCTCTCTCTCTCTCTCTCTCTCTCTCTGTCTCTCATACACACACACACACACACACACACCAAGTCACGTTCCATTCACTATACGTAGTAGCACATGCCACCATCCTGAGGGATTCAGCAGCAAGGCTAAAATTACATCTGACTAAATCCCCTCCATCCTACCTCTAAACAACAAGTAACAGCACTAAGTTTCCTTTTCCTAATACTTATTTCCATAACTAGCCCATACGTGGATTGAAAAATACATTTCTCAGGAAGGTTAAAATCAGATGCAAGGAAATGAGAAAGCACAGCAAAGCAATTCAGAAAATAAAACTAAAATGTTGCTTCTTCTCCCTTGACAAAGCTTCAGTCCCTCTCATTGAAATAAATAGCAAACCATGTTTATTCATTTTGGATACATTAAAGGTTAGCACTTTTTGTGCTCATGATTTTGCATCTTCAAAACTTATTCCCTCATTCCCAAGTTATTCTCATAAGAGGACAATTCTGCCAACCATGGCACAAAATTCCCTGTTATTTAACCTCAGTATTCCCGACTGTGCTCGGCACCAGGTCAGGGCTGATGCTCCACCACCATCCCGCATTTAAATATGCTTTTGCAGCCTGGCATTACAAGCAACACTGAGCACCTGGGTCTACCCACCATTTAAATTCCCCACAATGTCCTGGAGTGACACCATATTGGGGCACTATGCAAATTCAAATGGCAGTTAGACCTGCAGTTGCCTGGTGCTGCCTGCAGCTGCCCAGTACTGTGCCAGGTAAGCTCACCTGGTCTCGCCTATGGAGGAGGGGGCCACCTAGTCCTAAACACATTTTGCCTGGGCAGCTCAGTTAGAGTTGGCTCTGATCAGTATTCAAGTGTACTATGTCCAACCCCATGATAATACTGAAAGTTTAACATCTCAAAGAACTCTAGAAAGCAAACCTGCTTACCACACAGTCATGCTTTCACAAGACTATTTTACCACATGAATAGTGGGTATGGGGGGGGGGGAATCACCTCAAATCTTTTGTCTCCACAAACATATTCACATGGATCCATAATTAAATGTTCTCACACACAAAAATTAAACCTTAAATTAGCTTTCCCCTTCCCCCCGTTATATCCTGGCTGGGGATATACTATTCTATGGAATAGCTTCCTTGTGTATCCAATTACTCCACCCGCACCGTGTTGCTCCACCTCAGGTGCAGTCATTCCTCATTACAGAGTCATAGTCACTTACTTCCTACTGTTTGTGATACATTAGGATCAGGACATATCTTGAAAGAGGACCGATCTAAGATACACATTTAAATACATATTACGGTAAATCCCTTAAATATGTATAGTGAGATGACTTTTATTATAATTATTGCAGATTAATGCAGTAATGGAAGGAAACAGAACTATGGGTAAAAATGAGTGGAAGTAGCATGGACCAGAAATAGATACATTCATCCATCTCTAGTTGTAGCCTGATCATAATGTATCATAAACTATGTATGGTTGCCTGTTCCCAATGGCAGCATCTTGCACCTGCCTATTAACATATGAGATGGCAAAATCATCTGGGAATTTTCAACAACCATTGCTGCATTTCTCCGAAAGCCAGAAATGCTAGCATGTGAACTTCCCTTAGGATCCACTCCTCCCATGTCACTATGGGCATGGCACAGAATACAACCATGAGAAGCTGTCAACTACATTGCTCACATATGAGCTGGCCTTAGACCAGAAATGCAGGAAAACCAAAATGTCATATTGAAGAGATGTATGTCTTATTTTTCTATCACTCGTTTACTGAATGTTTCAGCTGCTCTAGCAACTGTGTGTATGCATTTATGTATGTATGTATGTATATGGTCTTCCTCTTTATAAAATTGTATCTCTGATCAGTGGACCCCAGAGACCATTTTAAGAACATTTGCATTTGGACATCAATTGTATAACATGTGCATCTTCAGAACAGCACAATTTCACAGTTGTCTGACTGGTCAAGTGTAAAAGAACTCACTTATTTTGTAGAGGTGATCCAGCTGGAAGGTCATAGATCAAGCCACAGCACCCAGCTTTAAGATCTCTGGCATGGGTCATGGATTCTTCTCTTAAAGGCTGATTACATGGGGATTAGTCACTGGAAAACCCCTTTTATACTAAAATGAATATTGTCCCTGCTGGATTACTCATTCATTAGCAGCAGTTGCTCATTTTGGGATGGCAAAAAGCAGCTTGAGTTTTATACATGCTCTATGTGCATACACCCTAGGAGGCAATTTCACTGAAAAAAAGCTGCATTACCATGTTACATGTCTCATATTCCTCATCAGCTTACTGCTCAACTGGCACTGCTTCCTTATCTTCATTGTTCATGCATCTGACTCCATAGGATTTAATTTATCATTCTAAATCAGAGACAGGCAACCTGGCATCCTCCAGATGTTTTGGAATACAACTACCACAAGCCCCAACCACTGTGGCCAACGGTCAGGGATCATGAGCACTGTAAGCCAAAACATCTGGAGGGTGCCAGATCGCCTACCCAGTTGTGTAGTGGCAAATTTAGAAATGTCATCATGCCAGTCCCCATAGCCAAGCCTCCGAGAAGAATCCAAAAATTGAGGAAGCTGTGATGATGTGGCAGTTTTCATCTTCACCAGGAGCAGATCTTTTCTAAAAGTAATGGGTCTTAACTGACCATTCAAGGCCAAGCCATCACAAAACACTTTGCATTAAAACAGAGAAAAATATATTGTTGCTGGGGAAAATCATTTCCCTCCAGCTGCTATGAGGATTGCAGCTAAGTGCAAAGGGAACAGGGAAGTCTGATGGGAGGTGGCAGATAATGCTATTAAGAAACTGCCAGTGTCCCTACACCACTGTACCTACCCCGGTTCTAAATTATTGTTGGTTAGAAGCACCTCGGACCAGGATCACATAACTTGGCTATTCTTATCATTATAATGGGGGAAGAGGCCATTTTCCTCCAGGAAGCAAAGAGAGTGGGGAGAAGTGTGGGAAGGTACAGAGACAAAGGAGTGCAGTGACGTGGCTAGGGCTGGACCTCAAGGCAAAAGTCCAGGGCACACAAATGCACACCCAGAAAATGGGGAGACAGCAGCAAACAGGTCCGTCTTCAGTACCTGGGCTGGCATGGGCATGCCAGGGCCACCGGGGCTGATGCTGCTCACTGCAGCATCCTTTCTTATATTTAAAAAAAAACATGTTGTGGTCAGGAGCAGGCTGGCCAGCCATGTACATGGTTTCAGATGCTCATTTTATTATTTTTACTTTTAAAATATATTATCCATTTCAATGACAAAATGGAGCTTATTCCCAAGTAAATGTGCTTCGCATCAGGGCAGAAGAAGCCAGCTCCATTTTATTCCTGTAGACATGATGGTGTTATGATTTCAGTGAGTTTAAAAAGCAAAAATGCACATGCTCAGTGTGTATTATTATTATTATTATTATTTTAAAAAATCAGGGTTAGCAAACTGTTTTTGTTTTTGTTTTTTTGCTCTAACATATGAGGAGTGTAGAAGCGGTAAAGCATGGAATGGCAGTGCAGGGGAGGGGGCAAAGAGAAATGTTAGCTGCGTGCTTCACAGCTGAAATAATACACATGGCTGTCTAAAGGGTGGCATAAGACCATTAATTCTAGGGTATAACAATACATATGCTTAAATTTCCTGTGTTTATTACCCTCCTAAAAAGTTGAATTCTCTTAGCAGGAGATCCTTCTCCAGATACCCCAAACGCATGCTAGATCCTGGTCTTGTTTGCGCAGGCACGCGCACACACATATGTATGCATCTGTTCTTTTTCCACCAGCCTCCTCCTCTATATTCTTCCCTAAACTTCTTCCTTGCCCCATTTCATCTCTGCAGTTAGGGATGTAAGAGAAATTCATATCAGTTCGTTTTTTATCAGGATTTTACCCAGTTCGTACCTTCCACTTGCAGCTCAAACATGGACTCAAACGCAACCCACGGTCACAAGCCTGCAATGTGATTCGCAGACAACAACAAAAAAATACATTCAACAGCATGGGTACATTTGAAAAATGCACATGAAAAAAATGCGCACTTTTGAAAATCGCACACAAATATGCTTAAATTAATGGGAGATGAATGTGTACATTTCAAAGGTGCACACAATTGATGTGTACATTTGGAAAAATACACACAGACTTTCGTGTGAAAACAAAAAAACAAAGCTCACAATTTGATGCGGACTCGAGTCAGAATGAACTTCGAGATGGAATTTGGAGAACTTCAGTGAACTCAAGTTTTGCTGATCTCTGTTCCATTCTCCAGCCTTCACTCCTGCCAGAAATTTAGAATTCCCCTCCCCATATGGAACTGGACACCACTTAATTCTATTTTGAATTTAATTTACAGAAGCCATGATGATTGATGCATGGGGTAATTAGCTGAAGAAGAATTGATTACATTTTGGAGCAGGTTCTGGGTGGGAATTGGAAAATCAATTGGGAGTGACCCCCAGATTCAACCTCGGCTTGATTCTGGATTAGTGCTCTGTCAAACATTTGAAGCTCCATTGCAGTGCAAAAGTTGCCATTTTTAGATGTGTGCATGCAAAGGAGATCATGCAAAACCTACCAGCCACTCTTTTTGTGCATTCCTTCACACCTGTTCGCAGCTATTTGCAAAATAATTGTATTGAAGAGGAACTGTTGGGGGGGATTAATTAAGGCTTTATTTATTTATTTTGGAGTGATTTGGATGGGAAGTTAATTGGCTGGCTGTGCCTTCAGTGAAATTTAAATAAATCCTATTAATTATTTCTAAATTTGCATATATAAATATAAATTAGCAAATGCAAATTTTAGGCAGGATTATATCCTACAGGGCTGTGTCCTGAATCATTTAAGTGCCTACCAATGCCTTTGGCACCAAACTTTCTTTGTAGCACAAGCCTGTACATGTCTACTCAGTAGCGAGCCCTATTCAGTTCCGTGGGCACACTCCCAGGTAAGTGGGCATACAATTGCAACCTTAGTCTCACACAATGCATGCACAAGGACAGCAAATTATTTATGCACCCTACAAAGCCCACAATGCCAAAATGAAATTCCTCAATTAGTATTCATACATCCTGCATCCCTACTCAACGACTCATTCCTGTTACTACTGAATGTGCATTTAGCATCCAGAACAGGACCAGAGGCACCCTTTGCCAAAACTGCCAAGATCCATCAGTAGGTTCTTTCACATCATAGCACAGAGCTTTATTAATTACTTATATTTTGTTTCTATTCCACTTTTCTGTCCTGCTTTGGCTGAACCAGACTCCGAGTGAAGGGGCTATCCAAAAAGCAAGGTAGCAAAACAGGCAAATGCTCAAACAAAAGGCTTCAGTCTAGTGGGAGTCAGGCTAAGGCAGGAATGGTCAAGGTAACAGGCAGAGGTTGAAGCACAGTTAAGCAGTCAGATACTTTGAATCAGGCTAAGGCAGGGGTGGTGAAGATAGCAGGCAAAGGTCAAAACACAGTTAGGCAGTCAGATCCATTTACACAGTCCAGAAGCAGAGTCAAGCAGGAGTCTGAGGGTCAGGAGCACAGAGCATCAGTCACAGGACAAGGTCCAGGAGACAAGGTGGAAGACACTGGAGCTGAAGGAACAGCATTGTTTCTAGCACTGATTAGGTAGACACTGAAGGCTTTAATCACCAGAACCTGCTGAGCCCCACTCAGGGCTCAGCTGCAGTAGATTAGAGCTCTCTGGCCAACGCCCGGCCCTACACATGAGGAGGAGTCACTTTCTCCTGAGGAGTTCTTCTTTGCAAGCAAGCACTCCTTCTCACAGGAACCCTACCGGCCTTCCACTTGAGGCGACGACACTCCTGGGGGCAGGGGTTGCTCGTACTCTGCCTCAGAGGCAGAGTACTCTCCACCTGACAGGGACAGACCTGCAGCCATCTCCCCCAAGGGCCCAGGCTCCTCCTGGTCTGGTGAGAGTGGCTGATCTGGGGTGCTCTCAGTTTCTGGGAGCTCTAGCACTTCCTCTGAGGAGCATTCCTCCAGTGGGGGCATGACTCTTTCCAAAAATTCCTTAAAGTAGCTAACAAATGTTCCTAATAAAAATCAGCATTGACATATAGAATAGATCATTCCTTAACCAAATTCCTAATAAGCAGTGAAATCCATCAATATGAATGCATCTGTAAAAACATAGCCACGCCTCTGTCCCTTTCTCCTGAATCCCCCTCCCCCTGACTTCTCCAATTCCTCACTTACTTACATGGTGGGAGGGTATTTGCTACAACAGAGGAGTGTAGGCCATCGTGGAAGTCTCCTGCTTACCTGGAAAGGCTTGTCCAAAGAGCTCTTCCATGTGAAGAGTGGCTCTAACTGAATCAGGGCCCCTAATCTGGATTAGCATGGAGGAGCTCTACGTGCACACATCACTATGCACGGAGAACCCTTTGGCAGGGAAGCATTTCCACCATAGTTTATGGTAGGGTGGGCACTTGTAAATTGCTGAATAAGAGGACACACATCACCAAAAAAGCCATGCTGGACACCAATTTGTATAAAAATTGCATTAAATTTGCATACACACACACAAATTTAAACATGTTATAATAGAATAATTATAAGACTATTCTATTGAATAATTGTCATAGAATATTCTATTATAATATAATAGAAATACAGTACATCTCACCAGAGTGTAGAAGATGGTGACCAAGAGTGACTTGTGTTCTTTGCTCAGACTGAGATCCACTGTGATGTAGCAGTTGGACTGTGACACGGGAGATGCAGGTTCTAGTCCCCACTCAGCCATGAAGCTCACTGGGTGACTTTGGGCCAGTCTCCAACTCTCAGTCTAACATACCGTACTTCACAGGGTTTGTTAAGATCAAATGGCGAGGAGGGAGGAGGATCATGTAAGCCGGGTTGGGTTCATTGAAAGATGGGAAAAGGTGGGATATAAATGTAATAATAAATAAAATTGTGGAGAAAGCCTGACACGAGTCTACACACACGCACACACACACACACCGTCTCCGCCCAAGGGAAGGGGGCAAGGAAGGGGGATGGAGCCACAGGAAAGGTAGCCAGACAGACCGTCATCCCCGACAATGGAGAGACTCGGTGGAATTCCACAAAACCCAAGGAAGGACCATCAAGAACCATCAAACTATCAGGGCAGTCTCAAAGAGCTGCAAAGTACCCAGTACGTCACCTTCTTCCAGGGCAGGAATAAGCCCACCTAAAACGAAGGGGCAGGCATAAGCCCCCACCTGACCTAGAGGGCGGGGAGAGCGGGAACTCAGGGGTAGAAAACCCCTCTCCCTTCCGGTAACAGGTTGTTGGGAACCCAGGGTACTTCGGAACCAGATTCATCCTCCAGGCGGCCGCTGGAGTAAGCCATTTCCCATCCCCGGATCGGCCGATCCGGAGCCAGGCAGAAATTGACTAGCATAACGTCTTTTATCTGAAGTAACTGATTAATTCCAATGCGCTAGCCTAGGAGCCTGTTTCATTGACAAACGCAGGGGTCAACTAAGGTTGTGTTGACATTGTAGTATTCCTGGAAAGCTATTAGTTCCGCTCTGCTTCTTGTGTAAACAAATAAAAGCCTTATTTGGTCATTTAAAGGACTCTGGTTTCCTCTTGTGTGCGCGAGCCTCCCAGGTGGTCTCCAGCGCTCGTACAGGCTGTAACTCAGTGCCGGTTAACCCGTTAAGCGCCGAACTCACGCAAAGGATCCAGTTGGTGATCCTTCACAAAAATTAATTTAACTTTAAACTGGACTTAGACTGGACAGCCCTTCACATAGAGGACACCTTCAAAATAGAGGTCTATCCTTCAAAGAGAGGACTGTCCTCTGTAAAAGAGGACAAATGTACATCCCAGTATGGTCATGTGGGGTGTGGCCATGTTACATGGTGTCAGGGGATGTGTCTATCCCATGTGGTCCCTGTACATATTCTTTCAATATGTGGTGGGGTTCATATCATATGAACTTCCCTGAGGTGACAGCTAAAGACAGGTGATGGAGAGAGAGTCCTTCAACTCCTCATCCACTAAAGTAGGAGGAACAAGGCTATCAGAGAGAATCTCAGTGGCTTGGAAGGGAGCCTTTTGGTTTGGCTACTTCACAGCTCAAAGAACATAAGAAGGGCCATGCTGGATCAGACCAAAAGCCTATTTAGTCCAGCATTCCGTTCACAGAACTGCCAACCAGCTGCCTATGGGAAGCCCACAGGTAGGACATGAGTACAATAGCACCATCCTGTTCATTTGCTGGTTCAGATGTAGCTTGCAGTTATGATTGGACCACCATAGTATGGTGCAGTTGCTCATATTTTAGGCTTGGATGTGAGAAACCAAGGTTCAAAACACCATGCAACAATGAAGATCTCTGAGTAGCCTTGAGCAACTCATTATCTTACAGCCTAGCCTATTTGCAGAGTTGTGGCAAGGCTTAAACACCATCCTAAATTCCTTGGTGAAAAGGTAGGAATGATACAAAAACAATAAATATCCAATAATCTTAATGGTGAACTATACAGATGTTTCCTGGGAGAAAGCAGTTCAGCACAATATGACTATTCTGATTTCTGTGCAGCATTTCTTGTTTAGTGGGACTTTCTACTAAAAAAAAATATCATATTGATTTGGCAGCAATAAATGAAGATTTAGAAGACACATGGTTAAAGGATAACACCACTTAGGTTCCCTATAGTATAGTAATACAAATTCTGGGCACATGAGTTGTTCTTTGATGACTTACTTTATTAGGTTTCCAAATCATGCTGATGCCCAGAGGGCGTGAATAGAATTGAAAATAGTTCCACATTGGTACAGGAGACATGGGGATGGTCTGTTTTATGAGGCAGAGGTTAACACTAAAATAATATATGACAGATGGTCATCTTATATGAACAGTATTTTTATATTGGACACTGGTAATCCATTTTGTAGCCAAGAATATATAAGAGGCATCTTCTTAACTCTCTGTTTTTGTCACTGTAGTAAAGTTAAAGGCGAAAAAGAGAACAGCACACCTTAATATTGGCCATTCACAATAATAATTACAGTAAGAGAACAGTACAATGTTCTCAAAGTAAGTCCATTTGAGTTTTATGGGGCTTACACTCAGATAAGCAGGTATAGGATTTCAGCCTAACTAAGGGAAGGGTAACATTATGAATATGATTTATCATAATCTTAATGTATGCTAATATTTTATCTATTTTGGTTTGCTTTGGTTAACTTTGTTTCATATGTTCATATCTTACACACATCAGATAACTATGTATTCTAATTAGGTTTAATTATGATTTGAAGCAATGGTTCCCAGTTTTTCTCTCTTTTCTAAATAATTGCCCCCAAAAATTGTTCACAAAAGACTGGTGTGTGTGTGTGTGTGTGTGTGTTTCACTCTCCTATTGGAACTGATAAGTGTAAAATGTGCTTACATTTGGCTGGATAATCATAATGTCCACTCAGTTAAGGCTGACTTTTTAAATAGAAGCGTTAAGTGAAAGGAATGTCCTGGTTTATTCAAACCAATGTAAAATTCAGGACCCCTCCCCACTTCTCAGTGCTCTTTCAGACCACAGTGTTACAGTGCCAAGGGAAGCTAGTACTGGCAGAACTCCCCTGTCAAGGTCTGCTGGAGTCCTAGCAACAGGCCTACAGCCTTCACGCCAGCCCTCCAAACCAACCTGCCTACCCACTTCCTTCCTGTCAACAGTACACAGCATCTCCTTTCTCTAGGCTCTATGTGTAGGCTTTTGTCCCAGTCACACCTTTTTCTTTGGCTCCTCCATTCTTTGATAATATTTCTCCACCAATTACTGTTTGTTCAGATTTTCTGGCCACTGCCTATTTTATCCCACTTTCTTTAGCCACCCTTGGCCCTATTCAAACATTCCCCCCCATGTACCTCCAATTGCATGAGGGGGTGCTTCTTGGCCCCAGGGCCGGCGCTACCGCTAGGCAGACCCAGGCGGCTGCCTAGGGCGCGTGGCGGAAGAGGGGCGCAGAAACGGTGCGCTCCTTCCTCGCCGCCAGCGCGCTCCTGCCCCGCCTGCCGCCTCCGCTGCGCCTCCCCGCCCGCCGCTGCCGCTGCCGCCTCCGCTGCACCCCCCTGCTGCACCTCCCCCCCCCGCGCACGCGCACGCCCGCCACCTACCTACCTACCTACCTACCTTCACATCGTTTCCGGAGCCCCGCCGGCGTTGTTCCCCGGCAAAAAAAAAAAAGCACTCTGCTCGGGCGGAGGCTCGCCAGGCGGAATGGAAAGTGAAACTCACCTCCGGAGCGGCTCGAGGGGGGGAGGAGGAGGAGGAGGAGGAGGCAGCCCAAAAGGGGAGGCGTGGGTCTGGCTAGAGACCAGCGGGGCACAAAGAAGGGGGCGCCTCTCTCCCGCGGGGGGGGGCTAGGGCTTTCGCACTGCTTGTTTACTCTGGAGTGCCACTCTTTGTTCACTCACTTTTTATTTATTTATTATTAATTTTAAATGTTGAATTTTCCAAAAGAAGAAAAAAAAAACGTTGGAGGCAGCGGCAGCAGCAGCAGCCAGCAGCGGGGGGGGGGAAGGTAGGTGGTGGGGGCGCCAGCGGCGCGGGGGGGTGTTGCAGAGCAGGGCTGCTTTGCTCCGGAGCCCCCCCCACGGCACGAGAGGGGGGGCGCTAAATATAATTTGGCCTAGGGCGCCAAACAGCCCTGCATCGGTCCTGCTTGGCCCCACCCCCTCTATGCATTGCTGGCTAAAATTCTGCCATGGGGAGACTTCTCTAAGTGTAGGCTCCCCATGTAATTGGGAACCCTGGTCCTGCACCTACATGGGGAACCTACATGAGTAGAGAAGGCTACCCACAGCAGACATTCAACCCCCAATGCGTGGAGGGTGATGGAGCCCACGATGAGAGGGATGGGGCAGAGCCAACAAAATCAACCCCATTCTCCCCTTCACTGCAAGGGGCTTGATCGACCACCACTCCTTGTACCACCGCCTCCTCCTTGGAGCACACAGCCCCTCCTGATCACAAACACTATGAAGTTTCTTAACAGCTCCCTTCTCTGATGAGCTCTTCTTGCTTCCGTTTCTTGCCATGTATCCCGTTGGGACTATTCCCTCCCTCCTTTGACGCAGCAGCTCCTCGCTTTTCCCATTAGGAGCGAGGTGTAAGTGAAGCTGGCTCAGGGTGTGTGTGTGTGTGTGTGAGAGAGAGAGAGAGAGAGAGAGAGAGAGAGAGAGAGAATGGGTGTGTGAACAGTGTGTGAACAGTGTGTGAAGGGAGAATGGAGCACTTTGGAGATGCCCCTGCACTCTGGGCTGTGGCCAGTCTACTGCTGGCATTTGGCCCCCGATGTGCTTGCCTGGAGCCAATTTGTCCCTTGGGCTAAAGAAGGGTCCCTGCCCCTGGACTATATGACAGAATACACCATGCAGTGCCAGGCTACAGCCATTTGGTACTGGACATTGTATCTTAGATGGCTCCATTACAGTCATGACTATGCTCTGTGAAACTGAAACAAAGTCAGCAATTAACAGCTACATACATTTGAATATTTGGCATGCGTGTGAAGCCATTTGTAATCTTCACCTGTAGCTTGCCAAGGTTTAGCAAAACCCATTTCCTCCAAAAGCTTACCATTTAATTTTTGCATTTCGATGCTCATTCTGTGCATCACTGCACAGCTATTTTAATCCCAGAATACAATTTTTAATACCAGATTATTGCAGATTACCGTTAAGGTTGCACAACAGAGGAGGTAAGGGGCTCATAGGCTACTGGGTATATTCTACACGCCAAAAAATGCATGTGGATATGACTTCATGGCTATTGCCTTTGTTTACTTCTGCCACTGAGAAGTGATTTTATTTACACTTTGAGAACTTATACAGATTCACCCAGATATTCTTCATGATGAAAATTTAGTTTGAAAATTAGGGCTGAAAAGGACCCTTCCCTTTCTGACAATTTTTCTGCAATGCCTGCAAAAATATTGGCCAGTTTGTTTGCTTTGATCTCATGCTGTCACTCCCAATTGGCTTTGCTTGCCCTCAGCAATATCATCACAGACAAATTCGATTATCCACAGGAGAATCATGATGTCATCAGGTTCACTACAATTAGATAAAAGACTTTTATAAATGCATATTTTGTGACAAAATATGTTCAAAGACAGGTACTTAAGTATGCATTGGTACACACATTTTTGTGTAGTTGATGTTGTTGTTTTAATTGCTTATTCATGTGAAAAAGTAATGGAATGAACGCATGCAAAATTGACCCAGATCAGAAAACAGCCAATTCATTCATCCCTATCTCAGATTGGCTTGGATCATCCATTTGACTAATCCAGGATGAAGAAAGAAACAGAAAGCAATCGTATGCTCTTAGAGCAGAGCCTCTGATATCAGAGGCTCTGCTCCTTCCTATGTCTTGTCAACTCTTGCCTGCAGGACAGAAGTCAGGATGTAGGTGGGGCTCTCTGTATTTTCCTTCTGTTCACTGACAGAAGAAGAAAACAGTATCTCCCATTGCTGGCACATTTAGATGTGCTCTTGGGTGCATGTAAATGTTTTTCTGGGTTGGGGGCATGGTCGGGGCTGAGAGGGCTAAGGATCCTTCAGATCCTCGGCCACTCCTCACCCACCCACTGGCACACCCTCAGAACATCTGGATTCCAACCTCATGGAGGAGACCACAGCAGAAACCTCCACAGTGGCTGGGAGGAGCAAAAAAAGAGGCATTTTTAAATTTTACCAATTCTATCTATAGCCTCGGAGGGGGTTTCTGAATAATCCTATGGGGCCTGGGATGCTATCTAGGATTGCTCTCTTAGGAAGCAATCCTATGCATGCTTAGACAGAAAAAAGTCCTACAGCTCCCAGCATTCCCCAGCCAGCCATGCTGGCTGGGGAATACTGGGAGTTGTAGGATTTTTCTGTCTAAACATGTATAGGATTGCACCCTCAGCCTGAAATCCTGTGCACACTTTCTAAAAGCAAGCCCCATTGTTAGGCTATCATCTTATACATACTTTCCTAGGAATAAGTCCCATTGTATATAAGGGGACATACTTCTGAGTATACATGCATAATATTGCTCTGTTAATAAAGCAATGGCACAAAAGCATTGGCAGATAGGGGAAACAATGGCAGATAACAGGATTAATGATGTGAATATTTTATACATTACAGGGGTTTTTTCCAATAAATATTTACCCACAAACACATTGAAAGCACTATTTGTGGCTCAAGATAAAAACAGAAAAAGATTTCAGCTCAGCACTACTGAAATTACAAACAGAGCCAACGTTGATGGCTATGTACAAATGTAAAATGGTTACTACAGGGCTTTTTTAAATGAAACATGGAAGACCCAGGGAGATAAACTGAAATCAAACTGTGCCACTTATTCCTCTGAGAATATGCAGATACAAGAAGAAGGTGAACTGGGAAGAACAAATGGCCATATAAGAAGGCACTGTACACCATTTGGCTCAACACTACACCAAACGGAACCCATATAGGCCATAGCACAGGCAGCCTTAGAAAATATTGTAGCACGTGCAACATCGATCGATGTTAGAGTTTCATAAGGCCATAAGACATACCTTACTGCTGGATGAGTTCAAGGACCATTTGTCCAAGTATTCCGATCCCAACACAGTCGGCCAAATGCCTTTGGCTCACAAACAGGACATGAAGCTAATAGCCATCCCCTGGACTTCAGATGTATACTACCTCTGACCATGGGGTAGTCATTTAGCTAACAGACCATCATCTATCCAATCTCCATGAATGTGTTTGTGAATTTCACAATGGTCAAAAAAAAGTGGAAGGATTTTTTTAGCACAGTACTACAGCAAACACATGCAACTTGCTGTTTCAGCACTTTCTGGCACGTGCAAAATCACTCTATTCGTTTTCTTGATGTTATTATATCCTCATCCCACTTTACAGATAATTAATATTACTCTAAAAAAAATCCCACAGACGGCTGTCTCCCAAAGCGACTTCTGTCAATCCAAAACATGAGAGACAGGCCCTGCCCTCAGACCTTGCAAACTAAAGAGTCAAGACGCAAGAGGGAAGGTAGAGGAGGAAGGTCAGTTTGACAAGTGCCAGTAAAAAGTGGCGAGTTATAAACAGGCATTTACGCCTGGCTTATATCCAACTGGGACTCAGCTCATCGCTCCTTGCTTGGACAGAAATGGTGCTGCTACGCAGTGGCCCTTAGAGCCAAAGTAGACATTCACTGTGTGAATTCAGTTAACATGCAAGGTATTTCTGTGTACCTATATATCTCAGCAGCTGCAGTGGGGAGCAGCATTAGGACTGCAGGGGGTGGGGATGGGCAGTTTAACCTGTTCCTCCCTCGGCCATGGTTCTGACAAAAATCACCTCCCATGAAGCTGTTATTTGCTTAGGGAGGGAAGCCTCCATTAGCGCCGCCAATGAAGGCTTCTCTTGGAATGCAAATTGCAGCTTCAGGGAGGGAATTTTTGTCTAGACTGTGGCAGGGAGGGAAAGAGTTAGATTCCCTCTCCTCACCTCGCATGGCCCCAAGGCTGCTCAGGTGTCCCAAATGGCTACCATATACATTTATTTTAAAAAATTGCACACGAATTGCCTTCATGCACTTAAGGTCACATCTGGTTTGGCCCTTAGACCAGTGGCAGCGGCCAGAGTGTCCCCTCCCCTCACTTCCGCAGTCCCAAGGTAAGTGGCACAGCAGAGTTCCTTGTGGCAAACTTTCTGCAGCTGCTCCTTCTCCAGCTGATAGACGAAAGCCAGCATCGGCCTGGTCTCCCGTTTGTCATGACAAACATCCTTCCTGGGAGTCAGGGTGAGAATCTGGTTTCATTCATTTTTAGAGAATAATTTACTAAATTTCACACATCCCTTCATACATGGGATGGAAAGGACTTGAGGTTTTTAAAAAAAATTCAAAGCAAAACTGACAGATCCATCCATTCAGGCCCAGGGCTTTGAGTGCTCATCTCTTAAAAGTCTGGCTTTGAATCACTGTGAATTCAACCCTCTTTGTGGCACTGAATTAGGGTTGCCACCTCTTTTTTCTGACAGACTCCTCATCTTTAACAGCTGGCAGGCAGGTACAAGATGGTCCTCTCCTGTGCTGTGCCTATTGAATTTGGCTGGTGCAGATGGGGGAGAATTTTGTTTGGTACTGATGACTTACCAAAATCCACAGATTTCTTCATAAGCAGATTAGGGGGAAATGAGATTTAAGAAATTAGAATGTGGAAAACAGGAAAACTGATAGATCTGTCCATTTCTAATCAGGGAATGCGATCTCCAGTCGCTCTTGTTCCACTGACTGGTGACAGGGGCTAAAGTTCATTTCCCTTCACTACTCTGAGGCAGGGCCGGTGCTACCATTAGGCCAACTAGGCAGCTGCCTAGGGTGCAGGGCTAAAGAGGGTGCCAGAAACGCCTTGGAAAAAAATACAGCGCTCTCAAGTGGGAAGGGGGGCGCTAAATATCTGATCTTGCCTAGGGCACCAAACTGCCTTGCACCGGTCCTGCTCTTAGGGCAACTGGCAGTTCAGGCAATGTTCTTGCTGGCAGGGATGGGCAAAGAGAGCAATCTCCCTACAGTTGCTCCTTCTCTGATTATCATGGCTTGAGCTGTGCTGGACTTTTCCTTGCCATGGTATCCTTTCCTAGAGGGAGAAATACAGCAGCGGCTGCTGGCTCCAATGTCAGTGGGGCAGTGGTTCCATGCCAGGTTTCAGTCTGAACATTAAAGGAGCTATCCACAGTGCTGAACCTATTCTGGTACCATGCTTCAGCACCATGGATAGCTCCTTAAAAGCTCAGACTGAAGCCCGGAGGATACACCACCCTACTGTCATTGGAGCCACTGACACTGGAGCCACCAGCCTTCACTGGAAAAATATATACTATGGTATATACTTTTTAAAAATTGCATTTTAATGTGTTTTGTTGTTTTAATCTATTTTAAATTGTTTCTGTAAGCTGCCTTGAGTGGCATATTTTGGCGGAAAGGTGCGGTAAAAATCAAATAAAAAAATAATAAATAAAAAATTATACTTGTGTTTAGAAAACAGGTTATTTACAAAATGGGAAGGGGAAAAAGGAGAACGTGTCTCCGGGGCTTCTACAGTTAACTGTCCTTCATTCCCTGATGAGTGTTACCAAAACAACTGTGTCAATGCCGGTCTATGAATGTGGAGTGTTTCGGTAACACTTATCAGAGAACCAAGAATGGTTAACTGTAGAAGCACCAGAGGCACGTTTTCCTTTTTTGCTTCCTGTTATCGGTGTGGGTTTTCCCTCCTCTCTCTTCTGTACTTACAAGATGGCCCTCAAAGTCTGTGAGGAGTTCTAGCAGCCACCATTCAGTCAGCTGATGACCCGAAGCTCATTCACTGCCCAGCTGGAGCTAACTGCTGCTTCAGTTGAGGCAGCTCAGCTGGGCTTCAAGGCCTGACACCAATTTTCCCTTGTTCTAATTTAACAAGAATATGTTTTCTGAGGACACTGTAAATGTTTCCTTAGAATAAAAATAATGGCTTCAGACTTTCACAAACCCCACTAAACTTTTTTCTTTCTATCTGTCTAAATGTAAAATCCTGATTCGGCTGAAATAAAAGATTTGACCATGGAGATGAACTGGATTTAAGACTTTGCTCTAATTCTGTATTTCCTAAGATCTTCAACATGTAAAAAAAGGGGGGGGGGATTACAGTTCAACTCCTCACTAAGTCACAAATGCTCTGTAGATTCATAATTGTACAAAGGTTCTTGAATTACCTTCTCACAGACAACTGCATTCCAACTCAGACATCTGTAAGCCAGTGCTCAGGGTTGTAGCTAGCCCTTCTGGCTAAGTGGGATTGCTACATTTCCAGGTGGAGCTACAAAGAAATGAATGGAAAAATCAGTGAATTCCACAACAAAACCATCTATAAACCTGTTATCAAGCCAAAATGTCTGCGTGTATTTTAGTGTCTTTGAGTAGTAAACGTCAGAAACATAGATGGTCTGAGGTTGGTAGGTGAAAAAGAGGGCAGGATTCCTGCACCTTTAATTGTTATGTAGAAAGGGGGATTTCAGCAGATGTAACTTGCATAACAAGCAAGCTACACCTGCTGAAACTCCCTCTTCTTTGCAATTATTAAAGGTGTAGGGTGCCAGATGCCCTGCCCTCTTCTGCATCTGGCACCCTGCATACAAGTGGGGGACCTGCATCAAAATGTTACAGTGTGGAGAGTGTGCCTGGTCCAGGTTCCTGCCAGCCATGCCCTCTACTGGGATTCTCCACTCCATTCCTCTTCTCTTTCCCCAGTTTTCTGCCCAACCCACCCAACCCACCGTCAGTTAGCATCTTGTGCCCACTGCACATGCTCAGTGTTCATTGGGCTATTTTGGTGGTCCTTTTTCTAAAAAAAAAAAAAGAAGCAGCAGCCTGCTGATACTTGCTGATACTTCCCACTTGTGTGTGAATGGTGCCATTTTGGCTGCATAAGGATCCATGCTTCCAGAATTAACTTGGTATTAATATAGGTGGTATTGTAGCATACTGTTATTTGTGACTGAAGCTGGTGTTTTATGCCGAAATGTTTCATATTTTAAAAGCTGTCGTTGTGTGTGTGTGTGTGTGTGTGTGTACACACATATGCATATATATACATAAAAGCAGCCTTTAAAATATGAAACATTATATACACACACACACACACACACACACTTATAGACTGGATGAGCTATTGTTGGTCATTCATTTTGTTTTGGAGTATTAATATCAGGGGAGGCTGGTGACTCCTATGTCAGTGGGATGCCTTATCCATTGCAGCTTTTATTCTGCGCTTTATAGGAGCTATCCATGGTGCTCCATGGTGGTGAACCTATTTTGGGGATGGAGTACAGCACCACGGATAGCTCCTAGAAAGCTCAGACCAAAAGCTGCTATGGATGAGGAGCCTCATTGACAAGGGAGTCACCAGCCTCCCCTGTATAATATATAGGGTATGTCAAATAAGAAGAGCTTTTTTTCCTGTTAAAAGCTGCCCTTGGTTGGTTCTCCTTCCTGCCTGTAGCTGCTATTAGAAAGGTAAAAATGATATAAAATCACACAATGCCAAAGTACACATTTAAAGTAACATGTAGTTTGGCTCTCATTTAGTCAAGAGGTGTCCGTCAAGAAGTTTGTTTTCTTACCATTAGGAGACCACTACATGAGGCATTTGACATTTCTGTACCAGGTGGAGCTAATTCCATGTCAGTTGATGCCTCCTTGCTTCAAGTTCATGAACTGGCTACAGCCCTATTCAGGCACTGGGTTTTTAAATCACGTAAAGGGAGCTGGGGACACGTGGGCCAACCCTGCCCCTCCACTCCCAACCTCCCCATGTTGACAGCAGGGCCGGTGCTACCATTAGGCGAACTAGGCAGCTGCCTAGGGCGCCGGGCTAAAGGGGGCACCAGAAATGCCTTGGGGGGGAAGCGTTGCCCCCCACCCTCCCGCCGCCCACCCATATCCTGCTCAGGAGGGGCCAGTGGGCAGGAGAGCGCCTCAAAGCTCGGCCCGAACTGCGAGCAAGAGCAGCCAGCGAAGCCCTCCCACCTTCTCTGCCCTCCTTCCATCCCTCCCTCCTTCCTCTGCATCCCCAGCAGCAACAAGCAGCAACTTCCCTGCCCGGTTTCCTCCTCCTCCATGCGCCGCTCAGCCCTGCTCTCTCTCCCTCAGCAGCAGCAGCAGCAGCAGCTACAGCAATAGCAACAACCCGAGTGCTCGTCTCCAGGGGACGATGCTCTGACTCTCCGGCAGCTTCTGAGTGGTGGCTTCCCCGGGCTAACCTTCGCTGCCTGGCTCTTGCTGCACCACCTTGGACCCCCCCCATGGCTCTGGCATCCTCCTTCTTGACAGGTAAGGATGGGCACGGGGATGTTGAGGGCGGGGGTGGGTGGGTCCAGGGTCCAGGCAAATGCACATTATGCAAGGATTGTCTGTGATAAAGGGGATCTGTAGAACTTCTCCCTCATTTTCACATTTGGCAACAGAGCCTGTATGAGAATTTAAAAATTAATACTTTTTCCTCACTCTGTCCACAATGGAAAATGAATTTATCATTTTAAATTCTCATACAGGCTCTGTTGCCAAATGTGAAAATGAGGGAGAAATTCTACAGATCCCCTTTATCACAGACAATCCTTGCATAATGTGCATTTGCCTGGACCCACCCACCCCCGCCCTCAACATCCCCGTGCCCATCCTTACCTGTCAAGGAGGAGGACGCCAGAGCCCTGGGGGGGGGGTCCAAGGTGGTGCAGCAAGAGCCAGGCGGCGAACGTTAGCCTGGGGAAGCGGAGCAGCTGAGCCACTGCTCAGCCAAATCTACTGAAAAGTTGATACTATTCATTTCCATGGGGCTTACTTCCACGTAAATATGCTGAGGTTTGCCAATTGACTTTTATTTCATAATGGGCATAGGGCTGGAGTGAGGGAGGGCTCAAGTGGGAGGGGGGGCACTAAATATTTGATCTTGCCTAGGGCACCAAACTGCCTTGCACCGGCCCTGGTTGACAGGGAAGATTTACAGTGCAGATTCATTCATAAATCTTTTCTTTTCGTTTTTTTTAATGGTGCTGATTTGAAGCAGTAGCAGTTCAAGGAAACAATGGCTGTAAACAGGCTGAAAAAAATATGTGGAAGATATTTCTGGATGGAAAATATGCGATAGTGGTGCTTCATGGACACTTTCTCCCCCGCCCTGCCCCACCCACCCAAATATGAGTCTTGGCCACATCACTTCCAGAAGGCTGTCCAAGGGACAGGCCAGCCCACTATCTAGTCTTAGTCAAGGCTGCTGAATGCTGCAGTGACTAGAGACAGGCCATTATCAGAGAGATGGATCAGGTTGTAGTGCAAAGTGCACATTTACACACGCTAAGGGTTTCTCAATAATGTCTGATGTACCACATCAGTGTTATGTCTCCTGCTGCCCCACGTCCTTTGCTGCTACCTCCTGAAGCCAAATGATGACAAGCTTCTTCTTCTCAATCCAATTAGCTGTTTTGCACAGGTTAGCATTCAAACTGGGAGTGTATTCTACTGATTCCATCGCACTGGGAAAGGAGCCACTCGGCTATTGATATGAATGGCACCAATTCTATTCTGTATGCTTTGTCTTTGTGCCGACTAATTTAATTACATCTACATTTTGACACCAGCTCTTGGGATGCAACATGCTTCCAACTCATTTCCGAGGTCCTTTGTTCATCTGGACTCAAGAGAGAGGGAAGAGAGAATGAAAGTCTGATCAATTTTCAGTCAGCTTAGAAACAGAAATCTGGGGGAGAATTGAACTAACTGTAACAACTGTATCTTCAAGTATGATTTTACAACTGTATGTGCAGCAGTACTATCCGGCATCATGGATAAAAACTATTCCTAATATATTCATAAACCAATGATGTCAGCAAGAAACCAACCACCCAGTCTATGCCGAGGATTAGTAAGTGAATGGGTCTGCAATCCTACACACACCTGCATAAGAATAGCCGGCCCGTGCTGCTTCAGACCAAGGGTCAATCTAGTCCAGCATTCTGTTCACACAGTAGCCAACCAGCTGCCCACGGGATCCCACAAGCAGGATACGAATGCAACAGCACTCTCCCACCCATGTTCCCCAGCATGTACTATGTACTGGTGTACATAGGCATACTGCCTCTGATACTGGAGGTAGCCTATAGCCAATCAGGACTAGTAGCCATTGATAGCCTTCTCCTCCATAAAGTTGTCCAATCCCCTTTTAAAGCCCTCCAAATTGGTGGCCATCACTACATCTTGTGGAAGTGAATTCCATAGTTTCACTATGCGCTATGCACCTACCTGGGAGTAAGCTTCATTGAGCACAGTGGGATTTACTTCTGAGTAAACATGCATGGGATTGCCATGTAAGTGCTTGCTCCTCATCCCAAGGCATGGCCTTCATATGTCAATGGCAACCTTTTTTCCATATCCATGACCACTAGCATCAGCCATTTTGAAAACATGCAACTCCTACCAATCAACACTTCATACTGACCTCAGATTATTAGGAAATAAAGACACCGGTGTCAGGCCTGTGGCCTAGCTTGCGACAGGCTGCCATGGTATAACAAGGGTTGATGGGTACGTGGTCCAGAGGCAGGAGGCATGGTCGTGAAGAAGCTGGAGGCCAGGTGCTGGCACCAAGGAAACAGGAACCAAGGGCCAGAGGCAAGAGTTGGGTGGCAGGGCGCAAAAGAGGGCAAAGCTCCTACGCCTTCAGCAGTGGTGTAGAAGAGGGGATTTCAGCAGGTGTAGCTTTTCCACCTGGTCACCCTAGGCAGGAAACATAGTCAAGGACAGGCTGGAGGTCAGATACTGGAGTAAATGGATAAGATTTGGCAAGGCAGGAAAGCAATGTAAGGCAGATGAGAGGCAGGTGCAAGAAAGAGTCTGTGTTGTTACCCAGTAGGGTAAGTTGTTGAGACTAGAGTAACCTAGAATGAAGAGTTTTATTGTGGCTGTTGCCTCTACACTGAGCTGCAAGGTCA
Source organism: Shinisaurus crocodilurus (assembly GCA_021292165.1). Taxonomy (NCBI): domain Eukaryota; kingdom Metazoa; phylum Chordata; class Lepidosauria; order Squamata; family Shinisauridae; genus Shinisaurus; species Shinisaurus crocodilurus. Next base: position 209,840,865 of record CM037879.1, read on the forward strand.
GTAGACAGCACTCTGAAGCCACACAGACAATAAAATCCCATGGCATTTGACTGGCCACTTGTTAATCACCAAAAAAGAGGACATCAATTTGCATAACATTTACATATGCTCATATAGATATAGATGTAGATATAGATATATATGCAAATTTATAAATAATTATTATAATTTACATAGATAATATAATAAGAGCCAGTGTGGCATAGTGGTTAGAGTGTTGGACTGGGACTCAGGAGATCCGGGTTCTAGTCCCCGCTCAGCCATGAAACTCACTGGGTGACTTTGGGCCAGTCACGGACTCTCAGCCTAACTTACCTCACAGGGTTGTTGTGAGGATAAAGTGGAGAGAAGGAGGAGGATTATGTAAGCCGCCTTGGGTTCCTTGCAGGAAAAAAGGCAGGGTATAAATATAATAAATAAATAAATAAAATTATTTAATTATTATAATAATTATAAAAATATAATATAATTATTATAATATTTATTTATTTATTTACAGCATTTTTACCCAACCACCCCTCTTCAGCCAGAAAAGGCTCCCAGAGTGGCTTACAAAGATTAATATTAGACAGTCCCTGCCCTCAGGCTTACAATCTGAAAGACATGACACAAAACGAAAAGGGATTGGGAGGGAGGAGGAAGAAAGCAAACTCAGGGACCAGTTCTTATAATAATTATTATAATCTACATAATTTACATAGAAATACAGACATCTTACCATAGTGTGGACCAGGTGACCTGTGTGTCTTGCTCAGTCTGCTGTCCAGGTGCTGTTGATGGGCAACTTCAAGGCCCAGCTCTTCCTTCTGATGGTTCTTTATCTTTAAACCAGACTTGGACTGGAGGACACCTTAATAGAGGACACCTTCAAAATAGAGAACTGTCCCCTGGCAGCCCTTCAAATAGAGGACTGTCCTCTGCAATGGTATGTACGCAATACTTACATAACTTAGGCTACAATCTTATGCACGTTTAGACAGAAAAATGTCCTACAACTCCCAGCATGCCCTAGCCAGGATGGCTGGCTGGGGAATGCTAGGAGTTGTAGGACTTTTTTCTGCCTAACCATGCATAGGATTGCAACTTTAATTTAAGAAATGCTGCCAATTTCTGTCAATAAACAATGAACTTTGGGTGATCCAGGGGCCAATTTGCCCCCCTCCTTCTTCACATTCCTCCCACAGTGCCCCTGCACTGCAAAAAAAATGGGGAGAAAGGGGGGGGGAACAAACTACATTCATCTATTCTAAACCTCCATAGCAGTTTGCTGTCGAATTTTTGTGGCAAACTGTGATTATTTTTTTCTCCCCCTTTTTTTAAAGACAAAAATTGGGGTAGTTGGAGGGAATGCTGGGGTGGAGGAGGGAGGGCACTGGGGAGGCAGGTGCCACATGTTGCCCACCCCTGATATAGTCAGATAACATTTTGGAATTAGTTAATATTAATCACTCACTGATGGGCATCAATTAGAACAGGGGGGGGGGGATATTTTTGACCAAAAACAATGAGGCACCACAACAGAAAAGTTTAACTTGAATGAAGGTGACAGAAATGCACTCTTGACATCGCATTTCCCTTTGTCCACCTAAGCCTATGGAAAAATCTAATACTTCAATTTTATAGCTCAGTAGTTTTAAATTAAAAAATGCTTTAGCCTTTTGTTCAGTAGCATTAACATAAAATTCTGGCACCACCACAAAATTAGCATCCTCAGTAATCAGCAGCTTAAAGCACAGCTACGCTGACTGTCTCAGCATCGCATTATTGCTTCTCCCACTTAAGATTATTATATTTCTCCAGTCTTTGTGTAAAATTAAAAAAAAAAAAAAAAAAGCTACGGCTGCACTGCTATCAGTTTGCTCAGAAAGAAATGCTTTAAAAAAGAAAAAAGAAAAATGCAATCACAGTAATTCCTTCTGAAAAAAAAGGAAAACTATAAACCATTTTATTGGTACAAAAGTGCGAGGGCATAACAAATGAATCCAGCATAAAAACACACTTTGTCATTCTGCGCATTTGTGAACACATAAAACCTAATCACTTAGTAATGATAGCTGTTACTTCTTTTTAGAACACGGGATTAGTATCAAATTAGGGGGGGGGGACATTTAATATGGAAGTGGCAGCCTCAGCTGGCAGTTTTAATTAAACTGGGCTAATGAATATTTGGTGTTCTTTTCAGAGGCTGAACTGGCAATGACACCTATAGTTGCCTAAAATTTTCTGTTTGAAGCCCTCATCTTGGCTTCTCATAACTTCCCCTTTTAAGATAGACCAGGTTCACAGCTCATTCACAAATGCATGTATTGTCAGTTGATTTATCTGCAACTGAATATTGGCAACTGAATGTGTGAACTGACTCCACTTAGGGCGCAATCCTATGGCCACTAGACAGAGACTAGACAGCCATAGAAGTCGGAGTCCAACCTCCGACCTTGGAAACGTGTTCCAAAGTCGGAGCTGGGACTCCAACTTTGGAGTGCCTTCCCTCTGCCCTTGCAGCCAGCGTGGAAAGAACCGTGCCAGCTGCGGCTCCAAGGTCGGAAGACCAACCTCGGAGCTTGAGTTCTGTGGGTGTTCTGGGAGGCAGGGAGGGGAGGAGTCAGGCTCTGCCAACATATGTAGTATCCTGGTGGTGCTTCAGCCTCTCCTTCTCGAGGTCTGGGGCAAAACACTTAGACAACCGAAATCAGCTGTCTAAGTCTTTTGCAGAATGAGAGAAGCACGGAGGCAACCTTCACCTCCGCACTCCTTCACCCTCCATAGGATGCCCGTAACCCTCTGAGTTCAGAGGGTTATGGGCAGCCACATTGGATTGCACTGTTGTTGGACTGGATCCAGAGCATCCCTTCCACAAACGGAAGGGCTCCTTCTGTTCATGGAAGGGACTGAGATCCAGCAGAGCTGCCTGCTGAAGGAAGGGAGAAGAGGCAATTTTCGTTGATTCCCTCTTCCCCTTGAAGCCCACCTCCACCACCACCACCTTTCCAACCACCTGCAGCAATTTATCAGGGGGCACAGGGGCATTGGGGGGGGGTCAAAGCATTGATGAACTGAAAGTTGCCTTTCCCCCACCCCTTACTCCAGCAGGAGTGTCCTGTGAAAGGACTTCCACTCACAGGAACTCTACATCCAACCCAGTGATATTCATGTCATATGGTATTATTATATCTGTGATGGCCAGCTCACACATGGAAGTCTTGATGTTGCAGTTAACAAGTGGTGACCATGCATGCATGAAACAGCCCTCAGGCCTAGTAGTTCTCACAAACAGCAGATGATGTCATAAACCTATTTCCGAGGAGTACCATGTCAGAGTGCAGAAAGGAGCTCACATAATTATACACCCCTCCATACCAAAAAAAACAAGAAAAAAAGAAAAAAAAAACCTCTGGCCATAGAAAGCTAGGGGCCAAACTAAATGTTACTATACTGTCATTTTCACTGAGCAGCTCCCTCAACATTCTAACCATGTCTGTCTGTGATCTTTCATGTTTTAATTCTTCCTCCAGTCCAGTCTAATTCATATGCAGACTTCATACAAGTTCTCTTGTGACGTTTGGCTGAGCAAGTTCATGAGATCAGCACCACCATAGAGTGCAGATTACACTGTCCCTAGTCTATCTTTCTGATTACAATAACTTTGGAGGGCAGATCCCAAAGGACTGATGGGTAATGAAGTTCTTTCTAGGGCTGCTGCCATTGCAAGGCCATTTCCCATCAAGATGCAAGAGCATGGTTATGAAAATGACTTTAAGAGAACATGTAGTTTGGCCCCTAGATGTCTGAGAAAAGCGGTCAAGCCAATGTCTTTCTTTTTACCGGTTCACACAAGCGTATTCGTCACCGATGATGGCAACATTAGGTTATGATTCCATAATGAATAAGGCAAGGTACATGCCAATAGATGATGTGCATGTATTTTTCTCTGGACCAAAATGATCAACCCGGGAACTGGGGCTGTGTGGGCACGCACATTGTTGGAACTAGTAGTGACCACCTGTTCAGAAAGAGAGGGGAAGGAAGATGTACTCGAGTCCAGCCCTCCACTCCTACCCCCCCCCACACACACACACACACATACAGGCAGCACCATTGTCAACAATTTGACTTTTCAGCCCCAGTTCCTAGACTGGGCTTTTCTGGGGTAATGCACTCCATTTGTAAGCATGGTTACTCATTTAGTTGGCGATGCATCCACACAAGAGACTATTTCCATTCGTGAATGGCTCTAGTGTTTGGATGCCACAGTCAAGTAGATGAAGGGCAGTGGGTTAAAATGGAATCTGATCAAGATGATAGAGGTGATTCTGGTAGGGAACAGCCATGGTTTGGAGGGGATCGGCTGTGATTAATGCAGGGAGGGGTTGTCACCCTTTCTGATCAAGTTAGAAGCCTAGGTGCTGCTTTTTGAGAAACAGGTTGGAGCTGTTGCCAGGAGTGCCTTTTTCTATCCTCTCCTTATTTGAAGGCTTCTCCCTTTTCTGGATAAGCCAAACCTTGCTGCACTGGTCCACACTTCTATAACTTCCAGATCCGTTTACTTCATATCTGCTTTACATGGAGCTGCCCTTGAAGTTCCCAGGGAATGGTCTGAAGGCAAGGCACATGAGGCAGCCACCAGGCTGAAGCTAAGCAGGTCCGGGTTTGGTCAGTGCTTGGAGGGCAGACTACCTGAGAACTGCCTGTGGCCACCTTGAGTTCCACGATGAAAAAAAAAGGTGGTCTATAAATGTAATATATAAATAAATAAAAGATGTCTCAAAGCCTCAACCAGTGCAGAATGCTGCTCCATGCCTCCTAATGGGTGTTGGGACCCTCATATCTCAAGAACCATCTATCTCTATAATGAGCCCACTCACTCTTTGAACTCTAGTCAGCAGGCTTTTCTGTCAGTGCCGTTTTTGTGGCAAAGAACAACAGCTCAAAATAGGACCTTTCTAGTGGCTGCTCTGAAGCTCTGGAACCTCCTTCCAGGAAAGATTAGGGCAACTACTTCTTTGATTTATTTTCACAAGGGCTCCAAAACCTATTTTGGCTTTTGGTTCTGTGGGTGCTTAGTTTAACTCTTTATTTGTCATTTTTTAAAAATTATTTTTTTGTAAAATGCTTTGACTAATCAGAAAATTACTGGGGAGGAGCCTTCGCTGGCTATGGAGCAGTAGCTTTTCTGCCGAGCTCCCGGAATGATTTGAAAACATCTGCAAATACACAGGAAAGACAAATCGTGAGTTTAAACTCCTTTGCTGTTTACTTTCTGGAAGGTATCCAGATGTAGAGCTAATAAAGAAATAAAAAGAATAGCTTTCTTTTGATGTGCTTCGCTCTGGATTGTTTATGAGCTCCAGACGGGTGAAAAAGTCCCTACCCCCTCTTTGGAAACGCGATCGGGCGCATCCCTCGGATAACAGTTTGAAAAGGCTAATTAGGATCCTTGACACTAAAGATATTGAATTTTCTTATCAAACTGAGCAACTGGGTCCTGATAAGAAGCTACGAGGTAGTGAAAGTTCCGAGACAGCGAGGGGGAAGGGCGGAAAAATGGCGGATTCAGCTGGCAAATTCCCTGCTGGTGCCAAGCCAAAGTCAACATCTCCAGCCAAGCTTAAAGGGGCAGCACCAGACTGGGAGAAAATTTTATTACAGTTTCAAAGCTCTATGGAAGCAGGCCAGCAGAAACAAATAGAAGCAATTGAGAAATTTCAAAATCTGCATCAAGAAGATATGAAGCACATGCGAAAGACCATAGATCATTTAGGGGTTCAAGTTAAAGAGCTGCAAGTTAGAGTGGATAAGGTGGAAAAACTCCAGGTGAAGGATGAAAAAAGTTTTGAAAAGTATGAAATGAAATTTAATGAGATGGAAATACAGATGATCAACATGCAAGACAGGCAACGTCGTTCCAACATTCGGATCAGAGGCTTCCCCATGGAGATGGGGGAGACTGGATATAAGTTAAGAGGCAGTATTTTGGAATGGATGAATGAAGCTGTTTCTGGAGAAACAATTCTTTGGGATGATATGGACATTGAGATTGTGCATAGAGTGGGAGCATTAAGGCGTGGTATGACATCCAGAGATGTTGTACTGAAATTTGCAAATTTATACAAGAAGGATGTCTTCATGAAAGAGATTAGAAAGAAAGGTCAAGTAGCTTTTAAGGGGGCTACTTTGCAAATCTACAATGATCTTTGTCAGCAAACAATTAAGTGGAGGCGAAGTGTTAAACCGTGTACAGCAGTCTTGATCAGAAAGGGATTACAATACAATTGGGGTTACCCAGTTTTTCTTACTTTTGTGTGGAACAGTAAGAGATACAAGATCTCATCATGTGATCAAGGCATGGGCCTGCTGGGAGAGTTGGGGCTTCATGATGATGCGGAGGGTCCAGAATCGATGGGTCAACTGGAAGAAGAAGGAGCCAGTGGAGGAATTGTATAAGAGGTCGTTTCAACACGAGAAGAAAAAAGAAATAGAAAATGTTTTATAAAGAAGTTATCCGGGAGGGAATGAGGGGCTGCTGTTCGGGCTGGTGATGGGTCCTTTCCCCCCCCCCCTGGGATAGGTGGGTAGGTTTAGGGTGGGGCAAGTTGCCCTGGCTTAGCAGGGGGGATAGTTTAGATGAATGTGGGGGTGGGTTAAGGGGTATGTTATTGTGTATTATTTTCACTTTTGGGGACCAAAAAAGAAAAAATGATGTTAATAGATGGATTATAAGTTAAGAATTTCAACTTTAAATGTTAAGGGGCTAGGTTCAGTTACTAAGAGGAGGCGAATAGAAGCACTTCTTAAGAAGGATAAGGCAGATATTATATTCTTGCAAGAAACGCACCAGGCAAGGAAAGGAGTCAATGAATTGAAATTGAGGTGGTCTAGAATATATGAGATAGCATGTGGATCATCTAAATCACGAGGAGTAGCAATTATAATTTCAAAGAATTGTGGTTTTAATGTTTTAAAGGTGAAAAAGGATGATACAGGTAGATATATTATAATGTATGGGACCTTGGGAGGGGAAGAATATGTTATTGTTAATGTTTATGCTCCCAATCAAAATCAAGGAGAATTTTATCAACATGTGTTTAAAGAAATGGGTAATTTTCAAAATCAAAGGGTTATTATGGCTGGGGACTTTAACATGGTATTGGATAGAAGAAAAGACAAATCCAATCCGACGAGAGAAGATCAGAGAAATAATCTAACGATCTTGAATAAGTTAATTAGTATGGAAGGGTTGCTAGATGTTTGGAGAGGGGTCAAGGGGAATGAGGAAAGATATACATTTTACTCATCAGCAAATAAGAATTATTCTAGGATAGATTTTATTTTTGTGTCCAGGACACTGTTTTCAAGGGTCCTGGGCACAGAGATAGGAGGGATAAAAGTTACAGATCATGCTTTGGTTAACATGGATTTGAAGATACATAAGGATTATAGAGAAGCGAAAAGATGGAGATTGAATTGTAATATTTTTCGTTATAAACATTTAACAGAGAAAATAGAGAAGGAATTGAGGGAAATTTGGGAATTTAATCAAACAGAAGAATGTACTGAAGCGATAATATGGGATACAATGAAGAGTGTAATGAGAGGAATAGGATTGAGAGAGGCAATAAATTTGAGGAAACAACAAGAAGTTTTTTATCAAAAGCTAGAGGGGGAGATTAGGGATTTGGAAAAGAAGTATTTAGAGAAGAGGGATAAAAAGATTTTTGCAGAATTACAGGGTAAAAGGAAAGAATTGGAGAATAAAGAACTGGACAGGGTACAAAGGAATTTGATTTACACAAAAAGGGAGTATTTTGAGAATAGTAATAAAAATTCTAAAATGTTGGCTAGATTAGCACAAAAAAAAAAAGAAAAAAGCTTAGTGGGGATGATTAAAGATAAGAGGGGTAAAGAATATAATCTAGTAAAGGATAAATTGAAAATTTTTCATGAATATTATACGGAGTTATATAAGGCAGGAAAATGGTCGGAAGCTGAGAGTAGAAGATATATCGAGAAAAATTTAAAAATAAAAATCCAGGATGAAGATAGAGAGAAAATGGAGCAACCATTCACAGAAATTGAAATAGAAAGTGCTATAAATAAATTAAAACAGGGGAAAACGCCAGGACTGGATGGTCTGGGGGCGGAATATTATAAAGTCTTTAAAAAAATGTTAATTCCGAAGTAAAAACGGTTGTTTAATGATATTTTACAGGGGGGAGAGATCCCCCCATCATGGAAACAGTCCTTGACTATTTTAATCCCGAAACCAAGGAAGGATTTAGCAGAACCAGGTTCTTATAGACCAATATCATTAATTAATCAAGATGCTAAACTATTGACAGCAATTTTAGCTAGAAGAATGAATAGTTTTCTAAATAAGTATATAGGGATAGATCAATGTGGGTTCATTCAAGGAAGACAAATGGCAGATTTAACAAGAAGGGTTCTGAATATAATTTATTTAATAAAGAAAAATAATTTGAAAGCGGGGGTTCTTGCATTGGATATTTTTAAAGCCTTTGATTGTGTGGAATGGCCTGCATTAAAGATGTTAATAAAAACTATGGGGTTTGGAGAAAAATTCATAGGTATTACTAACCAATTATATACTCATAATGTCACGTCGGTAATTGTAAACGATGGAATAACAGAAACTATTAGCCTAGGCCGGGGAACTAGACAGGGTTGTCCCCTTTCCCCAGTATTATTTGTGTTAGTTATGGAATTGTTAGCGAATTCGATAAGACAGGAGAAGAAATTACTGGGGATAGGAATAGAGACCAAATGTAAGATAAACCTTTTTGCAGATGATATCTTGTTAACATTAGAATGGCCTATAGAAAATTGGGATTGGATAGAGAAACATTTAGATGAATTTAGAGAAGTAACAGGGTTAAAAGTTAATTGGGATAAATCGGAGATAATGACATTTAATTATAGTAAACTGGAGGAAAGGGGATTTAAACAAAGGAGAGTGGATATAAAGATAAAAAATATAATTAAATATTTAGGTATTGATATATTAAAAGATATGGATAAAATAGGGGAATGTAATTTTAAAAAATTAAAAGATGAAGTTAAAAATCAAATAGAGGATTATAAAAAATTGGGATTATCGTGGTTTGGTAGGATAGCTTTGATTAAAATGAAGATTTTACCGAAGTTTAATTTTTTATTTAGAATGATACCATATAAGATATCAGAGAAAGAAATTAAAGAGTGGCAAGTAATGTTAAATAGCTATTGTAATGGGGGGAAAAAATCAAGGATTACTAAGAATAGATGGTATAAAGCTCAAAAAATAGGGGGACTTGGTCTCCCTAATTTAAAATGGTATTATATAGCTAATCAACTTAGATATATCATGGATATTATTGTTAGAAAAGATTTTATGTGGTGGGAAATAGAAGCATTTGAATTGGGTAATAGGGTGGATAAATTCTTATTTACAAAACAAGGACATATTATGACAAAAAGATTAGAAAATCCCTTTTTAAAAAATATGTTAGAAATTTGGGGTAGAAATAAGGAAATATTTTTACCAGGTATATCCCCGCTTACTCCAGTGGTGGTTATGGAAGATTTTCCCGAGAATGTTAGACATTTAGAACGAATTTTTAGAGAGAAAAAGGTGATAACTTTAATGGATTGGCTGGAAAAAATGGAGACAAGACAGCAAATAATTGATAGGGTTGGGGCAGGAAGAATTTCTTGGTTAAATTTAATTCAATTAGTACAATGGGGTAAGAAATGGAAGAGGAGACATGAGCATGAAAGGGATTTCACTGCATTTGAGCAGGTGGTTATGTCTAGAGAACTTGTAGAAGGAAATGCATCAGCTAGGGGTCTTACAAAGATGTTATATAAAATGTTGCAGAAATCAGAAGAGCAAGCAGAAAATCTTAAAATAGTTTGGGATACAGAGTTTGAAGAGGAAATATCAAAGGATGAGTGGAATAAGATTTGGGATAGGCGAATATTGAAAAATATGTCTATAAGAATTAAAGAGAATTTTTATAAGCTAATTTGGAGATGGTATTTGACTCCAGTGAGATTAAATAGAATAGATAATAAATGTTCTCCAATGTGTTGGCGAGGATGTCAGGAATTGGGTACATATGCTCATATGTGGTGGAGTTGTAAAAATGTAATGGATTTTTGGAAAATGATTTTTGAGGAAATATCAGAAATTGTTGGAGTTGATTTAGAGGTATGCCCTAAACTAGCTTTGCTAACAATAACGGAAAAGGTGATCGGTTCTCAAAATGTTAAAGAATTAATCATAAATTTGTTAACGGCAGGTAGACTAATGATAGCAAGGAAATGGAAAATCCAGCAAGTTTTCACTATTACTGAATGGTATAAGGAAGTATGGGATATGGCTTTGAATGATATGTTGACTTGTAATATTAAATGCAAAAGGGGTCAATTAAAGAAAAATAATTTTAAGGATATTTGGGGTTTATTTTTGGAATATGTGTTTAAAAGGGGGAAAGGGAGTTTACCCTGTCAAGATATGTTGTATTTTTGGAATAATGAACAATTATAGAGTTATTGGATTGTTTGGTCCCATGGTGATGGGAGCACAATATTAGTTATGTGTGTATGTTATTTTCTTTGTATTGTTTTAAAATTTAATAAAATATTTAAAGAAAATTACTATACAAATATTTCAATTTATAATGGATAAATTGATAGATCAGGGTATGTATATTAATCCAGACCAGCCTTCCCCAACCCTGCACCCTGCAGATGTGTTTGACTCCAGTTGCCAGCATCCCTGGCTATCAGATCCATTGGTTGTACTGGCTTGGGTGATGGGAGTTGTAATCCAACACATTTGGAGGGTGGCAAGTTGGGAATGCTGATCCAGACCTTCCACATGTGGAGCACCTCATGTGGAGCTTGGCCTAGTTTCATGTTGACCTTGGCCCACTTTGCAAACTCCACCCACTTTTGTCTCTGGCTCCATCCAGCACTGAGAAAGGTATAGCCAAGAATTCCCCAACCTGGTGACTTCCTGATGGATTGGACTAGATTCTGCAATACACTGTTCTATTTTGCAAATAGGAAAGTGGCATAGAAGTTTATACATGCACAATAGGATTAAAGAAATGAGCACAAAATGAAAATGCCAAATTTCAACTCCATGTCGTTTTGTTTTGCTTTGCTTTCTGTCAGGTTTAGCACTTTGGGCAAACATCCAGCATTCTGGGTAAAACTCACTACTGCAAGAGGAAATAGCATTTCTGATCTAGATGAGATTTTTATCTGCAGTGCCTATGATCCAACAATTCCCTCAGTGACAACAAATATATCATCACCTTTCTATTGTAAGGCCTGTAGCTATTTTCTTTCTTGATACAAACAACTTTTAATACGTCCTTTCATATGTTAGCAATATACTGCCCCAGATTTATCATAAAATCAAAACTGGAGAATTTTTCATTCAGAAGACTAATGGCTACAATAAATTCTTGGGCTAAGATGGAAACAGAAAAGAATAAGACGAGAAAAGCCACCCTTCAACAATTTCCTGTACTTATGCAATACCTTTTGTTTTGTTAAGCTATACAGTTACCAAATTGGGGGGTGGGGGGTGGGTTATGGGGATGCCCTTTTCCACCTAGGCTAAGGGTAGGCCACCTGGTACCCTCCAAATGTAGGTACATTTGGACTACCTGCCCTACCCCTGCTCTACCCCTGTTGTCCTTTAGACAATATCTGCAAAGCTTCAGACCTTGGTTGAAATCCTGGTTATGATTAAAACCCTGAAAAAATTAACCATGGTTAAGGTTAGTGCAGACAGTGAGTGGGTTCAAACAACACGATAACCCACATTCAAAGGTTGAGCATGGGTTGTTGTTGAACCATGAGTTATTGTGTTGTCTGAACCCAGCAGCATTAACAAGCCATGGCTTGTTAACCACGAACAACAGATGAAGAGAACCCATGGTTTGTTGTTGGGTTGTGAACTGTGGATTGTTCACCATGGTTTGTTATCTCAGCTGGGTTCAGACAACACAATAACCCATGGTTCAACAACCTGCAGTTCAACCCCTGAGTGTGGGTTATCATGTGGTCCAAACCCAGTCATAAAGGTTATCGCTGGATGAATGGGGAGAATTGGCATACAATTGGCTGAGGGAAGGAGTGCTCTGAAGTAGCTCCAACAAGGTCTGGATGCTGGCCGGCAAGCTGCATTTAGAAGGTGAGCGTGAGATAGGTGTAGCCAAGCCTTCCCCAACCTGATGCCCTCCAGATGAGTTGGACTACAGTTTCCATAATCCCCACCCATTGAGGTCCATGGTCCTGCTGATTGGGGCTGATGGGCATTGTAGTCCAACTCATCTGGAGGACACCAGTTTCGGGAAGGCTGGTATAGCCTATAGTTACTATCTATTTATTTATTTATTGGTGGGTGGGTAAGTGGGTTGGTTGGCTGATTGATTAAAAATATTTATAGGCCACTTTTCCAGTGTTCAAAATGGCATATAATATTTATTTGGGGGAGGAAGAGATAAAAGATAAAATCTTAAAACAAACCTGGAAACAATAATTTTGTTTAGAAGCAGCCTAAAAGCCACCAGATCTACCAAATGCTCCTCCCCCAAATAAAAGTCTTGCAGCCCTTAAGGAACTCAGTCACAGATGGGCTCTTCCTCCCATCTACAGGCCAGTTATTCCAAACCCTAAGAGTTACTGGGGCAAAACCCCTGCTTCTCAATGCCACAGGTCTAAGCACTTGCAAAGGGGGCATATATAACACTTGATCGCCTGTCTGCAACTGGCATGTTGGCTGATACAGGGGGAGGTGGTACCTCGAATTGTTGGTCCCAGGCTGCACTTTCTAGGTTAAACCTTGCCCCATTGGGAACAGATCATATGACCGATGGAGTCTCTTTTAACTCTGATTTGAATGTTTGAAATTCCTCCAAGTTCAAAGCAGCCTCATAGATACAGCTGTGTGGAAGAAGTAACATCTGGCCTAGTGCACTCACAGTGTCCTGCAAACACACAGGTCATTTTTTAGCCACTACACTTGCACTGTTTGTCGCACTGGTAGGGTGGCCACTTACTCATCACCAGAAAAGGAAGATACAGATTTGCATAAAATTTGCTCATGCTAATTTATACGTACAGATACAAGTTTAGAAATAATACTGTAATTTAAATGGAAATACAGCTCATCTCGCCATAATGGGGAAGACTATGACCAGGTGACCTGTGTGCCTGCTCAGCCTGCTGTCATAGATCTCATAGATCATAGAGTTGGAAGGAGCCTACAAGGCCATCAAGTCCAACCCCCTGCTCAATGCAGGAAACTAGAGGAGAGGTCTCCCATCCAAGTAACAACCAGGCCTGACCCTGCTTAGCTTTCCACACTCAGACAAGCTGAGTTCTGTGTTCAAAGCCAAGGTCTTCCTTCTTATAGTTCTTTATTTTAAAACAAGTCTTAGACTCGACAGCATTTCAAATAGAGGACATTTTCAAATAGAGGACTATCTTCTGTAAAGTAGGACATATGGCCACCCACACAGGGGTTGTGACTATGAATCTACCAAATCAGATGTCATTTCAAACATATGGCAGCATCCTTGGGACGGCTTTGCAGGGAGAAAGAGCCATTAGGCTGGAGGGTACTAAGGATAGGGCTTACTCAGTGGTGGCCCCACATCTTTGGGATCTCCTCACAAGGGAGATATGTATGGCCTCATCACTGGTGTGTGTGTGTGTGTGTGTGTGTGTTTAACAGTAATTTGTACATTCATGTTTTTGTAATATTGTAAGCCACCTTGTGAGGGCAATGCACTCTGAAAGGCGGGTTAAAATATATATTTTTCAACAATGATTATGATAAAAATGAAATGTTTAAACTGGTGCCATGAATCATTTTGTTCCTCAGAATGTCTCCAAGCACAATATTGGCCACAAAGAAAGACCATTACTTTCTCCAGTCTGAAATCCGGGTTTCAGCGTTGAAATTTATATTTCAAATACAAAGCTGACACTTTCAGATTCAGAGAATTAATTGTACATGTATTTTTCCACACCTAGGAAAATGCCCCGTTTCGACATGATGAGTTCCACAATTCATATATCTGTCTAAGTGGTAAAGGTATTTAATTTTATTTAATGTAAAAGCCAAGTATTACATTATTTCCTTGTCGTTATGTGTTTGAATATGCTGTATTCACAGCTATGGTAAAGAATAGTAATTTAATTTGTTTCCTCCATATGGGGTGGGGGGGAAGAGAGAGAGAATAAACTATGTTCCCAGTAGAGCAATTGGTTAGTTATTACTTTAGAGAACCTTTTAGTCAATATATACACCTGGGGCCCGGGCTGAGTCTGCTCAGCACAGCAAAAAAAGCTAAAGAAAGCAGACTGAATGGGTGGCATATGCTGCATCATTCAACATTGGTCAAATTAGGAATATCTATTTGATCTTAGGTGAAAAAGTAGATCCTATTTATACAGTAGAATGCAAACAACATACCACAAAAAAACATGCTTCTATGACAAACTGTTAATGTTGTGCCCTGCTATAGGATCTGGGACACTTTTACTTGAAATATATTCATAATTCTTCAACTAATATCAGTAGGTCCAAGACCCTCTCAAGGTCAAGACCCTCTCAATTTTGATTCATGCCATTGCCACCATCCAGAAACCTGGAAACTATATTGGGTATTCATTATGGAATACAGTAAGCAGGGGGAGACAGAGATGTTAGCATTTCACATTCTGCTCATCAGTATCGTTATGTGAACATGGCATATACTAAAAAAATGCAGCCACACAGGGCAGATCCAAAGAAGTTCCAGCACAGTTGGTTACAAGAGATGCTGGTAAAGCTTGCTGCACTTTGGTGGCTCGTAAACTTCACATCAAAGAAGAGGTGAGGTTTACGAGCCTCCAAATCCATCTTCAGCTCAGATCAGGAACCAAGCCATAGGCCTTCAGGTTTTCAGGATGGAAAACCTGAAGGCCACATGCGGAGCTTGGCCTAGTTTTTTTTATTTTATTTTTTTTTTAAAAATTAATAACATAAACAAATCAAATACAATCGAACAGGTGCTCCCATCACCTTGGGACCAATATGATAAACAACTACCACTTATCTATACCATTAAACCTACATTCCAAAAATACATCAAATCTTGACATTGTGTAGTCCCCTTTCCCTCAATTAAAACATAATCTAAAAATAATCCCCATATATCCTTAACATTGTTTTTTTCTTTAATTATCCCCTTTTACATTTGATATTACAAGTCAACATATCATTTAAAGTCATATCCCATACTTCCTTATACCAGTCAGTAATAGAGAAAACTTGATGAACTTTCCATTTTCTTGCTATCATTAATCTACCCGCCGTTAACAAATTTACAATTAATTGGCCTAGCTTGGCCTAGTTTTGTGTGGACCTTGGCCCACTTTTCTCTCTAGCTCCACCCACTGCTGACATACAGGTTCTGACCCCTCCAAAGGGAATACGGCCCTCAACATAAAACCACTGCCATAGAAGAATTCTCAGCCTACCACCACTGGATGCCAGTATCACTCCCAACCTCCACCATCCTCTCACTCCCTTCCCTTTCTGTTGTGCTGTTAGCACAGGAGGAAAGGTCTTGGTGGCTGTTTGGATCTGTAATTTTTCAAAAACTCTCCTATGTTTTCCCTTCTCTTCAGGTAGCACTTCAGGCAGCCCCTCAGCCTCAGAGAATGGCATCAAATTCTTGATTCACACTCTCACTGACATTGCCATCTTGTAAGTTATGTGAACAACTTAGTTTTGCATCGGAGACTTAAAATTCTATGTACCCAGAGGTGACGGTAGAAGACGAAAAGTCCTGGCCAGAAAGTTCATGTCAGCATCTCCTGAGGAGACCACTAATGCCCCTGAGAGAAGTAGGGCAGTCCCTCTCAATCCCATACCTTCCCAGGGGCTCCTTGAAGACTTCTGTCCCCTGAGAAGAAGGCAGAAGAAGAGAAGTCCAACCCAGGGAGCTCACGTCATCATCTCCTGAGGAGACCACCGATGGCCTGAGACAATTCTGTTTTTAAGACTTTTGTAACATTTCTTTGCTTGTTTCAGTCTTTTAAACTGTAAACCATCTTGGATCCCTTAGCAGAAAGGTGGTATATAAATTCAACAAACACACATATCAACAAGAAAATAAGTAAACTGTGCAGGCCAAACCAGCAACAAAGGCAGTATCCAATAATGCTGCTGTGTTCACACCATTTCTGTGGCACTAGTGGGACCCACTGCTTGCACAACAGGAACTAGCACTTCCAACAGTAATCCTGGAAATGTGCAGAAATTTTCATTTCTGGATCATAACAGATCAGCAGAACTCCCTTCTGCAGCTTGTCTGACCTACCCCATTCTGGAAATGAGTGTTTCTCTCATTTCTGATGGTTCATTTTCCCAGGGTTTCCATCATAACCAAGATTTCAACCAGGGTTTGAAACTGCTTTGCAGATCTTGTTTAAAGGAGAACCATGGTTAGAATTTGGGAGTGATACATCTCTCCCCATCATGCTGCAGGATCCACTAGTTTCCTGCTGCACTAGCGGTGAGTCCCACTAGTGTGCAGGCAGGATTGGATACTGCCCAACATTAGTAGGCTTACCTAACTCAGATTGGTTGGTAATCAAATATGTTCCATGTCAGCATGAGGACCACTGCATGCAACAACCCTGCCACCTTGAGTGGTTTTACTCTTCAGCCTATGGTGAATGTTCTTGGTGAATGGGGTCTGACTTGTTTGCCATAGTAATGCAACTGAAGTTCAGAAATGGGAAATTCAGAGTATGAACTACTCCAGTTTGCAATTTCTCCAGTTCGCAATTACAAGGTGACCTGAATCCACTCCAAAATTTGGGGCCTTTTCATAGTCAGCATGACCCTGTCCCAGAGCACCAGTTCTCCCCATCATGAAAACCAGCCCCTACCCTTTCCACCTTTCGGGACCCAGAAGACCTAGGAAACTACATTTCCTAAGGGCTGTAGTGCCCACATGCTGCTCCTACATCAGCTCTGGAGAACCTGTGCCCAAATGCTGCATGCAGACCTCAACCTAATCTCACACAGACCTCAGCCCATTTTGCAAAACCTGCCCACTTTGCAAATTCCATCCACTTTTGGTTCCACTCCACAGTTGGCTCTGACTCCACCCACTGCTGGCATGAAGACCTGCCAAATTGCCCCCAAAGGAACATGGCATTTGGCAGAAAAAATATTCCCTATCTCTGTCCTATATGAAAGCCACAGATTGAGATGTGCAAATCAGCAAATCCCGAGCTCATCAAGGTTCTCCAAATACCATCTTGAATCATTCTGACTCATGTTCATACCAGAATGCAAGCTTTGTTTATCTTTCTTTTCGCATGAAAATTTGTAGATATTTTCATGCTCATTTTTCCAAATGTATGCATTAATTGTACACATTTTTGAAACGAAAACATTTTTCTCCCATTAATTAAAGCATGCTTCTGCACATTTTTCAAAATTACACATTTTCATGCTCATTTTTAAATGTATGCATTTTTCAAAAACACCTTTTTTGTTACTCAAATTGCATTGCAAGCTCAGAAATGTAAGGGCTGCAACTGCAGATTGCGTCCGGGTCCATGTTTGATACCAGGAGGTGCGAATTGGATACATTCTGGTCAAAAACAAACTGAAGCAAGTTTTTTCATACATCTCTAGCCACAGATAGCAGCAGCCCTTCTTCTCATTGTTGCCACCAAATACATTTTGGGGGAAAGAAGTGAGTTTGGGGTGAGGAAACCTTCAGGCCTTGTCATACTTCTAATGATCTAAGAATGTTTGCCATGTCGCTACTAACGTTCTTTATTGCAGGTCTTGCAATTTTGTCCATATACTGACCACATTGTGGGACTTAGCGTATTATTATTATTGTTATTGTTATTTTCATTTCTATACTACCCAATAGCCAAAGTTCTCTGGGTGGTTTACATAGGCACTGTATGGTGTAACGCCATGTTACACAATACAAAAACTGCTCCTCATCTAAAAAAGGAAATGTTTCCCCTGCTTCTATTTACCAAGTTTAAAAAATACATTTGGATGGAAATTATGCCTGTGTGGACATTGCAGTCATCACTGTTTCCACTCTCCCTGGTTTAAAAGAGGAAGTTTGGGATGCGGGGGAAGGGGGTTATATTTTGTGCATTCAATTCCAGTAGTCTGCATGATGGGGGGGGACGGACATAATAATATGAACACAGGAGAGATTGTTATCTAAAATGTACAAATCTTGCTAGTACACTTTTTAAAATGTGGATAGAAACTTGGAAGCTGATAGAGAAACCAAGTCATGCCTACACATTCCCCAGCCAAAAAAGAACAACCCAAAGCAAGTATATGCAGGTGTAATATAATAGCATAGAAGGAGCTGGAATCCAGATACATGAGGGGGGGGGATTAATCCCTACAATGAACAGAAGCAATTTAACCTTATTTAACCTTAACTTTAGTCAGCTTCTATTGATTCATAGACTCATTGTGAATACAAGTTCTCCTCACTTGGTCTCCCATATTCTCTCAGCGAGAATTTTTGCAAAAGCTATAAATAAAGACCCCAGTTTTTAAATCATCAGATTTTGCTTTACTTTTTTTATTTGATAGCCTAAAGAATAACACTTTTTGCATCTTTTTTTCTCTCTCTACTCAGATCTATATGTCCCCAGGACTTTTACAAAGAATCTGTTCAAAGACTGATAAACGGTGTTAGCAGCATAATAGCATCAGCACAGGTGTGTGAAATTCCCTAAATATTCCAAACTCAAAACACAGTCTCTGGCTGCCAAAACACCACTGAGTGTCTTGAATGACATGTGCATGCTTTAGAAACCTGCTGTGATGCTAGAATGCCACCAGCTGGTTGCAGGAGGGGGGACCAATCTGGTTCAGGGAGGAATCAAAGATCTGTGCTTTTAAGGTGTGGAATAGGAATGGAGGCCTCAGCTCATCAAAGTGTTTAGCAGGATGCCACCAACAAAGTCTTGTAGATATGCAACAGATGTATATACAGAGTCAATCTTTTTCATTTAGAGGTTTCGGGATGTTGGAATAGAGAGACAATCATCAAAAGGAGGCAAAACTGCTTTGCTTGCTTTTACAGTGGTGTTCCAGGAATCAATATAGCCTGTGGCACTACAAATATTTTTTTTCAAATGTATTTGCATTTATTTATTTATTTATTTATTATATTTATGAATCGCCCATCTGGCCAGACATCCGGCCACTCTGAGCGATGTACAATCCAATAAAATACAAGGGGGGGGGAACACACACACACAGTATAAAACACAATTAAAAACAGTACAAAACTTTAAAATCCTAACCCACCCCACATTCCCGCCTGAAAAGCCACGTTTTTAATGCCCGGCGGAAGCTAATCAAGGAAGGGGCATGGCGGAGGTCACTGGGGAGAGAGTTCCATAAATTGGGGGCTGCCACAGAAAAGGCCGTCCTCCTAGTCCCCACCAGCCTGGTTTCTCTGGCTGATGGGACAGGGAGAAGGCCATCCGTGGCAGATCTTGTTGAGCGGCCTGCTTGATGCTGCTGGAGGCGCTCCTTGAGATAAACTGGACCGGAGCTGTACAGGGTTTTAAAGGTCAACGCCAACACCTTGAATTCGGCTCGGCAAACAACTAGTAGCCAATGCAACTCTTTGAGCACTGGAGTGATGTGATCACGCTGGCGGCTGCCTTTAACCAGTGCCCTGCTCCAGATGTTTTTGACTATGACTCCCAGCATTCCTGACCATTGGCCATGCTGGCTGTACTGATGGGAGTTGAAGTCCAAAACCTTTGGAGGGCACTAGATTGGGGAAGCCTGGGTTATATCGTTGCAGTCTGCTTGTAGTTTCTATAATTTTTGCTGCCTTTTATTCTGTAATAGTTATGTTGTTTTATTATATTTGTATTTTGTTTATTTATTTTAATGTCTATTGTACACTGAACTGGAATCCAATGGATGCAGGGCCGGCGCTAGCGCTAGGCAGACCCAGGCGGCTGCCTAGGGCGCGTGGCGGAAGAGGGCGCAGAAATGCTGCGCTCCTTCCTCGCCGCCGGCGTGCTCCTGCCCCGCCTGGCCACCTCGCCGACAAAGGCACCGGTCCACAACCACCAGGTCTGTGCGGGGGGGGGATTGCGGGCGCCGGGTGGGCTTGCGGTCGCGCTCGGCTTTCCTCTGCGCCTGGAGCTAGGCCGGGTCAGGAGCACGCGCGGCGGTGGCGGCGACCAGTAGGCAGCGGGGAAAGCGGCTGCTGGAGGAGGCGGGCGGGGGGGTGCTGGGCAAGCAGGCATTTCCCGGCTGCTTTGCTCCAGAGCCCTCCCCCCCACACGAGAGGGGGGGCGTTAAATATAAGCCAGCCTAGGGCGCCAAACTGCCCTGCACCAGTCCTGAATGGATGAAGGGTGGTTTAGAAAAATTAAAATAAGTAAATCATGGTTTGTTGTTATGTCTAAACAGGGCCATAGAGTGACCAGAAGCAAAACAAAACAAAACAAAGGATGGAAATTCTGTGCCTTTAATAATTCTGCAGCTGCTGGAATACTGGCAGGTGCACTTGTCATACAGATGTGAGAAAAACTACGCCTGCAAAAATATCAGATATAAAGGTGGGCTTTCCTTCTTGGCTTCTAGTCACCCTACATACAGAACAGAGAAGTAATTTGGCATTTACTAACTCATGAAGTCATGAGTGATTGATGCAAAGCATATTGCCTGACGGTGCACATAGTAAATGAGGCGGGGGACCTACAAATATTTTATTTCTGTACTAGAAATCTGACATAGTTTAGCTATGACTGAATGTCATCACTTTGAAATGAAAGGTTATGCTGTATTAACAAAATTGCAGCCTCAAGACAATGAAGGTAGCAGATGTGCCGTCACATGACCTGATGACCTTTACCACTTAAAGGTCAAAATCTGGGCCTCCGCACAAAAGGGTGTCATTTGAGAATCGGGTTTTGTGTATATTTGTCACGTTGCTCATTCAGGAAGATATGACAACAAATAGCTGGTCAAAGCCTGTCAGGGTCAAGCTAAGCGTGATAGAATGCTCCAAGTCACCTTAATGGTTCTAAAATTATAATTCACGCTGATGTCAGCGTGCATTGTAGCAAACTGTTTTGGTGTTATTCTTTTGATGTCTGTTGCTTCACTAATTGCTTCTTTGACCTTATTGTTAACCAACCACTTTTGATTAGAAAATTGTTCCATGGAATTGTATCCTTATGGCGGTGTAACAGCTGTCTAATAGCTATAGCGGTGCACCCATAAATCAATATTTTAAGTTGTACTGGATTTTCCATTTGGTGTCAGGTGGGAAAAGAATTGATCATAAGTAAGAAACCATTTTGCAAATGCAGACATTTGAGGAAAGCTCATGCTTTAGTTTATTTTCCCTTAGACAGTTACAGCGTACAAGGGAGGTTTAAGGAGCACAGACAAATGCTCAAATATTGACCATGATCTAAAGTGACACAGTGGAATCCTATACAAGCCTCCCCTAACTCAGAATAAGTCTCACTGAACTCAATATGACTTACTTTTGAGTAAACATGCACAGGTTTGCACTATTAAGTATGTACAAGTGGTTTCCTCCCCCCCCCCCCCATCAGCTTAGTTTCTTGCACTGTAAAGAGATCACTCATAATTTTTCCTGTTCAGGAGAGAGAGTTGAGTCTGACTGGCAGTGTGGAGCAGGGGTGGTGCTAGGTACCAAAAAGATCTGGGGCTCAGGCCCACAGGACAAAAATAAAGTATGCTAATTTACATATGCTCTAAAGTCTCTGTGTGTGTGTATCTTTAAAGGATCCTGTCTCCTAAGGACACCCCTATTTATAAAAAGGGAAGCATGGATAGGGGAGAGGAGGGCGTTTGATTTCAGACAAAAACCTCAGGCAGAAAGACTCAAGAGGGTGGGCAGCAGGAGGAGAAGCACAAGTGGGCAAAAAGCCAGCTCATCCAGGGGGATCGGATGCAACAGAGATCATGTACCTTTATCTCAGCAAGTGCCCATGGACAGCAGGGTGGTGGGGCAGATGGCCTCCCAGAGATTTGGGGGCTCCAAATGAAAGATGCGGGACTCCAGCCCTAGTGGGCCACCCCCTAACACCACCTCTGGTGTAGAGGATGGGGGAAATGGGAAGGGGGCAGGAAGGGCTTGTAGAAGTTCCCCAGTCTGTTGGAACTCAGGGCAGAGTATGTGCTGAACTATAGGGCTGTACACATCACCCGCCCCAAATGTGGGAGGGGGGAGTAGGATCATGTCCACTGGCCCCACCTTCGTGCTAATACACCTGGCTGGCTACATCCTTCTGGCGGCCACATCTACAGCTGTGGGCGTGTAGGGCTGAGCCTCGTTATCAGGAACCCGTGTCCAGTCAGGATTCCTTATCATGAGGAAAAGCTATGCATGCATATGGCCTATTCTCATGCCTCATTATTACACTATTGCAATGTGCTCTGTGTGGGTCTACCTTTGACCCTGGTTTGGAAGCTGCAGCTGGCGCCGAATGCAGCAGCTAAGATGCTCAGTGGAGCACCTAGCTGTACACATATGCATTTTTATGTAAGCCACTTAGAAATTTGAGGAAGTAGTAGTCTGTATGAAAAAATAAATAAATAAATAAATAAATAAATGCCAAATGCATTGCTGCCAGGCGTGGCCAATGGAAATGCTGATGTTTGGGGTTGTGTCTAGCAGGCACAATTCTTCTCTCCCACCATACATTTAGTGGATGTGGGGCAGGGCAGTCATGTGCACAGCCATAAGAACATAAGAAGGGCCATGCTGGATCAGACCAAGCGTCCATCTAGTCCAGGGCTCTCCAACCTTGGGTCCCCAGATGTTTTTGGCCTACAACTCCCTATGCTGGCTGGGGCATGCTGGGAGTTGTAGAACACTGATCTAGTCCAACATTCTGTTAACACAGTGGTCAAACAGCTGCCCACGGGAAACCCACACACAGGACATGAGTGCAGCAGCACCCTCCTGCCCATGTTCCACAGCAACTGGTGTAATACTGGAAAATGCGGGGCAATAATGGAAAATGTCGATCATTTTCTCTATCTTGGCAGCTATCTTTCTGTTACAGCTAACATTGACACTGAAATCCAGCATCGTTTCAGCTCCGCAAGTGCCGCATTTTCTCAAATGAAACATAGAGTGTTCGAGAATCAGGATATCTGTAAGGAGACCAAAACACTGGTTTATAAAGCCATTGTATTACCAACTTTATTGTATGCCTGCGAAACATGGACTATCTATAAACATCACTTCCACCAGAAGGTAGGTGGTGGGGGTCCGGCGGCGGCGGCGGCGGCGTGGGGGTGGGACGGAGAAGGTAGGTGGTGGGGGTCCGGCAGCAGCGGCGGGGGCAGCAGGGGGTGGGGGCAGCATGGAGAAGGTAGGTGGTGGGGTTCCGGCGGCATCTCGCTCCTGAGGACTGCAGTGAAGAGGCGCAGAGATCTGAGAGGCAGAGGTAATAGGATACAAGGGCGGGCCAGACGGGTGAAAGAGGCGTGTTTTTCTGGGCACAGCGTCGCTCTCTCTCTTTTCTCCATACCCCCGGTGTCCCTGACCTCAAATCTGATGTTTTTTAAATTTTTATTTGGTGTGCGTTGGAAGAGGGGTAGTCTTATACAGCGAGTATATCCCAAAAGTTGGGGGTCGTCTTATACGCCCAGTCGTCTTATACGCTGGAAAATACGGTAAGCTTGCAGCTGACATAATCCCCCATGTGCTATCTAGAGCTGTTGAATGTTAAATGTCTTGGCACAGAGTACAGTCTTAATTTGGCGCTGAAAGGATAGTAGAGTTGGTGCCATGTGAGCCTCAGTGGGGAGCTTTTTCCATAATTGGGGGGCTGCCACAGAAAAGGCCCTCCTCCTTGTTGCCACTGACTGAGCCTCCCTTGGAGGTGGCAGTTGGAGGAGGGCCCCAGATGTTGAGTGCAGTGTCCAGGTAGATTGTGGTTGGGAGAGGCATTCCATGAAGCTGGAGGTAAACCGCAGGTGCTAAGTACTAAATCATCATCACCATTGCTTTTTCTTTAGTCTAGTTTAGTTTTGTTTATTTTTTACTTTGATAATAAATTATGCTGAATGTACAGATTGAAGTGGAGGTAGTCTTTCAGATAACTATGAAAAGCCAGACACAAATGCTTGCCTTTTGATTGGGAAAAAAATAAAGAGAAACCCATTTGGGTTTTAACTGGGAGTGGTCGGAATACAATTCTGAAGGCACTAGTTTAAAAAAAGGGGGGGGGGAAGCAATTTGTCCTGGTATTCCAGACCACTATAGAAACTGGCCCATTTGTTGTGGTCTGAAGATAACAACACCAATCCAAAGAGTTCCAATTGGTGCATGCAAGTGCTTTCATGACCAGTGATGTTTTATTTCCACTCTGCTCCCCGCTGCCCCTGACTTTTTGGATCCCGTCGGAGGTCATTTTAAAAACTCCTCTAACTTTTGGAGCTTCTTTTTTCTTTGTTATTAATATTTTTTTAATGTTAGTGATAAAACATGCATGTATTAAATAATTAAAGCATTTCCCCCCAAAAGTGCACCATTTGTGTCATGCGGTCTGCTCACACCCAAATATCCAGTGATGTCCAAACAAAACCATTCCCCACATGACTCTGCCTCATCCAAGTTAGACCACTGGGGGGAAATGCGCAAGGTCAATCTTGTGAAGGTAACAAAATCCAGGGTCTGGGAAGCAAAACTCAGTTGTACTTCCTGCTTCTGTTCTGCCAGAGGTCAACTTGTACCCCAAAGAGCTACTTTTCCCATTGAAATGATTGGGGAAAGCCCCTACATCCATAGAAGCTCCATAACACAGCATGAAGGATGTCCGTGTGTCCTACCTTATGGAGGACAGTTCTGTATTTGAAGGCACCTTCTATTTCAGCCTTCCCCAACCTGGTGCCCTACAGGTTGGACTACAACTCCCAGGATTCCTGACCATTGACTATGCTGGCTGGGGCTGAAAGGGTTGAAGTCCACAAGACGTGGAGGGCACCAGGTTAGGGAAAGTTGCTCGGTCTGAAGGGCCGCCCAGTCCAGGTGCAGCTTGAAGACAAAGGACCATAAGAAGGGAGAGGAAGTGCTTGGAAGTTGACCATCAACAGTTAGCACCAGGACAGTAGGCTGTGCAGGCACACAGGTCACCTGGTCAGTCTTCCCCCCTATAATGAGATATATTATATTTATATTGAAAGTACAGTCATGATTTCCAGAGATACATCTACACATATAAATCAGCATACTCACGTTTTATGCAAACCTCTTTTTCGGCAATGCATAAGTGGCCATCCTAATAAGTACAAGTAGGGCTCTGGATCGGGGCAAGCGGATGTGTAAGAAATATATCCCTCGAGAAACATTCACTTGTACTCTAAGGTTTGTTTGAATAAATCTGTTCCCT
This sequence comes from Shinisaurus crocodilurus, assembly GCA_021292165.1. NCBI lineage: Eukaryota > Metazoa > Chordata > Lepidosauria > Squamata > Shinisauridae > Shinisaurus > Shinisaurus crocodilurus. The sequence goes on from CM037879.1 coordinate 209,866,347, forward strand.
TTTGAACTGCTTTTTTACACTGCTGGAATCACAATGAATGAAACCTGATATAAATGAGATTCAAAGCCCTACAAAAATATAAATGAAAAAGCTTATAATTATTTGATTTATATACGAATTTAAATATTGACAATGTCATTCGTTCATGTGCAAGGCTTGGACTTTAACAGAGATGCAGACTAAATCTAGATTTTATCCTTTTTTTGTTTGTTTGCACTTTTCTTTTTCTCTAAGTGGTGGCTAGCTATCAATTAGGAAATAAAGCTACAAAATATGGTTACATGTACCTTTAATCAGGGTTCAGCTGTAGATATTAGCACGGTGAAGTAGGTTGTGGTGAAATTTGTGTAAATCATAAGCTGGCGGACAAAATCAGTTCATTAATCCATCCTGACAGGTTAATTTCATTCCATTTCTAACTTGTCAGTTCAAAACATGGAGCAAATAATCAAAAAACCTTTAAATCAAATACACAAAATCAAGACTAATTGAATATGTTTCGTGCAAGCCAATAACTTGATCCATTTTTCAAAGGCTAATAAGAAAGCTTGTTAAACTGTAAAAAATATATGCCTGTTGGGTCTTGTAGGGCAAGAAAGATGTTGACATAGCAAATTGACTTCGGGGTAAATACATTCTTGAAGAAATGTGGCAAAAATGCATGCAATATGTATGTGTATACAAAGTAAACTGTATATATGCCCTTCATATTTTAAACATGCCTACAGCTGAAAAGAAGTACTTATCCTTTAGTAAATTTGAAATGAAAACTGTGGAATTTATATGTAACTATATTGTACTGGAGACGGAAATGTGAATTTTTGCCCTCTTGCTGCTAATTCAAGCATGTTCCAGCCAAAGCTAAAACATTTTAAGTCCCATCACTTTCAAAATGTAAGCATGTGCTTGGTTATACTAGTGAAATCAATGGGATTTGAAAGTGCTTAACCTGGGATCATGCCATCACTAAGGGCCAAATTACACACGCCACTGTTCACACAATTAGCAACTGAGTGATTCTTTTAGAAGTAAATAGCAGGTGCAGGGCGAGGCAATCTGGATCAGAATGCTGGCGGGGGTGTAGGAGGGCATTAACCCTTTGCCCCCTGCTACAGTTTTGGTCAGAATTCTCCCCCACCCCGCCCCCAGTGCCTACTCCTTGCATTGGAAAGGAAAGAAAGCTCCCATTCATGCCAATGGAAGCTTTCCTCCCCATGCAAATAGTAGGTGTAAAGGGAACAAATAAGGATCCAGCCATGGTGCTGATCTGAACTCGATGTTCCTGCAATTGCTATTTGGGGGGGGGGCTGTGGCGTAACCCCACAATTCAGTCCCCTGGTGTATGTCTGCATTAGTATGTTTAGTGTGTCTAGAATGTTGAACGGAGTGGGTGTGGTTTGTGATGTATTGGAAAGGGTAGGAGGAGGAGTATATAAGGAGTGTTTGAGTGATGTCAGAGTTAGTTAAGAAGTAGGGTGTTGGTTGTAGTGTGTTGGGAGTGTTAGAGAGTTTGGGAGTTAGGTTAGGTGGGTTATTTGTGTCTTGTCTTGTCAGGAGTTTTAAGAGGAATTAGTGATTGTATGAGGAGTGAAAGTATTTAGAATTGTAGGGACTTAGTGTTTGGGGTAGGCAGGTTTTAAGTGTTTGGGGTAGGCAGGTTTTAAGTTATTTTCTGGAACTAAGATTTTGAGAATTAAAATAAACTTATTTTTATTTTGTTTGCTACCCAAATCCTACGTGTCAGCTTGGCGTTATTAACCTGCTTTACTTTGAAATCTACACACACACCTTTGTACCCTCAGTATCATAAATTTAAAAACAGATCCTTCATAACCAGTATTAATATTTTCCCTAATTAGTAGGGGAAAGGTTTCATTTGACCCTCCCCTCAGGTTTTTGTGTTGATGCTTAGCCTGAGAAGTGTAAAGGGCCGTGTCGTCGCAGGGACATGCACACAGTTGCAGATAGAGCAATCCTATGATACCTGAGCGAGTGTCCCAGGGACCATAGGATTGTTCAAATTCCCCCTTCTGAGGTCAGAGACAGTGCTCTGACCTTAGAAGGGGGAGTCGGAGAGCTCTGGCACACACCCTACCCCACCCCCTCTCAGCTGGCATGGAGAGAACCACTCCAGCTGCCTTCCAAGGTCAGAAAATCAACCTCAGAGGAGGAGGAAAGGGGACATGTCGGTGGGCAGGGGGGTGATAAGAATGGAGAGGTCAGGATACAAGTTATCCTGAGCCTCCTCCAGCCTCTTTCCCTCCCCCTCTGAAGTGCCCTTGCTAGACAGGCAAAAAAGCCCATCTAGTGAAATCTGCAGGCCAGGAGGACAGTGAGGCAAAGATCACCTCCGCCGCTCCTCCCACCCCACATTGGATGATCGGATGCCTCCGTGTTCAGGGGCTTCCAGTCACTGAGGGCGTGCAATCGATAGGATTGCATCCCAATTGTATGAATGACATCACACTGGATTTGGTCCTAGCTAACCATTTCATACAAACACATACAACACAGTCGCGAGATGGAATGCTTCTTTGGGGAAAAATAGAGGATTACCAAGACAAGATGGTACAAAGCGCAAAAATTAGGGGGTCTTGATCTTCCAAATTTAAAGTGGTATTATATAGCTAATCAATTAAGACCTACTGTGGATATTATAGCACGGCCTAAAGAAATAATGTGGTTGGAGTTAGAAATATCTGAATTACGAAATTCTTCGGAGAATATACTTTTTCTTAAAAAGAATAACAAGATGATAAAAAGAATCAACAACCCCTTTTTAAGAAGTATGTTAGAGATTTGGAGTAGTATGAGGAATATATTTATCCCAGGGATATCTCCATTAATTCTGGTGGTGGTTATAAATGATTTCCCCAAAAATTTAAGATTGGATTTGGAGGGCATATTAAGAAAAGAAAGGGTTATTTGATTAATGGAATGGGTGGAAAAGAAAAGATGGAGACTAGAGACCAACTAATGGAAAATGTTGGAAGAATAAGAATATCATGGTTAAATTTACTGCAGTTAGAACAGTGGTCGAAGAAGTGGAAAAGGAGAACCGAGTATGTGAGGGATTTAACTAAATTTGAAATGATCGTCATGTCTAGAGATAGTTTAGAAAGGAACGCGTCAACAAGAGGTATAACAAGGGATTTATATAGATTGATTTAAAAAGCTGAAGAACAAGATGACCATCTAAAGACAGAATGGGATACTGAATTTGAGGAGGAGACTTTGAAGGTGGGTTGGAACAATATATGGGATAGATGTATTCTGAAAGTTATGTTGATAAGGATAACGGAGAATTTCTATAAACTAATTTAGAGATGGTACTTAACTCCAGTAAGATTAAATAGAATAGATAATAATTGCTCCGCACTTTGTTGGAGAGGATGTCAGGGAAAAGGTACATATGCTGATATGTGGTGGAGTTGTAAAAATGTATTGGTGTTTTGGCGAGAGGTTTTTACAGAAATATCGGAAATTATTGGTATTAATCTAGAGGTCTGTCCAAAACTAGCATTGTTATCAATAACGGAGAAAGTTATTTGTGACCAAAATATGAAGGAATTAATTGTAAACTTGTTAACTGCAGCTAGGCTAATGATAGCGAGAAAATGGAAAGTACAACATGTCTTTTTAATTACTGATTGGTATAAGGAAGTATGAGATATAGCCCTAAATGATAAATTAACCTGTAATATCAAATGCAAAAAGGGACAGTTAAAGAAAAATAATTTTATGGATATTTGGAATCAATTATTAGAGTATGTATTAATAAAGGGGAAGGGGAGTATGCCTTCAGGGCCGGCGCTACTGCTAGGCAAACCCAGGCAGCTGCCTAGGGCGCGTGGCGGAAGAGGGCGCAGAAACGCTGCGCTCCTTCCTCGCTGCCGGCGCGCTCCTGCCCCGCCTGCCGCCTCCGCTGCGCCTCCCCGCCTGCCCGCCGCTGCCGCCACTGCCGCCGCCGCACCTCCCCCCCGCGCGCGCGCCCACGCCCGCCCGCGCACCCCCCCACCCGCCAGCCACCTACCTACCTTTGCGTCGTTTCCGGAGCCCCACCGGCATTGTTTTGGAGGGAGGAACCAGGGCAACAGGGCTTAAACAGCCCTGTTGCCCTGGTTTCCCCGGCAAAAAAAAAAGTGCGGGGGTCCCGTCGCGTCAGAGGAGGAGGAGGAGGAGGTGGCGGCGGCAGCAGCAGCAGCAGCAGCCAGCAGCGGGGGGGGGAAGGTAGGTGGTGGTGGCGGTGGTGGCGGCAGCAGCGGCGGCGCGGGGGGGGTTGCAGAGCAGGGCTGCTTTGCTCCGGAGCCCCCCCCACGGCACGAGAGGGGGGGCGCTAAATATAATTTGGCCTAGGGCGCCAAACAGCCCTGCACCGTTCCTGTATGCTTTGTCAGGACATGTTATATTTTTGGAATATGGAATGTAATTGATTAATGGGATGGAAGTATAGCAATTGGTCCCTAGGAGGGTGTGGGGGGGTGCACTTTATGATTTTGTGTATATAGGTTTAGTTGTGTGTTTTTGTTATATTGTGTTGTATTTAGTTTACCAAAAAAAAATTTTTTTTTTAAGGAATGCTTCTGGAAGGAACCATTTAGAGAAGTGAAGTAATGGGGGAAGGGCTACTTAAACCTTCCTCTTCCTTCTGATTTTCTTCTCCAAGTTGCCCCCTAACTGCTTGTCGTCGTCCCCCCCCCGGTTTCCAAATACACATTTACCTCGTAAACACAGTTGAAACCTCATGGAGTAGAATCATCTTGAAGGCAATTGGGAACAAAGAAGCTTCAGGTGGGGAAAGGGTTAAGCACCCTTCCTCTTCCTACCACTGTTAGGGATGCATGAGAAATTTGTTTCAGTTTGTTTTTTGCCAGAATATACCCAATCCGCACTTTCTGGACCCTTATGCGGACTTGAATGCAATCTGCGGTTGAAGTCCGTACATGTTTGCATTGCAATTCACGCCAGCCAAACAATGCACATGAAAAAATAGGCACATTTCAAAAAATTTGCTCAAGCATGCTTTCATCAATGGGAGAAGAATGCATACATTCCAAGAATGTGCACAATTGATGCATACATTTGGGGAAATGTGCATGAAAATATGCACAAAGCTTTGTGCGGGGGGGGGGGGAAATGAAGGTCACTATCTGATAGGGATACGGGTCAGAATGAGTCTCGAGGAGGAAATTGGAGAACCTTGATGACCTCAAGTTTTGCTGATTCACACATCCCTACGCTCTGTTCCACTCTAAATCACTTCCTCATTTCTCCAAAAAAAATAAAAAAATAAAAAGCCATCTTGGTTTCTGATGGCAGAGAGCCAGTGTGGCGTAGTGGTGAGAGTGTTGGACTGGCACTCGGGAGATCCGGGTTCTAGTCCCTGCTTGGCAGTGAAACTCACTGGGTGAATTTGGGCCAGTCACTGACTCTCAGCCTAACCTACCTCACAGGGTTGTTGTGAGGATAAAATGGAGACAAGGAGGAGGATTATGTAAGCCACGTGGGGTTCTTTGCAGGAAAAATGGTGGGGTATAAATATAATAAATAAATAAGTTTCATTACATCCATTTGAATATAACATACAGTGTGTAGCAACTCCACTGTCGTTTTAAACAAAATGCCAAGCTAGTATCCAATGGTAGCAGTTTAACAGTTGTGTAGAAAAGGAAATGACAGCAGCAATTTTGTCATACTTTGGAATGCATAGGGGCAAACTTCTGGAGGCTCAGGTCACACTTCAGACCTGTACCACTCTCCAGACAGATAATCCCACAGGATCCAAACCTACTATGTCCTAAGCAGAGCACAAGAGCCAGGGGCTGGCCCCAGAAATTTTGCTGCCTGAGGGAGATAAGATGGTGCTTTCCCCCTACCCATTCCATGTACAGAAGCCAACTGGACTGGACTGGCAACTGTATCTGACTTCAACACTTGCCATGGGACAGTGTCTTCCCCCACATCTGACGGCAACAGGCAAGCTTAGGAGGTGCAGGCCAAGCCACAATGGCACCTATAGCTCTGTCCTCCAACACCTCATAGCCACCCCCCACTTTTAGCACCTTCTGCCTGAGGCAGCTGCCTCACCCTGCCTAATGCTAGGGCCGTCCCTGACAAGGGCAAACAAAATGCAGAGAGAAAGGACTGTGCATTATTCATTCATTCATTCATTCATTCATTTAATGGATTTCTAACCCACCTTTTAGGGCATATATACCCTCCCAAGGTGGGTTACAGCAAAACAATATGATGCAACATTAAAATTCAAAAAATTACAACAGCAGTTAAAAAAGAAAAAGAAAAAAAGAAGCAATTAACAACAGTAAAATAACAGCAGGAGATAAAACAGTTCTTAAATATAACAACCATAAAATCACCTGCAGATGAGAATAGAAAATTCCTTCAGGTTTGCCAACAGAGAAGGGGAACATATGAATTTCCCTGGGGAGAGCATTCCAAAGATCTGCACTCTCCACAGAGAACCACACCATCAGGGCATGATGAGTCAAAATAGAGAGGGCTGACCCACTTGCTCATATCTTATATGGCCATTTCCTCTGCAGGCATCTCTCAGTGGTGTACCAGCTCCTTGATTGTGAAGCAATCTGGTCTGAATCGCATAGGTTGATTTGTAGGAGGTTACATGGCTGGCCCTATCTTTTCGGCAATGGTTTAGACTAGGTGTGGGGTTTTTTTCCCCTTCCAACTCCACCATTTTAAAATAGTGGTAACCACTAGCGGAAATTTTGAGGGAAAATATGGCACTCTTTTGTGTGGTATGCTGCTATTCATAGAGGCACAACATCAAATTAGGGATGCACGAATCTGTCCATATCTCATTTTCACTCAGTTTCTCATTTTTCCAACCTTACGTTCATTTTCTCTCATTTCCATGTCAGTTTGCAAAAACAAAGTTAAGTCTGCCTGAAAATGCGTAAAGAATCCTGGAATGCATTTTTTTTTTTTTTGGTTCACATAGTTTTTTTGTGCGTAACATTTTCTGTCTTTCTGGATTATTGAGTGAACGTTTGTATATGGTTAGGGCATTAATACACCGGCTCCTACTCACGGCTCTTTCCTGAAATACCTCCATGATATTTTTTTTTCACATTTCCAAAGTTACAGAGATGTGCTGACAGCGGTGAGTGAAATATCTGCTCTAATTAACAGTGCTGATGGTTACCAGCGCTATGCCACTGCCGGGGTTAAATAAAGTTCAAGCAAGAAAGCTGATAAAGCATCGTATCACTTATGAACTTTCCTTGGGTGAAATCTCACCTCAGCCACGGCCTAGGAAGCCAGTCACTCTCTCTCAGCCTCAATTCCTCATCTGCAGTATGGAGATATACATTAGAGAATAAAATGTCCTAAAAATAAAATGTCCTTTCACATTAGTAGTGCAATAATGCCAGGGCAGACTTCAGGCTTCCAGGATCGAATTCATTTTCTTCACATAGGGATGGAAAAAATTTGTCAGTTTCACTTTCTCTCCCATTCGTATTTTTAAAATCTCAACTTCTTTTTGTCCCATTTATGGGTTTGTTTGTTTTTGCAAATTTTCATCAGTTCTTATCAAAAACACAAAATGAACAAAGTTCTCACCCATCCCTACGAAACCCGAGGTGCACCACCCAGAGCCAGGTGCAAAATTATGTCTCAGAAAGGTGGGCACAGAATCGCAGAACAAGGTGCCTCTGAGCACATGCTCAGCCCAGGAATTTATTTCAGTACAGTAATACCTCGGATTGCGAGTAACCCAGTATGCGAGCTTCTCGTAACACGAGCAAAATTTTAGCATAAATTTAAATTTCAAAGACGAGCAATTCTCCCAACACGAGCCGTCGCCTCGCTCGGCCGTCGTCTCCCACTGCTTTGCCTAAGGGCAGGGAGCCGCCGCTCACTCTGCAGGTTGTTGATCCTCCACATCTCTCTCCTTCTCTCCCCCTTCTCTCTCTCTCTCTCTCTCTGAAATTTTCATTAGCTGCTTTGAGATACTCTGTCTAAAGGCAAAGCAAGCTGGCTCCCTAGCAGGGAGCCCCGTGGAGGCACGGTGCGGCTCCCTGCTGAGTTTCCATTATTCCTTATGAGGAAACTCGCTTTGATATATGAGTGTTTTGGATTACGAGCATGGTTCTGGAACGAATTATGCTCGTAATCCAAGGTATTACTGTACAAGGAACTCATACACAAATTCGTTCACACACAAATCTGCTCCCATTTTCTCTCAAGCTATCTTGGTTTCAGTAGCCTAATTTAGGAGTGTGTGCGGAGAGAGAGAGAGAGAGAGAGAGAGAGAGAGAGAGATCTTGTTGTTGTGATCGTTAAACCATTGGAAGTCATCCACAGGTCATCCAGTAGATCCCAATGTACCTTCTTTCTGCCTTTGCAGTAATGCATGAAGTGCTTTGGACATTTGAAATGCTTCTTATTGATATTAGCATCAGTGCAGGGGGGACACTTCTGCAGGTGCTACAACCTTGCCTCCTAATTCCATGAGCTGATTGGTCAGTACAGCATTTGTTGGATTGGAGCAAAAGTGTGCAGTGGTTTGTCAGATTGGTCTAAAAGTCTAGCACTCAGATAGCACTAAATCAGTACAAACAGGACATGTCTGATGACTGTTAAACCATGTTAACTAAAAATCCAACTTTGGGACATTTAAAAAGCAATATTTATGAAGGAATCCTGATGTCTCATCAGTCACCTGTTCAGTGAGACCAGTAAAGGGTTGACAAATTGAGGTCATTTGGGGTTAGTACAGCGAGTCAAGAATACAAAATATCTTCCAAAAACCATAGGGGTTAAATGTATATTTCCATTAATCTCATTCAACAGCACAAGAGTGCATGACTGGTAAGGTAGCTCTTCTAAAACCACTGAGGTAGACAGTCCAATTTGTCATAGCTGCTATGGACAGGGCAGGAAGAAAATTTCCATAAACTAGCCGTTTGATCAGGCACTTCATAGAAGATAAATATGTTCAGCGTACAATTGTTGCATAATTATACATACCTCAGGACAAGTCTATGTTATACTATTGACTACTGCAAGCGAAGCGCCGGTAGCAAGCAATCAATGTTCCCTTTAGCGTGCACTCTCAAATTGATTCTGAGCCAGTTACAATAATAATGCAGTGATATAAATCATGTTGCAGCGCTCCAAATGTATGGCTCCTTCCCTTGCATTTTGGAAGACAAATTAGGCTTTATCTAAGTTATGCAGTTGGAAGCTATTCGTGATAAAATGGAAATGCACATCATGACTCAGTGGAAATGTACTGCAGGAAAACTTCTCTGAGTGCATCCTCCATACTTCTTTCTAAGAAGATAATGCAAATGGCTCAAAATTCCCTAGGCAATCATGACCATTGCAGTGGCTGTTGTGTTATCCGTAGAACTTCCTTATTCAAAATCCAAATAGCCTAACTCATTGTTATTAACATCAGCACGGGTAACAACATGCACAGGTACTAATTTATTTTATTTTAATTTATTCTATTCTATTCACTTTTAAACCACCCAGTTTGCCTGAAGAGGAACCCACACAAATGTAGCTTCAAATTTTACATCTGTTTTGTTGTCATCTCCATTGCAGACTCCATTACAGTGATAGCCAAATCTCTTCCTCCCACCAGGTAGGGTTCCAGTGAACAACACTCTATTGAAGGGCTCGGTATCTTTCAACCTCCCCTCTCCTTCTTCAAGACCCTGCAACTTACAGACTTGTTCCTCCCCAAAATGGCAAGGAGTAAATTTATTATTATATTTATACCCCGCCTTTTTTCCTGAAAGGAACCCAAGGTGGCTTACATAATCCTCCTCCTCCTCCTCCTCCTCTCCTTTTTATCCTCACAACAACCCTGTGAGGTAGGTTAGGCTGAGAGTCAGTGACTGGCCCAAAGCCACCCAGTGAGTTTCATGTATTTTTTGAGGGAATTGGTGTGGTGGTTTGAGTGTTGGACTGGGACTGGGTAGATCTGGGTTCAACTCCCTACATAGCCATGAAGCTCACTGGTGACTTTAGGCCAGTCACTGACTCTCAGCCTCACCTACCTCACAGGGTTGTTGTGAGGATAAAATGGAGAGGGGGAGGGTTATGTATGTCACCTTGAGCAACTTGCAGGGAAAGGGGGGCATATAACTGTAACAAATACATTTAACAAATAAAAAATAAATAGAGCTACCAGACATTCTTTCTCTATTAACATCATCACCACCCCACATTGTTTCTCTCCCTTTCTGTCTTAAAAATCTTTTAGTCAGAAAGAGTCAGAGAGAAACAGAGTAGAGTGGTGATGATCAAGAAAGAAAGAGTGTGGGGGTACTGATGATTGAGAGAGAGAGAGAGAGAGAGAGAGAGAGAGAGAGAGAGAGAGAGAGAGAGATGAGTGTGGGGTTGTAATGATCTTAAAATCATCACCACCTGTCATGGATCAGGCCCCTGAACTTTCATTTGCAGAGGATTCTGACCCTTTGTCCTCATAGGAAGAGGCTCCAGGGTTAATGGTTCAGGCGGAGATGACTCGGCTACAGAAGTGCATCATGAGGGACCTCCAATTCTCCAGGAAGACCTCAGGAGCCAGCTCCCCTGCATCCAGCGGAGGTCGCATTACCATCCTCAGACTCTGAGGACTTGGACCATGAGGAAACTATCATGCCACATCCACTCCCATGTCGTTGCAGTCTGAGATTGCTAAATCAAGCCAGGGCCCCTTAAGAGACAAAGCCCCAGTCAGTATGGAGGAGGGGGCAACCAGCCTAAATCCAGCAACATATCAATTTAAACTTCAGTCTTGCTCTGATCCTTATTGGAACAAAATACAGTGAAACCTGCCTAACTTCCAGCTCCAGCACCACTTGGAGCTTTCCGTGGTGCTGATCTATTTCCATCTTGCTGAGAAACCTGACCTGACCTATCCTTACTCTCCTCAAGATTCTGATCCACAACAGAACCCCACAGCTCATCACAGAGTATCATCAGAACCGGTGGCCTGAAATAGTACACCACCGCCATACTCTCTCTCCCCCTCTTTCTCACCCCACCCACACATCACTCATCTATTCACACACAGACACCACAGAAGGGACACCTTTTGATGCCCTTTGAAAGCTTTACCTGCCTGGGCATGGAGGCACCCATCCCCTTCCCACCCAGGCAGGGACACCTTTGAGTCTAGCCCCATGATCATTTTGGTTGCCCTTTTCTGCACCCTTTCCAGCTCCACAATTTTGTCTATTTTTAGATGGAGAGAGGACCAGAATCAGACCATTTTCCAGATGTGGCCACACCATGGATATTTTAAGGCTGTTTTATTATACTGATGTTTTATTTTCAATCCCTTTTACTAATGCTCACCAGCATGGGATTTGCCTTCCTCACTGCCGCAGCCGGCTGAGTCAACATTTTGATTGAGCTCTCAATCACGACACCGAGATCTCTTTCCTGGCTAGTCACTGCCACTTCAGACCCTTTCAGTATATATTGTAAGTGAGGAGTTTGGGCCAAAAGAGCATCATCACTCTACACCTACATATGTTGAACTTCATTTGCCATTTTGTTGCCTGTTCACCCACTTTAGGAGAGGTCTTGTGGAGCAATTCCATTTGTAGTGTCGGGCTGAACCTTTTTAGCCCAGGTTTGCTCAGCAATTTGCAGAGGGGATACTATTGTTGCCATGGTCCTTTTGGACCTGGAAATTCAATGGGGAGGCTGCTAAGGTGGCCCGTTATTTGAAGGGCTGCCAGAGGACTGTCCTTTATTTTAAAGGTGTCTGTTCTGTCCAAGTCTGGTTTAAGGATATAGAACCATCAGAAGGAAGAGCTGGGCCTTGAAGTGGCTCATCAACAGCACCTAGAATCAGTCAACTGAGCAAGGTACACAGCTCACCTGGTCACAGTATCCTATATATACTATGGTGATTTCCTATATTTCTGTTTAAATTGTAATAATTATTGTTTTTATATTTTTGCATCTATACATACTGTGGAGGAAGAGGGGGGGCTGGCTGACCCGCCAGACCTCCACCCTTTCCTACTCCAAAGGAAACCCAGCACTTGCCACCATGTGGCCCGGAAGGGGGGGCTGGCTGACCCGCCACCACCCCACCCTTGCCTACTGGCAAAGGAACCAAGACCCTCTGAGATCTCAAGATACCAGACTGCCAGCCTCAGCTGTCTGCAATCCTACTTGGATCTCTGTTTAGGGACCCGCCTTCAATTCTGTAACCTGGATTTAGATACTGAACTCACAGAGTACTACAAAACCCATTTGGGGTGAAACCAAGACAAGGTTTATTCTGGTAGCATCTTACAACAAAATTAGGGAAATGAGAGAAGCATACAAAATAGAGAGACAGACACTTTGGTACACAGTAAAGCTACAAAACAATAAAAACCTGATTCCTTAAGATCTCTCAAACACACACCTGTTACCTGAGGGTGTTCTCTTCAAGGGTTAGATCCAGCACAGCCTAGCCACCCGGGGGGAACTATTTTATCTACCCGCAGGTCCGAGATAAATAGCCCTCCACAAGACTTGCCTTTCTAGAGCCCTCAAACCAGCCAATTTTTACCAGGGCTGCCTGGGGTCGATTCCTGAGGGGGGGGCCTAAAGGCTTGGGCCCCTCGCTGGCGCGCTGCCATGCCGGGCACGCTACCAAAAGGACTAAGACCAAGAACAAAGGCTACACGTGGGGAAATAGATCTTCCCCCTCCCCTTTTCTGTAGCCTTCTTGCTTCAGCCAATCAATTTGAACTTCACCTGGCCAGGCAGGGGGGAGGGAACTGGCCAGGCAGGGGGGAGGGAACTCATGAGTCATGGCTTGAACTATCTGAATTACATCTGCATATGAACGCTTTCAGCCTGGCTCCTCCAGACCTCCGGGCGCCAGGCCCCATCCCATGTTCCATGCACCTTTCGCTTCCTCCCAGCCCCCACTTGGTTTACACATGAGGAGGTGTGTGTGTGTGTGTGTGTGTGTGTGTGTGTTCGTGTGTTCCTGCATGCATGCATGCAGGAACCCCCAAAAGCTCCACACATACACATTAGCATATGCAATTTTTATTCAAATTTCTGTCCTCTTGTTCGGTGATTCACGAGTGGCCACCCTACACACTGCTAGAGAGCCTCGTGACTTTTCAGAGCAGCTGGGGCCATTTGGGGAGGGGAGGAGTAAAAAAGGGGGGGAAACCCTCACCCACCTCATCTTAAAGTAAGCCAGTCCACAATTCCCAGAACTTTCTGTGAAATTTCTCTCCCCCCCACTGAAAGCAGCCAACAATCACACGCACACGCACACACACGCACACACACTTTCACTGGGGACAAATGGAGGGACATTTCAGCCCACTTTACTTCATAGTCCACTCGGGGTTTCATTATCCTGAATAACAGGCTGGTCTTTTCTTTTCAACTGCAGGAATGTCTGGTTAATATTGCCTCCCTGTATTGTGCCCTTCTCTTTGCTGACTCAGGTTACACCTAGGGATGCTGGAACAAAGAAACACACACAACAGCCGGTTCCCCACTTTTGAGAATACAAGATCCAACCGTTTCTTGGATCTATTTCAAGGCACTCTCACAGCACGCCAGTCAAGCTCCAGCACACAATTTAAAAATCTCTACACTCAGGTATGACATTACAGATTCCAGGGTTTGCCAACAAAAATGAAATGACTTTTTTCTCTCTGGGGGGAAAATCATACCTCAGATGCACACTAAAGCAAGAGGGCCTTCTCAGTAGCTACACCAGGCTTTGGAATGCTGTGTCCCTGGAGAGGCTTGCCATGGCCTCTCATTGATGGCTTTTGTGTCAAAAACCTTGGCTGAGAAAGTTGTTAAATAAGTCCTCTCTGGACTTTTTATGCTGTTTTAGCTGCTCCCAGTTTTTAATTTGATATTGTTGTCTGCTGCTACTATTAGGATATTTCTACCATTGTCTGAATTTTTATTGATATTAGCCTTCTTGGGCACCTTCATTAGAAGATAGATAGATAGATAGAAAAAACAAATCAGTTATACAAGCAAGATATTGATGCTTGTATGTTCCCCCCTTTGAATCACTATCTAGATCATGGGTGGGCAAATTTGGGAGGTCCAGGGGCCACCCCCCCCCACTTGATCCCCCTGCAAGTTGCACCCAATCTGAGGGTGATGAAAATGGTCAGGGGAATAAAAAATAAAAACAAAATGGCATCTTTAGCTGCTACGGAGGCCCCAAAGAGTCAACATTAGCTTATAAACAAGCAGAGGTAACTGCTTATTATACTGTTATGGGTTTGGGGTTAGTCTGAATAATCTCTCAAGAGTACCTCCAGATCTGTGAGTCTGTGAAAAGAGATTGTTAGAATGAGTCAACCAATTGGGCAAGTTTAGCCTGGCAGATTCCCTACTAGTGATTAGCTGAGTGGTGGCTATTTTCAGAGAGATGGCCAGATATATCATAGGATCATAGAGTTGGAAGGGGCCTACAAGGCCATCGAGTCCAACCCCCTGCTCAACGCAAGAAATTAGAGGAGGGGTCTCCCATCCAAGTAATAACCAGGCCTGACCCTGCTTAGCTTTCCACGCTCAGGCAAGCTGAGCCAGCGTGAGCCACAGGCCTGTACGTAGACTATCCCTGGAAGGGGTGGTTACCTTTCTCTCCCCCCCCAAAAAAACCCCTGTGCAAATTGAGTCAGGGGTGAGAACAATAGAAGCAAGCTGTGTCTGTATGTGTGTAACAGTCTGTGCTGGGACTGGAACTGGAAAGGAGGCAGAGAGAAGACTTTGCTCTCTGCAGACAATCCTGTGGGATTATAGGCTCCGATAAACATCTCATGGGGAAGAAGAGTCTGTTTGAGTTTTAATGCTATGGACCCTCATCTTATGCTTAGCTTGTATATTTATTTGATTTGTACCCCCGCCTTCCTACCAAAAAATGGCACTCAAGGTGGCTTACAAGCAAAATTAAAATTAATTAAAACAATAACATACATTAAAGTACAATAAAAGCATAACAGTTACAGGATAAAAAAAATAAAAACAACACCCAACCCAACAGACCCACTTACAGGCCAAAGGCCTTCTGAAATAGAGCAGTCTTTGCCTGCCGGCAGAAGGACAGCAAAGAGGAAGCGAACCTAGCTTCCCATGGGAGGGAGTTCCACAACTTGGGAGCGGTCATCAAAAAGGCCCTCTCTCACATTGCCACCAAATGTACCTCTGAAGGCGAAAGTCTTAAAAGAAGGGCCTCTCCAGAAGAACTTAAGAACCAGGCAGGATTGTATAGGAGACGACAGTCTATTGGTGTAAATAAGCCTTGTATCACAGAAATGCCATAAGCTTCCCGTGACCTCCTTCTAAGAGCCAAACTACACATTACACTGATCATGTAGCTGAAGGTTAGCTTTTTACTTACTCTGGTGTAAGCATCCATGGCCCCAATATGGATCAGGACCACCAGACACTGGGAGGGGACAATAAACCTTCCCCTCCACCATCCCCCCCCCAAATTCCCTTTCCCCACAGTGGCAGGGGGTGGGGTGTTTAAAAAAGGGGGGGGGGAAATAGCTTCCATCAATGCCAAGTCAGCTTCTGTACGTGGAAGGGAGGTGGTATCTTTGCCTCAGGCAGCAATATGTTTTGGGCCAAGCCTAAACATTACAGTACCTAAATCAAGGGTGGGGACTTTCCCTCGGGGAAAGTGGTCAGGGACCACTTACCAGTGGTGGGTGGAACCAAAGCCAAAAGTACACACACAATTCGCAATCTTCATACACACACACATACAGGCCGCTCAGCTGAGCTGCAGGAAAACAGCTGAGGAGCTTTCCCTGCTCCTCAGCTGTTTTCTAGCCACCAAAGAGCCTGGCAGAGGGCCCTGGAAAGAGAGGGCTAAGAAGTGGCATTGGGGCTGGCAGGAGAGCTGGCAGACCAGACTGAGAGGCCTGTTAGGCCAGATTTGGCCCAGAGGTCAGAGTTTTCCCACCACTGCCCTGAACTGCAAAGAAGCTAGCAAATCGCTTGTGCTTACATAGTTTCATTTAGAATAGACCTTTGAGGGCAGGTTTCGGGTTTGTTGGGGGTGTGGGGCAGGTTCACAGTGATATGTTCTTTTTAAAAAGGCGTTATTTTTATTTTAATCATTATCTATTACGGTATAGTTGTTTCACTGGATTAAGCTAGTGGTTATTACTGTCATAAGTACAGGGTCTAGAAAAGAAGCACTAATGACTTAAGGTCATTTGTAAATTCTTATTCCTTTACTGAATCCTGCATAAATCTGGCTGCTTAATGTCATGTGTTTCTTGTCCGCTTAATTCATCTGCCAACACAAAGCAGACTTAAGATACAAAATAATGATCCTGGAAAGTCTATTTGGCAATCAATTTATTCTCAATGCATCTCTGATTAGAGCATGAAATCACACAACTGAATAATGAAACACTCTGTGTGAGCTTGTTTAATATCCACATTGTGCTATTCAGAACTATCTCTGATAATTGGTGGCAACAACCCCACCTTCTGTACTACTATATTAGCCCTGATAGCTAATGCAAGAACGTTTTACTCCATTAAACAAAAGTGGATTTTCCCAATTATTTTAGACTAACATATCAAGCTGTGCAATACTGCCAGATTTTTACATCTAAGTAACATCTATGCCGGATTTTATTTAGTTAATTGGTTAATTTATACAGTGCCATTAGAATCCATGTTGCTTTATGGAGTTTCATAAGCAAAATAAGAACCCATTCAGGCCCCTAAGCCCAAGGGAACTTCCAATAGAATTAGACCAGCTTTCCTCAGCCTGGGTCCCTTCAGATGTTTCAGCCTACAACACCTATCATTTCTGATCATTGGCCATGCTGGCTGGGTCTGATGGGAGTTGTGGGCCAAAACATCCAGTGTAGGGATTGGGCCTACTCTTCCTACAGAGGAGGATCTGGGAACAGATTCTGAAGAAGATGGGGAGGGGGAGGGGGAGGGGGAGATGGAGGCAAGGGAACCTGCAGCTGGTGTCCTAAGGCCAGCGAATTTAATGTTAGGCCCAACAGTCAGAGAGGATCTATCGGTGTCAAATTCCATGGGAAAGCAATCTGCGCTCTCTGATCCAGAGGCGGGCAAATCAAGCATCACTAACCCCCAGGTTAGACGTCAGTCAGCTAAGTAGGATGGACCAGCTCAGGAGTGTCAGGCACTCCCAGAGATTGGCTTGCAAGAATAAGGAACCACCTTAATTTGAGTCTGGAAGGGAGGAGAGAGGTTCCCAGTTTGGAATCAACTTCTCAACAATAGGAGAATCTTCCTTAAAGGCTAGTATTCTAACTAAGCTTGTTTCTTTTGTGATTCACTCTGCAATCCACTTCTTTTGTATTTCTAAGCCAGACTGCTAGGCTGGCCTCTGTCCTAATAAAACTTTTCAGTTAGAAGCCATTGTTTGGATTTCCTTGGAAGGAGGAGGGAAAGTACGACCTCGCCATCCGGAGGGACCTAGGTTGGACTGAATTGGACTAATGGCCCATCTAGTCCAGCACTCTGTCTCCACGAATGGCTAACCAGATGCCCTTGGGAAGTTGACAAGCAAGAAAGAGATAGCCACTTCTCTGAAACATAGAGCAGTCACATTTAGCAGTCATCGCAAATAGCCCAGTGGAGGCTGGTGACTCCAATATCAGCGGGGCTGTGCATCCACTCCAGATTTTACTCCAAACTCCTAAGGAGCTATCCACGGTGCTGAACCCTATTCCCAAAATAAGGTTAAAAGTTCAGAGTAAAATCCGGAGTGGATGCGCAGCCCCATTGACATTTGAACCACCAGCCTCCACTGCAAATAGCTATCCACAAAGGAATCATATATTCCATTTACACTGGGGAGGGCAGTTATACTGGCAGAACAGAACATCAGTGAAATTTGCGTCATATACTATACACATTCAGCACAGAGAAAGGGAAGGGGACAGGGCCCCTACAAAAAACACAGAATAGTGCATCACCACCAGTCACACCACCCGCATCCATGGCAATACCATTGGCCCCACCAATCATGGGGCTGCAGTGGTGATGATGATGCTCCCATGTCACTCAGTCAGGAAAGGAGCCCAATCCACTCATGGTTATGGACACTGCCTTGACCCCCGACCCACAAGACACATGATGACCTCACAGCACCCTCCACTATATGAGCTACGGTGGCATGTGCAAGAATCACGCAGCCACTGAGAGTCTCCAGCACCGCCTGCAAAGATGGATTCACCATGCAAGTACACAGTGATCATAAGAATCCCTTTAGCTACACAATACAAATGGAAGGAGGGAGGGATGCAGCAGCATCCAAGAACTTGAGATTTTTCAAAAACTCAAATGTGGAAGCAAGCAAGCAAAACAGACAGATTCATCCATACAGGCCCAGGGCTTTGAGTGTTTGCTTTTCACAGTCTTGCTTGGAATCCCTGTGTCTTGAACCGTGCTAGTGCTCATCAGGGTTGCCACTTCTTTTTCTCTGACAGGCTCCTCATCTTTAACAGCTATATGGCAGGCAGGTACATCATGGTCCTCTCCATGCTGGGAACAGCTGTACCTACTGAATTGTTTTCAGTGCCAGGCTGAAAGCATTTTTATTTCAGCAAGTCTTCCACAACTAACCAGCTCTGGTTTCATTGGCACAATCTGATTTTAATGGTTTTAATTCTGTATTTCAATTATTATTGTTATTGTTTCCCTTTTATTGTTCACTGCTCAGATATTTTATTGATGTAGAGCAGTATATACATTGTGTCAATAAATAAATACTCCCCTTGGGTTGAGGCCTGTAGATACAAAACAGGGATCGGTGATCCACTGGGACCCAACCCGCCTCCAGCTTGGCAGACACCGCTGCTGTGCCCACTGAGGCGGGCTGAAAGCTGGCACGCGCTGCACCGCACACTGGACTTTCAGGTTCCCAGTGGGCCACTGTTTACATAGAAGATGCCTTAAGATACATCAAAAGTGGCTGCAAATTACACAAAGTTGTGCAAATTGCGGCCACTTTGGGCATTTGTGTGCGTAGAGAAGAAATAACGACTCAGACACAGTTGTAGGCTACAAATTGTGGTCAAAGTAATGGGCCACATTTATTGAACCGTCAATAGGAGATCTACGAAGGGAAAAAAGTGTGGGTACTAATTACACTGGCTATCAGTCAGTCATCATTGCTATAGGGCGAAACATCCAGCAAGGAGGGTGACGGCATCCAAGTCTTCCCCTCCTTGCTTAACGCCACACGGTGCTGAAAGGTCTTTCCTGCAGTCAGCCTCGACCGGCCCGTAAGGTACCGCCAGGTGAGGTAGGAAGACCTCAGAGATGTGCCTTATCTCCGCAGTCCTGAGCCATGAGGCACTCGGCGGCAGGAGCCTCGGGCATGCCTCTCACCTGAAAGGTGCCATAGGATGATCACTGAGCCCCTAAAACTGCCTAATCCCACACTTAACCGCCAATGTGACCAAATTGAAAATGCCACTAAGCACCCAAACCCTGAAATACAGTGCAGAGTAGGCTGAAACACAAACATTGCCCCCGGCCAATTAGGACAATGAACCAAAACTACTCAGCCCCTGGAAACAGGTGACCAGTAAAACCTACACTGCAAACAGGGATGGGAGGGAGGGAGCCACATCAGAAAGGAGGCAGGGGGAGAGGCGTGCGAGCCTAATAATGGCTCTACCACCCCTCCCATTCTGCCCCCTGATTGGAAGATCAAAATCAAACCATTGTGGTCTGATCCGTTATTTCCCCATGCGCAAATCCGTTATTCCACCACGCGCAAAGGCATTTTCTACATAAACAGCAGCCCATTGGGAACCCAAAAGTCGCTTCCCTGGCTCGGCTCGGGAAACACGAGGCAAGCCAGGGAAGAGGGGGTCGAGCCCAGCTAGTCTGCCGGATTTCCACCCACCCACCCCTGAACGAAATCTTCTTCACACATCCCTAACTACAAAACACAGCCCTCCATGGGGCAAGCTTTGAGACCCACTGAGGAAAGAAAGGCATCTTGCCTAAATCTGGATCCAACCCAAGGTGTTTATATAGTGTACCTCTTTTCAGGCAAACCTCACAAAGCAGTTCTCACACAACATATTAAAACAATATGCATCAAACTAAAAAAATTATAAGGTAGAATAGTAAAAACAAGCTACAGTGGGAGAGACTGTTTTGAAAGCCAGTTCTCCCCACCCCTCGGACAAGTTGGTTCTTGAGAAGCGCTGAGGTGGCAGTTGGTGGTGGGGGCACCTCAGCTGGGCTAACCAGGGGCTATATGGTGGGCAGTTTGCCAGGCTGTTCTTTTCTTTCTCTCCTCCCCTCAGGACAAAATGGTTCTTAATGGTTTATAGCCAGTGAAACCAAAACAGGGGGGAGGGGAGAGAAGACAGCTGTGTGAGGGACTGTCTGTCTGACAAAAACCACAAAAATGCCTTCTCATCCCTGGTGGAAAACAAGCTGAGGCTGGTCCTGCTGTTGGAATTCAATGCAGAAAGTTCAAATACTGTCTCAGCCAATTGATATGACTCAGTGGCCTTGAGCATGTGTTTACCTCACAGACTAAATTATACATTGACGTAGTTTTGAGGATACATGAGAACAGAAATTAAGGTAAATGGGAATCGTGAAGCACTTTATACACTGGGAAGACATGCTATATAAATGCTGAGTAACTTTAACATCAGGGGGTTCACACAAGCCGCTCCACACATTAAAGAATGTATGAGAGGGTGATGGGGTCACATGGGCTATCCATGCCCCCTCCCACTGGCCTGCCAGGCAGCCCTGCCACCATGCCCTCTATGCATTCATAATGTGTCAGAAGGGACTCTATGTATGTACCAATGTATGTGTGTATGTTCCACATCTATGGAGGGCAAGGGGCATCACAGCCAGTTGCAGGAGGGAGTATGGCCGCTGGGCGCATCTATGACAGGGGTGGAGCTAGCCCATGCCACCCATGTCTTTCTTGCACATTCTCTCAACTTGCAGGGGGGAGTTGTGTGGATCCCATCTTCTAAACAATATTGTCTACCTGGCAGTCCAGAGCACAGGTCCAGCTCCTGAAGCAATTTTATGAGACTCTTGGAGGCCCTAACTCAATTCTAACCAAGGAGTGATAAAAGGTTTGAAGGCAACAGGGGGTGGGGATTCAACTTGTAAGTTTCACACTATAATGTTGCATTTCTCTTTTTGATTTGAACGTAATATGGTAGCTATAACTAAGCATGGGCACTCCATACCTGTGCAGTCCTTACAGCTAGATGGCACTATCCTTATTGTGGAGCCTGTCCATTCCTGAGCGGAGTCAGTGTACATTAATATACACCTCCACCAGGACCAGTAAGAAGTATGCCTATGTACTCCAGTTGCTGGGGAACATGGGCGGGAGGGTGCTGTTGCACTATGACCTGCTTGTGGGATCCCGTGGGCTGACCACTGTGTGAACAGAATGCTGAACTAGATGGACCCTTGGTCTGATCCAGCATGGCTCTTCTTATGTTCTTATGACCACTGTCTGGATAATAGAATGGTCTGTGAGTATATCAGTGTTATTCTGGTTCACGGTTGAGTCTCATCATCAGGTCAGGTGTCAAGGGTAGGCATGGTTGGGCACCTGCCTATGGCCCACACCCTGAGAGAGATCCATTGACAATAGCCCCCTAGAGTTGCTCCTCCTCTTCACCATTTCAACCTGCTTGTTCACCTGCCTCTCACTTTGGCCCAGACAATGGTAGTGGGCCATTGTCGAAGAAGTAGAAGAAGGAGCAGTAGATACTACTTCCTACTTGCTCAATGTCTCTCTGCCTGTCAAGCAAGCAAGTGGTAGCAATGATGAGAAAGAGGATGAGGAGCAGAAGCAGATGCTGACAATGGCAATGAGAAGGTCGACTCACTGAGGGAGGGGGCCATTGAAGGTTTCTTGCCCAAGGGTCCTCAAAAACCTGGAGCCAGCACTGCTTGTCATTCTTCTGTATCATCATCATCATCATCATCATCATCATCATCATCATCATCAGGCGATCATTCGTGACCGAGTAAGATTGTCTTCCAGGATAAAAATTTACAAAAAGGAAATTTTAAAAGGAGGAAATTCTAAAGAAAAATTGTGTAGACTCTAGCGATGGGTCCGTAAGTGACTGTGGAGGCCAATTCTAGATCCACACAGTTTCCCACAGTGAGGACACAGGTTACCAGATGGAAGATGGTCCTGTAAAGGATTCGTTTGACGTGCTTTTCGCTTAGCACGTTTCTCCCTTTCACTTTGCACTCGGGCTTCTTCAAAGTCCATAGAACCTTTGTGAACAGCCAACCTCCATTTAGATCGTTCATGGGCCAGAGCTTCCCAGTTTTCGATGTTTATATTGCATTTTTTTAGATTAGCCTTATGAACATCTTTAAACCTCTTATATTGACCACCGATATTCCGCTTTCCATCCTTGAGTTGGGAATAAAGTAACTGCTTTAGGAGACAGCAGTCAGGCATTCGAACAACATGACCGGTCCACTGAAGTTGGCGTTGAAGGGTCATTTTTTCAACGCTAGTAGTCTTTGCTTCTTCCAGTACACTGACATTTGTTCGCCTATCTTCCCAAGTAATTCACAGGATTTTCCGGAAGCAACGTTGATGAAATCTTTCAAGGAGGTGGAAGTGACGTTTATAGATAGTCCATGTTTCGCAGGCATACACTCAAAAAAAACTATTAGAAAATTCTGTCTCCCCACCCCCAGAAAATGTCAGCAAAATCCCTGCTGCCCATTTAGCTATTTGTAAATAGAGTGAAGAAGAGAATTCTGGGATGCCATTTTTGCTCAGTCATCACACACACACACATACACACACACACTGTATCCTGGTGGCGCCTCAACTGTCCTCAAACCACTTGATTATTTTTTTTTTCAAGTATTCCTGTGGAACGCTTGAAAAAACAAAGAGGTTTCCAAGTGTTTGACAGGAACACTTGAACAAAACCAAATGGGTTTTGGGGAAGAAAAAAAAACCCATAGGGGGCATTGTGGAAAATTTAAATGGTGGCTCAACCACCTTGCATTCCAAGCACTGTGGCTGCCCTTCGCCGCCAAGTAAGCCTGCAGGGGGCAAGAAATGGAAGAGGGGGCTCATTAGAGCAGGTAAAGGGAAACTTTTTCATTCCCTCTTTGGTAGTGGGGTCAAAGCCACGTGCTCCAACCCCACCATTCACATACATACATACACACACACATATGCACAAAGTTCCCCACCCCTGTCCTCAATTAGGCTTTAAAAAGCCTGGCTTATGCTGGCTCAGCTTGTCTGAGTGTGGAAAGCGAAGCAGGGTCAGGCCTGGTTATTACTTGGATGGGAGAACCCTCCTCTAGTTTCCTGCATTGTGCAGGGGGTTGGACGACGATAGCCTTGTAGGCTCCTTCCAACTCTATGATCTATGAAATCTATGAAGCTTCCTATTCTCTCCAATGGGAAGCTTTTTTCAAGTCTAATTGCCATGTTGAGGTGATTTGCGGGGGGGGGTGCAGCTGCAGCATGTAGAGAGGAGTGGGTTAATCCTTCCCTCCCCAGCTATGACCTGCTGCCACCCAATTACTTGCATACCAACACACTGAACACTGATATGTCATCCTTATTTGTCCCAACTTGCTCATCTACTTCGGTGTTACTGCTGCTACTACTTTCTCCTCCTCTGATTGAGAAAGAAAGAAATTGGTTCCTAAGATACCTACGAGCTCAGGCACTTTGCTGTGGTCACTACTTCATTTCAAAATGAGAGGAAAGAAGAAAGGAGGAAGAGAAGTTTGCAGCAACAACTGAGCAGGCAAGGGCAAGAATGATATATCAGCATTTGATCTGCCGGCACGCTGAAGACAAAGAAGAAGAAGAAGAAGAAGAAGAAGAAGAAGAAGAAGAAGAAGAAGAAGAGACATAGTGCTATGATTTTTTAATATATATTATGTCAGTCTTCAGCTTAATAGGCACACTGTCGGAAAATATGTCTTAAGTTTATGAAAAAGAAATGTAGGACGCAATCCAATTGGGATGCCCCGTAACCCTCTGAACTCGGAGGATTACAGTCATCCTGTGGAGGGTGGAAGGAGCACGGAGGTGAAGATGGCCTCCGCTCTTCATGCCCTGCAACTCAGCTAGTTGGCTGGTTTCAGCCATCTAACTGCAGCGCTACAGAGCAGGAGGGAAGGAGGCTGAGGCGCCACCAGGATACATCGTATCTGGGTGGCAGCGGTCTCCACCCCTCCCCACTCCCCTCCTCGCCCCCTAAACGCCTTCTCTGGGGTCACTCTTATGACCTCAAAGAAGCAGCCGGCACGGTTCTTTCCATGCTGGCTGCAAGGGTGGGAGGGGGATGCGAGTGTGAACCCCCAGCTCCAAGCTGTTTTCCAACCTTGAATCTGGGAATCCAAAAAATACTATGGCCCTCTAGATGTTGTCTAGGGGCCATAGGATTGCTCTGCCCGGCTGCAAATCCTAAACACACTTACGAGGGGAATAAGCCCCATTGGACATAGTGGGATTTACTTCTGAGTAAACATGCATGGAATTGCATTGGGGGGGGAACCAAAACAAAACCCTATTCTTCCTCTTGAAACAACAAATCAAAATGAAAGTGCAAAGTTGGTTTTCATTTCCAGATAGATAAGAAAGCCATGCTTAAGAAACGAGAAGGAATTAAAAATCAAATAGCATGCAATGCAAGCAGCCCGTTAAGAGCAGCTCAGCACTCTTATGGAGAATACATCACAGATGAGGGCGGACGGAGCAGCACATACGTAAATTGTACAGAAATCCGTTGAATTTTGCCACCCGTCATTTCCCTTTGTCGTTGTCGTTCTTGTCTTGTCTCAAGTCTGTGACACAGAGGAGAATGCATGGGTATGGAAGCATTGTATGCTGCTTCCTTTTATTCTGCCGCACGTGCACACACACACACACACACACCCATACCCATTTGTTTTGGTGATAAAATTCAAAAACTAATAAAATCAGACATATTATAGCTGCATTGATGAATGGCCTTGTCTGGCTTTTATGTCTGGAGACCAGGCAGTGTCTGGAGGTGCGGGCTGGGGGGGGGGGGGCGAGAGACAAGGCAATCGGAGCAGAGAGAACAAGGGAGAAAGAACATCGAGCAAATGGATTATGTCTGGCTGCTCCCATTATTAATACTGATCTGTATCAGAGTAGTGATGAATATGTGGAAACACTCAGAAATACTAATGGTTTCACCCTTTAAGTAGTAATCGCTCCCATTCTGTCCTATTTAAGATTAAAAATGCTCTGTGATCTCGTCATTGGTGAAAATGGTTACAACAATAATGACCGAGGCAAGGCTCTGGGAAAGAAGAAAGATGATAGCAGAGTTAATGAAAAATATTAAAATCAGCTTTAAGGACAGGAGACTTGCGCTCCCTGAATCAGAGAACTATGTGAAGTCAGATGCCATTTGTGCTCTTCTTTGGTGCCACCCGCAAACGGTTAGATCTCATATCACTTGGAGGGGGGGATGCTTTCCACTGAGAAACTTTAACTAACTTGTGTTTGATTTGAATTCTCTTTGGAACACAGAAACTACAAAGATAAGTCTATAGGAGAATTCAGCTATAAAGGCAAGCAGGATGGTCAACTTCATCAAACTGCTCCATTTCTATGAATATATCCCCGGAATTAGGACTGGAGTTATACCGCTCTATACTCACTCTATGACCCCTTACAAGGTCCCTGCCCCATCAGCTTCATGAAAAGAAGCAAAGTTTGAGACAAATTTAGAGGGTCCGTCCTAGTCCGACTCAGATTCTGAAAAAACGTTCAAGAGAAGTTTAAAACCACTTCAAGACGACTAGCAAAATGTCTAATGGGAAGGATTCCAGTTCCACCATCCTCTAGCTAAATGTAAAATGTGGATAGTACATAGTAGTAAATTTTCTCACAGGGTTGTTGAGTGGACAAATACATTAACATGAGATAAATATATAAATACATGGTGTAGCAGATAAAGTGTTGGACTATGACTGGGGAGACCCAAGTTCAAATCCCTACTTACTCATAAAGCTCACTGGGTGACCTTAGCCCTGTTATATTCTCTCTCAGTCTCAGCCAAACCTACCTCACAGGTTTGTTGTGAGGATAAACTGGAGGAGAGAACCATGCATGCTGTATTGAGATCTTTGAAGAAAGGCAGGATATAAATGTGATAAATAAACAAATGCTTTATAATATGCTTGCTTATATCTGGGTTCAGGAGGCGGGGCATACATACTCACATAGCTCAGTGTTCAGAAAGCCTGTCCTCGGATTCAAGAATCTGGCAGTTCTACCAAGATCTTAACAAAACAGCAACCTTTATTCCAACTCAGGGCCGGCGCTACTGCTAGGCAGACCCAGGCGGCTGCCTAGGGCGCGTGGCGGAAGAGGGTGCAGCATTTCTGCGCCCCTTCCTCGCCTCCGGCGCGCTCCTGCCCTGCCTGCCGCCTCCACCGCGCCTCCCCGCCCACCTGCCAGCCGCCGCCGCCGCCGCCACCGCTGCACCTCCCCCCCCGCGCGCACGCCCGCCCGCCAGCCAGCCACCTACCTACCTTCCCGTCGTTTCTGGAGCCCCGCCGGCGTTGTTTTGGCGGGAGGAGGAACCAGGGCAACAGGGCTTAAACAGCCCTGTTGCCCTGGTTTCCCCGGCAAAAAAAAAAAAAGCGTGGGGGTCCCGTCGCGTCGGAGGAGGAGGAGGAGGCGGCAGCAGCAGCAGCAGCCAGCAGTGGGGGCGGGGGGAAGGTAGGTGGTGGTGGGGCGGCGGCGGCGCAGGGGGGGGTTGCAGAGCAGGGCTGCTTTGCTCCGGAGCCCCCCCACACGGCACGAGGGGGGGCGCTAAATATAATTTGGCCTAGGGCACCAAACAGCCCTGCACCGTTCCTGTTCCAACTACAGCACAGCCTAGAACATAGCTGAGAAAGTCAAAGAGAGCGGGACCAAAAGAGATTCACAAGGAACAGGAAGTGGGTGTCTTAAAGATGCATTCATTTATATCACATGATTAATGAGAAAACAGCCAAAAGAAGCTACATGAAGAAGAAAACATTTATTCCCTGCAATTGGAAACTGGCAAAAGAAATTGTCCCTAGAGGAATTTTTGTACAGTTCTGTGTAGTCATCATAGAATTCAGGCTCAATCTTTTGTAGATCTATCAACAAGCATCAGTTGATTAATTTATCAGGGTCAATTTTAAAGCGACTTCTAATTGGTGGAGTTTCAAGTTGAAGGCACACTTGTTTATGTCATGAGACTATTTTGCTCCTGGTGTGTTTTGAACTATAACGGAATGGAAAGAGACATATTAAAGATGGTCCTTATTTTTAATAGTGAAATATAGCTTTAATTTATTAAATTCCACAGTATCTCACGCTTGTTTATATGTTCATCAATATTTCAAAAATCACTTAGGGAGAGTTTGGTAACATGCAAATATATTTAAATTTAATCAATTGATTACTTGGTTAAAGGCAGTGATTAATCAACTAAAAACATTTTAATTAGCCATAATTGGAATTTGAATCTCAAGTTTCATTGTGAAAATTTCAGATCTGAAATTCCAGGGATGTTGAAGAGTCCTTGGTCTCGAGTCACGAGTCGAGTCACGAGTCTTTGGACCCGAGTCTCGAGTCCGAGTCCAAGTCCTTGGTCCAAAATGGTGACTCACGAGTCCCGAGTCCCGAGTCACTCCCAAAGCTGACTCCACGAGTCCCTATTAAAATCAATGGGGTTCTTCCCCAACAAAATAAGGCTACTTCAGATGTGTGGCTTAAATAAATTCTAGGCACAAGTGTGCCTTTTTATCTCAAAACTCTGCCACTGATTTTGACAAGAACAGACCAGGCAGACAAACCCAAAATAACCAGGCAGGCAGAGGATGCGGGGAACCCCAAAGCAGGCAGGCAGAGGCATTTGTCTTGGACAATTCAAACTGTGGAACTGGTTAAGAAGAGACCAGGCAGGCAGAGGAGGCTGGGAACCCCAAACAGGCAGGCAGAGGCAGCCAAACCCAAAATGCCTGAAAGGTTGCATTAGGAAAATGATTTTAAAAAATAAACTTGGATTGTTACTGCAACTGGGTCCAGGCAGCACCTGCAGGTGGCATCAAGCAGGGATGTTGACGAGTCCTTGGTCTCGAGTCCCGAGTCGAGTCTCGAGTCCCATTAAAAATATTGGGACTCGAGTCCGAGTCGAGTCAGAGGGGGGACTCAGTCCGACTCACGAGTCGAGTCCTCGAGTCCGAGTCCCCATCCCTGTGAAATTCTATGAAAGGTTATGATCTAATAAATATGTTAGACTTAATGGTGCCAGAAAACTCTTTGTCCAATTTGCCTTTTAAATCAGAGGCAAAGGGAAGTAAAAGCAAATTGATATGTATCATGTTCTCCGATCCACGATTTCTAACCCAGTAGCATGGCTTTGAATTAGAAGTATTAATCTAAAGAGTTTTTGGATTCGGCCATCTGGCTTAAAGATTCCACTGTTGAATAATCCAGAGCCTAAGAATACCAATGCCCAGGAAGATCCTCCAGACTACAATTCTGGTGGCTCACCACATAGAACAGCTGTACATGGAGCAGAAGGGTCCCAGTTCTAGCCCAGGTGGTTTCTGGCATACTAGCTTCCTGCACAATTATCTAGGCCCATTCCAGTCTGGGTTTCAACCTGGTTTCACGACCAAATCAGCCTTGGTCACCCTGATGGATGACCTTTATCAAGAGATGGACAAATGGACCAAGGGAGTGTGAACCTGTTAATTCTGCTCAATCTCTCATCAGCTTTTGTTACCATTGGCCATGGTATCCTCCTGGATCGTCTCCGTGGGCTAGGCATTGGAGGCACTGTGTTACAGTGGTTCCTGCCTTACCTGTGGGGTCAGTTGAGAATAACATTGGGTGACCATTCCTCGCCCCCTTGGCAATTGATCTTTGGGGTTCTGCAGGGTACCATCTTGTCCCCTATGTTGTTCAACATCTATATGAAGCCACTGGGAGTGGTCAATAGGGTATTTCGAGCCAAGTGCCATCAGCATGCTGATGACACACAGCTCTGTCTCCCTGTGATATCTGAATCAGGTGAAGCTGTGCAAGTCTAGCATCAGTGCCTAGACTCGGTGATGGGCTGGATTAGGGCTTTACACAAAAATATGCTGGTACTTTGGGTATTTTGCCCCCATCCCCTTTGGCCCCACCCACCACTGGAATATGGCCCCTGGTAGCCTCTCCAAAGATGGAATTCAGCCTTTAGCCTGAGAGAAGTTCAGCCCCTCTGGTCTAGCCCAATATCGACTACACTGACTGGCCATCGTCCTACAGGCTCCTAAGCAGTGATCTTTCCCAAGCTACCAAGATCCTTTTCACTGGTGATTCCAGGATTTGCAAACCATGCCCTCTTGCACTGAGCTATGACCTCTCTGATGCTCTTAAAAGAGCCTTCCCCACACCTGGTGCCCTCCAGAGGTGTCAGACTACAACTCCCATCATTCCTAGCCAACATGCTCATTGGGGCTAGGGACGATAGAGTTGTAGTCTGACACCTCTGAAGGGGATCAGGCTGAGGAAGAAGACCACCTTAAAATAATATACTGCTGTTTACAATTTAATCTTAATTACATATATTTTTTTAAAAACCACGTCATTGAATTCTGCTCTTAATCTTGGCTCCCCACTACTGAAATATATCAGCTCATCCCCCGTTTAAAATCTGAAATGATGTCGTGCATTTGAAACCACTCATCCCATTTGTTTGGCATTCCCCATGTAAGTCCATTTACTGAAGTTTTTTAATCTGTGAATTTTGCAGCATATCTTCATAAAAGTCATGGTTCATTAGCCCCGATTCCTTAGTCAATTGACAGCCCTACCCGAACTGGGGTTATATGAATAAATTTCCATAGGGCTGCTGTGTTTTTGCTATTACAGGGGGGGGGGGGGACAGAGTCTTGTGGCACCTTAAAGACTAACAAATTTATTTTGGTATAAGCGTTTGTGGACTATAACAGCCCACTGCATCAGATGTATGGAGTACTCCATCTTTCTGATGAAGTGGGCTATAGTCCACAAAAGCTTATGTCAAAATAAATGAATAATAAAAACACCTTTGACTAAATGCCAGAGGGGAATGAACCTTATTTATTTTATTTATTTATTTTATATTTATACCCCGCCTTTTTTCCTGCAAGGAACCCAAGGCAGCTTACATAATCCTCCTCCTCTCCATTTTATCCTCACAACAATCCTGTGAGGTAGGTTAGGCTGAGAGTCAGTGACTGGCCCAAAGTCACCCAGTGAGTTTCATGGCCGAGTGGGGACTAGAACCCGGATCTCCCAAGTCCCAGCCCTACACTCTCACCACTACGCCACACTGAACCTTGCACATGATTGTCTCTTTGTGTTGCCATTTTTCCTCCAACACATAGGATGTTGCTCTAACTTTGAATGCTTTTGTTGTACCATAATCTGATTGTTCTATACACATAATAAATCACTCTATCATTATTGCATTTCATCTTATTCAGTTTTCATTTTATCCTGATTAACAAATTCAGATTAATCATGGGGGGGAGGGAATAGTTTTCCTTCTACTAAAATCAAGTATTGATGTACAGGAGTAACTGGGGAAAGATGACCAAGGTTGTAAAACCCTGAAGAAGTGACTTGCTGACATGAGTATTTTGAAACAGCTTTAGTGATGTGAATGGAATTTGTTTTAATAACCTTGAAATGCCCAGCGATATATTAATGCTGTCAGAAGACATTACGCATTTTTACAGTTTCTAGTCTTGTCAGTATTTTTTTTTTTTAATCTTGTGATGCAATAGGGGAATTAACTGCCTGGATATTCCTGCCTCTGCATTTATAGAGTTGCATTCGCAAAACATTCCTTCAGAAACACTAAATCCTGTCTCTCTTTCTCCCCCTCATTAAGCATTAACCACAATCCCAGATGCACGAGTCTAGATTTATTAGAGCTCTCTCTTGGTTTTAACTATCGTTATAATAGACGGTGATGTGATTTTATAAAAACTTTAGAACACACGATCACTCTCTGAGGTCCTATTGCTGTAATACACTCTGTTAAAATCTATTGCTCTTCTAAATATCCAATGTGCTCAAGAGAAGAAAAAGAAAAAAGGCAACCCAGGAAAACAATGAAACTGGGACAATGCTGTTGACTAACAATGGAGTTATACTTAGGCTGAGCTGAAATTATTCTTTTCCTGTTTACTATTTCTTTTCCTTTCCTTTGTTTTTTGTTTGTTTGTTTGTTTGTTGCTAAGTCCTTTCTTCCTTTTCTGGCTATTTTTCAGCAGCTCTCTCAAATATTTTGACCAGGTTTTGAATGGCACACTATTCGTATCCAGTGGTTACCCCTCTACACTTAAGAGGTTTGGTGACATGTGCACTGCCTCACCCACCACCAGCTCCACCCCTCCTGACCTTTGTGCATTTGGCAAAGATTCTGAAGGAGGAGCCTATGCCACATACACCTGTGTGTACAAATACATACACTGTCAAAGACAAAAACATCAGGAAGAGTGTAGACAGAGTGGGATGGTGATATTGGGGATGGAATCAACACACACAGCACAGTTCCCCCCTCCATCAGTTAGCCCTACGTATAGCCCTACACTTCTGAATAGGGCCTATCTCTAGGCAGCATTCCATTTGCATCAGAATTTACACTATGGCCATCACTAGAGAGGGACAAGAATTTCATTATGGCACCAGAACCTACCCCGTTCCCACCCCTGAACACAAACATGAGCACATTTTGCAGGCAAAGTTCACACATTCCTGAGCTTACGATGCTGGCTTGAAAAAAAATGTGTCATGTAGAAATATGCACACTTTAAAATGCATATTTTCACAGCTTTAGTCCATACATTTGGGTGCACACTTGAAAAACACACGTACCCAAATGCGCACTTTTGCCATTTGAAAAGAAAAAGAAAAAAGCTCGCAATTGGGAACAGAAATGAGGCAGATCGAATGGACCAAGCTTCGAGGTGGAACTCGTAGAACCTTGATGATCTTGGCTTCATGATTCTCACATCCCCAGCCATCACCATCTTTGAACACAGAGGTCTATAAAACCCTTTTGATACAGGCATCAAAGATGGTAGCATCCTGCCAGGGCTGGGTAATAGCAGTCTATAGTGAGCCAGGAGCTGGGAACTAGGAGCCACAGACAAGCCACGAGTCAGGCCCAGAAAGGAAGTCAGGACCTATTGACAAACCAGGAGATAGGAACAAGGAGCAACCCAGAAGTCAGGACTGAAAAGCAAGTCAGAACAAACCTAAAGTCAGGACTCAAGAACAAACTAAAGGATACAGGTACACACTATCGCTCCGGAAGACCTTGTTGGTCAAGCAAGGGTGCAACTGGAAGCCCTCTTATAGGCCTTCTTGTCCTGGAGGATCCATCCAATATCCAGCCTGGGTGAGTGGAGTTCATCTAGGGCCTGAGGATTCCAATCCAAACTGCCTAGGCACATGAGGCAGCAAGTAGCATGCAGTTCAGTGGCTCACCATATGGGGCAGACACACCTACACCCGAAGGCTTCTAGTTTGAGCCACAGCAGTTCCTGACAAACTGTAGCTTGGAGCTACCGAATGCTCCCCTGGGCATTCTTACTCCAGTGGTAGTGATGAAGATGATTATCTAAGGTAAGCATTTTTTTCATCATCATCATCATCATCATCATCATCAGCATCATCATCAAGCATTTTTTCAGTTTCTAAAATGTAGTTCACATCATCAGCTGCATCCATGGGCAGGGCCGGATTAAGAGCATTATGGGCCTGGTGCTGAGGATTTTGGTGGGCCTTTTTATGGAAATAAATAAAATGAAGACGCAATTTTATATTAAAACAAATTAAATATTTTAATTACCATTAAAGTGCCAAAACAGAAACATATTGAAAATATTTCTTTTTTTGTAAACAATAAGCTTGTTAACTCAATAAAACCGTTATAAATAGAACATTCACAACAACCATTTTTAAATAAACATAAACCATATAAACAATTTAAATATAAGTGTATGATGTTTGGCTCATAAAAATTTGTTCCTTAAATAATAATAATAATAATAATTATTATTATTATTATTATTATTATTATTATTACAGCATCATAATCAATACAGCCTGCGTTATGATTATGGTGCAGAGAGTAACTCTTGAAATAAATAGCAACCACTAGTTTTAAACACACAAACAGGTTATTCACTGAACTCTAACCTGCATTTAAACTAAATGAATCAAGCTGGTAGATTAAAATAAAATTACACATTAACTTTTCTTGCTTTTTTACTTGCAAATTCCTCAATTGTAGAATCAAGATTAAGCTCGTTCAGCAAACCATTTTCAATGCACAACAGAGAGAGCGCATTTAAACGCTCCTGACCCATGGAAGACCTTAGTTCATTTTTCACACGTTTTAATGCTGAAAATGAACGCTCACCACTGCAGTTGCTGACCATTAAACACAAATACATGCGGAGGGTCACAAATGTATTTGGAAATGCACCGACTAGAGATTGTGCAATCATAAACTTGTACATTTGTGTTTCTTGACTCCCATGAATGTCTTGATTTGCAGTGGAAGATTGGTACATTTTGAAAATAGATGAAAACTGTACAATTTTGTCTGCAAACAGGGGTTCAAGATCTTCAGGATATTTTGACACTAGTGTAGTGGCTCTGGAACGTAGACTATCAGCTGCTAGAGTGCATATTTCTGATAGAAATCCAAATCTTTCTTGAATTATATTGTATGCTGCTTGCCTGTGCCTCAGTGATTCTGTCAATTGGTCAATTATAGGATAAAAGGTATGCACTTTAAACCTCTCAGAGGGTGTCATATCAGCATTAGCATCTTCTGCATCACCATAGTCCCACCTCCTATTTCTTTTCACTTTCCTTCCACATTGTAGCTGGTACTCCTCGCAGCCGGAAATATTTTTACCCTGCTGTTCAAATTCAGAGAATCTAGAACGGAGAGACTGCACAAAATCCTTTAGAGAGTTCAGCATGTCTGTTGCTGTATGCAGATCTAATTTTGCATCTTGGAGACACTGACTGGTTCTGTGAAACCTTGGTAAAATGACAGACCATACTTCAACAATCATTATTCCAGTTTCCAATTGATCCATGACATTATTTAGGCCCTTTGCTTGTAAACAGACCTCTCCCTTTGTGGATTCATCATTCAAAATATTTGAAAGGACATCTCTGATAGTACTATAGCCTTTTTGTAAGGCATTCACAGCATCATGGTGAGCAGACCAACGTGTATCAGATAACCTTTTTAATGTCGGTATACCACATACCGGTAGTTTGAAACTATCTGTTAACAGATTCCATCGATGAGTTGAAGCAGAAAAAAAACAATACAACTGCTGCACAAAATTAAAGAACGAAACTGCAACTGGACAGCTGTTTACGGCATTTTGTCCAACAAGATTAAGTGAATGTGCACAACAAGGAATGTATTCAGCAAGTGGGTTTTTTTCCCCAAATTAAGGCCTGCATACCATTATATTTGCCACTCATATTAGATCCGTTATCATAAGACTGACCCCTGCAGTCTTTGATGGAAATTCCATTTTCATCCATGAACTGCAAAATAATGTTTGCTAGCTCCATACCAGTGTGTCCGTGCATTGGAATGAATTTCGTAAAACGCTCCACTGGACCACTAGTTAGTACATAGCGAAATATAATTGTTAGTTGATCACAATGTGCTATGTCAGGGGTGGAGTCAACAGAAATTGAATAATATTTGGCTTCTTTTATCTCGTTTATGATTTGCTGCAGCACTTGCTGACCAATCAGTTCAATAAACTCATCACATATCGTTGATGATAAGTACCTCCACGTTTTTTAACCTCTAGGGCAGTCTTCCCCAACCGGGGCCCTTCCAAATGTTTGGGGCCCCAGCTCCCATCTTCCCCAGCCACTGGCCATGCTGCCTGAGGCAAATGAGAACTGTAGTCCAAAATATCCAAGAGGGATATTTGGTGAACTCTGTTCTCTGGGGTTTTTCAAAATAAAACTTAAAATGCCACACAATTCCCCATGAAAGCGCACGTGCACACACACACACACACACACACACACACACACACAGTATTAGCCAAGCAGGTGACATTTTGCAGGCGGCAGGAGGATCAACACCCCCAAAAGGCCGACACCCACACCCACAAACACATAGCCCTTACGTTCAGTTTGGCTCACAAAAGAGGGAAAGCCCTTTTACAGAAAAAAAGGAGAAGGAGAAGGAGAACTTGCTGATCAAAAGAGTCAAACTTTTGAACCTTACCTGTGCAGAGGAGGTCCATCAGGACCAGCGGCAGGTAAAGACCATCCCAGAGGTTTGTCCCATAGCAAGCAGAAGTCATGGTGGAGATTTGGGAGGCGGGTGGGCAGAGAGGGGTCGCTTGACGGAGCAAAAACTCAAAAACTCCTGCAGCTCATCAGTAAGGGTCTTCCCAATTTCCCCCAAATTATTTATTAAAAAAAAAAAAAAGCAGCCACAACAAAAAGCCAGGAAGCTTTGCTTGACCAAGAATAATTGTGTTGTTCTTGTTGCTTTGTTTTTGTTTTTTTGTTAAACTAGCATTTGAACAATTGAGCTGCGAATCAGAAAGATCTTTTGCTCGAGGCTGGAGAGAGAGGTCCCTTCTAAATCTGAATATTACAGACCCTAGCAAGCCCCCCATGTGCTAGAAGTTCTCACAAAGAAATGTAGTAACAGTGATTGAAATGCAAAGCTACTGAAATGCTAATTTGAGAACAACAGTTCTTGCTAGGTCTTGCCTCAAGCCTGTAATGCAGATGTGCTTAGAACACCTTTCTAATCTTGAAAAAATCATTAATTATGCTGAATGATAACGATCAGAGCTAACTCCGAAGGGGGGGAAAATCGCGGGCCTATAATTGCGGGCCTATTTTCTGTTAAGGGCCTGGAGCTTCCGCTCCAACAGCCCCTAGCTTAATCTGGCCCTGTCCATGGGTACCAACATAGTGTGAAAACCCATGGGACCATTCAAGTTTCTCCCTAGAGAGGTGCTAGCACCTTGAAGGCACTATCTGGATGTGGATGTGGATGTGTAGACTCATGTCATCTTATTTGCAGAAGTCACTGTTGAGAACAGCACCAGAAAATATATAGGAAATGGCGGAGGGCGGGGGATGACAAAATTGTTTGTTTGTTTGTTTGTTTTTTAAAAAATCAGTTTTGAGTAGTTTAAGAACTATTCTCCAAAGAAATTCTCCCCATCCACCCTTGCCACACCATCTCACCCTCAAAAGTGTCCATTTCAAGGCAAATATCAAACCTCTCCACAATCCAGCACAACGGTACTATATTAAATTGTGAGGAAATATAAGGCATTCACTGAAAGTGATATAACTATGATAAAATTCTGGAGATAAAGGTAGCATTCTCTGTTCATGTGAAATGCTTTCTAATATGTCAAAATCTTACAAACTAAAACAATTTTTTTTTTTGTTTAACTCAAAGATGAATAATGGTCATAAACAGACGCCAATTAATACCAAGTAGTAATTTTGTATCATTGATGTCACGGTATAATTAGCAAGTTTTTTCTTCTTTTTTTCATCTAATTCAGACCCTGCAATGCCCATTCCTTGTGTGGGACTGGGGTTCCATCCAGATTTGAGCTAGATGAACTGCACTGCCAAGGGTAGACTTCTGCACTCCCTCCTTCCAACCGCAGCCCCTCCAGCCCCCTGAAAATGCTGCACAGAGAGTTGGGGGTCCCTGCTGAATGGGGTGAGTTGCGGTGGGGGGGAGAGAGGGATCCCCCAAAATTGGTTAGAGGGACCTTTTGGAAGCAGAGCCCTTCCTCTTGCAGAAAGTCCCTTCCTCTCACAGAAGGCAGATCCTGGATCCAAGCCTGGATTTGGAAAACCTGAGTGAAGCCAAATTTTGAAAAGAAGTAATGATGGTCAGCAAGTCACATGGCATGGGGAAGCTTGGGGCTCTGACTTGTAGTACACAAGAATAATAAAATATTATTGCCATTCCACACTTTAAATATGCATCGATCTGCTTTTAAAAATGCCAAATGTGTTTCTGGTACATAGATTCCATAGATCATAGAGTTGGAAGGAGCCTACAAGGCTATCGAGTCCAACCCCCTGCTCAATGCAGGAAACTAGAGGAGGGGTCTCCCATCCAAGTAACAACCAGGCTTGACCCTCCTTAGCTTTCCACGCTCGGACAAGCTGAGCCAGCGTAAGCCACAGGCCATAGACCTCCTTTTCCAGAATTCAGAAGGCTCAATTTAGCATAAGCTTATCAAAACACTGGACCATGGCTATTTAAAAGTGTGTGTATCTTGTCCATATGATACATGTTTGCTGCCATGTAACAGCAGTGTACAGTACATGCAGCAATTGTGGTTGCAGTGCAAAGTGTGGAGGCTGGGTAGCCCATGGTGAGGTCTAGATACTTTGTAATAAGACAGGCCAATGGCACACCTAACTCTGTACTATCAGTCCTGATTAGCAGCAGCAGCAGCAGCAGCAGCTTTCCAAGATTTTACATGCAAAAGTCATCCTTCCCTTGCTAACTGAGAGCCTTCAATCAGACAACTCGAGAAGGATTGAACCTAGGGACTTCACATATGCAAGGCACTTATTTTGTTGCGGAGGTACAACCCCTGCTCATCCATCGTCACGCACTTATTCAGAATTCCCATCTCCCCCTTCTGTTATTTCGCTCCACAGCACACCTGCCAAAAAGCCCTTCTAATGGCATCTCATAAAATGGGGAAGGGCTGTAGCTCAGAGCTTTGCATGCAAATGGTCCCAGGTTCAATTGCTGGCATCTCCAGGTAGGGATGGATGAATCTGTCAAGTCTGATTTTGTGCAGTTTCTCCTTTTTCCAACGTTAAGTTCATTCTGTCCCATTTCCATCCAAAAACATTGTACATATTTTCTCCTAATATGTGCATTTTTGTATGCACTTTTCTAAATACCTGCATTTTGTCAAGCTGTTTTCCCTAATACAAGGCATTTTTGTGCATACTTATCCTGAAAACATGCATTTTTGTGTGCACTTTCCCCAATTATATGCATGTCTATGCACTTTTTTTTTTTAACCACATCACAAAAATCAGAAAAGTGCAAATATCACCATATAACTGTGTTCAAGTTTGTGTACAGATATGGGAAGAATGAATTTGTTACATTCACATTAAAATGTGGACCCAACTAATTTCTCACATCCATTGCTGTCTCCAGCTAGGGCTGGGAAAGACATCTGTCTGAAAACTAGAGAGCCTCTGCCAGTCAGTGTGGGCAATATTGGCTCAATGGACCAACAGTATGACTCAGTATGATCCATCTTCCTATGTTAAAGATGTGTCATCTAACTGGTGTAATCTGAAATGCCACAGGAACGCATTGTCCAGTTGCCCTCCCAATTTTCACCATGAAAATGACCAGTTAGGAGTCTTTGGGAACAGAAAAGGGTTGGCTCTAAATTTAGGTGGGAAACAATGTCAGATTCTCACAGGAACATGCCTTTCAGCTGTGACTATGGAGCAGCTACCCCAGTTTCATAGAAATAATGAGTCAGGAAGCTCTGACACTTTTCAAGCTGTTCGAAGTGAAGAATGCTAAGGGTAGAGAAAGACCACCCTCGGAAGATGGCGCTTACCACCCATGGCTGACCAAACACAATAGCATTGGAAGGTGGTTCTTGTGCTACCACCCTGAAAGATGACAAATCCAATTATATCTTTTCCAGAAATCCTCATTAGTGCCTGGAGGGTGTGTGTGTGGAGAGGATGAGAACAATTGTTTTCTTCACTGCTCATGCGTTTTGTGTGTATGTGTTTTTTAATAGAGTTTGGAATACAGTGTATGTTTATAGTTTTTCACTATGGCGATTTAGGGCGTCTGTTATAGCAGTAATGTTGCAAACAGCTCAATCTCATTTTCCCCTTTCAGACCTCTTTTACTGTGAGGTTGTACATGAAAAAAATCATTTTTATTTATCCTCCTTTCCCCCCTTTTTCTTCATCTCAGGGCCTTTCCTACATTTGGGATGTACCAATCACTTGGCTTCCCAAATCATGCAATTCATGCTGTCAAAGTGGATTTGTCTTGTCTAGGCCTGCTGAACTACAAGTAGACTAGGCATTCCATTTCAATAGATTACAATGACCTCAACTGGGTAGAACAATCCGTATGGAAAGTGGGAGGAAAGAGATACAATGAGCCCAGAAAGCAGAATTCATCACGTCTTTCAAAATTGAAAACCTTCATAGACACAGTAGACATTGAATTATCCAAGAGATGGGTGAGCTGAGCTGCTTAAGATGGATGCAAACGTAACACAGGAAGGGTTATATGTGTGCCACCTGTGTCTGCGACTCCTTTGCTGGTTGAATTGCTCGGAAGGTGAAAGCACAGTACTGCCTTTCCCAACCTGATGCCCTCCAGATGTTGTAGACTACAATTTCCATCAGCCACAGTCAGCATGAGCAATGTTCAGGGATTATGGGACTTGTAGCTAGGGATATACGGATTTTGTTAAATCCATTCCACCCATCTTTCATGGATTGCCAGGTGTCTTTCATTCCGTCGTCCGCTCATTGACGGAACCAG
Organism: Shinisaurus crocodilurus; assembly: GCA_021292165.1. Lineage (NCBI taxonomy): Eukaryota > Metazoa > Chordata > Lepidosauria > Squamata > Shinisauridae > Shinisaurus > Shinisaurus crocodilurus. The sequence continues at coordinate 209,906,024 of CM037879.1, forward strand.
ATCTTTTTTAGGGGTGTATGAGAATTTCATTGCACTTGCACTAATGCAAAGTGTGCATTACCACAAGGGTGCCTTTGGGCAAATCCACCCCCCAAAAAAAAGTTTTTAAAAAACGGCCCGCAAGTCCTCAGAATCCGCCCGACTCGGAAAAGGCCTGTCTGCTGTGGGGGAAGGCTAGGTTGGGGAAGGCTAGTGTAGTATGTGGCTGAAAGACTTGGGTACTGTTGCCACTGAATTCATCGAGGGGGAATAAAAAATAAAGCAGGAAGACACAAAGGCAGATCCAAAATAGGGACTGAAGGAAGAAAAGAAGGAGAACTGAGACCAAGAGACAAGGCTCTAGAGCAGCGTTCTCCAACCTCGGGTCCCCAGATGTTTTTGGCCTACAACTCCCAGCATGCCCCAGCCAGCAAAGTGGGGCATGCTGGCTGGGGCATGCTGGGAGTTGTAGGCCAAAAACATTTGGGGACCCGAGGTTGGAGAATGCTGCTCTAGAGGCACTGAGAGGGTGGGGAAAGAGAAAAATGTGGGCATAATTGAGATGGGTGTACACAGGAAAGAGAGAGCACATGAAGAACGTGAAAGTAACAATGGCATGCTGTGGGTTGAGGGAAATGGGCATGACTGAGAGATGGAGTCAGAGATGCAGAGAGAGATCTCCAAATGGGAAAACAAAGGTGATAGCTGTAGAATGGGGACGTGGAGACACCTATTGAGTGCTGAAACAGAGTGGTGAAACAGAGAAAAATTAGAATAATAAATGCAGGTGCAGAGAGATGTGTGACAGTACGAGGACAGGAGAGAAAAAGAGGGGGGAACTAAGAAACAGGGCCGTAGGGAAACTGAAAAAAGAAAGAGCCATTAAAAGACTAGGGTGCTGACTTCTGGTAGTGCAGACAGAGGCGGGGAGCATAGAGTTGAAAGAGAGAGAAAAAAAGAAGGGAGAGTTAAAAGAAAGGGGTTCACAGAGGGAAAGGGGGTTAAAACAGAATGACTAAAAACAACACACTGAGCTAAATTTGTAATAAAAATGCTTTCCTGCGACTAACAAAGCAATGCAACTCTCCTGAGTCAGTTAAAAAAAAAAAAATCACTCTCAGAGTTACTTGAGATGTGCACCCCTGCCCTAAATCAACAGAAGCAAAGCCTGTAAACAAACCCACAAGTGTTCCTCATAGTACTTGCTACTACTAGGTAGAACTATTACATACCGTTACTTACAAGACAGATTTATCTAACATAAGAATTCCTACAATATTTCCCTCACAGGCTTTTTTTTTACCCTGAAGCATTTGAGAGAAGTGAATAGTAGCAGGACTGTGTTGGGGGAAGAGGATATATCACAAGATGGGGTTAAGAATGTTAGGGTGCAATCCTGTGCCTGTGTAGACAGAAAAAAGTCCTACAACTCCCAACATTCCCCAGAGAGCTTGGCTGAAGCACGTTACTGATGACATGCCCACCCTAGTTGGCCAACGTAACACACAAACTGCAAACTGGATATTTTGGGAACAGCCACACTGGCAGGGTAGCAGATATAAAGTGTGTCCTGTGTGTGCAGGAGACACCCCAGTCCACATTCCCCAATGATTATTTCTCATATTTGTATATGGAAGAACAGAATATATACTTACAAGCATTTAAGAATGGAGCTGACTTTTAGTTGCATTCTGAACGGGTGATTAGTTGTGCCAGAATGAGGATGGTGATACGCACTGGGACGCAAACCCGAATGAGCAACCTTTTGGCAGCAATGCATGGAAAGTAGACGAATACATTCAGTGGTGGAGCTACTGAGTGCACCTGGATCTCAGGGCTAGAGTCCAAGGTCCTGCAGCCCAAAATGACCACCCAGAGAGTGGCAGGTGATGGAGGCCACAGCAAACAGGCCCAGCATCAGCACCTGGGCTGCCATGTGCATCTTGGGGCCCACCGGTGATTGCCTCAGCATCCTTTCTTCTTATTTATTAAGGGTGCGATCCTATGCATGCTTAGACAGGAAAAAGTCCTACAATTCCCAGTATTCCCCAGTCAGCCAGCTCCCTGTTCAGGTTTCCAGCTGCTCTGTTCCATTATGACTCCCCTGCAGTTTTCCAGTTTTCTCCCCCAAATCAGGATAGGCAGCATTCTGTTCACACTAAGCATGCTCAATCTTCATTGGGCTGTTGTTGTTTTTTGGGTTCCTACGTCCCTTATTCCCCTCCCCTTTTTTGGTATTTCTAAAAACCTGACAGCCCTTCAAATAGAGGACTGTCCCCTATAAAAGAGAACACATGGCCACCTTACATCCTAGGATCATAGAGTTGGAAGGGGCCTACAAGGCCATCGAGTTCAACTCCCTGCTCAATGCAGGAAACTAGAGGAGGGGTCTCCCATCCAAGTAATAACCAGGCCTGACCCTGCTTAGCTTTCCACGCTCAGCCTCAGACAAGCTGCGCCAGCGTGAGCCACAGTCCTGCTACTGCTTTCCCCAGCATCTGCTGCCTGAGGTGGTCACTGGTCACCTCACTCTGCCTAATGGTAGGGTCAGCAAGTACTGCATATGTGAAGGGGCTAGCAAGAATGCACAGGTTAGCCCCTCTCCCTAGATGCTGATGCATGTGCTAGCCATGTCCCTCCCCCACACCATGTGCTTGGTGTGCTAGTCTGAAGAGATCCTACACAAGTACCACAGGGCTCCCTCTAAAGTGATTGACCTGGTTTCCCATCCATGTGGAGGCATTCAGACTGACATGTTACTACATGCCCTGGTCCACACATGGACTGGGTCTGGATAGGCCTTCAAATGGAGAGCACCTTAAAAAAAATGACCTCTGGCAACCCCTCAAATAGAGGATTGTCCTCTGTAAAGGAGGACACATGACCATGCTACCATTAAGTCCAGGGTCTAAAATTACCTAGCCGCACCACCACCACCTTTCAAGTGATGCCTATAGTTCCTGATACAACAAGTGATTCACTTTCCCTGGATGTGTAGAATCTGGGAGCTGGCCAGAGATATAGATGTTCCTGCACATGTATTCTGAAGCCTGAGGGGGAAGAAGATAGAACTTCTTTCACCCATTCTTCCAAAATGGTGCCCCTGGTTAGCATAACAGAGAAGAGCTATTGATTCAGATGCAATTGATTCCAGTAGACCTTAATTTTCTCTGGCTTGTACCCCTGGCTCATTGGAGTAGGTACATTACCTGCTGAGTTTGGTCTAATATAGAATCCTTGCAGATATTAGCCCTCAACATTATACTAGCCTTCCTGCATATACATACCCATGTTATTATTTTATGACATAAAAGAACAAATAATTCTGGTGAAGTTTCCTCACCTAGTCACCTGGAAGTAATCCTCACTCACCCCAGGTAATCGGAGAAGTTTCTGTTTGCAACATGCTACATGCTCCCCTTGTGTTCTGAATTGCAGAGGGGTTGTTTATGTTTGTTTGCTTGCCGTACACTAATTTAACTCCCATACCCCCAACTTAACATGCATACAGGTTACTATTTATTATTCTTTATGCAGTTTCAATAACTACGTAGTTCATTGCCTCCCAGTGCATGCCTCTTCCACTAGATTTAAACAATCAATATTCCTTGGGATTCCTGATTCTGTTGAAAGCCCTGTCTTGAAAGCACTATCAACTTTAACAGGTTTTCGGAAAGAGTGAATGACAGGTCAGTCAATAAGATGAATCCAAATCATTCTGGGGCTTGCACATTTACTCCTGTATAAACAACTGGAGAACACAGGGCCAGGCCACCATCTCCCCGCAAACAACCTTTCCCCCCCCCCTTTTGCATGCCATCCCTTTTTATCTTCAAACAGAACCACCAATGGATTATTTATAGATCTGAGTAAAAGTAGAAAGGGCAGAGATTACAGGAGATTGATTTCCACAACTCGTTACAGCCATAAACCCATAACCCAAGAAGCAAGTTCATGGGGAAGAATTCCCTTCTTGAGGTCAGCCGTTTATTTCTGGCATGTGCTTACAGACCCCCCCACCCACCCCAGAGAGCTCTAAGAGGGCATCAATATAGCACAATTTGAAAGAACTGGTTAGAGAATCATTTGGACTGTCTTTTTTCTTTTCTTTTTCATCATCAATTCCATGAATTGTTATAGATCATTTAGAGGAAAGACTATCTCCCCCCTACAGCTCAGACAAAGAATAATGGGGAAGTATTTTAAGAATGCGGCAGGCAACGCATTCATGGTGTCTTCCATAAATAATTTGTAAATGTTACAAAAACTGGTAGGACATCACTTGCATATGGGATCCCAGGGTCTGGCCATCTCATTCCCATTAAATGAAATGCAGACATTTAAAGCCCCCCTCCCAGTTTTTTTATCCATTCCCTAAAGATTAAGTATTATATTGCTTCCCTTTTTTTATCTCTTTCTTATCACTTGCTAATAGATGCGGCACACAGCAGTCGACAGGATTCAACAATAGGTTATTTCTTATGAAAATATAGAAATAGCCCTTTCAACAGCCAACCATATGAGCATGGGAGGCATATTAATGCTCCAGAAATAAACACAAGAATCAGCACAGTGCATATACCCAAGCCCACACAGCCTCTGGGCAAATCTACACTAGAGACCTAAACTGGTTTAATAGTCATCCTCTCCCTCCAAGGGTCCCCAAGGGCTGTAGTTCTGTGAGGGGGGACAGATCTAACTATCCTTAATGGAATTCTCAGCCTCAATGCCAAACTAAAATTCCCAAGACCTTTAGGTAAAAGCCATGATGGTTAAACAGTATAAAACTGACATATTTGTTGGATAGATATGCCATCCAAGGCATCTTTGTTAGATGATAATAGATTCATATTGAACCAGGTAAAAAGTGAGCAATGGGAGAGGAAAAAATAAAGAGGTAAAAAGTAGCCACACACAACTTCTTTGGTAGAACTTCCATTCCTTTTGAATACAACAACATGAAGTGAAGGAGCTGTGAAATGTTGTCAGTTAATTAGCTGACCAAGGTGAGATATGTCACCTTAAAGTGGTTTCATGAGAAACTGTCCACATCAACAGGCTGGCTGTCATATAACCCAAACAAGTATCACATGCACCAAATGGCAGGAGGATACTGTCACATCTCTAGTGGGTAGTGACCCAGACACAAACCTAGAGGGCATAGGTTCAGAGAATTAATGGGTCCCAAAAAGATCTGATCTAGTACAGAAGGAGATCCTGCTTTCCAAGAGGGTCCCAGAAACCAACAGTCAAGCCCACTCAAGTGGCCAGCATGAGCTTTCCAAGGAGTTACTTCGCTAATGCCCAAGGTCCTGTGTTCATCTGTTCTCCTTCCCCTGAGATGCCAACAGGCCTCCAAGAGAATAAACAACACAAAAGAAGTATCAGAGAAGACAGAACATGGCCTGTTTAAGAAATCCATTCTTCACAGAGGGAATGAGGTTTGGGGCAATGATCAGGGACTACATCATGGAATAGGGCTCAGTTCTGGGCTGGAGGCTGTTGAAACAGGTTGTCCCTGCCTGGGAACTGTCCAGGTCCTGCAGACCTTGCATCTGGCTGAATTAACTACCTTAGGCTTTGCCTCTTGCTGTCTCGCTTTACCAGAGCCCTGCTGGATCATAGGAAAGGCCTATCTAGTTCTGCATCTGGCTTCCCACAGTGGCGAACCAGATGCCTATGGGAAGCCCACAAAAGCAGGACATATTGAGGGCAATAACCCTCTTCCCCTGTTATTCCCCAGCAACCAGTATTCGGAGACATGCTGCCCCTGTGATCCCGGAGGTAGCATATAGCCATCATGGCTAGCTTAACCCTCCCCCAGTTGTCGCACGGATCAATGGCTTCATCGTTGCCTGTTCCCTCCAGTTTAACCCTGCATGGCTCTATGCCTTGCCCTTCAGGCTTTAACTGGCCAAGGAAGGAGGATACCTAGAGTTGTTGAGAAGTGACATGGGAAAGCTGAATAGCCACCTCACTCGATGATATGCAGACAGAGATTACCATGCTGTAATTGCTACACCTATGGAAGCACAAACAACATGAATAGGAGCACAAAGCTCACCATCAGGCAGTAGGGCAGGCTTCTCAGGACCACTTCATGCATCATTTTTTGAGAAACACACCTAAGATATTTGAAGGGCGCACCTAAGAATGGAAAGAGTGAATGCAAGCAGTACAAATGTGCAAGCATACAAATCGGGGTGGGGGGAGGCATGTCTGCAACTCCCTGTCAAGTATGTATACTCTGTGGCAAAACTAGGGTCAAAGTCAGACACAGAGGGTTGAATTCAGAGGTAAGCATGCATAGTGGAGCTGGCAGAAGTGGACTTCCCTACCCTCTCCTGCCCATGGCAGAATGCTACACCAAAGGTTGGGGGACCCTGCTGAACTGAGGTAGGCTGAGGAGAAAGGGGGGAAGTCCTCAAAAATCAGGTGGAGGCACCGCACTTTCAAAGAGAAAAGCTCCCATTTGCAGAAGGTCCCTCTGCCTGATTTTCAGGTTGCCCAGCCCCACCACCCTCCACATGTTGCCTGGGGAATGTCTGAAACAGAGAGTCTAGTCTACTCATGTGTTTGCTTGTTAAGTGCCTCATAAAATAGATGCCTCTAGGCTCTGTACAGTGTAATAATCTCAGATATAATGCTGACATTTGAAACACAGAAAAGGCACAGCAAAACTTAGGCCATTCGGCACCATTTTATTTCTCTTCTTGGGCAAGCTATCTCAAAGTGCTTCAATCTTCATTTCTGTTCATGAAAAAGGACGGTTGCCAGCAGGCAAGTGGTTTATGACATCATCATCCCATTCAACCCTCTGACAGTGTACAGGAGAAAATAAAATACCCAAAACTGATCCAGCCAAAATGCATGAACACAATGTTCTTCCTTTGTCCTCCTATCAAATCAAAACCATAGACTTACTTAGTACAGGAGTAGCTCCCTTGCGTCAGGCCATATTTTTTTATTTATTACATCCCAAATATTGTCAAAGGAAAGCTCACTCCCTTGGATGCAGTAGGGACCTTTTAAATGAGCCATAATAACAGCAACCAAAAACACAGGACAAACTGCCTTATACAGGAGTTCCATTTTAGGTCACTGGAGGCTCTTCTATGAACCACCTGGGGCACTGCTCCACTCCTCAGAATGAGCAAATAAATGCAAAGCAAACATATTTTCTTTCACCCTTGTTCCCCATAGGAAACACAGCTGTTACTTCCATAGAATAGCTTCTCCAGATAAAGAATCCCTACAACAACAGCTGCTCTTGTGCCACAAACTTTGTGAGGCACATGTGCACATTCCAGTAGAGAGCACCGGCACAACTCTACTTTATGGCATATTAATGAGCACATGTAGAATGAAGGCAAGTTAATTGTGCTCTACTAAAAATGATGACCTAGATCCACTGCTGGAAACTATCTGGAAGAAAACAGACAAGGAGTCCACAATGCTACTGTATCCCTCTGAAAAGAAAGGAATACAAATCAGAAAAGTGTGATAGCCGATAGATGAGAGGGCAAATTTTAATAGAACTAAGGGGCAAATTAGACATTAACTTTGCTTCCAGGTGGAAGGCTCCAAGCACTACCAGAAACTGCATGGTCCACCTATTCTGTCTTTTCCTCCTTAACAGATCTGTTGCGGAAAGAAAGAAAAAACAGAAGAACTGGTGGGAAAACATGGGAGGGTTATGAATGGAAGGTGATGTCATCCGGACCCCCTGTAAAATTCCATGCTTGATGCTACTCAAAACCTAAGGTTAAAAAGTTCTGTTTTAACATAGCATGGTGCAGGCCCTGCAGCCTTGTCCAGATGGCCACCGTGGTGCTTCCTTTTGCCAGCGGGGGCAGCTGGCCAGGCTAGGCAAAGAACTGGAGGAAGAGCCGCCACTGCTCCCCCACCTGCACAGTCCCCGTTGGCCCTGCGCTGCCGCTGCCAGATTAAAAAACAAAGGATGGTGGGAAGGAGGGATTGCTGATGGAATTTCAGTGGGGGGAGGGGTGCACCTAAGTGGTGTGCATGTGGGGAGGTCCATCACCAGCACCTTGCCATGCGCAAAGGCACCAGCCCTAGTAGTAAGAACAGAATACCTTCCAGCGCTTACAATAGGCACAATGGCTTGATCTAAAGCACTCTGGTGTAGTTATTCCACTGCAATGGGACTTGTTGTTTCCAAGCAAATGCCCTTAGGAGGACTGGGGTTAAAATACAGCAAGTCACTTCAGCTGAATGGTAGCTGTTGATGCTTTTCTGATCGATGGTCATTCATCCAAATCCATGGAGACTGTTGTATAAATTGATCGTAAGAAAACCAACAACAACTCCTGTTAAATTATTTTCTTTCCAAGAATGATTATTTCCAGGGCATTTTGCCATTCTTCTTTCCGCTTACATAGGAATTCTAGCAATGCTGGGTGGTTCTGGCATTTTAAATATTGTTCAGTCGGGGAAAGGGTAGTGTTGAAAATGGCATGAAAATGTGCACTCTATCCCTGCCATGCACATTGGTAAGGCAAGGCAAACTGCTCATGAGCCAGTTTTGGAAGGCTAACATCGACTGGAAGATGTTAGCATTCAAAACTATCAAGATTCCAGGCATGTGTAGAAATGTGGCAAGGCACATCACTCCAACGAATTTCTTTTATGTTAGGGCCTAAATAAGCTCTTCTTAAATTAGCTCTTGGACAAGGGTGTAATGAATTTTAATTGCATGTAGAATCTGCTTCGAATTCTAAGTACAGGTGTAGCATGCTGTGCCAGCTACTTCCGTGACGCTTACTTATTCCTTACATTTCATTTTGATCGCCTTTAAAAGAAAGCTCATATGCACGGAGGGAATCATTTTTCTTTTAAATTATTAATTAAAAGATTAATGTGCACCTTCCAATCTCCCATAAGAGCAATGTGCGAGAAAATGGAGCTGCTTTTAATGAGGTGTTTGAGAGAGATCGAAAATGATTATAGTCCATGACCATATTTCCTTTGTTATTAATAAGAAATTCCATAGCCTTCTTTGAAGCACAAAGCTTGGATACGTATGTGCTTTTGAACAGAAGATCCAGGCTTCTGATAAGTTTGAATGAGAAACAAATCAGTACTGGAAATGGTCAGCCAATCAATAGCCATGTTTTTAATGTCGATGATTGCACTGATCTTTCTTGAGGACCAATCAGGCCATTGTGTTATTACCACACATTTGCAAAAATCCTACAAAATTCTGCCAAAATGTAAACTTTTCATACTTAACCTGTGCAGTGGAGGGACAGGTTCAACCAATGAGCTGACTAATTACAAAAGTTGGTGGCATCACTATGTTAGTATTATGTGCTGATTGTAAATAATGTTTTATAATGTTTATTTGTTTGTGTTTATTATTATTTATAATAATAAATGCAATAATATCTACTACTACTGCTTCCCTACTTCTGTGGGTTGCCAAGGACTACAACTAAAAAAGTTTCCCCCTCAGTCTCTCACACACTATTTATATCCCAGCTATCTTCAAGAAGCCTAAAATTTAAATAAGAGCAAGACCTGCCAGTACGCCAGTTAACAATAACAAGTATGAATAGTAACATATACTCACATTAAACCATTCACTAAAAAATTCACCTTAAAACAATTCACTAAACAGTTAGTGTTAACAAACCTAACTACAGTCATGCCTTGGATTGAGAGCATAATTCGTTCCGGAAACATGCTTGTAATCCAAAACACTCTTATATCAAAACGAAATTCCCCCAAAAAAATTTGTAGAGAGATTTTTAATTTAAGCCGTACTACAGTACTTGTATTGCAAGACGTCACTTGTATATTAAGTCAATTTTTAAAAAATAAATATTTAAAAATTTGCTTGTCTTGCAAAACGCTCTCAAACCAAGTTACTTGCAATCCAAGGTATGACTGTATACGACATCGGGGGGGGGGGATCTATACCTTGGGTTTACTGCAGTACTGGATCACCTCTGTGGCTTGCGAGGCACACGATGCTCTCCCCTTCCTGTTCTGGTAGCGTTTCTCTTGCATTCTAGTCAGTGCTTTTTTTCTGGAGAAAAGGGTACCGGAACTCTTGGATTACATTTCCTCGGGAGTAGATGGCGATTAAATTGTAATGCAATTAATAGAAGAAAAGGTGCTGGAACTCAGTTCCTGTGAGTTCCACCAGAAAAAAAGCCCTGATTCTAGTTCTTCTTTTCTTCTGTCATTTCCTGGACTACTTTTATTACGACTTTTCTTGTTATTGCGATTCACTATCGCAGTACGTGGCTATGTGTGTGCTCACTGGGCACTGTCGCTGCCTGTGTTAGCCAATTGTTTTTGAGGGGGTGGGGAACATTCAGCATTTGTCTCCCAAAGAGGAAGTGTCCTATTCGGGGGTTTGCAAAACAGCAGAAGGTCTTGCTTTCCCTCTTCCCTTCCTCCCCACGGCTTCTCCAAGTAAATGCTTCTCCCCTCCCTTTTGAAAAAATAAAGTTTGGAATACTCGTTTCTTTCATCCCCTTGGCTCAAAGAACAACTAGCTGAAAAGGAGCCGGAAAATGCATGTCTACATAGAAGTGGATCACATTATCTTCAATGCCCTTCCTCTGAAGGAAATCACATTGATTTCAATGGCCTCACCATTGCTTTTCCTTTTGATTTTTTTTTTTTGTGAGGGGGCAGGAGCAGCTGTCTTTTTTTTTTCTTTTCTTTTCTTTAAAACTTGTTTGCTCGTTCGCACCTGTGCGCAGAAAACAGCAGCGACTCTTGCTTTTCCACCTCCCTCCCTCCCTCCCCAGGGCTTCGCCCCACAGCTTCTCTGAGTCACTTGGCTTAAAGAACAGCTGAAAACAGCCGAAATAGATGTCTACTCAGAAGTAAGTCACATTATCTTCAATGGCCTTACTCTGAAGTAAATCACATTGATTCCAATGGCCTTGCCACTGATTTTTCCTTTTGGGTGCACGGGAATGGGGCTACTGATCCTGCTGGCTTCACCCCATGGGAGGTGGGAGGAGGACGGCGGCGGCAGCAGCACAGCCTCCCCTTCCATCTCTTCCCATCCCCGTCTCCATTATTTTTTTGTGAGCGGGACAGGAGGGGCTGTCAATTTATTTAATTACTTATTTTTAAAAACTCCTCCACCAGTTCGCTCCTTCGCACCTGCGCATAGATGAACAAAAGAACAAAACAAAACAAAAAAACCCTTTTTCTTAAAGGGCCTTTTCCCCTGCACACATCACCTTTCAAGCTCCTCCTACTTCTCCTGCAATCGTATTTGTGTGTGACAGAAGATCACGTTTTCAACACGCTGTATTCATTAGCATCTGTCCCAACAGCGGTGAATGCTTTTTCCAGAAATACCACAACAGAGCTCCCTGATTAAGGAAAGGGGCTCTAGTGTAGATTTTCCAGTTTGTTCATTTATTCATTCTTTATATATTTATTTAATGTTTTTTTAAATTATTATTTGTGATACTTCTATCCCGCTTATCGCTTAATATAATAAAACCCCAAAGCAGTTCTTTAGATTTTATCCAATGCCCTACATATCTGGAGATTCTGTTGATGTTTATAACAACTTCATAGTACAAATATACAAATCTTTCCATGCATCTCATATGGTATATTTCTATGCTCTCCTTGGACTAAATTTCAACTAATCAAGATCTCAATAGGAATCCAGTATATGGCATTTCAGTGACACAGGCAGTTTAGAGTCCATGAGGAAGACATTGAACATTAACCAAAGTGAATAATGCAGATTGTTTCAAAATGGGTGAGCTGGGAACAATGAAAAAGCGGCCATTTTGTTCAATGTAATATGTTTCGTTTACCACTCATAGTAGACTCCTTTGAACAGCTTTTGGCTGCTGTCCATATACCACTTATTTTAGTGCAATCTCACTAAAGTCCCATCCAACTCTATACCAGCAGATGTTAGAAACACTATAAAACAGCAGCTAGCTCACCACTGGAAAGAAAGATGACACAGTAGGCACCATAAGATAATTTAAAACAGCGAGATCTCTTGATTTCAATCTAACCATTACAATTGCTTGGTTTACAAGTCCAGGTTGCCAAAGGAAGGGAAAATTGTTCAAAACATTTGATGGTGCTAGATGTTTAGCATGAATGCAATATATTTATTAATCATGTGCCTCTCCCATTATTCCTTTTGGGCAGCTGTACAGGATATGTTGAGTATCTAAAAATTACTAAAACATGTTAACTGACCAAAGAAAATGTCTCATAGCTACCACTTTTGAAATATCTCATTTGGGGTACCAATTATAGAGCACAAGGCTTCTGCTATGTAAAACATGCAACTAGTAACATTAGCACACATGAACAAGGGCTCAAGGCTTAAGAATGGTGAAATTCCTTACTATTCCACATTTCACATGCCACATTTCAAAGTAATTCCAAAGTTTTGTAGCTAATGGCTGCTCCTTTCCATGTCATAGGGGCTCTCCAGCTAGGACGTTCAGCTGAGGCACAATAATATATATTTCAAGGAACAGGATAATCACAACCTCTTTCCATAGTTTAACCCTCTAGAAATAGACTGCTGACCTCCCTCTGATGGTGGAGACACAGGTCCAGCATTGTGACCAACACCATCACATTGGACACAATTCAACCAAACTTCTAATTACTTGATTTCAGTGGAGAAGTTAAGGAACATTCCAAAATCTCCAGCTGAAACCAATGGGCCTTAAACATTCTTAATTTTGGCTTGATAATATCCATTGCCTCTTACTCTATATGCAGATGTCTTCTGGGTTCTCAATTTTTTTTATTTCTATATGAAACAAACACATAATATCAAACATATAACAATTAACAAAACAAAATAGACCTCCGATTTTCTTCTACAGCAAATATAGGTAACAATAATTTTTCTTACTCGATAATCAAAATGAGAAATCTCTTTCTTCCCATTGTCCTGAATTCACTTATTATTCCATAAATCCACAAACAAACAAATCATTATTTTCCAGTCAATTAGAGGTTTCCACTCAATAATAAACGCAGATGTTGTCCTTTCTCTAATTAATGATGTAAGTTTGGCCATCTCTGCCAGCTCCAGCATCTTGACCAACCATTCTTCTGTCGTAGGCACTGCTGGACCTTTCCATTTCTGTGCATATAGTAGTCTCGCTGCCATTGTCATGTATAAAAATAAAGTTCCATATCTTCCTTCTAGCTGACTGTCCATTATTCCCAATAGAAAAGCCTCTGGTTTCAATTGAAAAGTAATCCTTAAAATCTTTTGCATTAATAAATGAATTTCAACCCAAAATCTTTTAGCTTTCTTACATGTCCACTACATATGATAAAAGGTTCCTTCCTGTTGTTCACATTTCCAACATATATCTGATGCACCGCTATACATTCTAGCTAATTTCTCCGGCGACAAATACCAACGATACATCATCTTATAAAAATTCTCTTTAAGACTAGAGCATAAAGTAAATTTCAAACCTTTTAACCACATATATTCCCATTGTGTCATTAATATATTATAGCCAAAATTTTGAGCCCATTTTATCATACATTCCTTCACTTGCTCTTCCTCAGTTTCAAATTTCAACAAAAGCTTATACATTCTTGAAATAAGATGTTCATCATTTAGACATAATTCCCTTTCAAAGTCAGATACACTCTGTTCAAAATCATACAACCTTTTATCAACTTTAAACCTTTCTACCATCTGTAAATAGGAAAACCATTGACATGTATGACCTTCTTTTATCAGTTCTTCTCTTGATTTTATTTTACATTCATCTTGTGAAAACTTCAGCAAATCACGATATGTCAACCAACTATATTCACTTAACATTTCTCTTCTATGATGAGCTTCTTGTGCTGATAGCCACAATGGTACTCTCTGACAAAACCTAGGTTTATATTTATTCCAAATTTTCAAAATGGCACTTCTAACACAGTGATTATTAAATTCTACATTCACTTTAACTTTATCATACCACATGTACCCATGCCATCCAAATCTCAAATCATATCCCTCTAAATCTAATAATCGACTATTTTTCAACAGAATCCATTCTTTGATCCATACTAAACAACAAGCAGCAAAATATAACTTCAGATCAGGTAGACCCAACCCCCCTCTTTCTTTTGCGTTCTGTAAAATCTTAAACTTAACCCGTGGTCTTCTCATAAAGCACTTCCATGAAATCTAGACAATCCACTTGATGACTCCTTCCATGCAATCTAGACAATCCACTTGATGACTCCTTTCAGATACGGTGACTGTAACATTTCAATTGGCCATAAGAATGAGGCAAGGAAGGGATGAAGTGTGGTTTTCTTTTCTCCACTTGGAAATAGACTTAACACCAAAGGTTCCACACACAAAAAGGAATCAGTCACCCATTCAGAAATCTGGAATGCTTTCAGTGAGTCCAGTTGCAAGCCACACTTACATGAATGAACCTGGTGATTGAACCTTAGATTGACCATTGCTACTCCTCTCTACATTGGTGGGAGACCAGTTACAATGGTCTTCCCACAGAGACAGATGGAATCCAAGCGATTCCTGCATGCTCTTGGGGAGTTTCCTGTTGACTTGGCTGGTGCTCCTGTTGAAGCCCTGGTCCCTCTTTGGAACAGAGATGGAAAAAGCTATCAACACAATTGCTCCCAAGCATCCCTTCTAGCACTGGATTGCCCAACTAGCTCCCTGCGGTAAAGAGGAGGTGAATGCTATGAAACAAGCAAGGCTAGTTGCAGAAATATTGGGGGATGCTGCTTGAGTCCATGGCATTTGTGTTCTGGCTGGGATCCCCCAAGTTTTCATCTTATCCCCCAAGTTTTTTTAACATCTATATGGAGCCACTGGGTGAGGTCATCGGAGGGTTTGGAGTGAAGTATCTCAGCAGTATTTCTCTCTTTTATCTGAATCAGGTGAGACTGTGCTGGTGCTGAACCAGTCTCTATATTAAATAACAGGGACGGGGACTCGGACTCGAGGACTCGACTCGTGAGTCGGACTGAGTCCCCCCTCTGACTCGACTCGGACTCAAGTCCCAATATTTTTAATGGGACTCGAGACTCGACTCGGGACTCGAGACCAAGGACTCTTCAACATCCCTGGGCTGTGCCAGAAGGAGTGGAGAGGAGTGTGATTGCCGGCAAAGAGCGCATGGAAGCGAGGTGTGCCGCTGCTCGGCCACTATGGATGGCTACCAGGAGTGCAGCCCCAACACTGTGTCAAGATTTATTTTGATTGATGTGTTGCGTACTTGGGAGAGGCAGAAGAAGGACCTGAGATTACTCTGTGTGGCTGCTCTGAGTGTGTTTCTGGTTCCAGCAAGTTCATCACCAGTGGAGCGGGTGTTCAGTGAGGGTGGAATTGTGATGAGATCTCACCATTCCAGAATGGGGGCCAAACATTTAGAAAAAATCATGTTCCTCAAATGCAACATGGATAAGTTTTAGGAAGTACAGCAAGTTTATTTTTTAAAATCATTTTTCTAAAATGCAACCGTTCAGACATTTTGGGTTTGGCTGCATCTGCCTGCCTGTCTGGGGTTCCCAGCCTCCTCTGCCTGCCTGGTCTCTTCTTGACCAGTTCAACAGTTGAATTGTCCAAGACAAAGGCCTCTGCCTGCCTGCTTTGGGGTTCCCTGCCTCCTCTGCCTGCCTGGTTATTTTGGGTTTGTCTGCCTGGTCTGTTCTTGCCAAAATCAGTTGCAGAGTTTTGAAATAAAAAGGCACACTTGTGCCTAGAATTTATTTAAGTCACACATCTGAAGTAGCCTTATTTTGTTGGGAAAAAACCCCATTGATTTTAATAGGGACTCGTGGAGTCAGCTTCGGGAGTGACTCGTGACTCGTGACTCGTGAGTCATCATTTTGGACCAAGGACTCGGACTCAGACTCGAGACTCGGGTCCAAAGACTCGTGACTCGACTCGTGACTCGAGACCAAGGACTCTTCAACATCCCTGTTAAATAATGGGTTGGATGAGGATCAATAAACCAATAAGATGGAGGCACTTTGAGTGGATGCTTCCCATATCTGGGAATTAGATATATAGCCTGTTCTGAACAGGGTTGCACTCCCCCTTAAAGAGCAGGTATGTAGTTTGGGGATACTCCCTGGAACCAGCATTGTCACTTGAGGCCAGGTGGTCTCAGTGGCACAGAGTACCTTTTATCAGCTTTGGCTAATTTATCAGCTATAACTATTCCTGGAGAGGGATAGTCTGGCCATGGTGATCCATGCTCTGGCAACCTCCCAATTAGTTTACAGTAATGCATTAAATGTGGGACGACCCTTGAAAATAACTTGGAAGCTTTAAATGGTGCAGAATGTGACTGCCAGAATTCTAACTGATATGGCCAGGTGGAATCACATTACACCAATTTTAAAGGAGTTGCACTGGTTGCCCATTCACTTCCGGACCCAATTCAAGGTGCTGCTGCTTGCCTAGAAAGCTTTAAATGACTTGGGACCCAAATACCTGGTATGATTAGTTTTAGTCATGCCCTTTGGACATCACCTGGGAATACATAAGGATGAAGGGTAGTATATAAAATGCTTTTAAGTTAATAATAATAATAATAATAATAATAATAATAATAATAATAGCCCAAACACCTTCATTTTTGCAACTGAAGGAGGCATATGCAACTGGGTCATAGCACAGTGCTACAGCACAAGCTTTACATACAGGTTGTGGCTGCAAAGAAGGCAAATAATATTTTGGGCTGCATTAATAGAAGTATAGCTTCCAAATTGCGTGAAGTGATAATTCCCCTTTACTCAGCACTGGTTAGGACCCATCTTGAGTACTGTGTCCAGTTCTGGGCACCACACTTTAAGAAGGACGTAGACAAACTGGAGAGGGTTCAGAGGCGGGCAACAAGGATGATAAAGGGACTGGAAACAAGGCCCTATGAGGAGAGACCGAAAGAACTGGGCATGTTTAGCCTTCAGAAGAGGAGACTGAGGGGAGATATGATCGCACTCTTCCAGTACTTGAAGGGATGTCACACAGAGGAGGGCCAGGATCTCTTCTCGATCATCCCAGTTTGCAGGACATGGAATAATGGGCTCAAGTTACGGGAACCTAGATTCCACCTAAACATCAGGAAAAATTTCCTGACTGTCAGAGCAATGAGACAATGGAATCAACTACCTAGGGAGGTGGTGGGCTCTCCCACTCTGGAGGCATTCAAAGTGCAGCTGGACAGCCATCTGTCAGGGATGCTTTGACCTGGATTCCTGCATTGAGCAGGGGGTTGGACTCGATGGCCTGGTAGGCCCCTTCCAACTCTACTTTTCTATGATTCTATGATTCTATGATTCTAGGTTCAGTCCTTGGCATCTCCAGGTAGGGCTGGGAAAGACTCCCTGCTGAAACCCTGGAAAGCTGCTCCCAGTTGGTGTGGACAATGCTGAGCTAGGTTGACCAACAGTCTGACTTGGTATAAGGCAACTTCCTATGTCCCTGTGCTTGAGAATGAAGACTAAAAAGTATAAAAACCTATGTACAGTGTGGCTGTGTATGTGTAGCCATGCATACAGCCTTACAACTACAAAAGCTATGTTACAGTGTGGCTGTGCATGAAACACACATGTATGGAAACACCCAAGGTCTCTCCTTCAAGCAAGGAATCGATAATAACATTAAATTAACTGACACACAATCAGGATTGACTGAAATTTCAATTCATTAGCAACCAGTTATTCTACTGAAATTGGTCAAGTTTGGCAAATACTTGCAAATTTCCTCCAAGCAGGTTTCACCCAGGCCATGCCTACAACCTTAAGTCATAGCCTGCTTTTTATTTCTCTATATTCTGCAGCTATATGGTTCCACCTGGGTGATTAATAATATACTGAAACATCTACATCTTATTTAAAAAGACAGAAATCATATTCACCAGCTAGTTCTTCTTCCCCAATTCTCTATTTTGTTCGTTATGCCGTTGACATTTACTGCAATTCTTTATAAACCCTGGAGAATTTATTTGATGCCTTCCTTCTGGAATAGAATGAAATATATGCATAGCCTGTCAGCAGGTCATATGTCTCCTGCCAACCTAGATTTTTCACCTTTCATCAGTGGGTTTCAAGACAGGAAGATGCCTCCCAGACTGACTAAAACGCTTGCTAGAGTAGCACAATCCGAAAATGATGATCCCACTGAAGGAAGAGCTCAAATATTGGCTACCGGGGGGGGGGGGTTAGGAATACATGATCGGGTTGTTCTTCATCCTATACAAATATTAAATACATGATGGGGAATGGGTTAAACCAAAATGTGAGGAGTTCCCAGTATAACTGGGGGGGAGGGATAAATTTTGGGTCAGGTTTTTTTTAATCTGTCAATATCCTTCAGTTTCTAAAATAGAAATCCCAATGCCCTTAGCAGGATAAAATTTAACTAGCGCAATGGGGGAGATAGTGTTTTGTATGATGGTGAGGCAAAGGCAAATATAAAATAATATCACTTGTATTTTTTAAACTATTTTTTTCCATAATTAAATCTTGACAAACAATATAACTGATGTTGAAGAACTGTTTCCGGGATATGGCAAACAAATATAATGAGAAGAAAGTTAAGTGAATTTCAAAACATTAGTGCACACGCTCGGGACTGTACATCATTGGTGAGGAGACAAAGCAGGACTTGTTGCCAACTGTAAAAATTATTCACCTGACATTATCGGGTTAATATTGCATGACTGAGGCCCTCTGATGTCTGCCAAGTACAGTAATACCTTGGATTGCAAGCATAATTCGTTCCGGAACCGTGCTTGTAATCCAAATCCGGAACCGTGCTTGTAAACACTCTTATATCAAAGCAAGTCTCTGGCGGGCAGGAGTGGGGCCGATTTCGGCCCGCTACGCCCACTCGAGGCAAGCGATTACATCCCTACTGACTACTTGTCTTGCAAGACCTTGCTTGTTTATCAAGTAAAAAAATTTTTTTTTAATTTGCTTGTCTTCCAAAACGCTCTCAGACCAAGTTACTTGAAATCCAAGGTATTACTGTACACTGTTCTCCAACCTTGGGTCCCCAGATGTTTTTGGCCTACAACTCCCAGCATGCCCCAGCCATGCTGGGAGTTGTAGGCCAAAAACATCTGGGGACCCAAGGTTGGAGAACACTGCGCCAAGAGGTTGCTAAGCTATTCTAATCTTCCCCACTATTATCGGGAATGTTGGTGCTAAAGAAGCTCTTATTAATCTAGCCGCTACCTCTAGGGCTGTGCAAGCACCTCAGATGAGGCATGAATCCAAGGCGAACAACGTCAGAGATGTTCAGACCTCCAAACTGAAGCAACTGCAGGCCCAAAGTGGGCCGAAGTGAAGCAGGCTGTTCCCACGGCCTCAGGCCCACTTCAGAGCCCCAGAGGATGCTTTTCTTTTTCTTCCAGTTTGGTACCTTTTCGACCTCCCACAACTCTCCAAGCTTTCCATAAAAGGAAAATGCCAGGCAGGGCGGAGGAGGCAAAGAAAGGGGTGTGAATTTATGACTGACAGCTCTAGTTTCCAATTAGGGAATGACTATTTTTATTTTATTTATTTATTATTTATTTGTGATTTTTCTATACTCCTAGTATTTTTTTTAAAAATCCCTAAGTGGTTTACATATAAATATTAAAATAACATGTAAAATATTAATATTAAAATCACATTAAAAATACAATTTTAAAAACAATTCCAATTACAGTAATAATAATATAGAGCAGTACAGTGGACCAACATGGTTAATTTAATTACAAGCTAGGGAAACCCTGGGTGAACAAGTGCATTTTCAGGAAGCGTTTGAAAGATGCTACATTTTCTGCCTCCTGAACTGCATGAGGGAGTTTTCTCCACAGGGTGGGTGCCGCTACCGAGAAGGCTCCACTGGCAAGGTATTAAACAGCTCTCCAATCACAATGCTTTTGGGAAGGACTTAGAAGCAACCTATCAAAAACTGTTTGTGATTATGTGGGTCTCTGGCAGCAGCAATAGAGCTCAGAGTATCTGCATTTCCAACAACTCACTTGGAATGCTGGTTGGTAGGAAAGAATAGGGGATGTGGGGAGAAATTCATTCTGTTCGCATTTTAATGCAAACGTAGCTAATTTCGCACTTTTGAACTAATACACAAACTGAAACTCAGTTATCCTTTGAAATTCACACTTCTCCAAATTTTGCAATGGAGTTCACTGATCAAAAAATTTGTACAAAGATACGTACATTAGGAAAGTGTGCACAAAGATGTGTATATTTATGCAAATAATGGTAACAATGCATTGTATTAGGAGACTTGCCTGCAAAAAAACAACAACACCCGGGTATATTGAGAAAATGCATACAAAAATGCATGTGTTAAAAGAAATGTATATTAAAATGCATATGATTTTCGAGCACATTTCTTTATAGAAATTCTCAAGATTTGGGACAAACCAAACTTAATACTGGAAAAATGAGAAAGTGAGAGAAACCAAAATTGACAGGGGCAACCTTAGCCAGGTCCTGCCATGCCTAGCTGTGCATGGCCCACTAGGCCAAGGGATCTCAGGATATATTCTTCACCTGCTCCACCAGACAAAGTACCAATCAAGACAACTGGGTTGGGTGCTTCTGGGCCTATCAGGAAATAGAAGGAAGTGAGGTAGTAGGGGAAAAGGACACCTGTGCCCATAGAAGACTGCTGCTGCTGCTGCTGCTTGTTGTAAATAGCTCAAACCCCAACTGCTCTTGAAATAAAGCCACAGTGATGAATCAAGCTTCTCAGGTCTGAAACAAAGAGCAAAAAAGCTCCGCTCCACCTCCCTTTCTGCCTGAAAACTGCCCAGAGAGCTTTGGCTATTGGGCAGCATAGAAAAAGAATGAATGAATGAATGAATGAATGAATGAATGAATAAATAAATAAATAAATAAATGATAGGGGTTGGGCTCTGGGGAGTTTACAAGCAGGAAGGGTTTTATATTTATTTATTTGTTTGTTTGTTTGTTTTATTTCTATCCCGCCTTTTTTCCTGCAAGGAAGCCTTGGTGGCTTACGTAATCCTCCTCTCCATTTTATTCCCACAACAACTCTGTGAGGTGGGTTAGGCTGAGAGTCAGTGACTGGCCCAAAGTCACCCAGTGAGCTTCATGGCTGAGTGGGAACTAGAACCCGGATCTTCCAAGTCCCAGTCCAACACTCTCACCACTACGCCACACTGGCTCTCACACTTTTAGACAGTGATTCATGCTAAGGGTCACTTCCCTTCACCCTATTCTGGCCCTAGTAGCATTTTATTTAATTGCACTGTAGGTCTTTGTGAGTCTGTGAACAACTGTACCATGTGGCTGTTCACACACACACACACACACACACACACTTGTGTTATTAGTGTGCACCAAGCACTACATAAGTGTACACTCCCTAAACCCTGCACCTATCCTTCTGAAATGTCACAGAGAACTCAAGCCCCTCTATGTTGTATGTCATGTTCCTGCAAATTGCCCACAAAACCTTAATCATAAACAGACTTTTTTTTTAATTCTCCAATGAACAAATTCCATGAACTGGATGTCCATAGAAGCCTAGAATGCTCCCATATTTCAAGCCAGACCATTGGTGGTCCATCTGAAGTGGCCAACATGTGCTACACAGATGCTCAATATAAATAGAAATAAATTCAGTTATTATTTCACATGTGGCCATCTGTCTCATACGGAATGGGGAGACTGCATGTATTATAAATAAATTGTGTTCTTTGTACTCTAGTTTAGCACTGTATATAATTTAGCACTATTGCTTTGTCTACTAGCTGTCAGAGCAGAAGATTCTTGCTGGACACAAGGAGAAGACTTTAACCTGCCTTCCAATATGGAGTCACATGTTTACTCCAATGCAAGACATACACATACTGCCCTTCATAAAAAATCCCAGGATGGGTATAACAACAGTGCACAGTAAATATATAAAATAGCAGATAATTAACTTCATAACACTTCCTGACACAGTTAGATCTCCAACAAAGAGCTCTTGCATTTCAAGTTTAGGGCGATTTGCACATGGAGCTCTCCCCTCCCACCTGGATAGAGATGAGCAGGAAGTCCTTGAAAACAAGAGTTCTCTGTGTGCAGAATCAGAGCTGAACTCCCATCATGACCAAAAAAAACACCAAACAAACATAGGATGGGACTGGGTTGTTGGCTTAGGATACACTCCAGAAATTTACAACAGTTACAGTCTTGAGCTTTCAAATTGAAAAATCAACCTTTTCATTGGCTAATACATCAGCTCCTGTGTAGTTTGAGCATTCTCTCCACAACCAGTTAGCTGCCACTGGTCAAATGCATGGCAAAAAGTTGACTCGAATTCATCTTTTATAACACCCTGACAAGTCACGAACCTGAAGCAGAAGATAGATGGCACTTCTTCTGTGACACTATATGTCTTCTAAGGACTCATTGCTCCAAGTGCTCTCAAGATCTGTCCTTTAAGGCACCTACAGATGACAGGCTGGGAAATTGAACTTCAGTATTGACTAGCATTGACAAAGGCTGCATGTATGCCTTTGATTTATTTATTTATTTTAAAGAAAGCATAGAACTTTATTTATTTATTTATTTATTTAAAATTATTTTTAATAGCATCTTAAACTCAAGTACCTTTTTGTTGGGGGGGGGAATGAAAGCTTAAACCATCAGTGCAAAACACCACATGGCACAACACAATTTAGTGACAAGAAAGTGTATCCCTTTGGGTGTGGCAGAAAGGGATACAGGGCTTGGACCCAGATTTACACTGATCTCTTTCTAAGATCAGGGCTTGGACCCAGATTTACACTGGATCAACTGCGCTGATAGAAGTGGTCTCTTTCCCACACCCCTCTTTCCCACAGCAGCCCCTCCAGCACCCTGAAAATGCTACACAGAGAGTCTGCTGAATGAAGTGAGCTGTGCTGTGTTGTGGTGTGTTGTGGTGTGTGGGGATCCCCAAATATCAGAGGGGAGGGGCCTTCCACAAGCGGAGCCCCATATATATATATATATATATATATATATATCTCAGAAGCTACAGAGTGCTGGGAGGTAAAGTGCGGGGAGAGCATCAGGTTTTGCTCCATTCCCCCATATGCAGGGCCAGCCCTACCATTAGACAGAGAGAGGCAGCTGCCTCAGGCAGCAGATTCTGTGGGACAGGAAGCAGTGGCAACGTGGTGGGGGACAGAGCTGTGTCTGCAAGCCCCTAAGCCAGCTTTCTGCCTTTGGGTGCAGTGAAGGACTTTGTACTCTCTCCAGTGTAAGAAAGATTCAACTGCCAGTCCAGTTGGTTTTTGTACATGGAATGGGGTGGGGGGTACCACCTTGTCCTTTGCCTCAGGCAGCAAAATGTCTTGGGCCAGCCCTGCCCATCTGTTTCTTTTTATGTGAGATGTAAACAGCCCAGCTCCCCACTTCATATGAGAAAGGTCAAGCGTGAAGCTGATGTGCTTAAACTACAAGCAAATCCACCCACCCACCCTGTCTAGTTTGGTCTTGAGAACAGAGGGTGCAAAGAGACAGTTTTTGCACCTCTGGCTTTCTCTCTCTCTCTCTCTCACTGTATGTACTGTACATCTAAATACTGTATGTACATCTAAGCAGCTGTTAAACTGACAATGATGAACAAAGTACCCTTCATTTTTGTTTTGTTTTTCAATTACAAAAGGAACGAGGACAAAACTTAGGACGGACACAGTTAATAGAGACATACACTAACTACCGTATTTTTCCGTGTATAAGACGACCCCATGTATAAGACGACCCCCACTGGGCAGTTTCGCAACCGCGTGGTTCTCTCCCCGGCTTACTTCCGTGTATAAGACAACCCTCAATTTTTAGTCTTAACAATTTTAGGAAAAAGTATAGTCTTATACATGGAAAAATACTGTACTAACACACAGGCAAAAAGGGTTTTTTAAAATCCTTTGAAACATAAACACGTAAATTGCCATGTCATGTCAGTCAGATAGTAAGTATTAGCAATCTGAGCATAGGGCTGTAGCTACTGTTAGAATGTTATATATATATATATATATATATATATATATATATAACATTCTATATAGATATATAGATATATATGTTATAA
This sequence comes from Shinisaurus crocodilurus, assembly GCA_021292165.1. Classification (NCBI taxonomy): domain Eukaryota; kingdom Metazoa; phylum Chordata; class Lepidosauria; order Squamata; family Shinisauridae; genus Shinisaurus; species Shinisaurus crocodilurus. Next base: position 209,930,094 of record CM037879.1, read on the forward strand.
AGAGAGAGAAAGAGAGCCAGTGTGGCGTAGTGGTTAGAGTGTTGGACTGGGACTCAGGAGATCCGGGTTCTAGTCCCCGCTCAGCCATGAAACTCACTGGGTGACTTTGGGCCAGTCACTGACTCTCAGCCTAACCTACCTCACAGGGTTGTTGTGAGGGTAAAATGGAGAGGAGGAGGAGGATTCTGTAAGCCACCTTGGGTTACTTGCAGGAAAAAAGTGCAGAATGTAAAAATAAATAAAAAATTCCAGGACAATACTGAGGGTGACCGATCGTTTGTGAAGTTTGAACAGAACAGGGAGAATAACTGGAAGATTGATGTGCTAAGAGAGATAAAAACTGAACTTTCAAAGAGAGAAAGCAAAAAGGAGGAGATTGCCATTGAAGCGGACAGTGAAGATGTTTTTGAGAAGTCATTCACAGAGAACTGGGAAGGTGATTGCTGCCGGGCTATTTGGGGGAAGCCAGCTATAGGGGCTCACAAGGGGGGAGGAAGTTTTTTTGTGGAACATGAGCCTGAAAAAGATGTATATTGTGAACACTGTGTTTGATCGGGGGAAATGGTTTGTTGACTATTGGATGGGATAAATGGTTTGACCCATGTTATGAAAAAATGGTTTGCTGATTATTGGATGGAATAAATGGTTTGACTTATATTATGATAACTGCTGACTATTGGTGGAAGGGGGAAGTTCTTATGAAAGAAGTAAGAGAGTTCAGTTTCCCAAATGGATTGGTGGGAGGAATCCAAGTGGGAGAAATCTAAAGGGATCACTGATAGTGATCCAAAAAGAACATTCATAAATCTGAACCTAAAGGGGTGGGTGAGAGGAACCCCTTTGAGAGAAAGGAGAACTTCTCCAGAGTGAGGTGGCTTTTCTTTGTACTTTTCATTAATGTGATGGCTTTGATCTTGAGGGGGCATAGTTAGGAAGGATGGGTTTAGAAAAAAGATTAGTTGCTAAGTAAAATAAGAATAAGGTTTAATATTGAATTAGAATCTGAATAATAATTGCTTATTGGTAAAAATGTATTGAGTCTGGATGAAACTTAGTATTGAGAATGATTAATGGAAAGGAACTAACTAAATATGGATTAAAATTTGGGTTGTGAAGTAATGTGGAAATGTGAAACTATTTTTTTTTAATGAAATAAAAGCTAGGCTGTTTGTTTTTATAAATAGAAGGAAAGAAGATAGATATTTTCATTAAATATAAGTAGAAATATTAAATATTGTTCAAATAGAATGATTATTATTTATGTTTAGGAGTAAAGTGCTGTAGGATTTCGAGGCTTTGTGAATTTGTGAGGTTGATAAATAAGAGAGGGGGGAACTTATATATATATATATATATATATTGCTTAAGAGAAAAAAGAAAGCAATTTCTTTATAATGATTATATAGAAGATTTGATGTTACTTATACTTGGTTGTGGAAAAATTGGAAGTCCTTTTTAGTTTAATGTCGTTTGGTCTTTGTAATGTATGCTTGTTTGGTTCTTGTTTTGTTTTGTTTTTTGTATTTTGTTTTTATGGATTTTAAAATTTAAATATTTTTTTTCCAAAAAAAAAGAAAGAGTATAAAGACGTAGATTTTATTCAAAAAGATATTAATCATTATCGGACATATTGCTTCAGAAACACTCCTGAAATACAAATGTGTTTTTGTTTGATGTGATATAATATTACTCTACATATTAAAAAATTAACAAACTCATAAGGAGAAGTCTGTAAGTTACAAGGAAAGTTTTCTGGATGAAATAAAATGAAAGTGATTGGTTGAGATTTATACACTACCCTTCAATCAAGTTATCAGGGCAGCTGACAATGAACCAATTTTTAAAACACAATTGACATGACTAAACGTAAAGTTTATCAAAGTGCTTACCAAAACCTGTTTGTCTACTTTAGCACAGAAAACAATGCAAAGCATTTCTGTATGATCATTACATATGTTTCTCAGCATCCACGGTTTGTGTTTGTTTGTTTTAATGAGACAAGTAACTTGGCATTTACTTAGCAGAAGATCAAGTCATCATAATTAAAGTCTAACATGTTTTCTATAAGAAAATTTCAAGGAGGTATAGTGTATGTATTTTAATAACATGGAAGATACGCAAAACATCAGCAAAATCAGATGTCTGGATAAATTGACTTGGATCCTAAGATTACTTAAGGAAGCTTCAAATTGCCTCCTTCCCCCTGCACCCCCCTGAAAAGTCTCTCCAGAGGGTCGGAGGGCCCTCCTGAGCAAACTGGGAGGGAAGACCCAGGGCTGTTAGGGAAAGGAAGGGATGGGACACCTTCCTTCTGGGCAGTATTTCACATGACACTGTTTAGGTAATCAAAGAAGCCACTCCCAACTTCATATAAGCATTGTGCTTTATTAAGATGGTTTCTTACAAAGCAGTTACACGGCCTTCTGCTCTCTCCTCACTTCACTAACACTCTGCCTCCTCCTCACTTCCTGTTCCTCCTTCAAACTCCACCTCCCTCCTACTGCTACTTTTACTTCTAAGTTCCATACATATTGTTACAGGAGGGATGGAAAATGTTCCTTCACTCCTGATTGAGTGTGAACCTAGCATCTCCCTCTGCCCTAGGCTGGTGCCCTCCAGATGTTTCATTCATTCTTCAGCTCGCATCTGTCCCAGCCAGCATCTCCAATGATCAGGAACGCTGGGAGCTGTAGTGTGAAACATCTGGAGAGCACCAGTTGCAGATGGCTACCCTACTGTGTGGGTCATAGATTCATAGATCATAGAGTTGGAAGGAGCCTACAAGGCTATCGAGTCCAACCCCCTGCTCAATGCAGGAAACTAGAGGAGGGGTCTCTCATCCAAGTAATAACCAGGCCTGACCCTGCTTAGCTTTCCACACTCAGACAAGCTGAGCCAGCGTGAGCCACAGGGGTCAATGTGTCTTGCTCCATCAGTGGGGTAACAATGGGTACCAAGGCGCTATGGTAATAGGCAGTTACAGAGAATGCATCCCCTGATGCGAGACTAGAGGGAAAGTCTGGCAAAAAGCTGCAATCTCGGTTTCAAATAAGCACTGATTTCCTGGCAAGATCATCCTTAAAGGGCAGCACTCGAGGGGTTGAAAATGCGGCTGCTTGCAAGCAAATAAAAGGGCACAAAGGAAGGAAGGTGGAATCAGGAGAAAGTGGACCTCACACACCCCTACGTGAACGGCTTGACAACAGTCATTAAACAGAGTCAGCAGCAGAATTGCTGCTTAAAATTAAAAAGAGGACGCCTCTCTGTGGATTTAACATCTGAATTGTCCTTGACAGCCAAGAGTAATTTCCCTGTATTCTGCAGCAGGTTTCTTTGCTCCTGCGGATAAGAAGGAAGACACCGGGCCCATGGTGTGCAGTGCATCCTGTACAAAAACAACACAGATGATGCTGAGTTGCAACATATTTAAAGGCAGGAAGTTTTGCCTCAATAGCCATCCTCTTCTCTGTAATTGAGTTATGGGAAAGCAACATTATAATGCAGTAAATCCTAACAAAAGCATTCCTACTAACGCAGGGCTGTGTGTGTGTGTGTGTGTGTGTGTGTGTGCGCGCGCGCGCGCGCATGTGTGTGCATGTGTGCGTGCGTGCACTTAGAAGCATCATCTTAAGGCCTGGCCTATTCCCTTGACATTTCTTTTGAGAAGATGCATACATTTACTCTAGCTCTTTGACTGATGAAAGATTTTTATGACAGGAAATTCTTGCTCAAAGTGCACCTTTGTTCACTAGCTGTGTGCTAGGCAGATAATTCATGGCAAATGCAATAGGTTCCATTAGAGAAGGCAATATAGATGGAATCAGTCATCCGGAGGGGAAAAGCCTCACAGGATGTCAAGCAGAGGGAAGTAGGCTAATTTTTTAGAAATGAATGCCAGTCCATATATATATATATATATACAGAGAGAGAGAGAGAGAGAGAGAGAGAGAGATCTTAATTTATAACATATCCTTTCCAAAAAATGGAACATCAATACTGCAGATCAGTTTTCTAAACCAATGTAAGAAATATGTATTTAATGACACAAAGAATAAAGACGCGTAGGTTCTTTTTTAACAAAATAAAAGCATACTAAAAAGCTACCTATTAATTCGTTTCATGCGGAAATGGACTTTAATTCAGGTCAAAATTCTGAACCTGAAGTCAGGCCATTATCACATCAGCGCATGGCACCCTTGGGCACCCGCCATCATGGCCCACCATCATGCTAATGCCTGACTTGGGTCCCTGTCGCAGGTGGTTCGATCTGGGAGCCACCATTTAAATTTCCTGCAGTGTCCCCAGTGCAGCGCCATTCCAGGGCGTTGTAGGAAATTGACATTCAAATGGCGTCTCAGAGCCTCTCAACACTGCCACCAACCACTGAGTGGCTCCAAGTTTCCCTGCTGCTGCTGCTGCTCCTGCCCATCACTGGTGACACTACCATGTAAACCTGCTACTGGTCCACCCATGTAAGAGAGTGCCCACCAGAGGGCAATGTGCTGATTAAGGTCTCTCAAACCTGGAACCATCCCTCTCTAAACATATGTGATTGCACCAGGCAAAAGTTCCTAGACCTGGTGTGGCCAATTATCCTGCACTTTTCATATATCCCATTCTAACCGACTTACCTTCTGTGTTGGTGGGTGGAAGGGATTAGTCAGCACCTAGGTACACAAAGTCTGAGTCACCAGTTCTGTGGCGGAGGGGCACTTCAAAATTCACACCTTCCATGGGCCCACAAAGAATACCAGAGGAATCAGAGTGTAATTTGCCAAGAACAAGTTTTATTTTAATTCTCTCCTCATTCTCAATGCCAAAACGAGGCTTCGGCCAGTGCTTTAAAGCAAATATATAGTCCATTAAAGCACCAAACACCAACATCCTGCCAAATCATAGCCTAAACAGCCGCAACATGGTACCCTCCAGATGGTTTGGACTACGACTCCCAGCATTCCTGGTCATGGGCCATGCTGCCTGGGGACAGGGACAGCTCCAGGTTCTTCTGAGGGCCCTTGGGAAACGCACCTTCAATGTGCTCCTCATCCTCTTTCTCTTCATCGCTACCGCTTGCTCGCCAGTGAACCTGTGAGCCAGTGAACAAGTAGGCAGTGGCATCTGCTGCTCCTCCTTCTCACCACCAACATTGTCTGGACCAGAGCAAGAGACAGGTGAACAAGCAGGTTGCAATGGTGAAGAGGAGGAGCAACCACAGGGGTCTCTTGTCAGTGGGCCCTTGCTGGGATGTGGGCCCTCAGCAGGTGCCCAACCATACCTAACCTTGACACAGGCCCTTCCTGTGGCTGATGGGAACGGAGGTCCAAAGGCTTCCCTAACCTTTGCTTTGGTTCATCTTCTAGAGTCCTCACTTCTTGCTCCCATGCCCCCTGTTCATGCTTTTCCCTCTTCAGAGGACTCAGGGCAGCAGGGACAGGGGGGTTGTCTTGGACCATATCCACAACCCCACAGGCTTATGATTGTCGTAGTGCCCCAAAGATCAAAGGCTTGTCAGGACAGAGGGCCTTTCTCTGGTTTGCCTCTCTCATGAGATCTGTTTTGGCATTATTCCCACAAACAGAATGAAGGCGTTCATCTAAGCTGAACTTCACTCCCTGAATAGAAAGGTCTCTCCAGGTGTGGGAGCAGAGAACCCACTACTCTTCCATTCTTTTACTTTCTCTTCAGTTAATAAATAAGACAAAATACTTGTTTGTTATAGTAGATGGTAATATTCTCTATATAACAAACAGCAAACCCACTCTCGTATGATTGAATATTGCATGCAAACATGCAAGTGGTGAATAATTCAAGGCCCTCCTCTCCAGCAACTGCCTGGTTTGCCCGTCCAACACCATTTTGTTTGATTGCAACTTTTAGATCAGAAAAATCTTACACTGCCGGACATACATCCTAAGGAATATGCTGCGGAGGGCATCCTGTCATTTCCAATTGCTTACATTTCACTGAACTCTTCATTGCATAGCACCTGGAGGACTCATGGGGGAAGCATGTTGATGCAGTGGGAGTGGGGAATAGAGTCCTCTTCCACAATAGTTCTTTTCAGGTCACAAGGAATTTTAAAAAACATAGGTGCTTGATATATACCTGCTGGCCTTCATAGCCTTGGAAATAAGAGGCAGGAAGCGGTATTATTTGGGGATACGTATATCTTATGGCAGGTCTATGTCTGCTCAATGCTGCTACTACTTTTGGTGGGTTGATTATTGACAACTACCAAAATGCCAACCCAAAAAAAGAAAAGTGAGCATAGAAGATGAGTTGTAGCCGAGTGAGTGAGTGAGTGAATGAATGCACTGCTCACCTCTGTACAGTCCACATGAAGACATGGCCCTTTGCTTCCACCCAAACATGACAGTCTTTATCCTTTGGTTGTTTGGCATGCAAATAGGACTAAGATGAAAGTGGGGATTGGTGTAATGGTGGGATGGCTGCTTCCTAGAACAGCAGTACTCCCCAGTACAGTCCCTTGGCCTTGTACAGGCCATTTTGCATTCTGTTCTGGTACCCGCATTCCTTGCAACCACACATAACACAGGGATATTTAGTGACACAGGCTCCAGCTGCAAATATTCCTGAGTGTAGAGGGAGAGTTGTACTAGCAAGGTAAGAGCAAGGTCAGCCTTACCTCCCCCCCCCCAAAAAAAAGATAGGAAGTTGTCAATTACTTCACTTTCACTATATCTTTACCATTATGCGGGAGGGTCCATTTGGGTTTTCTGCTTCAGGTACCAAAATGTTGTGGGCCCTTTAGAGAAAAGAGAGAATTGTCTGTGGTAGTTACGAAAATGACTGGGCAAAACAGGGTGGTGAGACAGAATTAGAGTGAGTGCACTGCAGTGTGGCAATTTTACAGTATATATTCTGATGGCCACTATTCAGCTGCTGAGCAGATCATGACCCTTTGCCACAGCCATCTACACAGAAGAGCTTGTACTTGGTGGGCCTCACCTGTCATGGCTTAGAGCAGTGATGGCGAACCTTTTTGAGCCCGAGTGCCCAAACTGCAACACAAAACCAACTTATTTATTTCAAAGTGCCTTAAATTTGGCAGGAAGGAGGAAGGGGCACTAGCTAATCGCGCCCCGCTCTGTCTCAGGGCATGGCTCTTCACCGGGCACGCAAAGATTCGGGTGCGCGCGCGCTGTGCTTCTGAGCTGTCTGTTCAGTTAGAAGGAGGGCTGGGTGCCTGCGCAGTCCGCTTCTGGGGGTGGAGATGTTGGAGTGTGTGCCTGCCTGTGGAGGCCAGCGAGGAATGAGTGGAGAGGAGTTACTATGGAAACCCGACGCTGAATGCAGAAGGGGACGGTCTTTTCGCGATCTGGCGACCAATGGCTCGAGTGCCCACAGAGAGATCCCTGCGTGCCAGCGGTGGCACGTGTGCCATAGGTTCGCCATCACTGCCATAAACCATGATATCCTTGAGCTTTTGGTACGGTACCATAAACCATGGTATCCTTCTGGACTGTCTCTCCAGGCTGAGATTTGGGGGCATGTCGTTACGGTGGTTCTGGTTCTGTCTGGAGGGAAGGGTTTAGAAGGTGGTGCTGGGGGACCTCTGTTCCAGCTCAGGGCTACTGGTCTTTGGGGTACCTCAATGCTCCATCTTGTCCCCCATGCTTTTTAACATCTACATGAAACTGCTGGGTGAATTCATCCAGACTTTGGGGCTAAATGTCATCAGTATCATATCGCTCTACCTCTTGTTTCCCTCTTCTACTCCCAAGGAGGTAGTGGAAACCCTGAACAGGTGTCTAGAGGCAAGTTTAGGATGGATAAGGGCAAACAAGTTGAAACTTAATCCAGACAAGAGAGGAATGTTGTGGATGGGGAAAACCTCTGATCTGGATGGATGTGTGAAACTGACTGGATGGGGTTGCACTCCCCCTAAAAAGCTAGGTACGCAGTTTGGGAATTCATCCACACTCAGTGTTTACCATGGAGGTCCTGGTGGCATCCAGGCATGCCTATCCGGTGGAATTTTAGGATGCTTTTAAGATGTTTTAAAGATGTTTTTAGGATGTTTTAAGATGTTTTATAATGTTTTTAAGTTGTTTAAATATGTTTTAATAGTATGTGTTGTGTTTTGATTAGTTTAGGTATTTTATATTTTTGTTGTTCCCTGCCTCGATCTAGAGGCGGGTAAGAAATAATTTATTATCATCATCATCATCATCATCATCATCATCATCATCATCATCGATTTCATAGATCATAGAGTTGGAAGGAGCCTACAAGGCTATCGAGCCCAACCCCCTGCTCAATGCAGGATACTAGAGGAGGGGTCTCCCATCTAAGTAATAACCAGGCCTGACCCTGCTTAGCTTTCCATCATCATCATCATCATCATCATCATCATCATCATCATCATCATCTATGGCCAGGAGTGCTTTTTTGCCAGCTTTGGCTGATTCATCAGGAGTGACCTTATATAGAGAAAGCTGACCTTGCCTCAGTAACACATCCAGGATTGATTACTGTAATGTACCTTACATGGAACTAGCCCTTGAATATGGTGTGGAAACTACAATTGGTGCAGAATGCAGCATCTGAAACACTTGTAGGAGCCTGGTGTTCAGAGACCATGTTGCATGTATTCTATGTCAATTACATTGGCTGCCTATTTGTTTCTGGGCCCAGATTAAGGTGCTGGTATTAGGTGCTGCTTTTAAAACCCTAGAGTGTGACAACTATGGCAGAGATTCTCTAGATCTGTCATTTTCAAAATTCCAGGTCAGGTGTTTTGTACCAGGGCAGGACCCAGGTCATTTTGCTGCCTAGGGCAAAGGACAAGATGGTGCCTTCTATTCAAAGTACAGAAGTCGACTGGACTGGCAATTGAATCTTACTACAATGCAGGCAATGGGAGTATGGGACAGAGTCCTCTAGCATGCCTGAGGACAGTAGGATAGCTTAGGAGGCACAGGGCAAGTTGTGTGACACATACCTCCGTCCTCCAACAGCAAATGATGGCTGGAGGGGCCAGGAGGAGTAACCACGGGGCTCCTGCTTCCGGTGGCCGCTTGCGAATTGCCAAAGAAGAGGACAAACAAGGACACCTATTCGTATAAAATTTGCATATGCTAATTTATATGTACACATGCAAATTTAGAAATCATTATTATAATTTAAATAGAAGTATGGCACATCTCACTGTAGTGTGGGAGATTGTGACCAGGTGACCTGTGTACCTTGCTCATTCTGCTGTCCAGGTGCTGTTGATGGACAACTTCAAGGCCCAGCACTTCCTTCTGATGGCTGTTTATCTTTATATTGAACTTGGACTGGGCAGCACTTCACAAAGAAGATGCCTTCAGAACAGCAGAGGACAGTTCTCTGGAAGACCTTCAAATGGCAGACTGCCCTCTATAAAAGAGAACACCTGGCCACCCTACATCCTGCTGCAGCCCCCCACCCTTAGCATCTGCTGCCAGAGGCAGGCAGTCACCTCACTCTGCCTAACAGTAGGATCGGCCTTGTTCATTACCCACAGGTACCAAACATGTGAAGGGGCTAGCAAGAAGGCACAGGTTAGCCCTTCCCCCTAGATGCTGATACATGTGCCCATCCACACACACCCAGGCACCATGTGCTTCATGTGGTAGTCTGAAGAAGCCCTACACAAGTACCACAGGGCTCCCTCTAACCTGGGTTACCTGGTTCCCCAGCCATGTGGAGGCATTCAGAGTGACATGTTACTACATGTCCTGGTCCGCACATGTAGATTTCATGGGTAGAGGAGGAGTATGTGTCGATAGAGTCTTTCTGTTTCTAGCCTCACTGCACATCAGCAGAAGTTGGGGTGCCCAATTGGGGTGAAGGCAATAAACCTAAAACAAAGCTGTCTGAAGTCAGGGATTGTCAATGAGACCAAAGCCAGATATTATGCATATCATTATGCCATTTTTCTTGGTAGAAAGGCAGGGTACAAATCAAACAGATAACTATATAAATAACTATTCTGGAGATCCCATGCCTACTGCATAGAAGTGAAAGCCCCACCTGTTGTATACACGGAAAGAGGACAGACCATGTGTATCTGCTTTATTTCCCTGTATGTCCAAGCTTGTACTTGACATCACTAGAGTCAAGGCATTCAGGGTTTACCTAAAAGGGAAGCAAGGCTGAGCTCCTCAGTAGCAGATGCCAAACACATAGCAGCTGGGGGAATGGGCATATCCAGCATGTGTGTTGGCATCTAGAGGGCAGGGCTAGTGCACAGATTCTCACTCGCTGCTTCACGCATTCAGTAACCACAGGTACCAAATGCCTAAAGATGCCTACACTTTCTTCCTTCAGGAAGCCTTTTCCACAATGACTTGTCTGCCATGGACCTGCAGCATGCCCCGCCCCCAAGGATTCTGGGACATGTTCTAAGGCACAGAGTCACTTCATAGTCAGCCTCACCTGCACCCTGCATCGATTGACACATGCCCCAGGCCCAGAACACACCCTTCTGTACCTTCAGATGGCAGGTGAGGTTTCATGATGGTGGACTACCTGTCCCTTTGGGAAGCTTGGCCATCATCGCTGAGCTTCTAACTGAAGAGCCCATTGTAAGCTTCCAAGAAAGCCTGAGTTTCTCAGAATCAGTGGAGGCTGGTGATGACTCCTATTTCGGTGGGGCTCCTAATCCATTGCAGCTTTTATTTGGATCTTTATAGGAGCTATCCATGGTGTTCCATGGTAGTGAACCTATTTTGGGAATGAAGATCAGTCAGCATCATGGATAGATCCTATAAAGTTCCAAATAAAACCAGCAATGGATTAGGAGCCCCACCAAAATAGGAGTCACCAGCCTCCCCTGCATCTGGGGAACCCCACAAGGGACAACTTGGGACCCCAGTCCTGAGGATTTACACCTTTGCACTGGACAATCCAGTCCTTCTTCTTCAGCAGCTCCGGTCCGGACAGCACAGAGTGTTCCTGGTTGCCAAGCTCTGAACTGTTGCAGCCCAGGTCTGAAACTCCCACAATGTAATGTTCTAGCCTTTTGTCACAGCTAAAATGCCAAACAAATGTAAGCTGTAATTACATTACTTTAAATGTGGATTGCAGGCTCATTAGTATATCATTGAAACTGCTACTCCCTCCCCCCACCCAAAAAAGATGGATATTAATGTAATTAGATTAAGCTACTCTGCAATTATCCATCCTGGGTGTAAAGCCACTCCTATATACAGAGTTACGCCAGGGGTGAATTTTGCCTTGTGATGCAGAACTTCCAAGAAATGTGAAGCTGCTTGTAACAAGAGATCTCCACTGACGTACAAGTGGAAAAGCAGGGCAGAAACAACGAAGCAAAGTCAAGGTGGAAAAAACAAACAGTGGAGTCATACCTATCAATTATCCAAGTGAAAAGAATGTACTCAGCCAGCAAAATAAGCCCTAATATTGCTCAGGAACATTACGAAAATGTATGTTGACAACAATGAATGGATTAACAGGATGGAAGCGAAGCAAGCCGAACAGATGGGGAGGAAAGTGATTATAATTTTTTCCTTAAATGTTGGACATTCAAAGCTGAAATCGTGATTTTTATTTGGTGCTTCTATTAATAAACAGAAGAAAAGAGAGCCACACAACATAATGAAGCCAAAAGGATAGGAATGAATGGAGACCGTGGGGTGGCTTGGATTCCACGCTAAACCGTAGCGTAGCATTATGAGAACAAGGCTAGCCTCTCCCCAGGCACTTGCACCACTCTGCCCCTGCCTTCTCCAGTACAGCTGCAAAAGCTGCATGGAGGAGTTTGAAAGCTTTTGCTTATATTTTGTATTAACCACAGCTTCCTGTGTCATCCAAACCAGGACAAACTATGGTTACTAGAAACCAGCCAACTTCAAATCATAGTTTATGAAGCTGGCTTGTTTTCACTAATGGTAGTTAAGATTAACCATGGTTTATTAGGGTTTGGATGACACACTAAACTGTGGTTAATCTAAAACAAAAGCAGAAGCTTCCAATCTCTTCCTCACAAAGGAGAAGAGGGGAGGTATGCAAAGCCTGGGGGAGTCTAGGCTTGCACATGGAATGCTAAATCATGGTTTAGCACTAAATCTGAGCACAGCCAGTAGATTTTATTAAACAGGAGAGTATGTCCCAGCATGTCTTGACTCTTGAGCATTCATAGCCTTTCATCGGGGAAACAATCAGAGTCTTTTTCTTTTGCCTAAAGCAGTGATGGCGAACCTATGGCACGCGTGCCACAGCTGGCACGCAGGGACCTCTCTGAGGGCACTCGAGCCATTGGTCACCAGATCGTGAAAAGACCGTCCCCTTCTGCATTCAGCGTCGGGTTTCCATAGTAACTCCTCTCCACTCATTCCTCGCTGGCCTCCACAGGCAGGCACACTCCAACAACTCCCAAACCCAGAAGCGGACTGCGCAGGCACCCAGCCCTCCTTCGAACTGAACAGACAGCTCAGAAGCACAGCGCGCGCGCGCCCGAATCTTTGCGCGCCCGGTGAAGAGCCATGCCCTGAGACAGAGCGGGGCGCGATTAGCTAGTGCCCCCTCCTCCTTCCTGCCAAATTTAAGGCACTTTGAAATAAATAAGTTGGTTTTGTGTTGCAGTTTGGGCACTCGGGCTCAAAAAGGTTCGCCATCACTGGCCTAAAGGAAGTGGCTGTCAATCTGCCTTCTCCAAGACATTAACCATGAATAGGGAAACAGCAAGGTATATGTTATAACCAGCCCACCCACCAATTAGTGGCACATTTGGCCAGGAATCTACATCAAGGACCCTGCTGTGACCTGTTGCAGTTACTAGTGATTGTCAATACTGGTGGAGATATTAAAACTTGGTCACTGGGGCCTGCACACCAGCTCTCCCAATTCTATTCACCAAATGATAGAATGGGTGCAGAACCTCAGGCCCGGGGGCCAAATCTGGCCTGCCTGGGTTCCCAGTCCTGCTCTCCAGGGTTTCCCAGATGGCCACTCCTCCTTCCCCTGACCCCGCCCCCTTTCCCCAACCACCAATCATTTGGTGGTTTCCTGTCTTTTGTGCAGTTCCCCCCCCCCATTCTAAAAGGTTGAAATGCCTTTCCTAAGGCTTAGTTACTAGCAGTGAGCACTTTAAGCTACAATATGCTAGTATTGTTTGTATTTTCTTGTGGGTTTTGGCCTCACCACCTTTGTCTTAGGCCCCACCACAACTGCAATACATCTCCGAAAAGAAAGGTTCCCCACCCCTGTGCTAGAAGGTGCAGAAGAAGGCCAATACCTCCATTTTCTGAGCCTGTGGCATCTGTCCAAACAGCCCAGCATATCAGGATGCCTGAGGGATTTTATCTTAGCGAATTCTAATACGAATTGGCCTGATCCACGCCTCCCGGGCCGAGACATGGATCAGAACTTAGTTATCCACTGACTTTCACACTTCCCACAACGTTCTGACACAGTTCTCAGGCCCCCAAAAAATCCAAAGATATTTTTAAGATGTGTACTTTGAGAGAAAATACATTTAGAAATGTGTATTTTGAGAGAAATACATATTTAAACACATGTTTAAATGTGATTTTTTTTCATGTGGATTTCGTCTTCTTTTTTTAAGTCACAGATTAATGCAGAAATGGATAGCTTGGAGCAGACTAATGGGTGAACAGTATACATGCAAACATGGACTGGAAATAGACTGGTTTGTCTATCCCTATGAGCAACTCTTTGCCTCTTCCCTTCGCATGACTGTTGGCCCTGCAGCTGCACTGCTGTTGGCAAAAGCTGCCAATACCCCCAAATTGTGACCACCATATATCTACTTCACATTCACCACTTCTCAGAGTGGTAGGAAGTTCAGTTGCAATGCGAAGGGCAAGTACTGGAGACATATGGTGTTTCCACAGTATCTTTTCTTTTCTTTTTTATCAATATACATGTTGAGCAAAGGGAAGAAGAGACAAACATAGAAGGTGCTAGCCTCTGAAGAAGCATCAGTTCCCAAAAGCAACAGCATCCTCTTATAGCTCTGCCTTGCTGTCTTTCCAGCCAGCTATAAAACAGAGACTTGTTGTTTCTCCTTTACTAGACACATTCAAAACTGTCAAACTGTTTCCTTCAGCACCCAACCAAACAGGTGTTGCTGTTTGGAAACTAATAGCCACCAGCTGTCAAAAGCCAATAAGCAATCAATCAAACGATATACAAGAGCCTAGAGCAGGGGTAGGCAACTGGGGTCCTCCAGATGCTTTGGACTACAACTCCCATAAGCCCCAATCAGCATGGCCAATGGTCAGGGTTTCTGGGAGTTGTAGTCCAAAACAATGGGAAGGCAGTATTTCCTATTCCTGGCCTAGAGAGATGGCCCTCTCTTTACTAGACGTAATACTATAGTTTTCCCAGAACATTTCCTTATGATGCTGACTATGTGCCACATCAAAAAGAAATATGGTGGACAAGACGGTGGTGCAGCCCACCCACTCTGCCAAGCGCTTGGGACAGCTGATGGTCCCCAGGGCAACAACTCTTGGTATAGGTTGCCCAATCCTATGAGTCAATTCAGTGGCATGCGTAAAGTAAGCTTTCAGTGCTGCATTCCTAATGGGTCTATATTTCATAACCAATAATAATTGATTTGTCCTCTTCTTTCCCTTTTTGACATTCTTCTGTAAGAGAATGCTAGGAAAGTATTGCGATCCTATGGCTTTTCAACCTCCAAATGTCACCTTGTTTTCACATCTCTATACATTGTCTTTGGACCCTGTCTCTCTAAATTGTGTCTGTTTGCAAGCATATAAAAGATGGAGGTTTAGTCAACATTTCCTAAAATGCCAAAATAAATTATTTTCTTGATGAAGCATCCCAGGAGCATGGGCCAAAGAATGCCAGAACATCGTGTTTCTTCTTTGTAGGTGATGAATGATCACCATTTGCCCAAGTAAACATCTGTCCCGGAATTTTTCTTATACAAAGGTAAGTCATTTGCCTTTGATCATGACAGGGAAACCACTCATGGCATGGCATCACGATAAGGTCTACTGGTATTACTGAAAGTGGTAAGTAATATGTCTTGTTCCAGGTATTGTGTACAGTAGACAATCGGCTCACGTCATTTGTGATTCAAACCCAAAACCTATTTCCAGGCAGACACCGGTTGACTACAAGAAAAGAGCATTTAATGAGCGGTGTTCTTTAAATCTCTTTAACATAGGATCAAACTGAAATGTTCTTGCTCTTTTTGACACTAATGACAGGGAGAGGCTGGGGTGGGGTGGGGGGGTTCAATGTCAGGGAGAGGGAAAAAACACCAAGCTCAGAGCTCAGACTAAGGCCTTGGAAGGGTTTTTCTATCCTATGGCCCCTGGGACACTGTCTATGGTTAGGGTGTTGGACCGGGACTCGGGAGATCCGGGTTCTAGTCCCCGCTCGGCTATGAAGCTCACTGGGTGACTTTGGGCCAGTCACGGACTCTCAGCCTAACCTACCTCGCAGGGTTGTTGTGAGGATAAAATGGAGAGGAGGAGGAGGAGGAGGAGGAAGAGGAGAATTATGTAAACCGCCTTGGGTTCCTTGAAGGAAAAAAGGCGGGGTATAAATGTAATAAATAAATAAATAAATAAATGTTCTCTCTTCGTGTATTATTGCTGTATTTATTACTCCCATGAAGAGGTACGACTCTGCCCAATCATAGGAGGCTGTCTTATAGCAAGCCAAATCAATGGCCCATCTAGTTCAGTATTGTCTTTTCCAAGGGTGGGGAACCATTTTGGTCCAGAGGCTGGATTCCCACCACCACCACCAAACCACCTCACAGGCCAGATGAGCATGGGACCATGCCCCAGACATCACCCCCCCCCCCCAAGATTTGCTCCCTGGCCGAGATGCAACAAAGCCTCCCTGGCTGAGGACCAAGTGGCCAATTGCTCTTCCTGAAGCCTTGCCCCAGCTGGGGAAAGCCCACATCCACTAAAGCCACCCAAACCAAGGTGCAGGGTGGAAGAGGGGTCCTCCACCCCACAACTCAGCTGGGGGTCCAGCCTCGAAGCCCCTCTGACAAAAAACAGCCTTGTTTTCTGACAGGAATGGTTCCCAGAGAGCTTATAATTCTGACCATCTCAACGGCAGTGACTGCCTACTTACTTCCAGGCACAAATGCATGTCTTGATCTTGAAAAACCAAATCAGCCAGGGCCTGTACTACACACATATGAATATATAAAGCTACCTTATACGTCAGACCATCTAGCATAGGCAGGCTTTTGGTGGGGGCTGACTGGACTGCATTTTATCTGCTGCTGTGTTGTATGTGTGTTCGGGGAGGGTAACCCCATGATTCTGCCATCCGTTTTTTGTGTTGCTGGGTTTTTTGTTTTTGTTTTTTGTTTGCATTTTATCAACATTTTGGTTGTTGTTGTTGTTTAAATTTGTTAATTTGTTATTAAATTGTTAATAAATTGTTAGGAAGAATACTGGGATTTCAAATAAATCAATAGACAACTATAAATATTGCAGCTGGCTAAATGGTTTTGCGGGTGTTTCATGGGGCTTCAAAGCCTTGTTTTGACAACACATGATAAGAGTACAAAAGAAATAAGCATGTCTGCCACCAGCAACAATGGCTCAATGATATGCCTCCGGAATGGTGCTTTTCTGTTTTGTAAGGTCTTTTATGAATAACTCTTTGCTGGCTTCCATATGTTTTATCCTAATCTGTTTTAGTGTTTTGCTTCTCTTTTCTTGTCTTTTATCATTGTTTTATGTTTTTTGTAAACCACCTTTCAGGGCCAGCCCTGCTATAAAAACAGAGTGAGTAGGCAGAAAATCGTGAGTTATTCACAGGGCAGTCCTACAGGCGAGGAGGAGCCCAAGTGACCGAATGCTCCAATCTCAGAAGCTCTGCTCCATCCAAAGCCCTGCCAGGCTCTTGCCAGTAGAGAAGAAGGAATGCTGGAAGCAATTTCTGCCTCTCCATCCTCCAAAAAGGCCATTTCTGTTAGACAGGCCTCAGAACACATCTAACTTCCCTTCTGTGACATGGACATGGCTGGGGGGCTTAGGATCCCTCCGATCCTCAGCCACTCCCTCCTCACCCACCATCATTACCCTGAAACACCCACTCCCCCACCCACCTCTACAAGGTTGGAGTTCCAACTCCAGCCTTGTAGAGAGTCACCGCGGAAACCTACACAGTGGCTGGGAGAGGCTGGGGTGGGGTGGGTTCAATGTCAGGGAGAGGGGGGAAAAACACCAAGCTCAGAGCTCAGACTAAGGCCTTGGAAGGGTTTTTCTATCCTATGGCCCCTGGGACACTGTCTATGGTTAGGGTGTTGGACCGGGACTCGGGAGATCCGGGTTCTAGTCCCCGCTCGGCTATGAAGCTCACTGGGTGACTTTGGGCCAGTCACGGACTCTCAGCCTAACCTACCTCGCAGGGTTGTTGTGAGGATAAAATGGAGAGGAGGAGGAGGAGGAGGAGGATTATGTAAACCGCCTTGGGTTCCTTGAAGGAAAAAAGGTGGGGTATAAATGTAATAAATAAATAAATAAATAAGAGTTCTCTCTTCGTGTATTATTGCTGTATTTATTACTCCCATGAAGAGGTACGTATGAGATTGTCAGCCTTGGGTACCAAAATAACTTAGCCAGCCTTGGGTACTTTGCACCTTGACTTGGGAAAAGTGGGGGGCACCATTTGCTGCTCTGCCTCAGGCAGCAAAATGTATTTGGCCAGCCCTGGAAAGAGTCCTATATTTAAAGCAGGATATAATTTTATTTTTATTTATTATATTTATCAATCGCCCATCTGGCCGGTCACCCGGCCACCCTGGGCGATGTACAATTAAAATACAGTAAAACACAATAAAATATAATAATTAAAACAATATAAAAAATTCTCATTAAAAACCTAACCCACCCCATATTCCCGCCTGAACAGCCATGTTTTTAATGCACGGCGGAAGCTCATCACGGAGGGGGCATGGCGAAGGTCACTAGGGAGGGAGTTCCATAATGTGGGGGCCGCCATAGAGAAGGCCCTCTTCCTAGTCCCCACCAGCCTGGCTGCTCTGGCTGATGGAATAAGGAGAAGGCCGTCCGTGGCAGACCTTGTTGACCTTATATAAATGCTTATAATAAATAAATAGAGACTAAATATTGCCTGCTTTCAGTTCCTCTGCCTTGACTGACAAACATCAAGTGCATATAATGCATGGGCAAACCAACCAATACTTCCCCTTTTCCTTCATTCCAAACATTCATTATCAGTACAGAAACCTTTGATGTGTAATTCAACATTCATGGTTTCCTCTGGGGGGGGGGGGGGATCCTTCAGCATTTGCTTTTGCTGCAGTCTTGCAGACCACCTGAATGTGCACCACGGCCCACAGTTTAACGATCACCTGCATGATTGTCCATGCAAGGTCTCCTACAGTCTATCTCAGGATGCCGCTGTCCAGTATTTTAATTTAGAAACTTCCACTGGCCTCTCACAAACAGGCTGCACTGTAAGAGTATAATGATCTGAGATACAACACCTTTTAAGAATCTCTGACACTGGAATCAACTGTACCTTGAGGCTTGCTTCTAGAACTATTTACTGAAACTGGTTTTAGGATCCAAGTCAATGTCACTTTAGTAGTACATTTGGATGGATGCCAATTTGACCCTTCAGACATGTAGGGTGGTCATGTGTCCTCTTTTACAGATGACAGTCTTCTATTTGAAGGGCTGCCAGTGGACTGTCTTCTATTTGGAAGCTGTCCTCTGTTTGAAGGGCTGTCCAGTCCAAGTCTGGTATGAAGATAAAGAACCATCAATGAGAAGAGCTGGGCCTTGAAGTTGCCCATCAACAGCACTTGAACAGCAGACTGAGCAAGGCACATGGGTCACCACCTGGTCACCGTCTCCCACGCTATGCTGAGATGTACTGTATTTCCATTTAAATTATAGTTATGAATTCTAAATTTGTACATATAAATTAGCCTATGCAAATAGGCATCCTCTCTTGTGGGGGATGTGTACGTCCTCTTTTTTTGGTGATTCACAAGTGGCCACCCTACCATTTTTGTGGATATCTTGAGTGAAACTGGCATATAGCTAGCCATTCTAAAGTAGCATAGGTCTTAAGAGCCACAGCAATAAGAAACATGGCTGTGACAAATTACATTAGCAGGGATTTTGTTTCGTATAGGCAGCTGCCTGGAGCAAGGATACGTCCTGTAATTAGCACACATTGCCATTTTAGGGCTTTCTGCTTAAGAGCCCCAAGCCCTCTTCCCCTCCAATAGAGTAATATCTTATGCACTGAACATTCTCCCAGATTAGGGATATTATCTCTGCGCAATGATACCATTATTTGTGTTGGTTGCCAAAGGCTGAAGAGCAGTGAACCAAGGAGACAGGGAAGAGTAGCCCCTATGCAGATATGTCAGCCAATTATGGCCGTGTACGGGTCGGAAGAATGGTAGACCCCCCCAGAGGAGGTCTTTGCTATAGTTAAGCCTTGTCAGTTCAGTTGTCACATCCACCCTCGGATCGACCTTATATCGATATTGTGCCCACGCTGATCAGAGGCTCCAGCTCATTGCCTAAGTCCCCATTCTGTGACCTGCCTGCCTATGAGTTGCCCAACACCATTGTCTGTTCTGCCCAAGTGGTCTTTTTGTTTGCATTCTCATTAAATAGGATTCTCTCTCATGAGGATGAGAGACATCTAATATCAATTTTAAAGATGCACAGATAAATCGAAAGTATCGAAAGAATCTTGCGCATGAGCAGAAAGCATGTCAGTCTGTGGCATGCATGGGGGGGGGGGGTGCTAATTTCTTCCGGCCTAATCTCTTCTGGACAAAATCCCACTCTAGATGGAACACACAGAGATCAAGATTTTGATCCATCCTTCTGCTGCACTTCTGAAATAAAATTAATCTGGAGAGACTTCCAAGAGTTCTTGGAAGTCTCTTCAGTTGGGGCACAATGGACAACAATATAGCAATGCTAATGAATGGCATTAAAAGGAGGAAGGCGAGTTGTTTTCTAAAACTGTTTTTGGAAGGGTTTTTTGCTTTTAAAATATGTTCCAATGATGATTGTCTGTGATGCTTACATACATGGGCAGTGCAATTCTATCCATGTCTACTCAGAAGTAAGCCACATTGACTTCAGTGTGTGTGTGTGTGTGTGTGTGTGTGTAGTACTGCAGTCCAAGGCTGCAAACAGCTATATCTACTGACCTTGGAGTAAGCCTTGTTGAACTCAATGGGACTTATGTCTGAGTATGCAAGGATAGTATTGTGGTATACATGTATATTTCATCATTCCGTAACTTACACATTTCAAAGGGCCATTCCACGTGGTCAGACAAAGCACAGCCCACCCACAAGTTTGCCTTTATGTGGTGCTTCAATGGCCACAAACCCAAACTGGCAAGGCAACAAAGAGTCTTTGTGGCATCAGAAAGACTAACAAATCTATTATGGCATAATCTTTCATAGAACTAGAGTCCACTTTATCAGATGAAGGAAGTGTTATCCTAAGTTGGCAGGTATACATGCACTAGTAATGGGTGAACTTACCCTGGTCCCTGAATGAATTCATTATTTATTTAGAAAGTAACAAATTTGTCCATGTGACCTCAGCCGAAGGTTCTTCATTAATATGATATCTCATTTCATGAATACAAGTTTTTGCATATGCACAACCTCAAGGTGTATCTTGGGAGTTGTAGTTTGGAATTGCATAGTTTGCAATCGTATGATGTCATGCGTCACTATTTTGTTCCCCCTTTTAGATTGGTTGTTTTTATGTGGATCCCCAGAGGGTCGGATTGGGAACACAGGTGGGCTAAACTCCCCAGCCCGAGCCTGAGGTTCTGCACCCCTGCTTTAAAGGGGGGAAGGAAATTCCCAAAATGGTGCGTGTATGTCAGGAGGGAGATTTTAGTTGTTTATCTCCAATGACATCACAGGAAATATCCAAAAGGTGTCAATGAGAATCCCACAGCTGCATCCCAAGCAGCAAGGATAACAATGAGATGGATTCAAATCTTTACAGGAACGTTTGCATTTTCCCAGGTGCAAAATATTGGTTTGGATCCAATGTGTCATTCCACACACTCACACACACACACACAGCTTCCCATGTGCCCTCAGAATCTGCTCCAGAAGGCTGGGAAACCTTCTGGAGCAGATTTTAAGGTGGTGTGGAGGGCTGCAGCGGGGAGGAGAGAGGTAGAAAGCCCTGCTATGGACTTCTGGTGGTGTGACATTGGATTTAACCCACAGTACTTTCAGTGCCTGGAAAAATATTGGTAGCCCTTCATCAGAAGCAAAACCATAAGGAAACATGTGGATGTGCACAACAAATGAGCTGCAAATGTGCATTTTTTGCACACAAAAATGGATGACACGGTAAGTCTCTTGCATTGCAATTCTATGCATGTTTACTTGGCAGTAAGTCCCACTGTGTTCAAAGAGGCTTCCTCCCTAGTAAGTGTATTCAGGTGTGCAGCCTAAGTATACGAATGTGCAGTGTGTCACATTCGTTCATGGAAAGTTTGTCCTTTTCCTTTCCATATATAGAAATCACCACACTGCCAAAGTAATTTGTGCCTTATCTCTATGATAACCATCAGAGCTGGTCTAATTTTTCATTTAAATTAATAAAGTATTCCTATTACACAAGTACATTTAATAGGCATGCAAGTTAAAGAATTCAGGAAGATTTCTTTTAAAAACATTGTCAAGATTTGCCTTGCTGAAAATAGCTCCACACAGCTTCACCTGCTAAGACTTGAGTAAGTTTCCCTCTTATGTTCTAATTAAAATGTCAGTATCTTTCCTTGGGACTCTGGGAGCACCTGTGTATGCGACAGACAGTCAAAGAGGACATCAGTGTAACATTCTTTCAATGAGATTTGATGATTCGAAAGCCAAGAAGAGGTACCCTGTGTGTTCAGAAAGTCCTGGAAGGCCATCTAGTGGACTCCATGGCAAACATGCCTTGTGCTATCGCTTTAACGCAGCCAATGCATTTTTGTTAATGCCAGTCCCTAATAAATCACAAGCACAGAGAGTGTCATGCAAAACAGACAGCCCAAAGATAATGCTACTGACTGTGGGATGAGAGCCCTTCTTCATATAGCCTGTGATTTAAAGCCAGTGAACAGGGTTCTGACACCCCACAGTTTGAAGATACAGATTTAAAATATTGGCCTCAAGCTTCCAAACAATAAATTTGTATGTTTATAGGATATTTAAGCTCTGGTTCTAAAATGTGTACATGGTTTTAACACCCCTTCATTATGCTCACAGTTTATGGGCAAGAGATAATGGTGCTTTAAACATATCTTTTCAGCATAAAATACTTCTGATGGATTGATCTGGGATTCTGGGACTCAGCAACAACATGTGTTTCACTGCCCTGACCCAGCTAGGGGGCTTCTGTAGGTATCTTGGTAGCTCGATGAGGAACTATGACACAACCAGGTCCTAAATGGAACATGCCTACCTGATTCTTTTCTATGATTCTATGATTCACCTGCCAAGGCATAGCCATCTTAGAAAATTGGCAATGGCATTGATCAGCTGATCAGCAAGGGAGATTATGTGCACGCGCACACACACAAACTTGGACTGGCTGTGTCATTCAAGAAGGAGAGGGGCCATAGCTCAGTGGTAGAGCACCTGCTTTGTATGCAGAAGGTCACGGGTTTGATCCCTGGCATCTCCATATAGGGCAGGAAAAACACCAATCAACATCAACAATACTGGGCCAGATGGACCAATGGTCTGACTTAGTATAAGGCAGCTTCCTATGTTCCTAAGAAAATGGTAGTTTTCTCACCCATGTGCCCTCTTCCACTCACCCACGTGCCTTCCAAACAGCAAATACCCATTTTTCAGTTCTCCAAAGTTATTTTTCTATCTTTGCCCCTTTTGACAACATACTACAGTCTTCTGTTCAGAGAACATGTGTTACTGGGCAGATTTAAAATATGATTAATTAAGTAATTAATTGGGTTAGAGCATAATCCTATGCATATTTAGACGGGGGGAAAGTCCTACAACTGGCTGAGGTATGCTGGGAGTTGTAGGACTTTTTTCTGTCTAAACAGGCATAGGATGGCACCTTTAAATTTAAAAAAATAGCTTACAGTTAAAAACAAAAACAAAAAAACAAAGCAACCCTCACAAAGATTGCAAAAAAGGCATTATAGCTGAATATTTTATGAAGTCCAGCTATGTGTTTCTGTAGTAGAAAGTGGGAAATGTGTTTTATGTATCTTACCTGCAAATGTGCTTTTTGTTTGTCACCTTGAACTGTTAAGGTTGAAATCCTGCACCCATTTCCCTGGAAGTAAGCTCCTGTGAACTCCATGGGAATTATTTCTGACTAGACATACATGGGATTGTGTTGTACATCTAACAGTACAGAAATCCGAAATAATAAATTCAGGAGCCTTCCATTTTTCCAAAGGGGAAAAAATCCTTTCATAGCAACACTGAAAGCTACAGAACAGATTGTGAGATAAGCAAACATAGGGGATATTTCAGGGAGTTATTTAATAAAACTGTCACTACAGAATTGATTTTATGTCCCTGTCTGAACAGAATGAACTCCACATTCAGAATCTGGGCAAGTACTGTGTTAGACTGTTAGCATTATGTCCACAACACATGGCAGGAACATACTGCTATATATGGACTAAACTACATCTGATGTTAAAAGTATTATATTGTGTGTGTGCGTGGGTAGGTGTGCTTTTTAAAAAAAAAAAAACTCTTAATAGCTGCTGTGAGGATCAGGATCAGGACCACAGCACATGGCAAGAGGAGGTTAACCCTTCTTTCAGCCACAGTTCTGATAAACACACACAGAGAGACCCAAATGAGCAGAGGATCAGACCCAAGAATCGTACTTTAAAGCAAGGGTGGGCAGACTTATGGGATCTACTTTGTTCTTCACTAGAACCCTGAGATCTACCAATTGGGCCCTGTTACAAAAGATATACATGTAGAATTAAAGAGTTTTGAGCTCAGGGATTTGTTTTGAGTACCAGAACCCTCCCGTTACTCTGCTTTCTTCATTTCGGGGGGGGGGGTGTATTGTTAAATAATTGGGAGTCAGAAATCCTTTCCAATCTGCTGTAAATCACCCAGAGATCTACTAGTAGATCCCAATCTATCTTCTGTCCATCCCTGCTTTAAAGGGAAATGCTGTGATTTATCCATGACTCATCCAGTTTTTATAATTGTGACCACAATACATGTATTAAAGTAGGGACCAGCAAACTGGCAGTCTGCAGTCCAAATGCAGCCTTTGGAAGGCATTCCTCAGACTGGTCTAGTGTGTTGATGCCAGCTATGCTCAGCCTTGGCTCCAACCAGCAACCACTGACACTAAGATCGAGGATGCTGCTGTTATAATTCTGGTCCCAAGTAGTGACCCAAACATAGACTGGAACACAGGGTAGGGGAGAAGCTCGGACTGCTCATATGGCCCCTAGTGATCTGAAGCCCATCTGTGGCATAGGGTGGCCAGGTGTCCTCTTTTACAGAGGACAGTCCTCTATTTGATGGGCTGCCAAAGGATTGCCATCTATTGTGAAGGTCTCCTCTGTTTGAAGGGCTGCCCAGCCCAAGTCTGGTATAAAGATAAAGAACCATCAGAAGGAAGAGCTGGGCCTTGAAGTGGCCCATCAACCACGCCTGGACAGCAGACTGAGCCAGGCACACAGCTCACCTGGTCACAGTCTTCCACACTGTACTGTATTTCTATTTAAATTATAATAATTATTTCTAAATTTGCATCTATCTATATAAATTAGTATATGCAAATTGTTCTCCCCTTTTTTTGGGTGACACATTTCCTCTTTTTTGGTGATTCATAAGTGGCCATCTTATATGCGGGTGAGCAGATGATGGGCTCTACTACAGATGAAGCCTGCCTGTCTAACGGGCACACCGGAAGTAGCATCCTAAGCTACAAGGCAGGCCCCTTGGTGATCCAGTTCACCAGTACCCCACATTTGCCTATTCTACCTCAGCTGGGAAGCCCATAAGCCTGCCAAGAAAATACAACGCACCAAAGGGCTGCTAGACCCCAAGCCAGAGCATGGCCCCTTCGAAAGAGCCATTACCAACTTGAGGCAGGCTTCAGGGTTTTGTTCTGTAGTGCGGGTGGGGGGCCACTTTCGCACCAAGAGTCAAACTGGCGCAGCAGGTCTGGGACATCATCAGTTGCCACATGTCTGCAGTGGGTGGATCCACTGCCCACATTGTAACACACACACTCAGGACTGGCATCAAGGGTAGGCATGGTTGGGCACCTGCCACGGGCCCACATCCCAGCAGGGGCCCATTGGCAAGAGCCCCCTGGAGCTGCTCCCCCTCTTCACCATTGCAACCTCCACCTGCCTCTCGCTCTGGCCCAGACAACGGTGGTGGTGAGGAAGAGCAGCAGATGCCAGGGCCCACTTGCTCACTGCCTGTCAAGCAAGCATGTGGTAGCGATGAGGAGGAAGAGCAGGAGAAGCCTTAGCCGCTGATGACAATGGCGGCGAGAAGATACATTCTCTGAGGGAGGGGGCCCAAGGGTCTCGAAAGCCATGAGCCAGCACCGCACACGTTCATTCAGACACACACACACACTTACCCCATTCACACACACAAACGCACCCCATTCACACTGACAGACACACATTTCCTAGACGGTTTTCCTCCTCAGATGATCCCATGCATTTTTAACTCCATCATGTCACACTGGGTGAGGAGGAGGTTTAAAAATAGGGTCCCCTCTGATCCTCCAGTGATCTGCCCCAGTCAGCTGCAGAGAGGAGAGGGCCCAATCCAGCTCCTCACTTTCCTGCTGGCCGAAGAGCACTCCTCGAGCCAGTGGCTCAGTCAGGAGCCACCTTTGCCCATCCTTCACCTTCCCAGGTTGGGGAAGGTGAGGAACAAGTGAAGCTGGCTTTGCTTCCCCCCTCCCCGCCCCTTACCTTCTCCAATCAGGAAAAAGAAAGGGGGGAGCAAAGCCAACTGAACAGCGGCCTTGAGGAGCACTCCTTAAAGCCGTGGCTCAGTCAGGGGCTGCTCTCCCACCCCCTTGCCCTTCTCTGAGGGGGCAGGGCCTCATCTGAGGCCTTTGTGGGTGAGATGGTGGGGAGGCCTGCCAGGCCGAGTTCAGCATGCAGGCTGGAGGTTCCCCATCTGTGTCCTGGAGGTTGCTGGGAAAAGTTAACTGACTGAGGGCTATCCAAGCTTTGCAGACCTTGGACTTTTGTACACGAGGCTCAAACAAAAAGATGCAATGGATTAGGAGCCCCACTAACACAGGAGTCACCAGCCTCCCTTGTAAATTATGAGGTAAGCTGGGAACAGAATTTGCTCATTACTAATACAGTAATACCTTGGATTGCAAGTAACTTGGTTTGAGAGCATTTTGCAAGACAAGCAAATTTTTAAATATTTATTTATTTATTTATTTTACTTGATACACAAGCAACGTCTGTACTGTAGTACGGCTTAAATTAAAAATCTCTGTACAAATTTTTTGGGGGGGATTTCGTTTTGATATAAGTGTTTTGGATTACAAGCACGTTTCCGGAACGAATTATGCTCTCAATCCAAGGCATGACTGTAAACATGAGTATTTGAATGCCTCGTCATACCCACTGAAATAAAAAGGGGGGGGGGGGGAGTCAATGTTCAAAATTCAAAAGAAAATTAGAAATAGGGCCAGAAGGACAATAAATCGATATTAAAAGGAAAGAAGAGATGAAACAAAATAAGGGAAAGAGAAAAAGGAGGTGAATATTCTCCCCATGAAGCTGGATACTCCTTCACAGATGACAAATTACATGCTAGGTGGGGCATTAGCACAGTAGGAGCCATCTTGCCCGTATTCATCCTTTTTTCTGTGTATTCTGGATCAGCTATTAATACATTTATGCTTTCATCCCTTACAAATAGTCAGTAAGAAAGCAGGGAAAGTTTCTTTCTTGTTCCTTTCTTGAACAAAGACACTAGTCTTATTTTTCTAGTAAGTGGCCTTCGTGGATTCTGTGGTGTTATCTATTTTGTAAGCCCAGCCTAAGAAAATGAGAGCTTTTGTGTAGACCCCTGTAACTGATTTGAATAAGCTTTATGCCAGCCGTTTCTCCATTCCTATTGCTTAAATTCCCAGATATCCAGATGAACCTCAGCCTCAACACTGGACAACTGTTGGACAAGAGCTAGTAGGTAAAACAGAGCCCAGGACAGAATGCTGCAATTTATACCACTGTAATTTTCATAGTAGACACACGAGGGTAGTATAACACCAAACTTTTTTCATTTTAAGTACATTAAACCAAATCACACTGAAGACTTTTGCTGCATTATAATATTGATTCAAAATATCTCTCTCTCTCTCTCCCAGTTTAAGAATGGAGTTAATGCTTGTGTTGGCTCAAGCTCCACAAAGCCAGGAAATTGGAAGCTAAGGCTGATGCCTTATCAGACATGTGCCATTTATTTATTTATTTATTATATTTATGAATCGCCCATCTGGCCAGACATCCAGCCACTCTGAGCGATGTACAATCCAATAAAATACAAGGGGGGGGGGGGACACACACACACCATGATCAGTAATGATGCTGCACAATGTCACAAATTGTGCTTGCTTACAACTTACCATCCATGTACCCCACTTCTCCTTGGTCTTCCAGGCCCAAATTTAGATGGGGAGGATGGAGTGCCTAGGACCAGCAAAGATGCCCCATGTCGTCCTGGTCCTGTATTCCCTTATGAAGCACCTGAACCTTACTGTGTTCCTAGAGGAATCCTTCTGTGGGTTGACCCATGCCTGTTTCTTGCTCATAAGCAAGCACAATTTGTAACTCACCTTAACTGAAGGTTAATGTTGCATCTACCAAGAGTTAAAGCAAACTTTGATGCCACAAGAATCAGACCCTTTTGTATTTCTACAGAGGACAGATGATAGAACAAATTGGAGACAACTGTGTGCTCAGCCTTCACTTTGCTGCCACCCAGCCCAGACCCTGATCCACAGCAGCCTCAATTAAATTTTCAACCATAACTTTGTGCAACCCTGCTCTCCAGAACCTCTCCCACAGGGCCCCTGGCAGCTCAACCTTTAAAACAACCAATACCTTCATATCTTATGAAACATTTCCCAGTACATTGCCAACTCTCTCAACATCTGCTCACTTAACTTGACATTCTCTTTGCCTCCATCACCCAGGCATCATGCCAGGTTGTGTAAAACTTACAGCCAATATCAACAACGACCCCACCCTATGACCTACCCTCTCTTATTCCCAACCTGTCCTAGAGCATCTCTTAACAGTTGTCTCAGCTGAGCACCTTTCTCAAATACAGATATTATCAGTTAATAACAGGGGTA
Source organism: Shinisaurus crocodilurus (assembly GCA_021292165.1). Lineage (NCBI taxonomy): Eukaryota > Metazoa > Chordata > Lepidosauria > Squamata > Shinisauridae > Shinisaurus > Shinisaurus crocodilurus. The sequence continues at coordinate 209,958,458 of CM037879.1, forward strand.
GGCAACCTTTTTTGGGCTGTGGGAACATTTGGCAATTTGAGAAACTGTCCCGGGCTCCACCACAAAATTGATTCCATGGGAGGCGTGGCTGGTCACAATGGACAAGTAACCTGCCAGAAAGACTTGAGTACAAGGCAGATATGGGATCACAGAGCACTAACACACCAAACAACTCTTTTCAGTGCACTCAGAAACCTATTTCACAGAAGACTAACTCTCTTTCTCTCTCCTCCTTCCACCAACCAATGCATTCCCTGGCCACATTTTTATCCCTCTCACTCTCTCCCTTTTCCATTCTCTGAAGCAATCCCAGCTGCCAATAAGAAAATGTGTTAACTAAAAAAAAAAAGTGGGAGGGGTAGGGCACCTCAGCGGGCACCAAGAAAGGTATCCTGGTGCACACTGGTGCCCACAGACACTGCTTTGCCTACCCCTGATGTATGAGGGCTCTATGGAGTATCTGAAAAGTAAGCTCCGACCAGTGGCCCATCTAGCCCAACGTTGTCTACTCTGACTGGCAGTGGCTCTCCATAGTTTCAGGCAGAGTTTTTTCACATCAACTGCTCCCTCATCCTTTTAAGTGAAATGCCCGATATTGAACCTAGAGCCTTCTGCATGCAAAGCACGTGCTCTACCACTCAGCTGTGGACCCTCCCGTGGATTCCGTCACCAACCCACCAACAATTTCCACATCTGCTAAACCAACTCCAGTATGTTGTGTGAATCAGTGTTGAAGACTGATTATGAGTAGAATTATGAGGCTGACAAATGCCCTTGACTGGTTCTGTGAGACAGGAAATTGCCAGACACCTTTTCTTTTCCTATGCTAATTGCTGTGTCAGGTCTGCTCTGAGTTCAGAAACATCCGGGTTCTAGTCCCTGCTCGGCCATGAAACTCACTGGGTGACTTTGGGCCAGTCACTGACTCTCAGCCTAACCTACCTCACAGGGTTGTTGTGAGGATAAAATGGAGCAGAGGAGGAGGATTATGTAAGCCGCCTTGGGTTCCTTGCAGGAAAAAAGGCGGGGTATAAATAGAATAAATAAATAAATAAATCATGCAATATGTGTTGGCCAATGGGTTGCGGGGGGGTGGGGGTGGGAGGGAGAAAGACAACACAGAGAAAGACTCTACCCTGACCTATGTGCGTTCATTGAACATTGCCTGAACAGGCCCTGCACATAAGCACATGGTCTCTGTTCAGGCATTCAAACAGATGCATATTAGGCCAGGGGCAGAGCTTGCTGCTGCACATTGACTGAATGTGCTTTGTGCGACTGAAGAGGGTTTTGTGAGATGCACGGGTTCCAAGGGGGCATGAACGTCACATCTCTCATCCTGGAGAGACAGGCCTATGCTCTCTTTTCACAGGAAACCCATGCCCTTAGGGTGGCAAGGTGTCCTACATTACAGATGACAGTCCTTTGTTTTGGACAGCTGGCAGAGGACTATCCTCTATTTGAAGATGTTCTCAATTTGAAGAGGCGCACAGTCATAAGAACATAAGAAAAGCCCTGCCGGATAAACCAAGGGTCCATCTAGTCCAGCATTCTGCTCACACAGTGGCTGCCCACGGGATCCCACAAGCAGGACATGAGTGCAACAGCACCTTCCTGCCCATGTTCCCCAGCAACTGGAGTACATAGACATACTGCCTCTGATACTAGAGGAAGCATATAGCCAATCAGGACTAGTAGCCATTGATAGCCTTCTCCTCCAAGAATTTATCCAATCCCCTTTTAAAGCTGTCCAAACTGGTGGCCATCACTACATCTTGTGGAAGTGAATTCCATAGTTTAACTATGCGCTGTGTGAAGAAGCACTTCCTTTTATCTGTCCTGAATCTCCCACCTATCAGCTTCACGGAATGACCCCAGGTTCTAGTATGTGAGTGAAAGAGAAAAATGTCTCCCTGTCCACTCTCTCCACACCATGCATAACTTTGTGCACCTCTATCATGTCTCCCCTTACTTGCATTTTTTTCTAAGCTAAACAATCCCAGCTGCTGTAAGCTTTCCTTATAGGGGAGTTGCTCCAGCGCCTTGATCATTTTAGTTGCCCCTTTCTGCACATTTTCCAACTCTACAGTGTCCTTTTTTAGGTGTGGTGACCAGAACTGTACATCATATTCTAAGTGCGGTCGCACTATAGATTTGTATAAGGGCAGTATGATCGTGGCAGTTTTATTTTCAATTTCTTTCCTAATTATGCCTAACATGGAGTTTGACCTTTTCACAGCAGCTGCACACTGGGTCGACATTTTCATCGAGCTGTCCACCACAACCTCAAGACCTCTTTCTTGGTCAGTCACCGCTAGCTCAGATCCCATCAGATTATACATGAAGTTGGGATTTTTCACCCCAACGTGCATTACTTTACACTTACTTAAACCAGTCCAAGTCTAGTTTAACGTCAAAGGACCATAAGGAGGGAGAGCCTAGGGGCCTTGAAGTTGCCCATCCACACTTCACATCAGGTCAGTGGAATGAGCAGGCACACAGATCACCTAGTCACTCTTCTCCACTATGAGGAGATACATTGCATTTGTATTACTTATCATCTCTAAATGTGCAGCTATATTATATATATAAACCTACAAACAGTAGGCACATGTTATGCAGACTGGTGCCCTCTTTTGGGTGATGTGTTTCTGCTTTTTTAGCAATGCATACGTGGTCACCCTAGCCCAGTGTTCTCCAACCTTGGGTCCCCAGATGTTTTTGGCCTACAACTGCCAGCATGCCCCAGCCAGCATGCCCCTTTATTAAACAGCTGCATAACAGAAGAAAATTCAGTCCATGAAGCTTTCCCCTTCCCTGCTGACAAGCTTCACCAGCGGAATGTCCATTAGTCGTGCAGTTAGCAACTTTAGTCCAAATAGCGATGCTTGCTTATTTGCCATTTGCTTCTGCTTCTTTATTTTTAACGGGCTGTTTTCATTTACCACCCTGACCTCCTTCTGAGGCAAGGCTTTAAAACAATTCATCTGAAGTGCCTGTCACTGTAACCTTTTATAGCGTAGGTTCCGCTGCTTCTTCCTCAATACTTAACTATACAACCAAACCAGATGAGCTGACTGCTTACCTAAATTAGATGCCACTAAGCCTAGGGGATTTGAAAGCAAAATAGTCATAAAATTGTGTTTAGTGCTCAAAGTCATTTATAAATGAAGATAACAAGCTTGCCATGAGGAAATCCCCTAGGGCATGTTATCTATTAAACTCCTACACTACCGTCTTCAGAGTAAACAAAGTGAGGGAAGTTGTTGCTGTTACTACATTTTCATTAGAAGGTGACTGAAGGTGGTTCTCATTAGGCCTCACTAAGTTACCATATGTTAGAGAACAGTTGCCTAGAACAGAGGTAGCCTGAAGATAGATTGGGATCTACAACTGTTAGGGTGGCCAGATACAAAAGAGGGCAAGGCAGGGCTGTATGAGAAATTCATTTCAGTTCAATTTTGACCAGGATTTACCTAGTTCTCACCTTTCGGACCAAACATGGACTCAGACGCAATCTGCAGTCTAAGTCCATACATTTCCAAGCTTGCAAAATGTGTTTGACAGCATGTGTAGATTTGAAAAGGGCACATTAAAAAAAAAAAGTGTACTTTTGAAAAATGCACACAAAGGCACTTTAATCACTTTAAACTTCTGACTCCCATTTGTTTAAGGATGTAGTGACAACAAAAAGGCTGCAGTTTTACACATGCTTACTTTCTTCGGCAAGTTGTATATTGTTCATCCTCAGTGTTCCTGAGCTGTTTTAGATTGCTGACATGACGACTTAGTGTGCTTCTAGATGAGGCCTTATTATGCCATCACCCTGCCTCATCCAGGGAATATTATTATTAATTTATCTCAAGGAGCGCCTCCAGCAACATCAAGTAGGCCGCTCAACAAGATCTGCCACAGATGGCCTTCTCCCTGTCCCATCAGCCAGAGAAACCAGGCTGGTGGGGACTAGGAGGAGGGCCTTTTCTGTGGCAGCCCCCAATTTATGGAACTCTCTCCCCAGTGACCTCCGCCATGCCCCTTCCTTGATTAGCTTCCGCTGTGCATTAAAAACGTGGCTTTTCAGGTGGGAATATGGGGTGGGTTAGGATTTTTAAGTTTTGTACAGTTTTTAATTGTGTTTTACACTCTGTGGTTTTTTTTTCCCCTTGTATTTTATTAGACAGTACATCGCTCAGAGTGGCCGGATGACTGGCCAGATGGGCAATTCAAAAATATAATAATAAATAAATATTATGGAGGGTCCAGATGATGTCTTCCACTCGTAACTCTCCCATGTTTCCCCACCACTTCTTCCATCTGTTTTCTTTACTGCTAAGTGATTAGTGATTAGCTTCCGTTGTGCATTAAAAACGTGGCTTTTCAGGTGGGAATATGGGGTGGGTTAGGATTTTTAAGTTTTGTTGCTGCTGCTGAAAATCCATTAAGGAGAAAAAGATGAAATAGCTGCATCATGCCTTCTAATTGGAGTTGGGTAATTTACTGCCCTGGGTGGGGTTACACTCCCCCTACAGGGACAGGTGAGTAGTCTAGGGGTGCTCTTGGATTCATCTCTGTCACTTGAGGCTCAGGTGGCCGCGGTGGCAAAGAGCACCTAATACCAGCTTCAACTGGTTCAACAGCTATAACCATTCCTGGATATGAATAGCCTGGCCACAGTGATTGGTAACCTCATGATTGGACTATTGTAATATGCTTTCTGTGGGGCTGCCCTTGAGACTAGTTCAAAGGCTGCAGCTAGTGCAGAATGCGGTGGTTAGATTGCTCAGTGCGGCTTCTTACCGTGCACATATCACGCCTACGCTGGCTGCCAATTAGCTACAAGGCAAGTTCAAATTGTTACTGCTGGTTTATAAGGCCCTAAATGGATTGGGACCAGGTTATCTGGGAGACTGCCTTCTCCCATATAGGCCCTGGTCTCTACATTCTGAGTGGAAGACCTTGTTTACCGTACCCTGGCCTACTGAGGCTCATTTGACCATGGTGCAGAAGATGGCCTTCTCAGTTGTGGCAGTGGCACCCACCATGTGGAATGATCTTCCCACTGGGATCAGGTGAGCTCCTAGTGTGGAGTGTTTCCACCACTGACTTAAAACACATCTGTTTGCCCAGGTGTTTCCCTGACTGCAAGCATTGTCAGCTACCACTAGTTATTTTAATGAGATTTTATTGTTTTAATGATTGGCTTTATTGTATGTGATTTTATCTTGTAAACCGTTTTGGTTTACAAAATGAAAAGCAGTATAGAAATCCACTGAAATAAATAAATAAATAAATACTAGCACTAGGAACCCTCCACCCGGAAGCACCTTTCGTGTTCCCCAACACTTCGAGCAAATATATATTATAGGTGGCCTTGTGCTAATCACTAATCTCTCCGCCTCAGTGTTCCCCATCTGTAAAATAAGAGTATTAATTGGTTGCCTTTGATCAGGTCTTTGTGCAGCTTTGCTCACCCATTTTGGAATAGACAAGTGGGACCTAAAACAAAATGTTAACAGTGTGCCCAGAGGACAAATGCTATGGGGCAGCATATAAATATTGTAAATAATTCTGCACTTCATAAACCTGCAACTCAACCCAATGCATTTTTACTGAGTCATAGATAAACTCTATTCTATTTACTAGACCAGGGCTCTCCAACCTTGGGTCCCCAGATGTTGCTGGACTACAGCTCCCAGAATCCCTTGCCATTAGCCATGCTGGCTGGGTATGCTGGGAGCTGTAGGCCAGCAGCAGCATCTGGGGACCCAAGGTTGGAGAGCCCTGCACTAGACTTACTCCCAAGTAAGTATGCCCTGGTTACTGAGCCTCTCTTTAGCTAGAAGGTGAGGATTAGGCTCGCTCGCTCTCTTTTAATCACTAAGTGCCATCTGGCTCCACCCCCTACTCTATCAGGCACTGCCCTTGAACTCCACCCCCACCCCCACCCCCACCCCGAGTCTCACATTTTGAGCTGGTGGAGGAGCCTTGCTACAGGGGAGGCTGGTGACTCCTGTGCCAGTGGGGCCCCTTATCCATTGCAGCTTTTATTCGGAGCTTTATAGGAGCTATCCATGGTGTTGAACCCCATCCCCAGAACAGGCTCACCACCATGGATAGCGCCTATTAAGCTCAGAATAAAAGCTGCAATGGATAAGGAGGAGCCCCAGTGACCCAGGAGTCACCAACCTCCCCTGCATTTGTATTACTGAGTCCAGGTGTTTATGCTTATGGATTAAGGTTGCCAGATTATTTACCGAACGAGGAAAACATCTCATACCACTACTGGAATTGTCATCTTTTCACTGGCTCTGCTCTTGTGCCTTTAACAGCAACGTGACACACATCTATTAAGCTGTTGATCCTTCTCTCTAGACATGGAGATAAATGGCAGGGAAAGCACAATTTCTGTGTCAGGCTGCTGTTAAAGGACCAAGGAAAAGGCGATGATGCTAAGAACGGCTCCAAATGGAGAAGGTCAGCAGATACTGCTTCTTCCTTCACAGCTGTTCAAGAAGCCACCCCTGCTTAAATTCTTTCCACATCCTCCCTCAGTGATGTTTAGGGTGGCCAATTTCTTTCAGGCAAAGCAGAATGAGAAGCTTGCACTTTTGCTGCCAAATGTGATGTAATGCTACATCCCCAGGCTTAAAGTTAACCCAAGAAATTTGAATCATTTTTGGAAAAAACATGTGCGCAGGTTGCAAATTAAGAGCTCTAATTAGATCGTTCACTAACTCACAGGAGTCACATGTGACCTGTGATTTTCCCAACTATTCCCCATGCAGGACCTGAAGAACCTCCAGCTTAAGCCCAACACTTTTCAGGAAGAAGAATTTCCCCACCTACACAAAGAAAGAAGGTGCCAACAGGAAATTCCCTGGGTTATAGTGCAGAGTCAGGCAAAGAAGATAGATTGGGATCTACTAATAAATCTGAGTGATTTGCAGTAGGGACGGCCAAACAAATAACAAGTAAAATTGCAAGGAAAAGAAAAATGATCAGCCAGGTCTAGCAAGGTGCCTCAATGTCCCTTACCGGTTCAATAGGGGTATTTATCAGTTGCCTTTGAACAGGTTTTTGTGTAGTTTTGCCAGCCAGTTTTAGAGTTCTGTGTTAGCAGTCAGAGAAATATTGATTTGTACTTCTATATCCAAGGTTAAGGGGGGATGTGGTAGGGCTGGGGATGGTGGGAGTTGTAGCCCAACACATCTGGAGGGCACCAGGTTGGAGAATTATGCAATTGACCCTGCTCCCTGAGCCACCTTTTTTGCATCTGGTTCCACTCCCAGCTACTATTTTGCACTTGGTTCCAGTTAGTGATCCTCAGGCTTCTAGCAGCAGCAACAACAACAATAACAACAACAGCTACAGGAGCAGATCTCATAACCCTGAGAGATACACAATCAAGGTTTCTTAGATATAGTACCTCCGCCCGCCCGCCCGCCCACCCACCCTTGTAGGGATATATGGGAAATTCATTTCAGTTTGTTTTTTATCAGGATTTACCCAGTTCGCACCTCATGAATCTGTGGTCGAAGTCTGTACATTCCCGATTTTGCAATGTGATTCACAGAATGTGTTTGACAGCAGGTGTACCTTTGGAAAAGGAGCGCCTCCAGCAACATCAAGTAGGCCGCTCAACAAGGTCTGCCACGGACGGCCTTCTCCTTATCCCATCAGCCAGAGCAGCCAGGCTGGTGGGGACTAGGAAGAGGGCCTTCTCTGTGGCGGCCCCCACATTATGGAACTCCCTCCCTAGTGACCTTCGCCATGCCCCCTCCGTGATGAGCTTCCGCCGTGCATTAAAAACATGGCTGTTCAGGCGGGAATATGGGGTAGGTTAGGTTTTTAATGAGAATTTTTTATATTGTTTTAATTATTATGTTTTATTGTGTTTTATTGTATTTTAATTGTACATCGCCCAGGGTGGCCGGGTGACCGGCCAGATGGGCGATTGATAAATATAATAAATAAATAAATAAATAAATTTAAAAAAGTACTTTTGAAAAATGTGGACAAATATGCTTTAATCAATGCGAGAAGAACATATACATTTCAAAGATGTGCACAACTGGTTCTGTACATTTGGAAAAGTACACACAAAAATGTGCACAGATTTTCACGCAAGAAGAAAAAAGTTTACAATCAGACACGGACTCATCCTCGGTAATAAGCATGGATGGGACTGGGAGCACTGATTGCCTGCAGGGAGCAGCAGCGAGCAGGAAGAACAGGCCATGGGGAGAAAGAACCAAATGAGCCTAGAGGAGGCAAGCAAAGGGTATTTTGTGTTAAAAGGGGTATCTAACTGGGGGGAACCCCTAATTAGGGATGGGGAGAAATTTGTTCAATTCACATCTTAACATAAATGTACCTAATTTTACACTTTTCAACCAATATGTGAACCAAAACTCAATTATCCTTCAAAATGTGCACTTCTCCAAATTTTGCAATGGAGTTCTCCCTTCCAAAAATGTGTACATAAATGCATATATTAGGGGAAGGTGCACACAAAAATGCAGATATTAGTGACTGAACTTAACATTCAAAAATGCAATAGATGAGGAATACGGGTAATTGCTTGCCAAAAAAATCCATATATTAGGAGAAATTGTGTACAAAATGCATGTATTAGGAGAAATGTGCACCAAAATGCACATTTTAAAAAAATGTAGGCAATTTAAAAAAAAAACTAACCAAGTTTGGGATGAACCAAACTTGAGACTGAAATCTCAAAATAAAAGATATCCATTCCGTACTCATTGTCAGGAAACATTTCCACACAAAATGGTATTGGTTTCAGTCATTTCCAGAAGGGTTTCCATGTTAGTCTGTTGTAGCAAAAACAACAGAGTCTTCTGGTGCCTTAATCACTAACACATTTATTATGACATAAGTTTTTATGGTGCTTCAGTTTCATGAAGTGCTATTCTTAGTTGCAAGGTCAGAGGGAAATGAAATGCAGAAAGTACAGACAGTGACAATTATGTTATTAACAGTGGTCATTCACAAAAGAGTTGTTTCTGCTAACACAAACATCCTGGTATTGGGAAAGCTGAATAATACATGTAGTATGTTTTTTAAAAAAAATAAAATGAAAAAATGTTTATCCTGATTCAGATGGAACTGAGCCTTCAACTTTTCAAAAATTCTATTCTATTCTCTGTCAAGAATCCATATCCATTTCCTAAGTAGAACTCAGATTCAAAATATATTGTCAAGTACCTGTCTTGAAGTTTGTTGTATTTGTTCATGGACTTAAAATGTTTTACTGGAAGGGAAAATCCCTGATTTCCACAATTGCATTACTACTGTATCGATACAGTGAGATTATTAAAATAAAGCAGATAAAAAATAGATCCCATTATTATTAGATACATTTTGGCACCTGTTAATACATTTTGCCTTTTGGTTTAAGCCATGAGTCAGTAGTGGCACAGTGGAGCCAGCGCTCACAGGGATGCAGTGCCAGCACTTCTTTTTTTAAGCAGGAATGCTGATGTCACCTGCCACCCTCCTCAGAACTCCCTGTTCCCTCTATGAGTTTAACTGCAATTCTCACAGTATCCTGGGGAGGTGGGGATGAATTTTCCTAGCATCAGTATCCTGTTACAATGCAAAGTATTTTGCAGTGCCTTGCTCTTGAATGAGCAATTATGACCCATTCGCTTCACAAAAGACCTGCTCCTGGTGGAGATGAAAACTGCTGGAACTGGATTCTTGATATGGATCAACACAGCTGCCTGAATTTGGGGGCTTTCTTTGGGGGTGTGGCTATGGGGAAAGTGATGATCAGCTCCTGAACTTCAAAATTTAATGCTACACCACTGTCAGTATGGTTGGTCCACTGTAAAATGCAGAGAGCATTTCTCACTATTTCAATATTGTATGAAAATGCTCTCAGAGTTGCCACCTTTTTCCTAGCAAGATTGCATCATATGCAAGAATTCCACATGAACATATCAAAATGTTGGGACCTTCCTCAGAGGCTCTTTATCAAGTTTCTTTGCCATTAGAAATTAGATGGATGGAGACCCGTGAAAGAGCCTTCTCAGTGGTGGTGCCTCAACTTGGAAACTCTCTTCCTAGGGAGGCTTGCCTGGTGCCAAGTCTGATGTCTTCCAGTGCCAGATTTTTATTCACTTAATTAGTGTTGTGCTCACTGATGCTGTTTTTATCCAGGCAGACAGTTCTGCTCTGTCTTGACCTGTGTATCCCCCCCCCCCGGTATTTTTGCTGTTTTAATGTCTATTTGAGGGGCTTTGGACGAATAAACTAAAGTAGAATACAGTTATTACTTGATTAAGACAGAAAATAAATAGATAAAATGTCTTTCTTATGCTGTGAAAAGCTTCACCTGCTGAGTTCTGCATGTCGAGCTGCTATTAAAAGCAAAAAAAAGGAGAAGCAAACTTAGCTTTTTTAACAGTTGACAGCCCTAAATACTGTACTGTACTGTACCAATAAAACACAAATATGTCAGAAAAGCTTAAGAGAAGACTCTGGCTTATTTATACCCATTGTAAGATAATAAGTACAGCTTCAGAAGAAATTGCCAGGTTTGATTTTGAGAAACCAAATTCCTTGTTGAGCCCTATCCTAGAATGTGGCTTCATGCTGACTCCCCAAGCAATAATTGCTACTTGATGAAAACTGAAGTGTGATCATAGAATCACAGAATAGTAGAGTCGGAAGGGGCCTATAAGGCCATCGGATTTCCACCCTAAACAGATGCAAATACGGTAGTCAAGTGTTCTGTTATCAGCTGGGAAACAGCCTCAGAAACTGCCAGGTTACACTTACTCTTTTCTATATTCAGTGCAGTATCTGGCTTTGGCAGGAGTGAAATTAGGATGGGACGATAAGGACACCTGCCCTGGACAGAACCTAAATAAGGGTGCAAAATGGATGTTAGTAAGCTATATAATAGACTAGCTTTTGCCCACGGCTTCGCTCGCATGATGACCGTGCCAAGTTTGCATGGGTCGTCATTTTCCTATAGGCACTATTTGTTCGAAATTCCTTAAGGTCGCTGACCGCTGTTTTGAATAGGGAAGTTACACGAACCTGGGGGGGGGCCTCACGGCTCTCCGCAGCTCGGCTCTCCGCAGTTCGCCTCTCCACGGCGGCGGTCCCCTGTGCTCGATCTTCTGAGCGGCACGGAGCGTTCTCCGCGCCGCTCAAGCTGCCAGTGCTGGTCAAGCCAGTCAGTCCCCCGTCGCATCACTTCCAGCGCGGCCGGCGTGCTGGACCCCCGTGCTATGTTTTTGGTGGGGGGAACCAGGGCAACTGGGCTTAAACAGCCCTGTTGCCCTGGTTTCCCCCGCCAAAAACATAGCGCAGGGGTCCAGTGCGCCGGAGCAGGGTCCCGTTGCGTCAATTCCGCCATGCTGGAAGTGACGCGACGGGACTGGCGCGGACGGCAAGCCGCAGAGAGCCAAGCCGGCGTGCCACAGCCCGGCCTCAGGTAGACTCGCGTAGGCCTCGTGCAGGCGCAAGCCGGGCCAAGTTCGGTCCCACTCAGTCCGCGTGAGACAAAAGGTAACATCCTAGTTTTGAATCGCTCCATAGGAAAGGTCCCTCGGGACTACATAATGGAATCTTAGCTCCCCCAGGACTGCACAATGAAATCCCTGCTTCCCTCCCTGGACTACACAATGAAATCCCTGCCCCCCCCGGGACTACGCAATGAAATCCCAGCTCCCCCAGGACTACACAGTGAAATCCCTGTGTCCCCCCCTGCCCCCCCCAGGACTACGCAATGAAATCCCAGCTCCCCCAGGACTACACAGTGAAATCCCTGTGTCCCCCCCCCAGGACTGCACAGTGAAATCTCTGCTCTCCCCCCCTCCGGGACTGCACAATGAAATCCCTGCTCCCCCCCCAGGACTACACAATGAAATCCCAGCTTTCCCCCCCCCCATGTCTACACAACAGTGAAATCCCAGCTCCCCCCCCCCCCAGGACTGCACAAAGAAATTCCTGATCCCCACCCCAGGACTACGCAATGAAATGTCTGTGTGTCCCCCGGGACTACACAATGAAATCCCTGCTCCCCCCCCCAGGACCACACAGAGAAATCCCTGTTCCCCCCCCCCTCCAGGACTGCTGCACAATGAAATCCCCACTCCCCCCCCGGACTACGCAATAAAATCCCAGCTTCCCCCCCGGGACTACACAACAATGAAATCCCAGCTACCCCCCCTGGGACTACACAATCAAATCTCTGTCCCCCGCCTCCCAGGACTACACAATGAAATCCCTGCTCCCCCCAGGACTATACAACAATGAAAGCCCTGCCCCCCAGGACCACACAAAGAAATCCCTGCTCCCCCCAGGACTACACAATGAAATCCCTTCTCTCCCCACCCCGGGACTACGCAGCAATGAAACCCTGCTCTCCCCCCCCCGGGACTACCCAACAATGTAATCCCAGTTTGCCCCCCTCCGGGACTACACACCAATGAAATCCCTGCTTGCCCCCTCCCCCTCGGGACTACCCAACAACATAATCCCAGCTTGCCCCCCCCCCGGACTACCCAACAATGAAATCCCAGCTCCGCCCCGGCTGTGGTTCATATGAACATTCTGTTTTGACGCAGGAGAGATTTGCATATTCACTCCTGACTGGCCCCTGTGGCAGTTCATACGAACATTCTATATGTCGTTGGAGCGATTCGCATAACCGCTCCTGAATGGCCCCTGCGAACATTCCAAGTGACGCCATTGGCTCTCATCTATTTTGGGCCGCACAGGCGCAGTGAGTGTTTTTCGGAGATTTGAACCTGCCAGTCTTTGTCTTTGGATGATGGAGAGTATGCATGCCAAATTTGGGGCGGATCCGTCAAAATGTGATGGAGCCTATGCAACGACGCCCCGCACATAGCAGTCATTCATTCAGGCAGTTATTTAAAAAGTTTCCCTCCCTTCTCAGAGAACATTCTAAACAGCCTAGGGGAGATTTGCATACCCACCCCTATTGGTCCCTGTAGGAATTCATATGAACATTCTAAGTGTTGTATGGGCTATTTGCATAACTGCTCCTATTGGCTCCTACAGCAATTCTGAGGTGAGGCCGATTTGCATAATTGCTGCCCTGTTGTTTTGCCCATAGAAGATATGAGAGTGGGGCAATTTTGCCCCTTTTTTCACCCCCTTAGGGACGGAATTTCCAAAAATCCTTCCTTAGTGGGGCTCTACATCATAAAAGCAATGTTCCTTCAAAATTTCACGTTCCTAGATTAAACGGTTTGAGCTGGGCGTGTATGAGTCAGTCAGTCAGTCAGGACACTTTCTTTTATATATATAGTATATAGATTGCCAGTTTTGTTCTCTGTCCAGTATATGGGGAAAGGAAGCATGCTTTTTCAAGAAGGCAGATGAAAAGCCAGATATTAGCTTGCTCGGGGGCTTAGTGATAGCAGCAGACCTGGCAGGGTGGAATGATTACACCAGTTACAGAAGGGTAACATGCAGAGCCAATAGTGGAAGTCCAATGCACTGAAGAAAAGCAAGGAAAAGACATATTATTATTTGGTTCACTGCTCACAAAGATCATAAGCCCGATGACAACACTGTCCTCTTTTTGGCACCAGGCAATAGTTATAGCCTGACTATTGAGAAAGAAGTGTCTGATGTTCAAGCCATGAAGTCTCCATTTGGTTACAGTCCTAAGACTGTACAATTCTAACTGTACAGTCTTACACTTTACATATAACCTCCCAGATTATCATTTGGAATGTGCATGGTGCTAGTTTTCCTAGAGGTGAGGGTGGCGTAAAATTGCTCTGGGCATCAAAATTGCCAATTACAGTCCAAGCTTCAGATTGGAATTTAGGGAGCTCGTTATTGCCTTTCCAGTATCCAGTGGAGCAGGCCACCAGTCCTTTTGACTGTGTGCATCTGAAAATAAACAGCACGTCCACATAAGGCAAAGCAATGAAAAGCAACCAGCACGGCGCTTGAGACTGTCTTCATTCTTTTGCTTAGGTAGACCAAGTGTTACCATAAAACATCTGGAGTGGAGTTATTCCAGCAGTGATAGTAATGCTGTGGGGTCCAACAGCAGGATGAGAACTTGCAAGGGCATATTATTGATTTAATTTATTGCATAGCAGTGCCAGCTGCAAGTTTCTGAGGGCCCTTGGGTCCCCTCCCTCAGTGAGTTTACCTTCTCTCACCACCATTGTCACCAGCTGCTATTGCTCCTCTTCCTCTTTCTCATCATTGCTACCACCACCACTTGCTTGCTTGACAAGCAGCCAGCCATTGAGTAAGTAGGCAGTGGCATTGACTGCTCCTCCTTCTCTCCATTACCATTGTCTGGGCTAGAGCAAGAGTCAGGTGAACGAGCAGATTGCAATGGTGAAGATGAAGAGCAACTCCAGTCAGTGGGATCCTGCTGTGGTGTGAGCCCTTGGCAGGTGCCCTAGCATGCTTACCCTTGACACCGACCTTGACTGCATTCATACCTTTCTTCCATGATGGAATGCAAGGCTACATGTATAGGGTTCTCAGGCAGTCTCCCATTCAGGTGCTGCTGGCCAGGCCTAAACCTCATTTGCTTCAGCAAGGTTGCTGCATCATGTGCCTTCAAACCATAGTGCCCGGGATTCGATGCGTGATCATTGTGTAAAGTGGAGTTCAGTGACATGCAAGGGTGCTGTCCTATTTTTAAAATTCAATATCAGTTGGGGGAGGGGAGGAGCAAAATACCCAAAAAAAGAAAGAAAAGAAAAAGGCAAGACATTCACCGACAAAGATTGACCACAAAGTACGTGAAACTATAAATGCTGGGGAAATGCAGAACATGGGTAAAGGAAGAGGTGCCGAGCAATGTAAAATTGCCAGTCTTACACACTCAACAATAGACCATTTCCCCTTACTTCCCGCAGTTGCTCTATTAATGGGCCCCTTTATGCAATAAAGGAATGGCCATTTGTAGAAATTCACAATGTTTTTTGTCTGTTGTTTGAATGTAAAAAGTCCCAGATTCAACCCTGGGCATCTCCAGGAAGGACTGGAAAAACTCCTGTCTGAAATACCAAAGAGCCATTGCAGTCAGCATAATCAATTCTAAGCTAAAAGAACCAACTAGGTATAAGGCAGCCTCCTATGTCAATAAATAGACCACTGGCTCCTACACTGGCATCTCCCACAGCAACATGCAAGTGTGAGCCATATATATACATGTCTTTAAACCAGGGATGCTTCTCCTCTTTCAGCCTGAGGGCCAAATTCCATTTTTGGAGATGCTCTCCGGGAACACCTTCCAGCGGTGGGCAAGGTCGAAGGCAAAGGGGGTGGAGCCAAAGCCAAAAGGGATAGTCCAAAAATACCCCCCCCCCAAAAAAATAGCAACATAATAACTTAAAGCTTTTACTAACAGTAAGAGGAGTCCATTGGTAGCACTATGCTAAGGGCCCACTGGAGTCTGGCACCGGCCCTGCCCAAGTGGCACTGGTTATATATGCTTGCATATAACATGTAGTTGGGTACACCGCTTTCCATTAAGCTGCCTTGGTTTATCAAGTGCACCATTGCATATAAAGACCAGAAATGGCT
Source organism: Shinisaurus crocodilurus (assembly GCA_021292165.1). Taxonomy (NCBI): domain Eukaryota; kingdom Metazoa; phylum Chordata; class Lepidosauria; order Squamata; family Shinisauridae; genus Shinisaurus; species Shinisaurus crocodilurus. The sequence continues at coordinate 209,974,022 of CM037879.1, forward strand.
CTGCAAGTTCTTAGAGCTTCTACAGAACTTCTCGGCATCATCCAAACAAATAATCTCTTGGACTGCAATTCCCCAGTCTTTAAAATTCATCCTAATACAGATCAGTCGTTTGATGTGATTGCCAAGTACATGTAAGCCAGAGGTGGGGAACCTGTAGCGCGCCAAGTATTGTTGGACTACAACTCCCTTCACCCTGGACCATTGGACAGTCTGGCTGGAGCTGGTGAACACTGGAGTCCAACAACATCTCTGGAGGATGCCAGGTCCCCACTTCTGATGTAAGCAATTGATTTTGCTGAAGACTGACAGGCAAGTGATACCAGGTTGATGCAAGAGAACTTAGCTACTTAAAAATGGGCCATTTTCTTCTACCAGCCAAGCTGAGAGCCATTCTTTCTTTACTCAGACCGCTTTTACAAAACAATTACATAAGGTAGCTGAAGAGCAACCATTCACACAGGGAATAGGTTATTGCCTAGAAGAGAGTATTATTTCGCATAGTTCTTTCAATATTTGTTCTGTGAAACTGTGCCACCGACAGCCTCCTTATGTGTAAATAAAAATTTGTTTGCCAGAGGATATGCATTTTCTTTTATTCAAGACATAGCACATCTTATCAGAGGGAAGGCAAACATGGTTGGCAGTGTGTTTTTGGTAAGACATGCAAATTACCCTTTCAGCTGTTCATGTGAGTAACACTTTGGGCTCTTGTCCAAATGCTGCCCAGCTGAGAACTAAAATGCACTCTGGGACACCTAATAGCCATTAAGGGAGGGGACACAATCAAAGAAACTAGTTTTATGTGTCACATCAGTGAAGTAATTTGTCTGGTCCTGTCACCTCCACCTCTTAGCCAACAAGGTGTGGGCTAGTCCCTATAAAAGCCACCTTTTTGAATGTAGTTTTATATGGAATATGTATGAAGAATATATATATATATATATAGATAGATAGATAGAGAGAGAGAGAGAGAGAGAGAGAGAGAGAGAGAGAGTCAGGCTCAGGCCATTGGTCCATCCAGGGCTGGCATCAAGGGTAGGCATGATCAGGCACCTGCTGAGGGCCCACACCCCAGCAGGGGCACACTGACAAAAGCCTCCTGGACTTGCTCCTCCTCTTCACCATTGCAATTCACTTGTTCACCTGCCTCTCACTTAGTGATGATCACATACCTTGAGGGGGGGCGCCTCGCCTCTCCGCACTGCCCCCCCCACCGCTTGATTCTCAGCGGCGCGGCATGATGGAAGTGACGCGACGGGACCGTCGTGGCAGGCGAGGGCGGCTCGTCATGGAGAGGCGAGCGGGGCCGGCCGGGACCCGGTAAGGCCTGCGAGTCTCGGGGGGGCATGAGCAGGGCCGATTTTGGCCTGCTACCCCCCCCCCCGAGCCAAGCGTTTACATCCCTACTCTCACTCTGGCCCAGACAACGGTGGTGCTGAGGAGGAGGAGAAAAATAGATGCCCACTTGCTCACTTGCTCACTGGCTCTCTGCCTGTCAGGCAAGGAAGTGGCAGCAATGATGAGAAAGAGGATGAGGAGCAAGAGCAGCTGGTGACAATGGCGGTGGCAGGTGGGCTCACTGAGTGAGGTGGCCCCTTGAGAGTGCCTTGCCCGAGGGCCCTCAGAAAGCCAGAGCCAGCACTGGGTCCATGCAGCCCCATGTTTGTTTGGCAGTCAGTGGTGCAGCTAGATAATTTTAGACCCTGGACTTAATTTTCTTACAGGCCCTTTCCACCACCACCACCACCACCACCACGCCGAGCAGCCATGTTTATCACTTCAGTTGGGAAGCACACAACTAACATTTCTCTTCTCTCCCCCACCCCACCATTCCATGCTTTACAACTGCTGCTACACTCCTGATATGGCAGAGAACAATACAACAACAGGAACAACAACTTGTTTGCCAGTGCTGATATATTAAACACACACACACACAATGCTCTGGGCATGTACAGTTTCACATTTTCAACTCACTTAAATCATAACACCGTCATGACTACAGGAATAAAATGGAGTTTGTTTCTGCTGCCCTGATGCTAAAGACATTTACTTGGGAATAAGCACCATTTTGTTGTAGAAAAGGCTGATATATTAAAGTAAAAATAATAACATGAGCATCTGTAACCATGTACGTGTCTGGCCAGTTTCCCTCTAACTATAATAACTTTTTGTAAAAAAAAAAGAAAGAAAGAAAGAAAGAAAGAAAGAAAGTTTGCTGTGGGGAGCAGCATCAGCCCTGGCCCAGATTCTGGCTGGGCCTTTTTGCAGCTGCCCCCATCACCTGTTACTCTCTGGGTGGTTATGGGGAGGAGGGCTGGGCTACAGGGTCCTGGGCTTTGTCTCCAAAGTCCAACCTTAGCTGCCCCACTGCTGGTAGTAGATCTCCAAAAGTCTCCAGCACAGTATTTTCCCTGGGAGCCTTTTTAGCTGGAGATGCCAGGAATTGAACACGGGACCTTCTGCATGTAAAACATATGTTCTACCACTAAGCTATGATCCCATCCCAACTTTGTTTTCCTTTTGGCTTATAAACAGGATTGTGCATGCTCCACACTTCATCTGGAGCACAGAAACCCTGAAGAATTTGACATTTGGCGCAAAATTCAACTTCCTGTGAACCTCAGAAAAAAGGGGGGGGAGTACTTTTCTAGTTCTTATGGTTTTAAAGATATGCTTGAACATATGTGGACAATGCCCACTGAAATCTTAGGAGCCAGAAGGCTGGCTTACAGTGAAAGCCTACAAATGTCTACTCAGAGGTAAGTCCCATTGAGTTCAATGGCACTTATTCCCAGGCAAGTGTGTATAAGACTGCAGTCTTAACCAAATTTCCAAGGCCTTTAGCCGTAGCTCCTTGTTGCTCCCCATGACGGGCAAAACCAGAACAAATTGTTCCAATGTGCTCAATTTGCTTAATTTCTTTATTCAGGTCACAGAACAGAGTTCTTCTTGACAGATAGTCATGTTGAGTATATTCATCTGGAGTATCTAAGTATAATGAAAGCTCACTCAATAATGCCAAAGCTAGTAAAAGAAAGACAAACACTGCAACGTTCACAGTATTTGCTTCCATCGATCAAAGGCCTTTTCTCGACAGAAGTCTGGGGGATTCTCAGAGGGACAACACATGATGAGGTTGGAAGAGGAAGTTGGACTTCCTCACATCCACCCACATGAAAGATGACTGACAACTGTGGCATTTGCACAGGCATGGGTGTTTGCCTTACTCATGTTGTTATCGTTCCTTAATTACTATCCTGTCTGGCAGCTACCCACAGTGGCATGAGCACCTTTTATAATTTAAATATTACAAGGAAGAATTTGAGACGGGGGGGGGGGGTTACATAAATGTAACAAATGTCAATACTTTTGAGGGAAAGGGGTGGGTGCAAACATCAGGCTAGCCTTAGCAATGATTTGCAAATGGGAATTCCTCAGTTTTGAACCCACAAAATCCACTATATGGTTTGTGTAATATGAAGCCAATAGTCCTTCCTTTAGAACAGTTTGCACTAAAGACAAACTGCTTGGACCTTCTATTTTCATGGCCCTTGCTTAGTTTTGGGAGTTCTTCATGGTGAACACCAATGACTGGGAAAGTCAGGACATTGTCAGGGCCCAGACCCACTGAAAGGCCCCTGCCTGAACTGAGAGCTAGCGCCACCTTCTCTCACAGGCTCATACCAGGTTGGCCATAGTGCTTCCTGTGTCTGACCTGTCCAGGCACTGCGGCTGGCAGCAGAGACTGGGCCTCAGAATCCCTTGCAAGGCACTGTGGAACCATTTCTCAGTTTATACGCCCCACTCCTTTCTGCCCCTCCATACCTTCCCACCCCCAGACATTGAAGTGGGCCCTCCTAGGCCAAGTTGCCCAAGCCCCCCACCAATCATTTTCCTTTTCTCATGGGACCCAGAAATGGGAATGGTGAGAGAGGAGAGGAAGAAGTATGAGTCACTCACCCTTCCTTTCCCACTGCATCCATGGATGCAGCCCCCTCCGGCTGCTCTATAAAGCAACTCTCAGGCAGATCTGGAGCTCCCATGGTTAAGTTGATGTGGACGACATGCAAATCCAAGCTGCCAAAGCTAGGACCACTGTGACTCCTTTTTATCACCGACTCCCTTCATTTTCCTACTGCCAGGAGAGACTACCAGCAAGAAATTCGAGTGCTGGGAGGGAGGAGCACAGGACCAGCCCTATCATAGAGGGAAACCAGGCAACTGCCTGCGGTGCCAAATTCCAGAGTTGCCTGCCCCACCAGCCATGTAAGCATCTTGAAGAGAGTCACCGCCTAGTGGTGTAGTGGAGCCAGGGTTTAGAGGGAGGCAACACCGGCACTTTTTTATTAACAGGGCAATTGTGTCATCTGCTAGCCCCCTCCGGATTCCCTGTTCCTCTGAGCTTAGCTACAATCCTCACAGCAGCTGGGGAGCGGGGTGGAAATGAATTTTCCCAGCAACAATATATTTCTCCTGTTGTAATGCATAATGTATTTTGGGATGGCTTGTTCTGGAATGAGCAATTCAGCTTTACAAGAGACCTGCTCCTGGTGGAGACTAAAAGCTGCTAAAACTCATTCGTTGGTATGGGTCAGCAGAGCTGCCTGCCTACTTGGGCTCTCCTTGGGGTGATGGCTATGGGGACTGTCATGATGAGCGCCTGCACTTCAGAATTTATCACTGCACCACTGAGGTCATGTCTCTAGAACAAGAGAACTGGACCTGAGAGATCTGTAATCTCCAACTCACTCCCACTGGGCTCCTACGGTGTCTGTTTTAAGGATTCTGGATGAACCCTGGCTTGTCATCAGTATAACTATTTCTCATTTTGAGAACATGAGCTGCACAGATTATGGTTTGTCACCATGAGATGTGGCAGTAGCTCAGTGGTAGAGCACATGCTTTGCGGGCAAAAAGGTCCCAGAGTCGATCCCCAGCATCTCTCCAGGCAGGTACATCTAGGAAAGAATCGTGCCTGAAACCTGGAGAGCCACTGCCAGTCAGGATCAACAATACTGGGCTAGATGGACCAAGGGTCTGACTCCGTATAAAGGCACCTTCCTATGTTCCTATGTACCAGTTTGCACTAAACGTTTCTCCAAGAGATCTAATATCCATACCTATATACTAAGAGCAAACTCATTCTCTGAGCGTGAATCCTTATGTAACCATAATGGCACCATCTACAGACAAGAGGGAGGCATCATCAGCAGGTTCAAGGGAACCTCAAGTTTTGCAGAGGTACAAAATCACTAGGGGAGGGCACCAACTGGGGTGGGGAAAGGAGAGAAACAGCCCAGACAGAGCTGTTTAGGACAGAGCACGCTCAGTGAGTGACCACAGAATGTTGACTGACCGTTGACGGGTGGACATAAGACAAGGGTGAGGAAACAGGAATTGAGCTGAATGGAGTATCCTTGGAAAGAGTTTGGATCAGGAAGGGGTCGATGGAATCCTGAACAGGAGCATTCCACTCTGCAACATTTTGTTGTAGCTCCCACTTGCATGCAATAAAAGGCCACTGATATGTGTGCACCAGAAGGTAAAGGTCGTTTACAAAGGAGAAAATCACCAAATACTTTTTTTTTTTTTTTTTATGATGATGATGATGACAGTGCTGCAATGACAGCAGAAGTTATCCTTAGAAGATTTTTCCCCCCTTCTCTGAAGCTATTTTTAAAAGTAATAGGATTAGCATTAGGATCTGGATCTGGCAAACGGGTTGGTTCTGGAGAAAAAAAGATGGCGGTTGCAGTCTAAAATTCACCCGATCATCAAACACCCCACACACGGCAGCGCTCAGAGAGAGGTGCGGTTGCTTTGCTTCACTCAGTGCTTCCAAATGCAGCTTTTATCCTGCCTCAGAGCCAAACTACATGTTATGCTAATCGTGTAGCTGAAGGTTAGCTTTTTCTTTACTCTAAGTGTAAGTACGCATGCATGGCCATGATTCAGGACCACCAAGCACCAGAAGGGGACGAATTAAACCTTTCCTCACCATTTGCTTCCCGAAATCCTCCCCCCCCCCCCCGCGCAGGGGATTAACAAAAGAAAAAAGCCTCCATTCAGGAAGCAAGTGATGTGACTGGGGAAAAGTTTAATCCTTCCTTCCCGATACAAGGTGGTCCCAATCCAAATTGGAGCTGCACCCACTTACACTAGAGTAAAGAAAAAGCTACCCCTCAACTGTACGCTACACAGTTAGCATAACATGTAGTCTGGCTCTCACTGACCGTTTTTTCTGGGCGGTGGGGGTCCCAGATGACATTGCCTTCCATTTGTAACCCTCCTGTGTTTTCTCACCTCTTCTTCCATCTTTCTTCTTACCCGAAAAATGTTAAGGAGGGGAAAGATGCAGTAGCTGCACGGTACCTTTTGATGGCTAGCGCTAGGAGCTGCCCCACCTGGAAGCACCCATCGTTAAATGTTTAAATTTGAACCAAAGAAATAACAACTTCCGTGCCCTCTGGTTCTCAGAAACGAAATAGGCATTGCAACTAATTGAAAAGGCAGAGGAGTGACTCATTCCAAGCCAAACAGTGCTTTGCATAAATTAAGGAAATAATTATCCAGTTACCCAGTGAACTAATACCGTTGCACATTTCCCTTTGGAGAGTGACACTGAAGACTAAATGCCAGCTCTCATTCAATGATATATTCTAGCACTTCGTTTTTATGTAAAATGTCACCCATTGTATTTTTATTAAGCAATATACAGAGAGAGAGAGAGAGAGAGAGAGAGAGAGAGAGAGAGCTCGCAAGGGTAGTTATAGCAGTGGCATGGAAAATGGGTAAATCTTGAGGTCAAAAAAAGAGTAATCTCTTGCCAAGGATGAACAAGGGCCTATACCACACCATTAGCTAGAAAAAATCCCACTTCCTTCTGCCAGGAACAGAAGTATCACATGATAGGCATGAGAGAGAGGGTTTGAGGGAAACATATGTTAATGTTTGAATTTGCTTATTCTGAGAGTCACTCAGAGCTAAGGAATATGGTGCACTGGCGTAGGCCTGGCACAGCTCGTGTGCGAGCTGTGGGAGCAGCTAATACAAGCGGGGTGGATCAAATTATCCCTGCACAGGGGCATTTTTGCTCCCCCTGTCACTTTGCCTTTCATACCAAGCTGGACCCAGAAGGCTCCCACCCCACAGCAGGTGGGACTGAACATGAGGAGAGGTGAGGCGGACTAGAGCAGGTGGGGTGGATGGGGCCTCCCCTAAGACACCCACAACCAGTGCCTGCTCCAGGTTTGGGAGTACGGTGACCATCTGTCCTACTTCACAGAGGACACTTCTCTATTTGAAGGCATCCTCAAAGAGTGCCAACCAACACCTTGCAACTGTTGCTGCTGCCCTTTTTTTTTTAACTTTCCTTCCAGGCCCAACCTGCACCACCTCTAGGAGGAACAGAATAAGGCGTGAGGAGGTTACTGCTGATCCTTGCTCCTCTCACTGCTCCCTTGCTTGGAATGGGCAGATGAAAAGGCAGCAACTGCAAGGAGAATAAACAAGGTCAGGACTCAGGAAGCTCCAGATATTGGCAGTGGGCCCCCTAAAGGGGCATGGGTCTCACCTGCCAATGCCAGCCCCTGACACCAGTCCTGTCCCAGTACTCTGCCTGTCAAATTGACATGCCATGACAGTTATGTACTTACTCCCTCTTTAAGAGGCAAGCCCAAAAGGCCTCAGCAGGCGCAGGCCCTGTGAGAAAACTGAATGAAACCTTTTCACTTTTGCAGCAGAAGCCTGAATGAGTGGTTGGGCCCATATATCCTCCTCAGCAGACGGAACAATCCTGGGTCTAGATAAGGGGTGAGCAACTCGTGGCCCTCCAAATGTTTTGGCCTACAACTCCCATCTCTCACCATCGGTTGTGTTGGCTAGGAATTATGGGAGTTCTAGGCCAAAACATCTGGAGGGTCACAAGTTGCCTACCCCTGGCCTAGATAGACCAATAATCCAGGAACAATTTTCAGTTAAGTTGCACTTGTTGTTTCTTTTCCTCCAATCCCAGTTTTTTGGCCCTGGTAATAGTAAATAGTCAGGTTTTTGGAAGACGTCTGGTGTGTGCTGCTGTTGTTATGTGGCCAGTGATGACTTTGTCCCCAATAAACTATGCTTGAAAATTGCATCCTTCTAGGACATAGTTGTGGGGAGCTGTATCACTGAACAAACATGTGATGGGGCTTCTTAGAAATAGATTTTTCGTAAACAATTGAAGTTGTGAAAGAGCATGTAACTGTACAAGTATGAATGCTGGAGCCACATTTTTAAACGATTATGAAATGTTTAGAGCTACAATTCCCCATGTACAGAGATGCCAGGCCTCTTGTGCATGTAGAGGTCACTGGCTCAAAGATCGCCTTTCCCAACCTGGTGCCCTTAAGATGTGTTGTACTACAACTCCCATCTTCCCCAGCCGGACATCTACTTTACCAGTACTGAAGGAAAGGTGATCAGCGCATTCACATGTTCCTAGGTTCCACCATGACACTGAAATGTAGGTTATGGTCCGGGACCCTGGTGGGCCCTTCAGCGGCGTTAGAAATTATAAACAAAAAAATGACGCATTCTTCATCTTGACCCCACCACTGTGATGTAGGAAAAGAGGATGATGGTGGAAAATAGCCCACTGTTAAGACTTCTACTAATGAACATTTAATGTAATGGTGATTCTGGACTTCATTAAGAAAGTGACCTGAGGTCAACATTTTGGGCTTATTATTGATGCAATGAAGGGCAATCGCCATGCAGGTCAGATCACCCACTGTCTCAGGATGCAGGGGTAGAACTGAAACACAGCAAATGAGGGAAGCATGTACAGTATGGGCCAAAATACACCTTATGTTAAAGTGTGTGGTTTGCACTTGTGTCTTTTTTTCCCCTTAAGGAGCTGCAGGGAGGCAATCTGGATTAGGAGCACTGTAGGACGGAGTGGGGTTAACCGTTTCCCTACATACCACAATCCCAATGCAGTCGTCCCCCGTCCCCCCCCCCGAAGCTGCAATTTGCCCCAGGAGGAAAGTTCCTATTGATGTGTCATTCCCCCCACCCCCACATTTGTATGTGTTCAGTGATCAACTGCAGCTCCCACAGGTGGGCTTGGGAGGGTGCCCCCTTTTTTTTGGTTAAAAAAATAATAATGGGATTATCAACACTTGCTCCTGTGCTTCTAACAGCAGCTTGATCTGCAGACATTGATCATGCTTCTTTCCAAGCCATTAAAAGTGTCACCTGCTCATTTCTACTTCTCTTGCTGCTGTTAACGGCTCAAGAGCCAGAAAGGACAGGGCATTTTGGGAGTGAGTTGTCAAATATGTGAGCTATAGGCAATATCCAACAGGGCGCAAGCACTAGCATAAATTATGTTGCACTGGAATAAACTACTCTAGTGTAGCACCCTGGGAAACCAGCACAGCAGCTTACACTATTGGCGCTGCACTAGAGTAGTTTACATTAACACAACATAATTTACGTTAGTGGTTGTGCCCCATTGGATACTTACTGACCTATATGTGTAAATCACCCTGACACACTGTCACGGACCTGCAACTCCCTGTTCCATGAGTGGAAGGGGAAATAGGCAACATTTCTTTGCCCTTCCATTCCTATGGCCCTTTCTGCTCCTACCAAGTGGAAAACGTTTCTTTTTCTCTGGCTATCTCTACCAGAGCATCCTTAAAACTCTCTGGATTTCAAGTATCTACTTTAGGTGGTGTTGGAGTTGGCTATTAGACAAGGGGTGAGAAACCCCCCAAAAAAGAGACCACAAAGTTTCTAATAACAAAATTTAAAATTTTACTGAAGAAGATAGTTACTAGGAAAATGTTTTAAAATCTGAATGGATATGCACATACAACACACGCACAAAAACATATGAGCAATAGGGTAATAAAATAACCAGGGATGACACAACCAGCTAACCTAGCTAGTGTCCCCATTTTTATCTAGATCCCTTATCCAAGCAATCTCTTACTGTCAGAACTTACTCACTCAGTTCTCCAATTCCAGCACCTCTGGCTCTTTCTGGCCTTCTTCCTTCCTTCTCTCTTCTTCACTCTCTGTCTGTCTGTCTTTCCCTGTCTCTGCTTTAAGACACAATCCTATGTGTGTTTAAACAGAAAAAAAGGCCAACAACTTCCAGCATTCTGGGGGTTGTAGGCCGTTTTTCTGTCGAAACACGCACCATTATGCGTTTTGACTTAAAATTAATTATATTCCCTCCCCCACTCTAAGCAATCAGGCGGGTGGTTTCTTGTACACCTTTGGCCTATGTTCCTTTTCCAAAGTTCTTCTCTTGACCTTCAGTTGCTTGCTGCAAACCCTTTTTCTTCCTTCTTCCTCTGCAGACATTCTGGCTTCTCTAATCCAATTAAGTTTTTTTCTTATTATTCCTACTCTGACCTTCTGTTGAACCTCCTGCCAACCTCATAATCTCCTCTTCTGTTGAGCCTGCTGCAAACCTTTGTCTTCCTAGGCATCCCATCTCCTAATAACTAACTATGCTTTTGACCTCTTGGCTGAATCTGACCAGCACATGCTCAAAAAGGATTTATCCCCATAATATCCAAAATCAAACTATATACGTACAAAAAATGGAAGACAGTTCTGTCCCTACACACACACACACACACCACTCTGTGGGGTTGTCCATATGGCCCTCAGTTTCCACAGGTGCTTTTAAGGAGATGTGGGAACATGTGAGAGAAACTTAGAAATAAAGCATGAAGTGTCACATGTGTTGTACAGCATGTTTAACAATGGAGGAAAGGTGAGGCAAATTAAGTGCAAAATTAAGTGTTTACAAATTGATTGTCAGATTTCCACACACATTTCGAACATCTGTATTTTCCCTCAGAGGGAACGACCAGATATGAGATCCTGGATGGCCACTGCCAATCAGAGCAGAACAGAGTCTGACTGCATCTAAGATGAGAGGGGCCGTGACTCACTGGCAGAGCACACGCTTTTCATAAAGAAGGTCCCAGGTTCAATCTCCAGCATCTCCAGGTAGGCTGGAAGAACTACTGCCTGAAACCCTGAAGACCCATGCCAGTCAATGGGTCAGTTTGCACCATTGCGGCTGGGGAGATAAGCCACCATGGTTTATTTCCCTCACCGTGCATGCTGGTCGCATGCTGGGGGTTTGGCATAATTACCCTCAGCAGTGCAGCTTGTCATGTCATTCGAATCCAGCCAGGGTGGCTTGTTGATAACAAGCTACCTGGAACCCTTCAACAGCCCACAGGTTCTGGGCGACATGTTACCCACAGCAACAAGCCACCCTGGCTGGGGTGGCTTCTTGTTGTGCTAAGCCCCCTGGCATGCAACCGGCACATGCAGGGTGGTTAACAAACATTGGCTTATTACATTGGCTTATAAACATTGGCTTATTAACCACATTCTGATTAACAAACATTGGCTTATTACATTGGCTTATAAACATTGGCTTATTAACCACCCTGCGATCGTGCGAACCAGGTCAATGTCCACGATACTGGACATGAACCAGTGCTATGACTCAGTATGCAGCAGCTTCCTATGTAGCTAAGACGACTTCATGTGTACAGATCTACTTTTTATTAGAACAGTTGAAACGAGGAGTGTAGCAAAGCTTCTACCAAATACACTTGCCTTGTTTAAATTTCGACCAAGGTGATCTCTTCTCTTCAGTAGCAGCTTTGCTAGATAATAAATTATGCCAGACTGCTGATTTCAACTGCCCCATTACTGAGCAGATGTTCAATCATTTTTTTCCGCTCTAAGGAACCAACCACGCAATGAGAGAATCTGAAAATGAAAGCCCTAGTTGGGTGTTATACTTCACGTGATTAGCAATCGAGTGAGGGGGGACAGTCAGACCACACGTGCCGGTCCTGCCAGCACCAGCACCACTAGCAGCCACACATGGGGGGGACGGGGACATCTGAAGAGAGAGCTCATTCTGCGTGCGTAGGCACCATGATTTAAATCACGGGGGCAGGGGAGGGAGCCTATGCACATAAATCAGGCTCCCTGCTACCCATGTGCCCCCCCAAACCCAAATGATGGTGTGATGGGCCTTACAGGGTCAGCAGGTGTGGTCCTGCTCTCCAGTCATTGCCGTTTGTGTGGGGTATATGACATCCCAGTAGGGTTCAATTTGTAAAGGAATTCTCTTGTATCGTTTGGCTTCACTGGTTTTTCTGTCCTGTTTTGTGCTGTTGCCATCTTCCATTACAAGTTCAGCCTTCCCTCAGTCTAGCTTATTATGGCTGCATACCTGTTTTAAATTATTTTTTGAAAATCAATCCCTGGCATCTTTCATCTGTGTGTGCTGCTCCCTGCCTTCATGTGGCCAGAGCCAGGCCTGCCTGCTTCTCCAGTACATCTTAATTTGCGCACACAGATTTTAACATCCAAGCACTTTCCTTAAAGACCCCCTAAAGGGAACATGTGTTCCAACAGCATCCATATGTCTTGAATTTAGACATTTCTCTGAAATGTGCCCTCTGAAAATCCTAAGACAAAATTTCATACAGATGGGAAAGGATACTTTATTGCCAGGCCTCCCTCATGCTCCTCAGTCCCTTTCATCTTTTCTGGGCTCCTACATTAAAAAATTCCCTGCGTAAATTAACTAATCCCACATGGTTTCAGACCCTGTCATGTTCACGTCTGTTCACTTCACTCCTTATTACACATTGGAATAAAGAACGTCTGATAGGAATTTGGAATGCAGTGAAATAAATAAATGACAAACATTTGGCATTTTGTACAATTCATGGTATTATTCCCTTTTGTAAGTATAAATAATAGCAGTGATACATAAAAGAACATTCCTGATAGCCTTCAGATTTCTTTTTAATGTTAAGGATTCTAAATGGCTAACCAGCCATAGGCCCAACTTCCTCCCATGGCTGGAGCCAATGAAGTGGGTTCTTCAGTTGCTACAGTAAAAGAAGGATATATGTAACATTGCACTATTATTGCAAAAAAAGAAAAGAAAAGAAAGAACTCTAGAAAGGAATATCCTGGCCCAGTGCTCTTTATAGTTCTTTTTCAGTTGTACCCACAGATTTTTGACTCTTCAGAACTATGCTGAGAAGGATGTTCTTATTGGAGCAAGGCAACCTGAGTTTTTACCAGGCCACCATGGGCAGCACGGTTCATACCAACCAGCTGTACCCTGCCCAGTCTCCCAAATCTTTGTTCTTTAATATATTATCCTTACCAGGGTCAGGGCCAGGGCCCAGTGGGCCCTTGACATAATGCTGATCAGCCCTTTGCTGCCGCCACCCACCCTGCTGCCAAAGCCCCCCGCCACACCAACCACAACTTCCAAAGCCCAGTCACTGGTTGCCCAAGCCACTTTCCTGCCCATCAGCTACTAAAACTGCCTCCCCAGCCAGCCAGCCAGCCAAGGAAGAGGATGGCAGTAGCTGCTGCAATAGGATCAGGGGAAAAGAGCTTCTGAGCTGCTGGGCCCTTGGCTTCTGCCCGCCTATGCTGACCCCTGACAAGGGGCCTGATCTTTACCAATCAACCAGCCAAACCAATGCCTGCCACTTCTCATTTAAACTGCCAGTGCTCTTGCATGTTTCTCTGCTGACCACTTTTTCTTCCTCCCAAATCATTCCCACCCCACATTTCTCCCCTTGTAATACTTTGCCACAGCCAGAAATCATTTCCCTGTCACACTTAGGACCTCTAAGTGTTAAATCCTTCCTACTCTTATCTGTCATTGCCTTCTTTCCTGAACTCATCCCATTGTTGGCTCCTATTTTTCCTCTAACTGCCACCAGGGGCACCCTTCTTTCTCCACATGCCTCTCTTCTAACCTCTCTACCACTCCCACTTACTGCTGCCATACTTCCCTTTCTTTTCCACTGATTACCCCATTACGTGCGGAAAGGTCCTAATTATGATAAAGCGCTTCCCTACATATCACCAGGTCATACATCCTAACCCAAACATTCTTGAGTGTGGTTCAAAAGGTTTGGCTCATCTCCAGTCAAAAGTAAGCCCCGCTGAGTTCAACGGGACAAACTCCCAGGTAAATGTGTATAGGATTGTAGCCTATGTTTATTTCTGGGACAAAATTTGATTTGAATGTAGAGGAATAGATATATGGATAGCACACATTTAATGGCCAACATCTGAGCAAAGATCAGGACAGCTCAGTTATCTCCCAGAGATGGTGTGCCATATAAGGCTCACCATCTAAATCAGGGCTCTCCAACCTTGGGTCCCCAGATGTTGCTGGCCTACAGCTCCCAGCATACCCAGCCAGCATGGCTAATGGCAAGGGATTCTGGGAGCTGTAGTCCAGCAACATCTGGGGACCCAAGGTTGGAGAGCCCTGATCTAAATGCTCTGAGGCACTGAACTATTGCACCTCCTGCCCCACTTGACCTGTTCTAATTCCTTCTAGCCCCCACCCCACCCAACACACAGAGAGAAGGATTCTAATTTTGACTCAGATTGGGGTGAAGGTTGTACAGGAGGACGGGTGGAGGAACAAGAGCATATAGCAGCTGCAGCAGTCGACTAATCTGTAACATGCTCACAGATCCTGTGGTTAAGAATTGAAAATTAATCTTTAACACATTTCATCATAGCAAGTCCCATAAAATTCAACAGAACTTATTTCCTAGTTAAGTATGCTTCAGACTTCAGCCACAGAAACAACGCATGCCGCCTCTGATTACATAAGAAGTCCAGCTGTCCAATAAACCTGAGAATTGTCTGAGGTTTGGGTTTCTGTCCACAGCAGGACTTACTCAGTAATGAAAAAGGAACGACTCATAGGGAAAACAAACAAATAAAACTACATGTAAAAAAATAATGATGATACAAAACCCCTTCTATTAAATAACTCCTGGGATGCCTGTGGGTTTCCCGAAAGGCATTTTATGAATGGAATTGTCTTCAAAAATACACAGTGGGATTTCTTGTATGCTCTTTACACATTACAGTAGCATTGTGGAAGATGCTTTCCCACAGGGTCATCCTATGGCATTGCTTTAATGTTTAAAAGCACACCAGAACTACGCAGCCAAGTCTGCTAGCGCAGTGCTTTCCCATGGAACTGGCAACCCATTAGGTGGGAAGCAGGTGCTGATTACATATGAAAGATCTAGGCTACCATCCCTACCCTTCAATTTTTTACAGCAGCACCATGGGATGAGCCCGTGGGAAACCAGCTCCCAACACATGTACTGCAACAACTAA
The DNA here is from genome assembly GCA_021292165.1 of Shinisaurus crocodilurus. Classification (NCBI taxonomy): domain Eukaryota; kingdom Metazoa; phylum Chordata; class Lepidosauria; order Squamata; family Shinisauridae; genus Shinisaurus; species Shinisaurus crocodilurus. Next base: position 209,989,238 of record CM037879.1, read on the forward strand.
AGGGCACTGTCATTGATTCAGAAGGAGATCAAATGGATTACAGGAGACATTTTGCTACTAGATTCCTTTTTCCTCCAGGTCACTGTGTAAGGAGTTTGCTCTGCAAATACTTGTTCCTGTGAATAGTCTTACTGAAGTCACTGAGGATTACTGGCATGTGAGAACTTTTCACATAAGTAACAATTTGCAGTGGAGAAGTGTTCCAGTCACTGAAGAGCTTGAAAGTGTTCTGCTAAATTCTTGTCTTTTCTTCATCAATGCAAAGAATGGATGCTCTTCATTCTGAGGAGGAAGAAAAAGTGACATGATGAAACTGGTGAAATGCACTTCTGGCTCTATCAACAACTAGGGTTGCCATTTTTTTTTCAAGTCCATGTTCCTGTGTCTAATAGCAGGTTGACCTGCCAACATTTAGCAGGCAGGAGTAGTCATAATCTATTTGTTTTTAGACAATGTCATAACTTTCTGGTTACAAAAAGAATAAATCAATAAAATGTCATTTATCATTCAAACATGTGGGCAGAGAATAATTTTTGACATATACACACAGCCACAAAAGCAAAGTAAGCCACCTTTTCAGTAACGTTGCTTTCAAAACTGGTAAGCAGGAAATAGATTTTCCATCAGTTTGTCCAATGGGAAATTCCGCAGAAGGAATGCTCCTGACATGTACATCTTCCATCCTTATAGATGGAACAGCTCAACAAGTATTGGGGAATATCTTAATTGGCACCCTCCCTGCAGATACAATGCCTCTGGCTTATACAGAATATTTCTAAATTGGCATCCCTGATAGCTGAACACATCTGATGAAACTGCAGGAGGATCAAATTTATCCTATTTCGGAAGACAGGTAATAACATTTGTAACTGTGGTTAACAACAGTGTATTACCAGCAAGCTGAATTTACTTCATGAGAACATAAGAAGAGCCATCCTGGATCAGACTAAAGGCCCATCTAGTCCAACCATCTGTTCCCACAGTGGCCAACCAGATGCCTGTGAGAAGCCCACGAGCAGAATATGAGTGCAACAGCACCTTTCCTTGAGCCTGGCCAAATCAGACTGCTCCAGAATATATTGTACTCGGTTTTCAAATATCACTTTGGCTTCTTCTGATCTCATACCAGTTAAATAGGGCTGAAAAGAGACTGTATAAGCCAGGAGAGGGCAGACATCAGGCTTGAGGAATCTACTTTGTTTTTTTTACTAGAACCACAAGATCTTCCAACTGGAGCCTGATGCAAAAGACTTAACACTTGCAATTAAAGAATTCTGAGCCCAGGGGTTTGTTTTGAGTTACAGAACTGAACAGAGCTCACCATCCTTCCACACAAAAATTCTCTCCTGGTTATGCTTAGTTTCTGCAGCATTCTTTAGTGCAAGGGAAAGTCATATTTTTGCTGCTATTGCTAAACAATTAGGAGTCAAAAAAAGATTGCCATTCTACTGCAAATCACCCAGGGATCTACCTGGAGATCCAAATCAACCTTCTGCTTGCTCCTGGTATAAGCTATTCAGTATTCTGCAGCCAGGTAGCTCCTTTTGAGTGCCTAGGGGAGGTCTGCTCCTGAAGGCAGAGTTCAGGTAACATTAAACAGTAAACTGAAAATGAGGGAATACTTCCGCCCCAATTCCAAGCAAAGGAAGACAGTAGGAATTCCCTTGGAGACAACCAGTAGAGTTCTATGTCTTTATTTTGCAGTCTTTCCAATTCAACCATGAAGCGATGGTTCCACATTTGGGGACTAGGGGGTCCCAATTACCTTAAGGATAGGACAGATTGGTTTGCCCCTATTGGGCCTCCTTGACATCAGAATGATATTGAACCAAATCATTACTAGCAGCGAGAGATCATGCTTACTTCCATGCCCTGCAAAATTTCATCTGCTAATTTTGATAGATCAAGCTGCTTGGTAAAGCTACAGGAACAGGAACAGGCCTGGCCATTTATTTTTTTCTGGTCAGGTCTGGGAATTCTAGCAACAACTTAGTAAAGCGATTCTTTCATAAACCAAACAGTACTGGATAAAACAGCAGAATTACACAATCATTCCCCCCCCTGCCCCCCCCAGCACAAATTCACCTTTTCAGGCTTGGGCACCGACACACATCTGAGGTAAAGAGACTGGCAGAGGGCAAGAATATCTGAGTGCTACAAAGCAGAAACTTTCAAATACTTTCAGTGCAACCCTATGCCTGTCTACTCAGAAATAAGCCCCCACCCACCCAAGTTCAATGGGACTACTCAGGTAAGTGTCTATTGCACCCTAATGATCTACAGCAAGGGTGCACAAGTAGCTCTAAGGGCTTTTCTTTGATGTACTTCTACACTTTCACCAACTGAAGAGGATCACACAGTTTGATGAACCACAGGAAAGTCTAGATAAAAGGTCATGATCTACATCTTCCTCTTGCCCTGTTTATGAGAGCCTTTTTAGACTGACATTTCTAGGTCAAAGATTGGAGCAATTTAGCTGGAGGTAATTGGTGATTTATGTAACAAGTATTACTAAGTCAGTTTTCTGTCGAGGACAGTCAACATCCGTGGTGTTTGGGAAAGGCCAAAGCTCTATAGAGCAGCAACCAGGGCCGCTCCATCGACATTCATCAAGCATTGCAGACTTGATATTTGAGCTCGGGCTGTGAACACCTTTGGAAGGGTGGTTCTATCATCGGTATTGCAGTGACCAATGCCGCCATCCCACCACCGGGTGGATCAGCTTGTTACTCTGCCCATATGTGTGATGCACAGAGACCACGAAGAAGAAGGACAGGTTGCTTACCTGTAACTGTAGTTCTTCGAGTGGTCATCTGTGCAGTCACACAACCCACCCATCCATCCCCGCTTGGCGTCATTATCGATTTCAATGGATCTGCCAGTGGAGACTGGGTGTGTATTGCTCCAATTCATGTCAGACAGATTCTAGTTCTCTTCCCAAAAGCTGAATAAAATTATGTCTTTTCTTCCCAACTTAAGCAATAAGTCATGGACTTTGAAATTACTTAAGCTATCAATTTTTTATCCCTTAAAACCAACCACAACAGCCCAAACCCAAATGCCTAGTTCCATCCTACACATGACATTTTGCAGAGACAAGGGCTGGTGGAAAGATATATGCTTCAAATCTATCTCCAGAACACTGTTATCCAAAAATGAATAGAGGCCTTACATTATTCCACATAGGGAAAAGTATTTATAGCAGGAGATTTCAGTGCGATTACAAATCCTAATTTAGGTACATTTTGGAGGTTACTTAGTCCATTCATATGATAAAATTACCAAAGCATTTCTGATTTGACTGAAAACCAATAATATAGAAGATGTCTGCAGAAGCAGATTATACTTTTTGAAATCCCTATTGGTCATATTCATGTATTGTTTGTATTTTAGCCTTTTGAATGTGACTGCAGACAGTTCCCATTCCTATGGAATGCTACAACTACGTTCAGCCAAATGCAGTTACAGCCTTTCCTCAAACCTCCCTTGTCAACATGGGGAGTTCAGGGGTGATGGGGTGGGGGGTGGAGCGTGCATCCCCGTCTCCTCTATACACTTTCATTTTGTGAACACCTGAAGAGGGCTGATGGTACGTTGACGTCTGAATCAGTAATTGGGCTTCACAGCAAAGAGTCTGCAGAATGCCAGGAGACCACAGAAAAAGAACACATGCCCACCTCTGTGATTTTATATGTGCCGCATTTTTCTCTTCATGTTTCTTTCTATGACAAACTGAGAAATAAATGTTATCAGTTAATATCCTGCTTCAGTGATTTAGTTATTCATCATACTGATATCCTGGCCTTCCCTCAACGATAGCCATCGTGGCAGTGTGCACGGCTTTCTCCCCTGCTGGTTTTATCTTCAGAACAACCCTGCGAGGTAGTTAGGCTGCAAGATGGTGACTGGGCACAGGCCACCCAGTGAGCTTCAGGACTGAACTGAAGGTGATACGAACTTGGGTTTCCTCAGTCCTAGTCCGACACTCTCTAAACCACACACCATGCTTCATTTATGTTGCCTTCTGTCTGACCCATAACAAATTCAGGTACCAACAGTTCTGCCAATGAATTATGGAAGACTTATATGAATGTGTCCTGTAGGCACACTGGATTGAACTACATACTGGGATTCGCTTGGCTTGGCTTGTAAAGAAGCTGTGTGTGAAAATACCCTTTGTATTGTAAAAGCAGAGTGGTTTCACCATGTACATCATCCAACGACTGCAGCATCCAAAGACAGCTTGGATGTGTGGAACAGCCATTGCAGATCAAACAGTACAGACAAGGCTTATCACCACTCATCACTTCAAAACACAAATGTGTTGGTTATTTTTTTAATGAGGAAACTTGCAATTCAGCTGTAAGCCACACTGATAATAATCAAGTAATGATTTAGTGGGGGCAGATATCACATGTGTGAATCAGCCCATTATTTCTCATTATGACTGGGTATATTTTAATTTAAATGAAGAAATCTAGAAGGATACCTGGAATGCTCTTTCACAGTTCTATTGCTAACGGAAAAAGTTTTTCCCACTTCATTTTTTGGTGGTTTTGTAATGTGTGAACACTGTGAAGAAGATATTTGCATACCTTCCTTACAAGGAGATGAGGTTACAACTTGCACATCCCCTTCCCAGAAATGCAAAAAAACCAGCAACAACCAGACACAGGAATCAATTCTGTAGTTCCTCTACTGTGCAAAGCTGCCCTGACTACTGTGCTAGACCTTGTTTGGAAATGTAACTGTCAGAGCAATGTTCACAGTGAATTTATTATTGAAATAGTGCATGTTAAAATACCATACCTACTGACCCAAATAAATAATAAGGAGTCAGACTGCAATACCATCAGTCTGTAAATTCTTATTTATAATTGGCATGAATTATATACATGAGAAGTCACGGTGGTATTCTCTAACGTGTATTATCACAGTCACACCAATAAGACATGGGGCACTGTTAGCTCAAGCCCTCTGGAATATGCCAATCTATTAGTGGATGTCTTACTGCTGGAACTCTTGTTGGGCGATCAACAGAGAGAGAGAGAAACAAAATGGGGGAATGTAGAAATATGGATCTCGATTCTCAATTATATCGGATATAAAAGGTCTGAGACCACCACCACCCCTTTGACTTGACTTTCTAAGTTGGACATTTCTAGTCTGCTGAAAGGCTTACAAGAGAGGTTGGAATGTTCTGTCAAAGCTTACTGTTTGATCCAAATCTATTGTTTTTCATTAACTTTGAAGATTGCATCACAAAGACAAGATGTTTTTGTTTGTTGGGGAGATATTGTTCTAGATAAGGGGTTCTCAATCAGGGGGGAATTCCCCCAAGGGGGGGAATGTTAGGGTTTCAGCGGGGGAATTGGGACCACAGACTCAAACTGTTGGAATACTGATCTTTCTACAAATTACAATTCTACAGATTGTACATAATCTACAGGACACCACACCTTATTGTATGGCACAGATTAAGTCAGACAATCTTGGAAAGGGGGGAATGACATTCTGACATATAGTGAAAGGGATGCATTTGGCAAAAAAGGTTGAGAACCACTGTTCTAGATGTTCTACATGGCTGGCTCTTGATAAGATTAATTCAGGCTTTAGGAAAAAGGGTTTTTGTTTTAACACTGATGCTGTGTCTTAATTTAGAGATAGTTTGATCAATACTATGTACATTTCTTGCTTTTAAAAAAATGTTCAGAAAGGAAAATACAAAAGTTGTGAAATCTTCTGTCTTTCAAACTTTTCTATTAACCCAGAGGGAGAGGAAATGAAGTATATACAAGGAATTAAGTACTTAAGGCAAATTTGAGTTCACTTCTGTCACATCTCCTGGAGTCTGTCACTCACCAGAGACTATGACCAGCCATCTCAAACCCATATCTGGCCTGTCTCCGCTCAGCTACTTATGTATATGTCTGTGCGCTCGCTTAACTACCTCAACAAAACAAAAGCTCTTTTTATCCATGGAACAGTGGCTAGGCATATTTGTTATCCGTCATGAATGACTAAGGTTGCAGAGTTCAGATGCTGGGCAACACCTGACAGAGTGCCTGCCACCCAGTATAGATGAAGACAGTTATCACTGTCTGACTGATACTTCCTCTGTTTAACTGGAAATTTATAGCAAGGAGATGTCATCCTTTTGCAGCCACAATCCTTGCCTTCTACTTCCTCATACTTCATAAGCGACAGCTTTTACTGTCACTGGAACAGAATCAACATAGTATAAATAGGCTTCACACAAAAACCATCAGAACAAAGAGCACTTTGAACAGGGAACACCTCAGGAAGTTATTAGATGCTCCAGTGGGTGCACAAGCAATTGCCTTGTGCTATCATTGTAATGTCCAAAGGGAAACTTGCGTAGCAGAGATGCAAAAGCTACTGATTTTCACAAATCTTGTGCATCTCCCCTATGGCAATTCTCCTCTGGACATTAGCAGGGAAACACAAAGGGCAGAATCACAAGACACCATTCCATCCATGTGCCAATGCTTATAATAATGTCCAAACCACTCTAAGTCAGGCCTGAGAATCCCCAGAACTTGCATAACCAGAAACGCTCAACCAGGAACTTGTATCCTAATGCTACAGCAAATCCTTATATTACATCCTCATCTTCATCCTCATCCTCATTATTATTATTATTAAACAGTTCCATGCACTGCAGTAAATAAGCATATATTTCTTACTCTCTCCTGAAATGTGAATTCATTCTTAGATTTCATGTTTTCTTTACATGGATGAGTACCTGGCAAAAATTTGTGTCCAAGGAGAGCCATCATGGTTACAAGTATGACAAGTAATGCTACTATAGATAGGATACTTAAGGACTTTTCATACTGCACTTGACTCAAAGTAGAAGAGGCTGGAAAAGAAAAATGTCCTCATTTAGTATTCAGTATGGACCTTTGAGAATAAGCAGTCTCTTGATATCTTGAGTTCTCTCCATTAGAACATTTGGTGTAGCAATTGCCTTGTTTCTTGGCAATGGAAAAGAAATGGCTGAAAATAGAGATGTAGGCTAACAGTTTCAGTCAACAGGGCCTGCATCAGCACCTGGCACCATCAGGCAGTGGCTGGGATTTCAGTGTCCCCGGCAGAGCTCACTGCTATCACCAGCCCTGCCCCCAGCATCACTACCCTTTGGGTCTGGAAGCCACTCACCATTTTAATTAATTAGTTTATTTATTTATTATATTTATACCCCACCTTTTTTCCTGCAAGGAACCCAAGGCGGCTTACATAATCCTCATCCTCCTCTCCAATTGCTCAAAGTAATTGCTCAAAGTAACACCAGATTGGGGGCATTGTGGAGAAATAAAATGGTGGGTGGCTTCTTGTAACTGTCCCCCACATTTTGCAGTGCTGCTGCTGCCACCAGCAAGTAAGCCCACCAGGGGGGAGGGGCTCATCAATGTAGGAAAAGGCCCACCAGAGGAAACTTTTTCAGAAGCCCCCTCAAACCTTGCACTGCCCTGTCAGCAATTACCACTAAACTTTTCTTATCAAGCCACCTGCTCTCATTTTCCTGTTCTTTCTTTTGATTTCCTCCCTCTCTTTCCAAGTGTCCAAAGGCATTACTCCTCCTTAGCCTGCTAGAACAGTCAGGGGTGGTGTGTGTATGTGTGTGAAGAGAGGGTACACACTGTATGATTTGGGGCTCAAACCAACCTACCAAGGCTCCTCCACACCCCCAAAGAGCGTTTACACATTTTCTCCTCAGCAACTGGCCAACAGATGAGATACCACATAACGGCACCATGAGTCTCTACAGGCTAGGAGAACCCTGCACTCAGTATTATAATTCATTTCACAATGGGATAATTTGTTGGTTAAGTTAGTTCTAACATTCATATCCCAACCTTCAATGGCCAACTGGCATTCCTGGTTGATGGCGGGCAAGACCTAGTCACCTTTGAGTTCTTGGGCCACCATGTTTGCAGACAGGCCATGCTTATTTGTGTGAAGGTGTCACTGCTTTGAACCAATGCCTCCTCCAGGGTGGTGTATACATGGTCACTGAGATTTCTGTGATGGCAACAACACTGTTTCAAGCTACCACTGCTGTGGAAATCTCAGCAGCTACATATATACCATTGACGGAAGGCACCAGTTCACAGGGCATCTTCCACTGAGACCCCAGTGCTGGCCCCTCACACTCCAGGTGCAAACACGTGGGGATCACCATCATCTGTCAACTGGCCCCAAGAGTAGGCTTAAACTGGTATATCTGCAAACCAAAGGGTGATCACAGTACTGTGATGGCTGCCACAATCACTTCTACTGTGTGAACCAAGGATTATATTATTTGTTTTTAGATTACAGCCATATTATTATCAGCACTTACTGCATGGAAGATCACAGATGTATGAAGGAATAGAATAGTCCACATCTGTCCTCCAAACCTTATAAAAGAAAAAGGGGGGAAGGTTATTATTTCCCTCTAAAGGAACCATTACAGGACTTTAAAAACCATGAAGGCTTTTTAAACACATATCCACAGATGGTATAGTCTGTATAGATATAGATAAAAAATAAAAATAAAAAGTACAGCTCATTAGGAAATGATCTGTTTATTTTTTTATTTTTTTATTTTTTTTATATAATTAATTTTTATTTATTTTTAAAGAACACACATACACACAAAAAAAACCATAAACCTACAAATCATACACTACAAGTGCACCCGTCACCCCGGGGCCAAAACCAATTCTATCCACATGATCCATTATTAATCTATATTCCAAAAATACATCATATCATGACATGGCTTACTCCCTTTCCCCTTTACTAAAACATAATCTAAAAATGACCCCCATATTTCCTTAAAATTATTTTTCTTTAATTGTCCCCTTTTACATTTAATACTACATGTTAGTTTATCATTTAAAGCAATATCCCAAACCTCTTTATACCAGTCTATTATTAAATACTGATGTTGAACTTTCCAATTCCTTGCAATCAATAATCTCCCTGCCGCTAATAAACTTACAATTAGTTCCTTTTTCTCTTGTGAGCACAAAAGTTTCTCCGTTATTGATAACAATGCTAATTTTGGACAGACCTCCACATTAATGCCAATAATTAGTGAAATTTCTCCAAAAATTTTATTCCAAAAATCCAATACACTTTTACAGCTCCACCACATATGAGCATAAGTACCAAGTTCCTGACATCCTCTCCAACACAATGGAGCACAATTACTATCTATTTTATTTAATCTTACTGGAGTCAAATACCATCTCCAAACAGTTTTTAAAAAATTCTCTTTTATCCTTACCGACATATTTCTTAATATACGTCTGCCCCAAATATTTCTCCACCCCGCATTTGATATCTCCTCCTCAAACTCCATTCCCACATCATCTTAAGGTTGTCTTTTTTCGCTTCAATCCTCTGCATCATTTTATATATCTCCTTAGTTAACCCTCTAGAAGAAACATTCCCTTCTATAAGTTCTCTAGACAACACTTTCTTTTCAAATCCAGTAAACTCCCTCTCATACTCGTTTTTCTTTTTCCATTTCTTAGTCCACTGATCTAATTGCATTAAATTTAACCACGAAATTCTATCTGGCCCAATCATTTCCAATATTTGTTGTCTAGTCCTCAATTTTTCCCATCCAATCCATTAATTTGATAACCTTATTTTCCCTAAATATTGCCTCCCAATGCTGTGCATTTACTGGAAAGTCCTCCATTGCTACAACTGGAGTTAACGGTGATATCCCTGGTATAAAAATCTGTCTGTTACTGTTCCAATCCCTACCATATTTTCAGGAAGGGATTTCTATTCTTTTTACACTAGTAATACTTTTTTTTGAAATAAAAAATTTTTCCATCCCCATTTCTATTTCCTGCGTTTCTATTTCTACCCACAAATATCTTCCTAACTAAAATATCCATAATAAACCTTAACTGATTAGCTATATAATACCACTTGATATTAGGAAGGCCAAGCCCCCCCTTCTTTTTGGGATTTATACCATTTACTCTTAGTAATCCTCGCCTTTTCCCCCCATTACAAAAATTATTAATTATTGCTTGCCATTCCCTAATTTCCTTCTCTGATAAACTACTTGGGTATCATTCTAAATAAAAAATTTATCTTTGGTAATATCTTCATTTTTATCAAAGCTATTCTACCAAACCATGAAAGTCCAATTTTCTTATATTCCTCTATCTTTTTTTTACCTCATTCTTTAACTTTCTAAAATTTGTTCTACTATTTTTTCTAACTCTTTTAAAATATCTATACCTAAATATTTAATCATACTTTTTACCTTAATATTTGATCTCTTTTTAATCCCTTCTAATTCCTCTATTTTACTATAATTAAACAACATAATCTCAGATTAATCCCAGTTTACTTGCAACCCGGGTAACTTCCCTCCTAAACTCCTTTAAATGATTCTCTAACCTATCCATCATTTCCATGGGATTTCCAATTGTTAACAAGTATCATCTGCAAAAAGATTAATTTTTATCTTATCCTTTATCCCTATCCCTTTTAAATCACTATCCTCTCTAACTACATTTGCCAAACCTCCATAACTAACACAAATAAGATTGGGTGAAAGGGGACAGCCCTGTCTGGTACTCGGCCTAGATGAATTGATCAGTTATACCATCATTTACTATGACTGACGTCGTATTTTGAGCATACAATGATCAATAACTCCTCGAAACTTTCACCAAACCCCATAGTTTTTTTATCCTCCTTTAATGCTGGCCATTCCACACAATCAAAGGCCTTGAAAATATCTAATGCTAAACCCCTGCCTTCAATTATTTTTCTTAATTAAATATATTATATTTAACACTCTTCTAGTCAAATCTGCCATTTGTCTACCTTGTACAAAACCACATTGATCTAAACCAATATACTTACTAACAAAACTATTCATTCTTCTAGCTAATATTGCAGACATTAATTTGCATCTTGATTATTAATGAAATTGGTCATAGGATCCTGGGTCTGCCGGATCCTTATTCGGTTTCAAAATTAAAATGGTCAAAGATTGTTTCCAAGAAGGAGGGATCTCTCCCCCCTGTAAAATATCATTAAACAAATTTTTTAACTTGGGAATTAACATTTTCTTGAGAACCTTATAATATTCAGCCCCTAAACCATCTATTCCGGGAGTTTTACCTCCTTTTAATTTATTTATAGCAAACTCTATTTCTAACTCCGTAAAAGGTTGTTCCATATAATCCCTATCCTCTTCTAATATTTTTATTTTCAAATTTTTTTCAATATATTCTATAATCCTTACTTCAGAACATACCCCAGCCTTATACAATTCAGAGTAAAATTCATGAAAAATTTTTAGTTTATCCTTCATTAAATTATATCCCTTACCCTTCTTATCTTTAATCACCCCCACTAAATTTTTCTCTCTTTTTTTTTGCGCAGATCTAGCTAACATTTTAGAATTTTTATTACTATTCTCAAAAAACTCTCTTTTCATATATATCAGATTCCTTTGCACTTTATCTATATCTTTATTCTCAAATTCTTTCCTCTTAGCTTGCAGTTCAGCAAATACCTTCTTATCCCTATTCTTTAAAAAAGATTCTTCTAACTCCCTAATCTCTTCTTCTATTGTTTATTAAAAGCCTCCTGTTGTTTTCTTAAATTAACTCCCTCTCTTATTCCAATACCTCTCATAACACTTTTCATAGTGTCCCATATTATGGCTTGACTACAATCCTCTGTTTGATTAAATTCCCATATTTCCATCATCTCTTTCTCTATCTTTTCAATTATATGTTTTACTTTAAAAATATTACAATTCAACCTCCATCTTCTAGCCTCTCTATAATCCTTCCCTATCTTTAAATCCAAATTGACCAACGCATGATCCGTGATTTTTATAATACCTATTTCAGTACTCATGACCCTAGAAACCAAACTCCTAGACACAAATATATAATCTATCCTAGAAAAATTCTTAAAAGCTGATGAATAATACGTGTATCTTCTATCTTGCCCTTTAACTTCTCTCCAAACATCCACCAAGCCTTCCTTAGTGATTACCTTATTCGAAATGATCTGTTTAAATTACTAATTACATTCATATTTTTGTTAAAAAGCACTGGTCCCAACTGTTGGACCCTCAGTTGTGAACCAGAGCCATAGGCCAAACTGGCTCTAAAACTCTTTTCCTCTGATCAGCTTCTTTGATTAAGAAAAACTGCTGCTACAATTACCATGAACATAAATACTGAAGTTGCTCCTTAAAGACTGAAGCTCATTTGGGTTGTTCTGCTTCAAGTTTGGGATTACACCGGGGGAGGCAGAAATTATACATTATAAAGGTTTCCACAAGGAGACCACATTAAATCATTCCAAAGGTAGCCGCCACATGCGGTGAGCCACTAAAGAGCAGTGGCTGACCCTGCAGAGAAAACAATTCAATCTATACTGCTGCAGATCTTTTTTTCTTTGCAGTTTTCAGTGGTGTGAAGAACAGCTGCTCATGAGTGGCCAACCAGATGGGGTCAGCCACCATATGAAGTGATTTAAAATGGCCTCCGCATGGCAGCCATAGCATGTGCACTGGCCCTAGAAATGTCCATGCCCTGTCTTTGTGATCTTCTAGCTTGCTCAGCTTCTGCCAGCTAATTTCACATTTTAAAAAATGATGCAAATGGATTATTCTTTCAAACATCCTTTCATTGTAGCTGCAATCATTTGGTGATAAGATTCTAAAGAACAGGCTAGACTTGCAGTGTTTGGCATTCACACAGGTTGTTTGCTAGGTGGCTCTTTTTTCCCTTTTCTTTTTTTTAGGACCACAAATAATTTATAAAAGCACAGTTTGGGGCAGTGGCAGCACATTTAAACTATTCATCATGCTCTTTGCACACTCTACTGCACTACAGTCAGAGACAGCAGGGAAGGAGGAAGAAATGATCCATCCCCTGCTGACTGTTATTTGCATGCTGCCACAGGATAGATAGATCTTAAAAAACAGAAGGCATACCTGAATGCAGACGTTTGAACCGCAAGTTTTCCCTGAAATGTTGACAGATGTTGAACTTAAGCCACTCTGGAAAAGGAAAAGGCAAGAGCAAATCAGCCTTAAGGCGATGGATAGGCACAATCTTGCCTCTTTTCCTCTTTTGGCCATGCCACTCATTCTACTCTCTCACAAAACACAGTATATGGCACATTCTATAGCATGTTCAATGGAGCAGTTTCCTGCATAGTAGTGCCAAGTTGGGATTAAGGAAAGTGTCCCAGGGAAAGGCAAGGGTTTTTTTTCTTGATGGACAGTTCTCCATTTCCTATGGGACGTTGGTTGTGTGGACTGGACAGCTGCTGCTACTTTGTGCCACTTAGATTGTCATGTAGACTGTCAGAGGACAAGAATGGGCTGAAGCATCCACCCAATAAGTCGGGGTGACTCAAGAGCTGTCCAACCACTCTTGTTAGAGTCATCTGAGGACCAGTTCCCACATGCATGCTCATTGCTTGATCACTTTGGTGTGAATGCATTGCAAGATGTTTTGTTTCACCATACTTTGAGGCTGATCTTGCAATGACAGTAAAGCATGGGACACTGTTTCTCAGGGCCAAAGCAAACATTATTTTAAGAACATAGTGAGTGCTACAGTAGGCACAGAGGGGCCTGATCCATATTGGGACCCTAGTGTGGGGAGTATGGGGACTTTAATCCTTTTTTCTTCTCTCCCCCACACCATGCTATGAGCCTTATCCAGTTTTTTTTGGCAGGGTGGGGGGAGCACGCCAACAATTTCTATTGCAAAATAGTGATCCACAGTAATGTCTCAGCCACTAGACCGACCATTCCCAACAGTCCTCCAGATGTGTTGGACTACAAATCCCATCATCCATAGCCAGATATCATATCATAGGATATCATAGGATCATAGAGTTGGAAGGGGCCTACAAGGCCATCGAGTCCAACCCCCTGCTCAATGCAAGAAACTAGAGGAGAGGTCTCCCATCCAAGTAATAACCAGGCTGACCCTGCTTAGCTTTCCACGCTCAGACAAGCTGAGCCAGCGAGAGCCACAGGCCTTTAGTCAAACACATCTGAAGAGCACCCAGTTGTGGAAGGCTGTGCTAGATTATGGACAGCTTCATGCTGATTCCCAAGATGGGTAAGAGAGAACACAATCTATTCTGGAAGACTGGGTTGCCATGTTGTCATCTTGACTGTCTCCTTCTCCAAATTAAGAAGAGGGTTTTTGTCTCGTCTGAGGTACAGGCGTTAGCAGTGAATCACAGTTTTATCCAAATCAGTTTAGAGTGGGGTCCCAGTGGCCAATACTAGTTTTGTACTTCCCTTTAAAAACACACTGAAACCCCAAATGTAGCAAACTCTGGTCAAACAATCATTTAGGGAGACATGTGGGTGTACGCTGCTGTTTTTTGTTTTTTTTTTTTTTTAAGTAACCTAACACTATTATTAGGAAAGCCATTCTGCCTGAGAACTCTGCATGGAAACAACTGTCCATTGTTAAGTCCCTGTGAGAGGAGGTGGAGGAAACTATTTGAAAACCAAAAATGGGAACGCTGTGTCCCAAGACTGATGTGATTTCCCAATATCATGGAGCTGTACAGAACATATCAGTTCCATAATGACACACCGAGCCTTTTGAAGGAACAGTGGGGAATAGATGGCCCATGTCATAGTAAAGCCTGGCTACAATCCAGTAGTATTTAGTTGCTCCTTGTTATTTAAATATTTCAGGACGCAATCCAATTGGGATACCCGTAAGCCTCCGAACTGGGAGGATTACGGCTATCCTATGCAGAGCAGGAGGAGTGGCAGAAGCAATCTCTGCCTCCCCACTCAGCATTTTTGCTAGATGGCTGTTTTCCGCCATCTAGCTGGGGCGCTTCAGAGCAGGAGGGAAGAAGGCTGCAGAGGACACGGGATCGGTTGTATCCTGGCCTCTGCAGTCCCCTCCCGCCCACCAGAATGCCCCCTTTAAAAAATACCTGCTCCCAGTGGATATGAAAATTGCTGGAACTGGTTTCTTGATATGGATCATCACAGGTGCCTGAATTTTTGGATGCTTCTTGGAGACATGGCTACAGGGACTGTTACAGTGAGCCCCTGCGCTTCAACATTGACTACACTACTGTTCATATGAAGCATGTAAATGCTTTCCACTGAGATAAATGGTTCTTCCGTATACAACACTTCTCAACATTTTTGCACTAAGGGGAAGTGATAGACATATCTCAAGCATGCTGGGTTCACTCAGGAGCTTTTGAGAAATAAAATGCTACACAAACCACTGAGACTGACTGGTGTATTCCAGTAGAGTTGCATGATGACTCAGTCCGGTTACACACGAAAACTGAAAATTGTGCTTCCGTGTGTGACATGAAGGAAACTTCTATCTGTTCTTCCATCACAGCAAGTCTCATTTTCCAAGCTGGAACAAAAAGAGGAAAGCTATCGATGCAACTGATATGTGGTCATAATTGAACTGGTGATGTTTTTATATCATCGTCCCTTAATATTGTTTTGATTTACAGCACCTTCATCACTGAGGCTCAGAACTGAGAACAAAACGTCCATAGTTCATTTATTCTCACAAAGAGCAATGTTACTGTAGATCAGTGTTCTCCAACCATCTGGGGTCCCCAGATGTTTTTGGCATACAACTCCCAGCATGCCCCAGCCAGCCTGCTGTAGATCATTATTATTCTATTTTTTACAGACAGGAGATTGAAGCTAATCACTTGCACAATGTTACACCATGAATCAGTGCTTGAGATGGGATTTGAACACAGGCCATACAACTCCAAATCCAGCACTCACTTCCATGAGCCTCATTTCTAAACCTAAAAGCCAGGGATGTTGAAGAGTCCTTGGTCTCGAGTCACGAGTCGAGTCACGAGTCTTTGGACCCGAGTCTCGAGTCCGAGTCCGAGTCCTTGGTCCAAAACGGTGACTCATGAGTCACGAGTCACGAGTCACGAGTCACTCCCAAAGCTGACTCCACGAGTCCCTATTAAAATCAATGGGGGTTTTTCCCAACAAAATAAGGCTACTTCACACTCAGAGCAGCCACACAGAGTAATCTCAGGTCCTTCTTCTGCCTCTCCCAAGTACGCAACACATCAATCAAAATGAATCTTGACACACTGTTGGGGCTGCACTCCTGGTAGCCGTCCATAGTGGCCGAGCAGCGGCACACCTCGCTTCCATGCGCTCTTTGCTGGCAATCACACTCCTCTCCACTCCTTCTGGCACAGCCCAGGGATGTTGAAGAGTCCTTGGTCTCGAGTCGAGTCTCGAGTCCCATTAAAAATATTGGGACTCGAGTCCGAGTCGAGTCAGAGGGGGGACTCAGTCCGACTCACGAGTCGAGTCCTCGAGTCCGAGTCCCCATCCCTGCTAAGAGCTACATTCCAAAACCTTCGTGTTTCTAATAACTACAAGCCACTGCTTCTTCTAATTTAAGAACTACCAATGAAAATGTATTTGCAAATGTCATGTTGGAACCTTAATCTCAATTATGGATGTAGATTAAATGTTTTTCCAGGACTCCGCAATGTTTTGCTGGTAGTCAAAACCTGCCAGTTCCTACCCACTTTAGCAAATAACAACAGATCATGCAATTCACCCTTCCTGACAGCCCATTCTATCATTATTCTCCACTTCTCCTACCTTAAGAAATCACTAATACTGTGCTGAATGTTTATAAAGCTTTCAGCATGAAAGTGGAGCTTTCCAGGGCCCTAAAATGTCCCCCAAAAAACCCAGTCTTTAGTAATAGTTCAACAGCTATTTCAGCACTATTTCTTTTTCAATCAAGGGTATCTTCACACTGATGAGATCTCAATATCCCACTAACCTACCCCATTGACTTATCAAGTAGTCAGTGTGATGATGTCATGTAGCCAATCAGATTTGGCAGTATGATCACACCCCAAAGCAAATTCAGAGTAAGGGCAGTGTTTCCTGCTATTCAGCTGCTGAATTGGCTTCATGGCAACACAATGTAACCAATTCAGATTGAGGGCAGGAAATGTTGCCATTACTCTGAATGGCAAAATACTTTTAGTTGTAGGACCTTTCCTTCCTGTCCC
The DNA here is from genome assembly GCA_021292165.1 of Shinisaurus crocodilurus. Classification (NCBI taxonomy): domain Eukaryota; kingdom Metazoa; phylum Chordata; class Lepidosauria; order Squamata; family Shinisauridae; genus Shinisaurus; species Shinisaurus crocodilurus. The sequence continues at coordinate 210,006,338 of CM037879.1, forward strand.
CCTTACCTAATGAGGTGGCCCTTTTTGCCTCTTTGGAAAGCTTTCACAAAACACACCGCTAATTCAGTTCAGCCCTAAAAGTCATACCCTATGAAAGGCTTCTTCCTGACTGAAGTTGCATAGGGTCCAGTTGTGGTTACACTGCACACCTTTTAAAAATTGTTTTCTTTAATATCTGCATGCCGGGGAAATGGAGCCTGCCTAGAAAGACATCTACAGACACACAAAACTGTGGGTTGGTGTATGCCATTGCACTCATGTCCTACTTGTGGGTTCTCCCATAGGCAGCTGGTTCTGGTTGGCCACTGTATGAACAGAATGCTGGACTAGATGGACCTTTGCTCTGATCCAGCAGGGCTCTTCTTATGTTCCTATCTTCTTAAGTATCTTGTTTTAATAAACTACCCTGTAGCTTGGCAAATGTTTAATTTATTCTTGGAGGAAGGTTTCACACATCATGGAAAATACTGTATTTCAAACAATATATTTTTTGTGTTACTCATGGTCCTTCAAATCTATTCTTTAAAAGAAAAGTATATGTTATGATAGCTATAGATGAAACAGTTTGATATGCTATGACTACCACTAATCCGATTAATCAGTTATGAATCTAAGAAGGTACTTATAAATATAATTAACATACCTTGCAAATTTCCATGAGAAAATGGACATCTAACCCAAGAACCATGCTTAGTTGTAAACTAAAATGGGTTTTTAAAAGAAAAAGTGATTAGTTACAGTGATTTTTTAAAAGACCAATCTGAATTCCTAATGGCAGTGGAGTGATGCAAGAAGCTGAATGTCCTGGAGCTTTATCTCTGCAGGGATGGTTCTGCCAGCCAGGATGACAGCGTTGTAATCAAGCCAGTTAAATAATAGGGTAACTGTGGCTGCGGAGGTCCTAAACACACTACTAGAGAGTAATCCCACTGAACACAATGACCTACTGTGTATCCAAGCAAACATCCATAGGATTACTTACTTATTTACATTGATATACCACCCATTAGCCAAGGCACTCTAGGTGATTCACAAAACAAAACTTAAAACCGTAATATACCACAGCATAGTGTTGTGATTTTGCTGAGAAGCTCCTTTTGGCTGTTTTAATGTATGAATGGGGAATGGGATTGCAGCGGTAGGCTCCACCCCTGACCTATCTGCATTCATTGTGACATCTATAGATAGTCTCCACACATACAGTTGTATGCATGCAGGCTCTCTACTGATGAGAACTTTCTGCATATAAGGCTGGATCCAGATGTAGTCATACTTAGAGCAGACCCATTGAAATCAATGGATCATTCAGTGGGTCTGCTCTAAGAATGACTGGATCCAACCCACTATGAATGGTCTGTGGCACAGGCAGAGCATGCCACCACAATCCTGCTCCTCACCTACATGCAAACATTAGAACAGCCTTCCCCCGTCTGGTGTGTTGGACTGGGAATTGCAGTCCAGATGTGTTGGAATGCAATTCCCATAGTTCCCAGCCAGCATAACCCTTGGTCAAGCTGGCTGTGAATAATGGGGATTGCAGTCCAACACATATGGAAGGCACCAGGTTGGGGCAGCCTGCACTAGAATATCTGAAAGGGACTTATTATATCCTTTTACAGGGATATGTTGTGCTCAACAACACCCCTCTTCATGTGCCTAGCAGTGACTAGTGATGGGCAAACTTACCCCAAACTACACAGGACAATCTTGCATTTAATGTGTAAGTTTAAAAACAATCAGATAACATCAGCTGGGGAGGACTGGTCATTAATGGGGATCACAGCAGGTGGGTAGATTGAATTTAACCCTTTCCTCTCCTGCTGCAATCCTGAGGAAAATCCCTCTTCTAAAACTGGTACAGTAATACCTTGGATTGCAAATAACTTGGTCTGACAGTGTTTTGCAAGACAAGCCAATTTTTTTTTATAAATTTTGACTTGATAAACAAGCGACATCTTGCAATACAAGTAGTGTAGGGAAGTAGCCACTCGCCTCGAGCGGGCATAGCAGGCTGAAATCGGCCCCGCTCATGCCCGCCAGAGAATCGCTTTGATATAAGAGTGTTTTGGATTACAAGCACGGTTCCGGAACGAATTATGCTTGCAATCCAAGGTATTACTGTATTTGCATTCTGAGGAAATCCCCTGTTGGCACCAGTGAGGGATTTCCTCCCTCTAAGCAAATACCAGCTTCAGCAAAGGGATTTTAGGACTGCTGCAGGGGAGGAAGGGTTAGTTTTTCCCTTCACATCTACTGCAATCCCCATAATTATCACACACCCTAGCTGATGCTATTTGAGTTTGTGTTTTTAAACCTGCATGTTAAATGCAAAGAGGCATTTACCTTCACAGCTAATTTGACCCTCAGACAAATTCCTTACCAAGGTTGCCATTGCCAAATCAAAAATAAGCATGAATTGATCCATAATATTTTGACTTGAACCAAAGACAGAACCAAAACACTTTCAGTGACATCCTAAACATGCTTACTCAGGCCCTGTGTTTTCAATGGGAGTATGTAAGTATGTTTAGGATTGCAGTCTTGAGAATGGGTAGTTCTTCCTGGTAAGCTAAATAATTCAGATGGAATTAATACACTATTCACAAGATCAATGCTTCTTCAACTGCTTCTCAAACTATTTTTCAGTGCTTTACTAATGATGACAGTCCAACTTGTTTAACAGAGCCATTGAAGGGACAGGGAAACTGAGGAAGAATACCACGGCTTGCCTTTGCATGGGGCATAGCCATACACTTTAAAATGTCTTCCCTTCTTTCCTGTCCATTAGCAAATTAGTGGTAAAGAGAAGGAAAAGGGGGGGGGGGGTAATTATTTTCTGCTCACATGTCATTAAAAAATCATAACACATCACCCAGAATGGGATATCCTTAATAAATAGCAAAGTTGGATTATTTATTAGGAAATAATATACCTTCATGCAAAGTCTTGGATGTGCATCGACTCGAGAATATTTCACCTGATTTAAAAGAGTGATCAAATAATTAGTTATTGACATCCTGACATCCTCTGAATAGACGAACATCAGCACCACTAGCTTTGGCAGGATTTTAAAAGATTAGTCATTTATTAAAATTGTATAAATCAGGGGTGTGCCACTGTGGCCCTCCAGTCTTTGTTGGACCGCAATTTCCGTCAGCCCTATCCAGCAAAGGCCAATGATGAGGGATGAGGGAAGTTGCAGTCCAACAACATCTGGATGGCCACAAGCTGCACACAAGTTGCACACCCCTAGATAAATGTTGCTTACTAAACTGAAAACTGAACTGAACCAAACCCAATCTTTACTTGATGAACACCGCATCCCTGTGCAGGTGACAAGTCATATGCAATGAATGCATGGAGTGGGGAGTCATTGCCTGCTGGCCCTCCCCCAGAACTCCATGTGTGCATCTGTCCTCTCGACATACCCTATGCACATTCCAACTGCTCAGAGCCTATAGCATTGTAAGGGTTGGAAGGTATCTTGGAGGTCATCTAATCCAACCCCCTGCTCAGCTGCAGCATCCCTGACAGATGGCTGTCTAGCCTCTGCTTAAACACCTCCAGTGAAGGAGAGCCTGTTCCACCATTGAACAGCTCTTACCATTAGGAAGTTTCTCTTAACGTTTAGCCAAACTCTGCTTTCTTGTGATTTCCACCCCCTCATTCCAATCCTGGCCTCAGGACCAACAGAGAACAAACCTATTCCATCTACTATGTAACTAAGGATCTGTTCAAAAGGTCAGATGAATGCACAGTGGTCGGGCATGGGGAAACAGGTGTAGCCCTTCCACAAGTTCAGTGTACACATGGCATGTCATCTGCACGGGGCTCAAATGCGCAACCCATGAAAAACGCATGTGTATGAATATCACGTGTGACAGACTACCTGCAAGTTTCATAGTAATTCCACATAGGGTTTTCTTTTGAAAATATGGGAAACAGGCCTGACCTGACTTAAATCCAAGCTTTGTTTGTGTGTTGTTGTTGTTTTACTTAAATAGGTAGTGCACTGGAATCCTAGCCATGTAAAAGATCCTTTAACATAGCTAACTAGAGTGGTGCAAATAGAACTGCAATGACATTTCACTCAAACTCAAAGACTTTCAGGACGACAGCCAATGGTGGCGACTGGCAAAGTCTGGTCAACGAGCCCACCTGCACCCTCAATGAGCCCAAACACAAATGCTATGCCCAGTGCACATCCATGCTCTTCAGTGCTTACTTTCTCTGCAGCGGTATTTGAAGTGTTCTCTAGATCAACACACTGATCGTTAGTCTTCATCAGCCGACAGAGGCTGACAGTGACATGAACAGGGCAGGCAGCTTCCCATGCCAGCGTTTGTGTGACAGGATTATAAATAATGTTATCCCACAGGGCCTTGGTATCTAAAAGCAACATATGAGGGAAATAAAGAAACAGTATAAATGCACAATATATTCCCCTGACATTCAAGATGATGATCCGAGTTCATTTGTTCTCCAGTTGTAGCTAAGTGCTTATCATTATGTTGGATAGGGGAGAGGGGTGACCCCCATGGTCCTCAACTGTGGGAGAAGAGAAGAGTCATATTCAGTTTTTGTGCTCAACAACACCCCTCTTCATGTGCCTAGCAGTGACTAGTGATGGGCAAACTTACCCCAAGTGAATTCATTATTTACTTTGGAAAGTAATGAATTTGTCCATGTGAGCTCAGAATAGATGAGAGTTCTCCTTAAACACAAAACCTTGTTCTGGGTATACAAGCTTTTGGAATTGCATAGTGCGGCATGATGTCATGCATCACTACGTTATGTGCTCCCTTTCCAATTGGTTGTTTTCATGTGGCCTGCCTCTGTGATGATGGCATGTGATGTTTACTTGCCATCGCTGATCACCAGTATGAAGATGGACTTGCAGAGTCCTCCTCCTCAAGAGGCAGGCATGACAAGTGGATTCTCCAATAAGATAGCCTTCCATGGATGGGTAGGTTACCCACCCTAAATAATTACTTATCCATGGCAAGCCACTACCTGGTTTTTAATACCCCCTTTACTACTACTACTAGTAGTAGTAGTAGTACTACTACTACACAGTTTGTAATACCAGCGATGTGCTAGATGTCAGCCTTGGTGAGTATATACAGATGAAGTAAAATTTATGTACCCATGGCAAAGCAAGCCATGGATCCCACCTATTTATTGTCATGTTTCCCATTAACTCACATGTGCCAATCCAAGCTGTTCCCTCACAAATAGTACATTTTGTTCTCCCTTTATAAGCGTACAGAGACCACTGCACCAGAGATAAGAATGTATCTGTTACACACTAAATCCATTTAGACAAGTGGCACTCAAGAGCTCTTAATGCACATCAAAGAAGCTGAAAAGAGCAACCTGCAAAACACCATTGTTTCTGAATCATTAGCATACCATTATCTTCATTAAATATGTACAAAAGAAGCATTTAATTTATTGTATTTGGCAGGGGGTGGGGTAGTATTCAGAGGGATTGTAAATAGTGTTTGGTTTTACAAAACGTAGTATTTGAATAATTCTTTGCAAAAACTGCTGTCGGATTGGCCTAGTACAGTGATGGCGAACCTATGGCACGGGTGCCACAGCTGGCACGCAGGGACCTCTCTGTGGGCACTCGAGCCATTGGTCACCAGATCACGAAAAGACCGTCCCCTTCTGCAAAACACTAATGATCTTGTTCTTTCTCACAGTGTGGAACAGAATGATTTTATTCTAGAATTCCTGTTACAGAATTCTTTTTTACATTGTTATCACATTTAAAAGATTTTGAAGAATGATGCACAGAGCATGGCTTGGATGTAAAGCCCTAACAGTTGACCTGAGTGCATGTGTTGCTCTCAAACTAATGGAGTATGAGCCAAGGCAGTGGCGTAGCGTGGGTTGTCAGCACCCGGGGCAAGGCAAGTAATTTGCGCCCCCTAACCCGTGGATTTTAGCACTCGAGTCTCTTCCACTAGATTAGTTAAAGAAACCCTTACCCCCTAAGCACATGTATTGTTTGTATAATGCAGTGTATAACAAAGATGATTACTGTGATGTGGTTGTATAGAAGGCAAAGTCGACTGGGGAGCTGGTGGCCCACGTTCTTTTCCGCCATATGGTGTTTACTTTTAAAGGGGGGAAGTTGTGGTTATATCTTTGTAACCCAGATACCATGCTCTTTTGATGTAGAAGAGCAGCACCCTGGCTGCGATTTCTTTAATAATAATAATAATAATAATAATAATAATAATGATGAGCAAGGTTCCTAGTCACCCCTGTTGTCACCAGGGGCAGTGCTAGGTACCTCTGGGCTCAGGCCTACAACAACAAATGCACAAATTTGCATATGCTAATTTCCATATGCTCTGTGTGCGTCTTCAAAGGACCCTGTCTTTTAAGGACACCCTATTTGTAAAAGGGGATGTACGGACAGGGGAGAGGGGGGCATCTGAAAACCTCAGGCAGAAAGATTCAAGGTGTCACATAGTACATTATTTCAAAAGGACAATGGTTCTATACCTTCTGCAGTGCCATAAGACAGGAAGTTCAACAGGTGTAGCTTTCATCACTCCCACATGCCTGGAAAAAGCTTTCTATGCATAAAGCAGCAAAGGGTGACCCACCCACCCCGGCCTGGCATGCAGTAATGAGGAAATCCCTCCCCCGTTGAACTTCTGCCTGCAGCCACGCAGGTGCCAACGGCACAGGGGCCTCCGCCGCCCACAAAAGGAAGAGGGCGGCGGCGGCGACCCTCCCGGTGGCCCACAGCAGCCTCCGACTCACCATGACGGTGGCGATGATGGACAACAACGCGACGCGTTGTTGAACGCGTCGCTATAGGCCAGGAGCCTGTGCGAGGCCTGAGTGCCGCCGCCCAGCTCCCCCACAGCTCGCCTGCTCCGGTCAAGCGGCGTTGGGGTGGCGGCAGCAGCAGCGTCCCCGGCTTCAGCCATCCTCCTCCTGCTTCTCGGGCGGACATGTGCAGGGGAAGGAGAACGTGCTGTGCTGCGCTGCGCTGCGCTATCGCTTCTGCCGCTGCCCTCAAAGGAGGCGGTGTGGCCGCAACCGCCACTTCCCGGAGCTGGCTCCGCCTTGAGCCCGGACGGGCCCGCCCTGCTCCTGGCCTTCTCCTCGCGAGGAGGTGCTGCGGAGCTTCCGCAGCTGGAGCAAAACGGCGCAGGGGAAAAGGGAAGCGGCTTAGAGGCGCCGGTCACCAGCGCCACACGCCCCTTCCAGCGCTCCATGGCCCACGCGCCGCGCGCGGCTGCCCTCCGCCTGCCCGGCCCGCGACGCACCGGCCGGCGCCTCCTTCCTCGCCTCCCGCCCCGCCCGCGCGCTCTCCGAGGCGCACGACCTGGCAGGCGCGGCGGCGGCGGTGGCAGCAGCAGCGAGGGGGGGGCGGCTGATCCGCCCCTTTCTCCAAGGGCAGCCGCCTCTCGGGGGGGGAGCAGGAGGAGGAAGAGCTGGGGCAGAGAGCTGCGAGCGCGCCCCCCCAGATGTTGCGCCCGGTGCGGCCGGCCCCCCCTGCACCCCCCACGCTACGCCTCTGAGCCAAGGTTTGACAAATTATCAGCATGCATGCAACAGGGATGTTGAAGAGTCCTTGGTCCCGAGTCCCGAGTCGAGTCCCGAGTCTTTGGACCCGAGTCTAGAGTCGAGTCTAGAGTCCGAGGTCCAAAATGGTGACTCGAGTCGAGTCCCGAGTCCCGCCCAAAGCGGCGGCCCATGGAGGAAGCAGGAGGGTCTCCGCGAGAGGAAGAAGAGCTGCCCTTCCTCCCGCGGAGACCCTCCTGCTCCCTCCATGGGTCGCTGCCGCTGCCGCCCTCACCTCCACCTCCGCCGCCCTCACCTCACCGCTGCCGCCGCCCTCACCTCGCCAACGCCGCCGCCCTCACCTCGCCAACGCCGCCGCCACCACTGCCCTCGCCGCCGCCGCCCTCACCTCCACCTCCGCCGCCCTCACCTCACCGCCTCCGCCGCCGCTCTCGCCTCTGCCGCCTCTGCCTCTGCCGCCGCCGCCGCCGCCGCCCACACCTCCTCCGCCGCCGCCGCCTCCGCCGCCGCCGCCGCCGCCGACCTCGTCGCCATCGCCGTAGCACACAGCACGCCGCGTCACGCCGCCAGCGCCGTCGCTCTGTTTTTGGCGGGGTTGCTGTAGTTCAAAAACAGAGCGCCGTCGCTAGCGGCGTGACGCGGCATGCCGCATCACGCCGCCAGCGCCGTCGCTCTGTTTTTGAACCACAGCAACCCCGCCAAAAACAGAGCGACGGCGCTGGCGGCGTGACGCGGCATGTCGCGTCACGCCGCTAGCGACTGCGCTCTGTTTTTGAACTACAGCAACCCCGCCAAAAACAGAGCGACGGCGCTGGCGGCGTGACGCGGCGTGCTGTGTGCTACGGCGATGGCGACGAGGGCGGCGGCGGCGGCGGCGGCGGCGGAGGCGGCGGCGGAGGAGGAGGTGAGGGCGGCGGCGGAGGCGGCGGCAGAGGCGGCGGCGGCGGAGGAAGAGGAGTCCTTGGGCTCGAGTCCCGAGTCGAGTCTCGAGTCCCACATAAATTATTGGGACTCGAGTGGGACTCGAGTCAGAGGGGGGACTCAGTCGGACTCACGAGTCGAGTCCCCGAGTCCGAGTCCCCATCCCTGGCATGCAATAGCAAAAATCACATTACCGTAATTGTGCAAAAGCATGCCCAATGCAAACTTTTACCTAATGCAGTGTTTGCAGTCCAAGACATAAAGTATTTAAAATGTGTTACGCACGTTTAGTTTTCTTGTTTATCTTGCTCATCCTAGTACAGGTTGACTTTTACTTTTACTAATCCGACGCCTTTAGAAGCAGGGAAAGGACCTGGGGTAAAGCTTGCCCCATACAATTTCGGTCTGGCATATAATCATATTACAAGTTGAGAATCCCTTATCCAAAAATACATGTGCCTAATTATTGTTATTGTATAAATTATTGTATAAATTTCCTTCAGGCTATGTGTACAATGTAGTACTATAATAGTTTTTTGAGTTGATTTTTTTTTCAACAAAAAACTGTTTGTATCATTGAAAGCTCTGTTATTGTGTTTTTCTTTAAAGAGAAAAGATGTTAATTAGGTAGTTCGGACAACTGTATGAGTTGTTTTTCTAAAACTAAAACCTTGGTATTCAGGTTTAATTGCAGTATTGGCACTTTGAAATAAATAAGTTGGTTTTGTGTTGCAGTTTGGGCACTCGGGTTCAAAAAGGTTCGCCATCACTGGCCTAGTAAAACTAAATATCTTTAAATAGGACATTCCCATCATTTCCTTTTGTATTCAGATGTGCCCTTTTCTCAAGAAATAATTTCTGCTCAGACTGCTCATTGCAGTCTGAGCAGAAATTATTTCTTGAGAAAAGGGCAGGATTTGCTTCTGGATCCTTCTCTTCAGCAACTGATGATGGGGCCTGGCTGCAGTTACAGTTCTCTGGATTGCACTTTCCAGATTCAATACAAAAAATTGAACACTTCACATCGTGTACACGGGAAAAGTCCAATACCGAACATGTTTTATCAGGAAAGACATCCCACTGAGTGCATTAAGACTTTCTTCATGGTAAGAAGGTTTCAGATTCTGTCCTCTCACTCATTGGCTTAAAGCAGACGTCAACATTGACATTTTATGCATATCCTTAACACTGTGATGTGAGACAGCAAACACAAATGTTTCTAGACAGTGACTTGCACAAGGAATTGACTGTGGCTCCTTGCCATAACTACAGAGAGAGGCAAAAATGCATTTGCCCCATCGGGTATGAAAACAGTTGCTTGTGACCAAACCTGCACATCAAATAGTGTCATTCCTCTGATGGAAGCAGTTCCATCAGTGAACTGTGCATCATCAAACTCAACTCAAGAGGTCTGCCAAAGACACCAAAGCAGATTTTTGGGCAACGCAAAGAGCTGCAGCGGAGAGGAAAGAGGGAGAAAGTCCTGTTGTGGCTTCGCACTAGTGGACTTCTGTTAGCGTGATGTTGGATTCAACCCATTATAATGGAGTTTCAGGAAAGTTTATTAGGGCCAGTGGCACATAAGGTAGATCAGAACTGTGGGGGTTTTACAGTCTCAACTCCAAGCTTCTTACTCATTATGCTGAACAAGTATTTTAGGTAAAATTCCGATACACATCTGTGGAAAGTTCAGACTGAGAACCTGATGAAATAAACTACAGTAATACCTTGGATTGCAAGTAACTTGGTCTGAGAGTATTTTGCAAAACAAGCAAAAAAAAATTAAAAATTTTGACTTGATAAACAAGCAAGGTCTTGCAAGACACTCGTAGGGATGTAACCGCTCGCCTCGAGCGGGCCGAAATCGGCCCCTCTCATGCCCGCCAGAGACTCGCTTTGATATAAGAGTGTTTTGGATTACAAGCGCGGTTCCGGAACGAATTATGCTTGTATGTTTCTTAAAGTAAATAGTGCTACTTGTGGTATTATCCTTCAGCATGCATTTTGGAAATAGCATAGCAAGCAACCATTCAAAAAAGCAAGAAGCACATTTCACTTGCCGTTCTTAAATGGGCACAATTGTATTCTCCGTGCATCTGAAATCGCTGGCCATGCCTGCAAACCAAACATGTATCAGTTAGCTCAAAGGACCACTGAGTTTTAAATCTCCTTTCAAATACAGTATTGTCCACAGGTCCTCTGTTTACCAAATATTGGGCCATTTGGGGACAACCTCTACAATAGGGGTGAGCAAACTGTGGCCTTCCAGATATTTTGGCTTACAACTCCCATCAGCCCTAGCCAACATAGCCAAAGGTGAAGAATGATGGGAGTTGTAGGCCAAAACATCTGGAGGGCCATAAATTCCCCACCCCAGCTCTACAAGGTAAGATTCCTTTGGAGGAGAGCACACTGGAGTGACTGAATCTATCTGTATTTAACAAATCCTATAGAGAGAATGTCCCGGTCTCTTTAAAAGAGATGGTAATTAGGGCACTCCTGGGAAAAAAATCATCCCTGGACCTGTAAGGTGTGAACAGGTATAGGCCAGTTGCAAACATTAAGGATGGTGGTTGTGAACCAACTCCAAGTACTTTTGGATGAAACAGATTTTTGAGATCCATTTCAATCAGACTTCAGGCATAGTTTTGGAACAGAAACTGCCTTGGTCACCCTGTGAGATGACCTATGCCAAGAGAAGGACGGGAGGATGTGACCCTATTGATTTTCTTCAACCTCTGAGCAGCTTTCATTTCTACCAGCTCTCTCCTTTTCATCTAAGCCAGGTCAGAGGCAGTGAATGTTCTGAATCAATGTCTGGACATGGTAATGGACTGGATGAGGGGCAATAAACTGAGACTCAATCCAGACGAGATGGAGGTGCTGTTGGTGGGTGGTTCTGCAACCCAGTTAAGTGGATTTCAACCTGTTCTGGAAAGGGTTGCACTCCCCCTAAAGAATCATGATCAGTTTGGGACTGCTTCTAGATCCATCACTGTCATGGGAGGCACAGGTGGCCTTGATGATGATGACATGAAGACCAATATACCAGCTGCAACCCTGCTATAACCTTGACACTTGCCACCCTGTGGTCCAATTTTTGCACCCACCAATCTTCTGCTTTTGTGCTGGCTAGGAATTATGGGAGTTGCAGTCCCAACACATCTGGAGGGTGCCAGATTGGGGAAGGCTGCTCTACACATTTAGTTGCAGAACCCATTTGTAATCTGTATATTTACAAAAGCACAGGATTGGCAGGCGCAAAAGCTGGACCACAGGCTTTTTGTAACCTGCCAAAGTTACAGCAATCTGAAAGCGCAACACTGAGCTCCACCAGCTCCCTTCCAGATAAGATCTCTTTGTTCTGATCTCCTTGTACATCTCTTTGTACATATTCATTAGATTCCAAGGAGGCAAACCTAATTTTCATCTTCTTCTTCCAAGGTGGCTCGTTTAGAGAAATAGCAACCACATATCCCATTAAGCAAGTACCTATGGCTTATCATCAACTACGTAGTTATATAAAAGCCTAAGCAGAGATGCATCACTTCACTTTACATCATGGGATGGAGGAACACTCTGGCTTTAATAGTACAAAACTTCACATTTCTACAGTCACTTCCAAGATGTGCATAAATATTTTGAGAATGTTTAGGATTTTAAAATTAAAGTTATTGGGTTTCTAGACATTGTGCCTTCTAACTGGAAGCTCTTCCTCCTAATCCTAGATGTGGGGTGGTGGGCTATGGAAAGACTCTGCATGCATGAACTTTGGTCTAAGAATTTTTTACATTTAATTTTGTATTTGTTAATCAGTTTCTACCCCCATCTTTCTATCAAGGCAGCTTACAAAAGAATCCAAACAAGATAAATATAAAATAATATATATAAGAACATAAGAAGAGCCATGCTGGATCAGACCAAGGGTCAAGGGACCATCCAGTCCTGCATTCTGTTCACACAGTGGCCAACCAGCTGCCAAACAGGACATGAGTGCAACAGCACCCTCCCGCCCATGTTCCCTAGCAACATAGGCATACTGTCTCTGATACTGGAGGTAGTATATAGCCATCAGGACCAGTAGCCATTGATAGCTTTATCCTCCATGAATTTGTCCAATCCCCTTTTAAAGCCACCCAGACTGGTGGCCATCACTACATATCTTGTGGAAGTGAATTCCATAGTTTAACTATGCGCTGTGTGAAGAAGCACTTCCTTTTATCTGTCCTGAGGCTCCCACCAGTCAGCTTCATGGGATGACCCCAGGCTCTAGTATTATGAGAGAGGGTTCTCTACATCATGCATAATTTTGTACACCTCTATACATGTCTCCCCTTGCATATAAAATAGCTTAAACATAAACCAAAAAAATAAAACAGCAGTTAACACACAGTTTATAATGGGAGTACAACTTACAATAAAATTAAAATAAAATCTCAAACAAAATAAAATTGTCCTTACTGCCTATGTAAAAGCAGCAGGCAGTGATGGGGCTAAGCATGCTTCTGTGCAGGCCATTCCAAATGTTCTTTATGATTACCTCACATAATGTGGGGCTCACGCTGAAATCAAAAATCGGATCTGGCACTAACACTAAACACAGGTTTTGAAAAAATTCTACATGCATGTTATAGTTCTTTGGGTTCCCATTATTTTGCCCTCTGACTGAAATAATGGTCCTTCAGGGCGCAATCCTATGTGTGTCTAGACAGAAAAAAGTCCTACAACTCCCAGCATGCCCCAGCCAGCTGGCTGGGAGTTGTAAGACTTTTTTCTGCCTAAACACGCATAGGATTGCAACCTTAGTTAGTGAGATGCCGCATTTTAATCCAGGTCACATAATCAAACCACGTTGAAAACACTTACCTCAAGGCACAGACATGGCAGCAGCTGGGTGTACGGTAGAGAAACTGATTTCACCAAGTCCTTACCTTGAACCTAAAATAGGAAAAGAGCAGGTGGTAAGTCTAGCATTTCTGCACAGCAAGTAGAGTTTCATAAAGCGCTACGTGACTCAAGTCTCAGGGCTGTCCCAAGACATTTTGCTGCCTGAGGCAAAGGACACGATGGTGCTGTCCCATTCCATGTACAGAAGCCAACTGGACTGGCAGCTGAATCTTACTTCAATACTGGTGATGGGACAGCCTCCTCTACCACGTCTGAGGGCAGCAGGTTAATGTAGGGGGCACAGGGCAGGCCGTGTGGCACACACAGATCTCTCCTCCAACAGAAGGTAATGGCTGGGGGGCTCAGGAGGAACAGCCACATGCTGCCGCCGCCACACACATACATCCCATTTGCTGCTTGAGATGGTTGCCTCACTCTGTCTAATGGTAGGGATGGCCTGGTCAAGTCAACAGGCATTTTGCTTGCTTTGCAACACAACACTTCAGACTGGCTCAAGATGGTTGCCTGAGTGTTGTTTTCACAGTGCTTTCACAGCTTTCTAAGCTTACTGTTCCAAAAGCCCACCGTTGGCTCAGGTCCATGGCAAAGCAAAACAGCAGGATTAATGTTGTCTTCTTCTGATTGACTCGGGATAAGCCTGCCCAGGACTATCCCATTTGGTCTAAAGTGATAAGCTGGGAAGCAGGAGAGTGATCTTGTCATCGTGTAGAAGAGGGAGCTTTGGCAAGTGCAGCCTCTCATGCCAGGATGAGAACAGCCACACTTGTTGAAATTCCCCCTTCTACACAACCATTAAAGGAACATCTACTTGTGTTTACTTCCCTTATTTGGGACAGTATAAAGAAGAGTAAAAACAGGAAGTAGAGAGTCCAATATAAACCAACAATTAACAGGGCCAAGCCAACATTTATTGACATAAGAACATCAAAATGTAAGAAAAGCCCTGCTAGATCAAACCAAAGGCCAACCTAATCCAGCATTTTGTTCCCACAGTGACCAACCAGATGCCCCAATGGGAAGCCCACAAGCAAGACATGAGCACAGTAGCATCCTCCTGCTCATGTTCCCTAACATACTGCCTCCGATACTGGAGGCAATACATAGCCACCATGACTAGTAGGCATTGATAGCCTTACCCTCCATGAATTTGCTTAATCCCCTTTTAAAACCATCCAAATTGGCAGCCCTCACCACATCCATACGTACCACATCCAGAAGAAAGCAGTACTGATGGAGCAGTAGTAGTGCCAACAGATTCTAGTGTGTCAACCCAACATCCTGGGTAATCCAGTAGTTCAGATGCAATGCGATATGTTATGACACTGTGGTGTGACATAGCTGTCCCTCCACCCAATCCTCCTATGCACTTTTTCTTGCACTGTCTCTCATATAATGTGTTTCACAAAATGGGATTCTAGAGTAACCTAATGACTGTAGCTAATACCCTTATTTGCATTTAGACATTTGTCCCATTAGAGCAGACTTACCCGACCTCGTGACCTCCAGATGTTTTGGACTACAACTCCCATAATCCCTGACCATTTGCCATGCCTCCTGGGGCTGACAGGAGTTGTCATCCAAAACACCTGGAGGGGACCAGATTGGGGAAGGCTGCTTTAGAGTTTCTGCAGTCTGGCCCTCAGGACTAGACTTCCCAAGTCACTGAAGGGAACGGGGCAGGAAAATGGCAACGGGAAAGATTAGAAAGAAAGAGAAGAGCAGAGCAGAAGCTGGGGTGGGGGGAAATGAGAAATTAAAAATCAATCAAGCATTTTGTATTTCTGTCCAGCCTGGAACATGCTACCAGGGCCGGCGCTACCGCTAGGCAGACCCAGGCGGCTGCCTAGGGCGCGTGGCGGAAGAGGGTGCAGCGTTTCTGCGCCCCTTCCTCGCCTCCGGCGCGCTCCTGCCCCACCTGCCGCCTCCGCCGTGCCTCCCCCCCGTGCGCGCGCGCCCGCCCACCAGCTACCTACGGTTCCTGCTTCCCGTTCCTGCTTCCCGTCGTTTCTGGAGCCCCGCCTGCGTTGTTTTGGCGGGAGGAGGAACCAGGGCAACAGGGCTTAAACAGCCCTGTTGCCCTGGTTTCCCCAGCAAAAAAAAAAAAGCGTGGGGGTCGCGTCGGAGGAGGAGGAGGAGGAGGCGGCGGCGGCAGCAGCAGCAGCAGCCAGCAGCGGGGGCGGGGGGAAGGTAGGTGGTGGTGGTGGGGCGGCGGCGGCGGCGCGGGGGGGGTTGCAGAGCAGGGCTGCTTTGCTCTGGAGCCCCCCCCACGGCACGAGAGGGGGGGCGCTAAATATAATTTGGCCTAGGGCGCCAAACAGCCCTGCACCGTTCCTGCATGCTACAAAATGGAATGTTCATCCTTTGAATGACTTTAATAATGTAAGGAATATTGTTCTGCTGGGTGAATTGTTTTCATGAAACATTTTCAGATTCTTACCAAGGTGACTGGCCCTTCATCCTCACACACAAACCATTGATGGCATAAGCGAACGTAATAATCTGTGTCTTGAACAACATGCGAAATATCCACTGAAATGGTTTTTCTTGCTTTGTCCACATCGAAGGCCATTTTGCCGGCTGAAATTTTTTTTAGAAAAACCCTAATTATATTAACAAAGATTTCTGCTTGCATTTTGCATATATAGATCAATATGATTAAAGACCGGAAATTCCATATCTATGGTGAATGTTGACTGGGTAGGACTTGGCCACTAGGTAAAGCACTAAGCTATTCCGATCCCCTCCCCATCAGATGACACACCAGTATTGGAGATTAGCTAACCTTAGGCTGAAAGGTACCAGCACAGGCTTGAACCACGGCACCCGGCAGCAGGCTCATGCTCCTGACTCTATGTTCCAGAAGGACAGCTCATGGGGAGAAGGACTGTCTGGCCCTGCTGCTCCACAGTGCCACACCTGGCTGGAAGGGAAACTGCAGCCAATCAGGGCTAAACTACATGCTATGTTAAATATGTAGCGTGCCACTGATCCCAGGAACGGTGCATGGCGCCCTAGGCCAAATTGTATTTAGTGCCCCCCCTCTCGTGCCGGGGGGGGCTCCGGAGCAAAGCAGCCCTGCTCTGCAACCCACCCCCCGCGCCGCCACCGCCCCACCACCACCTACCTTCCCCCCGCCCCCGCTGCTGCTGCTGCCGCTGCCGCCGCCACCACCTCCGACACGACGGGACCCCCACGCTTTTTTTTTTTTGCTGGGGAAACCAGGGCAACAGGGCTGTTTAAGCCCTGTTGCCCTGGTTCCTCCTCCCGCCAAAACAACGCCGGCGGGGCTCCAGAAACGATGGGAAGGTAGGTAGGTGGCTGGCGCGCGCGCGCGCGCGGGGGGGAGGTGCGGCGGTGGCAGCTGGCAGGCGGGTGGGCGGGGAGGCGCGGCGGAGGCGGCAGGCGGGGCAGGAGCGCACCAGAGGCGAGGAAGGGGCGCAGAAATGCTGCGCCCTGTTCCACCACGCGCCCTAGGCAGCCGCCTGGGTCTGCCTAGCAGTAGTGCCGGCCCTGACTGATCCTCACCATTTTTGACCTTGAAATAAGCACATGGGGCCCGAATCTGGATTGGGACCATTGTGCACAGCAAAGGGAAGTCTAAACTTTCCCACCCAGCCAGTTTCCTCCCCTAAATTCTCCCTCCCGTGGGGACTAAAAGGGGAAAAAAAGAAGAAGAAATCTTCATTGGTGCCAATGGAGATTTTTTTTCCCCCTTTCTTTTTTCTAGCCCCCCAGGTGGGAGCAAATTTAGGAAAGGGAAGTGGTTGGGTTAGAAGGTTTAAACCTACCCTACCCATGCATGGTGGTCCAGATCTGGAACAGCCCCCTGCATGCTTACTTAAAAGGTTTTTTTAAAATAAAATAAAAAGGTGAGGATCAGCTGCACACTACACCTTTAACATAATAGCATGTAGTTTAGCCCTCAGAGAAGGCAAACCAGGTGACCTGGGCTGGGGAGCCAAATTGTAAAATTTAATACTTCCAGATGGGAGGGGAGGCATCAAGCCCTGCCAATGTGGGTTGTGCCCAGAAAACAGTACACACCTGGACTTCTCTCAAAAACAGGAATAGGGCTTTATTTTACAAATAATGGGATCAGAATATTTTGGGTAAGCAAGGGGTATGAAAACAACCCAGTGCAAGAGCAGCAGCAAATTTAGTTCACCAAATCATACTTTTTAAAAAAAATTCAAACTAGTTGCAAGCTGCAGTTACCCGTATGATTAGTAGAATTCAGAAAAAATGGCAGTGTTCTACGTGTAGTACATGTAATTTAGACCTCCTGGACCTCAGGCTTACCAAAACAGGCTGGAATATTTTTTCCCACATCACTGTTTCTGCAATCTGCAAAATACAAAACAGATTATTCAGCTGGCACAAAGGAAATGACCAATTTCCTGGTCAATATGACTCTTGATTTTAGCAATAACAACACCCACCCCACCGCACCAAGACCATCATTTGTCTAAACAAAGATTCCTACCTTCAACATGATATTCTTGATTCAGTTCGACTCCGCAGTAATTTGGAATTGTCCTCATGGTCACATAGAGATGTTGCCCTGTGCGGACCTCAAAGCAATTAAACTGCACTTTCACCTGTTTGGAATACATACAGAAAATTAAGGGACTTGTAGGTGATTTCCAGATAATGTGGGAGGATTACAAAATGAGAACAAGGTTATATAGTAGTGGTTCTGATTCATTCAACCGGGCTGCTTTGTTCAAACTTGTAAAACTTTATGCTTTCTATTTATTTATTTTTCTCACCATGAAAAATATTCAAAGCAGAGGCAAACTGGGAGATTTTTGGAAGGAGTTTCCAAGAATGCATTTGCTTATGTTCCCTGATTCCAAATAATGTTCCGTTTCAAGAAATGCATACAAACAAATGCCAACTTTAGAGACATCAACAAAGGTTTTGTTTTATTTATGTATTTATATTTTGATAATTGCG
The DNA here is from genome assembly GCA_021292165.1 of Shinisaurus crocodilurus. NCBI lineage: Eukaryota > Metazoa > Chordata > Lepidosauria > Squamata > Shinisauridae > Shinisaurus > Shinisaurus crocodilurus. Next base: position 210,024,677 of record CM037879.1, read on the forward strand.
CTGGTCCAATGATCCCTTGTGAATGCAGGGGCTCCCATACGCACAGAGCATTCGCCCATCCACAATGTGTCTTATAATAAGAGGGCAGTTCTAACCCCTCCATTAAAGTGAATGAAACTGCCCACTCTGAATTCACATCACAGAATGCTCAGGGATTTGGATTACGATAAATGAATACCATTCGCCAAAGCCAATTGTAAATCTCCCATTGATGCCAATGGATCAGAAACACAATGGATGAGGGTGAACTCATTGGAACAGGGGTGGGGAACATCTTTCAGCCCAAGGGCTAAATTCCATTTTGGAGAAATTCTCAGGGGCCGCATTCCAGTGGTGTGTGGGGCCAAAGGCAAAAAGGACATGTCCAAGATACCAAAACTACCAGCATATTTTAACTTAAAGCTCTTAGAATGCCAATAACTAAGCATTAGGAGAGGCATTTCAGCCTTTTCAAATAGGGAAAAAGTGCAAAAGCTATGGAGGGAGTAACCTTATGACCGCTAGATATCACCTAGAGGGCCATAGGATACTTCGGATTCCTGGATCCAAGTTGGAGACAGAGCTCCGACCTCAGAGCTGGGAATCCACACCCTGAACCCACCCCCGTAGACAACGTGGAAAGAACCAAGCTGGCCACCTCTCCAAGGTCACGAACTCAACCTTGCAGAGGGGGTAAAGTGGGCATTCCAGTGGGCAGAGAGGGGAGGAGACTGCAGAGGCCAGGGTACAACATATATTGTGTCCTCTACAGCCTCCTTCCTTCCCCCTCCAGAACGCCCCAGCAAGACAGCTGAAAATGAGGAGCCGGGGGAGTGTGGGGGGTGGAGATTGCTTCCGCCACTCCTCCCGCTCAGCACTGGATGATCGTCTGCCTCCAAGTTCAGAGGCTCCCGCTCATCTCAGTTGGATTGTACCTGAAACCACCAAATGATTGGGGGTCAGGGGAAAGAGGACATGGACAGGAAAAGGGGGCATGGTCATAGGAGTCATAGGATCATAGAGTTGGAAGGGGCCTACAAGGCCATCAAGTCCAACCCCCTGCTCAATGCAGGAAACTAGAGGAGAGGTCTCCCATCCAAGTAATAACCAGGCCTGACCCTGCTTAGCTTTCCACGCTCAAACAAGCTGAGCCAGCGTGAGCCAGGTCATCCAGGGAGGGCCAGATTGGAACCCCAGGAGGACCAGATTTGGCCCACATACCTGAGGTTCCTCACCCCTGCATTAGAGCTTAGGGTTTCTGAAGGTTGGACTGCAATCCTATGCACATTTACCTAGGAGTAAGCCTCACTGAACACATTGAGATTTCCTACAAAGTAAACATGCATAGGATTGCGCTGGATATGAGCATTGTTCCTGGTCCAGCTGCGTTGTTAGCCCTGGATGTTGATGAACTTGCCCATGTGTGTCACACAATGCATCCAGCCAATTCAGTGGAGCCCAGATGAGCATCACGTAGTGGGCATGCATTCAGAGGCACAGCTGCATCCACATGGGCTACGTGGGTGTGCGCAGACGGCTGCTTCTGACGTGTGTGAATCTCTCTGCTTGGCTGGGGCAATTATCAAAACTCGAGCCACAAATCCACACGACAGTCAGGTGGCTCCAAAGAGATGCCGGCTTTTCAGCAAAACACATTCCACAAATATATTCATTCAAAATAAAAATAGATAGTTGATTAAAAGTATGTTGCCAGAGCCAGATTTCAAGAAATGGGAAATTTGTTGGAAATGCCACAGCATCATGAATAAGGGACTTTTGTGATGCTCTACAGAAGTGCGAAATGAGCAGTGTGGTACGTAATTGGTTTCTCGTGGACTCTGTGTGTGTTATTAGGATAGCTTTCTAAATGAAGGCATCTGGGAACAATGGCATGAAATAACCCACGCCCACACACACAGTCATTGTGGTGATTTCATAACATTGATGCATACATAAACCACAATGTCTTTCTGAAAACAGACATTAACCAGTCAACACATGTGGTCACAATTAAAATCAAATGCCCGCTCCTCTTTTATCAATGCTGTGGACCACATTTAAAATAGTTTCAGTCCCAAGTTGAGCCTGCAGCTATTTGCAGATATCGTTATTACTTTGGTGAACAACCCAGATGCAGTAACTGCCTCAAGCTGGCCAAATAGCACTTGAACCTAGAAATAGCCTCCAAGGCTAACCATCATCCTTCATTCTTCCCAGAATGCTCCATCATTCATCCTTCCTTTCCCAAACCACACATTTATCCATCCGTGGGTATGGGGCCATCCCTCCTCCTTGGCCTTCTGACCACCATCACAACCACCACTGGGTTTATCTGTGGTTTCAGCAACAGCTGTTTGGGGGGGAACACAGGGGGGGACAACTGGTTGTGAGGGAGAATCCATGAGTGGGGAAGGGTTAAGCACCACCACCACCCAATACACTTCTGCAAATACCACCTCAGCATTATAAAGCAGAGGAGAGGCTGGGAACCTCTTGTTTACCTTGGAACATGTTGCTCTGCCCTAAGCGGCCTGAAGGAAAACACATTTGGACCTGGGCCTCTTGCATCTAGGCCCTACACCAGCCTTCCCCAATCTCATGCCCTCCAGATGTTTTGGACTGCAACTCCCAGCATTCCCAGAAAGCATGGACATTGGGAATGATGGGAGTTGCCATCCAACTACAGTAATACCTTGGATTGCAAGTAACTTGGTTTGAGAGTGTTTTGCAAGACAAGCAAATTTTTAAATATTTATTTTAAAAAAATTTACTTGATATACAAGTGACGTGTTGCAATACATGTATTGTAGTACGGCTTAAATTAAAAATCTCTGTACAAATTTTTTGGGGGGAATTTCGTTTTGATATACAAGTGTTTTGGATTACAAGCACGTTTCCGGAACGAATTATGCTCTCAATCCAAGGCATGACTGTACACTGAAAGCCACTCTATCGCACCATCTCTGTATAGCTAGAGGTTTGCTATTCCCTAAAATCTGAAAGCTGTAATGATTTGAAACAGCAGAATGAAACATTTACCTTCCTTCTAGCCAGTTTTACAGGTGTCTGCCTAGAAATCTTCACGCTCACACACTTTGAGTTCTGAGTGTCCACTGAGAGAGAACAAATTTCCATTCCATGGATATTTCCTGAAAATAATTGAGAAACACCTGCAAGTCCTGGACCATGCTCCCATTTTCAAAGAAACAAGTACAGTCGTATACAGGGGGATTTATCAGCCATATCTAATAGAATATTGTGAAAGAGAAAAAGAGAATAAGCCACAGAGATAAAAATAAAATAAAATAAAGCCAACTGTGGAGAATAGCATAAGACATAATGGGCAAGCCCCTTTATGAATGAATCCCTAGATCTATCCACAGACTAGCTACTCCATTTCTCAATGACAATGATGTGGTAACTTAAGCATCTCTCAAAATGCACAAATTCTGTCTAACAGATAAAACATCCCCTCAGTCAACACCTTGTAATTCTACTTCCCTGAGCTGAAAATGTGTTAATAGCCGATCCCTGTGCATACCTGTTGGACCTGGCCAACCCACCAAGATCACATCTGATTGGAGGACTGCCACTCAGTAGTACCAATCAATGGAGAATTATCAATCCGCTCCTGTCCTGTCGATCTTCTCCTCCTTGACTCTATTGAATAAAAGCGGAGCTGTTTCCCCTAGGAAATTGTCTTCCACTGGACATCGAGGAACTATTTTACTCACATGTAACTTGGGAAACTAGCTTTATGACTGTTCAGTATAGACTGCGTAGAGGCTACCTTGTTTATGTTCTTTTGTATTGCTATGTTGCTCAGTTTCTTTAATCCCTTTATCCTTTAATTTTCAATAGAAGTTTCTTAATTGGAATCTGTGGTTCAGTTGCATACTTTAAGTACTCCAGGAATATTCTTCCACAATAATGAGGCGAAGCTCACTCAGCCAGCAGTATCTGAGGATTCAGCTAGCAGTGCCACTCCCCCCAAGTGAACATCCCATAGGTTTTTTGGACTACCTTCACCCCACCAGCCAGAGGGTAACTGAAAGGTGGTGGGAGTTGTTAAGCAAAGAGTGTGACAAGCAGCCCACTTGGCTGGCCCCACTGAAATTATTTGTGCAGAAGGTACAGGGGACCTGACAGGGGTGTGGAGGAGAAATAGCAACTATAGCATAGGAACATCAGAAGCTGCTTTGTACTGTGTCAGACCATTATTCCATTGAGTTCAGCAGCATCTACACCAGGGGTGGGCAACCCTTTTGCCCCCAAGGGCCACATACAGCAGTGGGTGGAGGGTTGGGGCCCACATGCCAGTAGTAATGCCATGGCTGGCATCCCCTCACCCCCTTTGTCTCTCTTGCACGCACACGCACACACACACAGCATACACACACACACACACACACACACTTACACACAGCATGTACACATACACACACATGCACACTTTCCCCACGCACAGACACAGGTGCACAATTTAAATGAGAAAGATGGCACACGAGGATTGTTCTCTCCCTGTGCCTTCCTTCCCAGCCCAATTGCGCTCTGACCAGTCCACCAAACAGCTGAGTGGTAAGCTGAGAGGGACACAATTTGGCAGGGGATGGGAGTCACCCTTGTGTGCTTTCCTCCTCAACTAAGTTGCGTTCTCGGCTGCCCACCACTCAGCTGTTTGGCCAGCTGGCCAGAGAGCGACGGGGGGGAACATGCATGGGGATGGCTCTCCTCATTCATCTCCTCCCTACCACGAACCCATTCCCCTCAGTCCACCAAACAGCTGAGCGGGGGAATTCAGGGGCCACATGTGGTCCTTGGCTGTGGTGGACCGCAGCAAAGGGCCACGTGTAACTGGTGGGTTGCCCACCTGTGGCCTACACGGACTAGCAGTAGCTCTCTGAGCTTTCATACAGAAGCCTTTCCCAGCCCGACCTGGAGATGCCAGGGATTGAACCCGGGACCTCCTGTGTATGCTGTGTGTCACTGAGCTACGGGCCTTTGCCATCACCCAGGCTCCGTATCGAATCGTCTGACTTACCACCAAGACGCAGTGTCCCCTTAGCGCTTAAGTGAAGAGAACATTCATTTTGTTTTACACACTTCATTGCAGTCCGGAGCTTCATGCTTCTCAGGGTGGTAGGAGAAAGAGAGGCAGGAGCATGATGGCAGAAACTGTTAAAAATAGCAGCTGTGAATGTAAAAAAAAAGAAGAAGGGGAAGAAAATATATAAATGTGAAAAACAAAGCTCAGGTAACCAGCCAGTATTTGAAAGCACTGAAAAAGCACTCAAGAGAACAGAGGTCTTCGTACAAACCCCCCTCACACATTGGTCACGGGAGCGGGTGGGGAGCGCCCAGCAGTCACACACCCTGCTGCTGAAACACACACCAGTCATGCCCCCTGCCAGCTGTGCATTCGGCCAGCATGTGAAGGAGGCCTGCATATGTACAGTGCCTTCTTGTGAGGTGGGATTCTGGACTAATCAGGACCTCCCTCACTCTATGCACATAGGCCAGTATGCACCTAGAGCTGCCTCATACGCTGGTTGAACATGAAGCTAACAGGAGGCAAGGCTGGTGTGCACATCGGTGGTGTCGGGGAGGCATGGCTGCTGGGCATGACCCTGCTCCCACCCATCCACACAGGAGGGGTGTTTGAATGAAGTTGAACACCCCTTACATTTTACAGAATCACAGGAGTTGACTGGGGATCCCAAGGCCCTCTGATTCAACTCTGGCCACAAGCCAAGGTGAACAAAGCCACACAGACCCAAGGTTGGAGAACACTGATCTAGAGGAACTGAGCTAATCTGGCTACCTTGTGGGGGAACTAAATTGATAGTACAATAAGGGCACAATCCTACATATGTTTAGACAGAAAAAGTCCTACAACTCCCAGCATTCCCCAGCCAGCTCTAGGATCCCTCCATCTACAGAAAGAGCTTGTGCAGAAGCTTTACCACTTTCATTTTCACATGGGGTTGCTCAGTGCCAGCTCCAGGTTTCTGAGGGCTCTTGGGCAAGGTACCATCAATGGACACACACACACCCCATCCCTCAGGGAGGCTATCTTCTTACTGCCATTGTCATCAGCTGCTTGCTCCTCCTCCTCTTTCATCATCACTACCGCTCGCTTGCTTGCTTGCTTGACAGGAAGAGAGCCAGTGAGCAAGTGGGCAGTGGCATCTACTGCTCCCCCTTCTCACCACCACTGTTGTTTGGGCCAGAGCAAGAGGCACATGAGGAAGCACATTGCAATGATGAAGAGGAAGAACAACTCTAGGGGGGTTTTTGGTCAGTGGGTCCATACTGAGGTGTGGGCCATCAGCAGGTTTTGACAAGATGTTCTTTAAAAGAGTTACTGAAAGTAATCAGAGTTGAGAATAATTGCAGGAAGTGACCTCTGAAGGACCTTTCAAGCCTGGTTAATTTGCATATTTTGCTTTCTAGAACTTAAGAACAATGGGGAAAAAATTATACTTACTAGACGCTTGGGTTTTGCAAAGAAATCCCTGGAGGAAAAAATTATAAGACCTATTAATTCAAATGTTGTATCCAAAGAATAAACGAGATTCTAAAACAAAGAAGTTACTACGCATTATACATTTACAATGTTCATACATTAACATCAAAGAGGTTCCTTCTAAAATGCCCTAGTACTATAAAAAATGGTAGAATTACTAGTTGTTATAGTTCAACTGAACTATATGCCTGTTGGCATATGGAGGTTTATATGCCTCCAAAACATAGTTAGAGGCATATAAACCTGTTAGTTTCAATGGGTTTAAGGGCGCCTCTTTGTTGAGTTGTATATATATATATATATATATATATATAAGATGGGCAAATAGCCTGGAGAAGAGAAGATTAAGGTGAGACATGACAGCTGTCTTAAAATATCTGAAGGGGTGTCATATATATATATATATATATATATATATATGATGGAGTAGACTTGTTCTCTGTTGCTCCAGAGGGCAGGATTAGAATGAATGGGTGGAAAATTTCAGGGAAGCAGATTTTGGCTAACCATTGGAACAAGCTGTAAAAACAGAGGAACAGACTGACTTGGGAGATGGTGGGCTCTCCTTTGCTTGATGTATTAAAGCACCATTGCTGGATGGCCATCTGTTAAGGATGCTATAGTGACATCCTGCACTGCAGGTCCTCCTGCATTCAACAAGGTGTTGGACTAACTGACCTCCAAGGGCCCTTCCAATTCTTTGAGTTCATAAAAGAGAAAAGTAAGCTTAAAATCTGTGATGACTCATAACTCATCATTTGGAAGACAAATAAAATACGCATATGTGAACACCTGAGATGGGGTGACCTGCTTTAGAAAGCTTTGGTGTATGTTTAGATTGCAGCATTCTACAGACTGAAAAACTATTATAATTTCCGGATTGCCTCAGAGGTGGCATGTCGAACTGCTCAACGTATCAGATTAATCCTTCAACATGCCAAGAGATTGACACACTGCCTTGACTCAAATGATGCTGCCTGAGGCTGCCGCCGCCTGCCTACACCCTGTGACTCCTGGCTGTTACCAGCACCATTTTTTCTGCTCTTCTCCCATGTTAATTGTACTATACATATATGGTATGTTTACAATGGCCAATGAAATGGGTATTGTACAGCGCATGCTGCCATGTTAGTTTCTTTCCATACAGTTTTAAGTATATTGTTTACTCATGTGCAGCAAGGTAATTCATGGAGGGAAAGGCTATAATGCCTGCTATTTATTTATACTAGACACGATGGCTATATATTACCTCCAGTATCGGAGGCAGCAGCCCCGGCCCAAGGTGCCTCACTACCTGAGGCGAGGACACACACCACCGCCATGAGCCCCTTACCCTCCTGCCTCTGCTGCCTCACGCCCCTTCCTGCTGCCTCCGACTTTACTCCTCCTGGTTGCGGGGGCTCTCACAAGAGCTCAGCCAGCTGATGGGAGCCCCATGGCAGCAAAGCTAAGGAGAAGGGGGGCGTATAACGTGAGGGAAACAGGGTGGGCAGCTGCTCCAGAGAGCCCCGCCAGCCACTCCCTCACAGTGGCAAATGCCACAGCAGGAGAGCGGCTGGCAGGGCTCTCCAGAGCACCTGCTGGAGATGGTGTCGAACCCTCCTTGCGGGGGGAGCAGCACAATTTGCTGCTCCTCCCGCTCTGCCACCTGATGTGGGCGCCTCAGTCTGCCTCACGATATGGTCAGCGCTGGGAGGCAGTATACCTCTGTATGCCAGTTGCTGGGGAACATGAGCGGCAGGATGCTGTTGTACTGATGTCCTGCTTGTGGGCTTCCCGTGGGCAGCTGGTTGGCCACTGTGTGAACAAAATGATGTACTACATGGACCCTTGATCTGATCCAGCATGGCTCTGCTTCTGTTCTTAAGGTAGGCAAGTTCCAGGATATCGACATGTAGGTGGGTGGGTGAGTGACTGGCAACAGATGGAGAGAATCATGTTTCATAAGCAACTTCAGGTATTCAGACCCCAAATCCACATTAGGCTTATTTGGGTCTTACCAAAATTGTGAATACATATCTAAGGTATATCGTCAACATAATAAATGGTCACATTATAAGTACGATATAAAATTCCGCTGAGCGACTCTTCCTTCTATGTCTGGAATAGTTCCTTTGATCTGACTGGAACATCTGTTCTTTAACTCTTACCTACACCTACTCTTGTCTGCCCTCAGAGAAAAGTCAGGACATTGGCTACAATCTTACACTGGATTCAATGGGGGAAATGCAGCTTTCATCTTTAGTCGGTGAACAGTGAACAGCCAGTTATTTACGCTCTTATCCACCCTGCTTGGGAATCAATGTTCCTCCACAAGAGCTTTTTGTTTTATAAAATATTTGTCCTTTTCATTTTAAAGGATGTTTGGCTGAATGGTTTTTAGAAAGAAGATACGGAAAGGAAATATTTATTTTTATTTATTTATTTAAATATATTATTGGAATTTGAGCTTCTTGGAATTCTTTGCTCTGACCCACTGTGCTACATTCAAAATAATTAGACTACTCATGAATCATAACTTAGCCAGGAAGTATTTTCCTCCCACCATTATTACTTGCTCAATTGCACTGTGTACACATACACAGTAATAACGAAGGGAGAAAGCCAAAATCTGACTTTTTTTCTGAGAAAAGAAAAGAGTAGGTGTAGATAAGCATTAAAAACAGATGTTCCAGTCAGATCAAAGGAACTATTCTGGACATAGAAGGAGGAGTTGCCCAGGGTACTTTTATATTATACTCATGATGTGACCATTTATTCTGTTGGTGGTATGCCTTAGAAATGTAATTATTGTAATCACAGTTTTGATTAGATCTGTAAGGTTGTTAAGACCAAAATAAGCCTAATTTGGGTTTTGGTATGAATGCCTGAATTTGTTTGTGAAACAGGATTCTCTCCTTCTGTTTCCAGTCAAAACAGTGTAGCATGTTTATATGCAGAAACCTGTTTTCACACATGGGGTTGGATCTGGATCCCGTCATGCTTAGAGCCATTGAAATCAATGGGACAAGTTGCCCATTGATTTTAATGGGTCTACTCTAAGCCTGACTAAGTCTGGATCCAACCCATGGATTGAATTTATTCGTTTGGGCCCCAGGATTTCATTTTATATTCCTATTATTGTTTAAATATATCCTGCTTTATCTTATTAAATAATTCAAAATTGCTAACAAACAAAGTAATTCAAGCAATAAAACAAACATATTTACACTTGGGAATCTTAATTAAAATTCTAGCTGAGGAGAGTGAAAGAGAAATAAATTGTTCTCTAACTAGATTCATACCATAGGGGCAAAGCAAAGATTCATTACAACTTCACCTCTCACCCGCTTACAATGAAGCCACAACATTACACCAGAAATCTGGCACGAGAAAACTTATCCACCAAGAATACTTCTCATACAAGTGGAATGCTGGATATGCAGCATTTTAGAGCTGATGAACTATAACAGACCTATAAGGAAACTAGCGGACCTAATAGCATTATTGTTGTCATAACCAAAGCCAGTGTTATCAGTCAACAAAACTACCTTAAATGACGAATAAAGAGAGAATAGCTTTGGATTTCAAGCTGTCACATAAAAAGGGCTATCACCAGAAAACACATGGACCATGCTGAGTTCTAGTTCAGTCCACACATGGTTGCAGGAGATGAATCATGTGGCTGTCACTGGCATGTGCTGAATCCTGGGCGCACTGGTCTTCAGCATGCCATCACAACCCATGTGCTGAAAGCCAAGCTCCATAACTGAGTAGATTCATAGCTCATAGAGTTGGAAGGAGCATACAAGGCCATCGAGTCCAACCCGCTGCTCAATGCAGGAAACTAGAGGAGGGGTCTCCCATCCAAGTAATAACCAGGCCTGACCCTGCTTAGCTTTCCACGCTCAGAGAAGCTGAGCCAGCATGAGCCACAGGCCTGTCCTGTGGGCACAAAGAGCCAACCCATGACTTCCTCTGCTGTGCCCTTAGTTGATCACAAGTTCAGCATGAGCCAGAAGTGTGATGCGGCTCCCTAAAACAAGCAAATGCAGTCTTAGGCTGCAGTAAGAGAAGCATAGTGTCCAGATCACAAGAAGTACTAGTTCCACTCTATTCTGTACTGGTCAGACTGTATCAGGAATACTGTGTCCAGTTCTGAGTGCCGCACTTTAGGAAGGACATTGACAAACTGGAGTGCATCGGAGAAGGGCATCCAAGATGGTGAGCAGCAGGCCTAAGACATTTGGCTGCCCGAAGCACCTTTAGATCTGTTTAGCCTTTTGTTTTGTTTTGTGTTTGTTTGTTTGTTTGTTTGTTTGTGTTTTCATTTTTTTTTAATGCTGTTACATTTGCTGCTGCTGTACTATTTTCACTGGTTTTAATTTCCTTGTGAGTAACTCTGGGGAGTCCTTTGGACTGAAGAAGCAGGATAAAAAAAGCTTCTGAATACATATATAAATAAATTTTGACTTCTCTTTAGGGTAGCCACTTCTGAATCGCCCCAAAAGAGGGCATACATCACCAAAAGGGAGGACAAAAGAGGGTGCCTATTTGCATAAAATCTGTACATAATTTATATGTACAGATGTAAATTTGTACATAATCATATAATTTAAATAGAAATAGAGCACATGTCACCATACTGTGAAAGACTGCGATCAGGTGGCCTGTGGGCCTTTCTCAGTCTGCTGTCCAGGTGCTGTTGATGGGCAAATTCAAGCTCTTCTTTCTGGTGGTTCTCTGTCTTTAAACTGGAGTTGGACTGGACAGTCCCTTAAATAGAGGACATCTTCAAACAGAGGACTGTCCTCTGTAAAAGAGGATACATGGCCACCGTACTTCTCTTTGCTTCTTCTTTTTCTCTTTTTTTACAGATGGTGTTTGCTGGGAGAATTTTTTTTTAAATACACAAAGACTTGCTAAAGGAATAATAAACTGAGTTCCACTGGGCTTACTGCCTGCTTTTCAATGTCAGATTCCATTTCCTGGTACGAGGGGAACAAAATTGCGTAGTCATTCTTCTCTAGATAATAAAGAAGTTTATCACCAAAACTGGATGATATTTAAATCAGATATATTTTCAATTTGTATTTCAAACACTATTTCGTTTGCATTTCATATTTAAATTACATGGACACAGATTAACTGTCTCTCATATATTTTTCTGCTGTATTTTTCTTTTCTTTTATTGTTTTTTAGCCTCAGCCTTTCATTCGCGTACCCATTCTAATCCACTAGTAAGGAAACAAATAAAATACAGCAAAACCTTGGATTGCAAGTAACTTGGTCTGCAAGTGTTTTGCAAGACAAGCAAATTTTAAAAATAAATTTTAACTTGATAAACAAGCGACGTCTTGCAATACAAGTACTGTAGTATGGTTTTTAAAAAATGAAGACTTTACACTATCATTCTTTATTGCAGCTTAAATTAAAAATATGAATACAAATTTCTTATGGGGAATTTCACTTTGATATACAAGTGCTTTGGATTACAAGCATGTTTCTGGAACGAATTATGCTTGCAATCCAAGGTATTACTGTAGTAAATATAGAAGGGCTGGCCTGGGCAGAAGATAGATCTGGATTTAGTGGCAGATCTCTCAATGGTTTACAGAAGTTCGGCAAGCATTCCTGACTCGGTTATTTAACAATGGGCAGACTCCAACATGGTGCTTATATGCCCCTGCCAATTCTTTTCTGTCCACCGATTCCCTGCCACAAGCGGTGGGTCCTGCCAACTCCGCCGTGCAAGTGGGACCCACCACTTACGCAAGGGAGATTTACTGCTTCCTAAAGGAAGCTCCAAAACAAGTGGGAATGTTCGTTTCCGGAAGGAGGCAGGCTGGCAGAGCTCCCTTATGCAAGGAGCCCCAGGTTGCCCCAGAAGCGCTGAAGCGCCATTGCGCAAGAGGTGGGGGCCACCTGCACAGTGCAGTTGGTGGAGTACAAGAGAATCGTCAGGGGCACAAGCACCACATTGGATTCTGCCCAATAGCTGCGACAAAATGACTCTCCCCTGCCTGTAAATTATTTGGCTGAAATGAAGAAAGCTTGGGGTAAGCAGGAGTGGACATTTTTGTGGAAGGACCACAGCTGAGTTCCGTTCTGGTACACAAAACAAAACCCTGAGCTCAGAATTTTTAAAAATTCGATGTGCATATCTTTAGCTCCACGTTGTGGATCTGAAGGTTCGAGTAGAAAACGATGAGGATCCTGCAAACTTGAAGTCTGTATCAGAAGTCTGTAATACCTCTGAAACAGAACAGGGTGAGGAAAAGTGAACCAGTATTAAATTCATTTCCAAAGGGGTAGTCAGGTTAGCTTGTTGTAGCCAAAAAAAAAACACATCCTGCAGCACATTAAGACTAAAGGCACAATCCTATGCACCTTTTATCAGCTTAGGCTGATATACCAACTACATCCTTATCTGGACAGAGATAGCCTAGCTACAGTTATCCATGCTCTGGTAACCTGTCATTTGGATTACTGCAATGCATTATACGTGGGGCTGCCTTTGAAAATGGTCCAGAAACTTCAGCTGGTCCAAAATAGGGCAGCAAGATTATTAACGGGGACTGGCCGATATGAACATATTATGCCAGTGCTTTCTCATCTGCACTGGCTGCCAGTCTGTTTCTGGGCCCAATTCAAAGTACTGGTACTAACATTCATAGCCCTAAACGGCTTGGGGCCAGGGTATCTGAAGGATCGTCTCCTGACTCTCCTCCCATATGTACCTACCCGGACACTAAGATGTTCTTCAGCAGGTCCTTCTCCGAGAGCCCCTACCAAAGGAAGTGAGGCAGATGGCTACCAGGAGGAGGGCCTTTTCTGCTGTGGCACCCCGGTTGTGGAATGAGCTCCCCACAGAGGTTCACCTGCTGCCTACATTGTACTCTTTCTGGCGCCAGGTGAAGACCTTTCTATTCTCCCAGGCGTTTTAATCATTTCAATCTTGTAGTTGTTTTTAACTCTGTTATTGTAATCTGAACTGCTGCTGCTACCTTTTCTGATTGTTTTTTAACCTGTGGTTTTAAATCTTATATTTATATTATACTAGCTGTTGCCCACAGCTGCACTCGCATGGATTTTAGGATTTGGTGCAATGGAAAAGATACAGTGTCTCTGACTGAAAGTGTAATGTTTAGGCTGGTGCTGGCAGCAGAAAACATTTCTGACAGAAATATCTGATCTTAAAGAAAAATCAGGTAAATCCTGAGAGTCTACAGGTGATGAAGAGTGACCGTGCCAAGTTTGGGGTAGATCCATCAAAACGTGATGGAGTGGAGCCTATGCGACGCCACGCCCCCCACAACAGTCATTCAGTCATTTAAAAAGTTTCCCTCCCTTTTCACCCCCTCAGAGAACATTCGAAATGGCCTAGGGGATATTTGCATACCCACCCCTATTGGCCCCTGCAGGAATTCATACGAACATTCTAAGTGTCCTATGGGCTATTTGCATAACTGCTCCTATTGGCTCCTGCAGCAATTATGAGGTGAGGCCGATTTGAATAACTGCTCCCCTGTTGTTTTGCCCATAGGATATGGGAGTGGGGCGATTTCCCCCCCTCTTTTTTCACCCCCTTAGGATCGGAATTTCCAAAAATCCTTCCTTAGTGGGTGTCTACGTCATAAAAGCAATGTCCCTTCAAAATTTCACGTTCCTAGATTAAATGGTTTGAGCTAGGGCGTTGATGAGTCAGTCAAAATCAGTCAGTCAGTCAGGACACCTTCTTTTATATATATAGATTGTATTTTATGGTTTTAACTGTTGCAAACCACCCAGAGAGCTTCAGCTATTGGGCGGTATAAAAATGTATTAAATAAATAAATAATAATAAATAAATACAAATCCCAGCATTCCCCAGCTAGCCATGCTGGGAGTTGTAGGATTTTTTTTCTGTCTCAACATGCATAGGATTGCATCCTAAGGCGTTTATTGTGGCATAAGCTTTAGTGACCTGGAATCCTGCTAGAAATGGTTCGTTGACATGGATCGATACAGCTGTCTGAATTTTTGGACACTCTTTGGAGGTTGTGGCTATGGGGACTGGCATGAGGAGCATCTGTACTTCAACAGTTACTGTTACACTACTGGGTGTCAGTAATGAGAGCCAGTGTGGCGTAGTGGTGAGAGTGTTGGACTGGGACTCAGGAGATCCAGGTTCTAATCCCCACTCAGCCATGATGCTCACTGGGTGACTTTTGGGCCAGTCACTGTCTCTCAGCCTAACCTACCTCACAGGTTGTTGTGAGGATAACATGGAGAGGAGATGTAAGCTGCCTTGGGTTCCTCACAAGAGGGAGGGGGAAGGCAGGATATAAATGTAATAATAATTATAATAATTATAATAATGTAAGCTTGTATTTTATTTTATTTTATTCCTTTTAAGCTGTAGTTTTCATTGGCCAAGCTCAACATATAACAAGAGGTGGAGCTAACGAACATTCCCACTTCTTGGCTAAAGTCACACTCTACCCCCACAAAGGCAGCAATCCTGCATTATAGGAAGTAAGTCTAACTGAAGTAAATATGCTAAGTAAAAGCACTAAGGATCAGGCTCTAAGACCCAATCATAGATGATTTTTTAAATTAAAATATTTAGGGGGTAGCTCTTAAGAAAGTTCAAAAAAACACTTGCTCTGAGGTTGGTCATACAGCCTGATCCTAAACAGGTTTACTTATTTCTTAGGAAGTGTACTTAGGATTGCAGCCTTTGCCAAGTCAAGGTGAGGAGGATTTGGTTCAGTCATTACTTGGGACTTCCCCTTAGCTCAGTCTATGATAAAGCCAAGTGATTTATAGCTAAACTTAAGCTATATTACAGAAGAACAATAAGAATGACAATCCACAAACCAGGAAGAAGTTTAAGGGGAAAACAAAATGAAATATAGGCTTTCTTTATTACTGCTACTTAAAACATATAAGGAAGTAGTGATTAAAACACTTACAGTAATAAATAAAGAAAAGCCTATGAAAATGTTTTGAGCAAAAGATACCGTAATTTCTATTTAAAAGAAGAGATACTAAAATAAAGAAAGTGCTTGAGCTTCAAGGGCTGGCTTTCCCATTGCTGGAAAAAGTTGTTTGCCTAGCCGAATTCAAGGTGTTGGCGTTGACCTTTAAAACCCTGTACGGTTCCGGTCCAGTATATCTCAAGGAGCGCCTCCAGCAACATCAAGTAGGCCACTCAACAAGATCCGCCATGGATGGCCTTCTCCCTGTCCCATCAGCCAGAGAGACCAGGCTGGTAGGGGACTAGGAGGAGGGCCTTTTCTGTGGCAGCCCCCAATTTATGGAACTCTCTCCCCAGTGACCTCCGCCATGCCCCTTCCTTGATTAGCTTCCGCCAGGCATTAAAAACAGTGGCTTTTCAGGCGGAAATATGAGGTGGGTTAGGATTTTTAATTGTGTTTTATACTGTGTGTGTGTGTGTGTGTGTGTGTGTGTCCCCCTGTATTTTATTGCATTGTACATCTCTCAGAGTGGCCGGATGTCTGGCCAGATGGGCGATTCATAAATATAATAAATAAATAAATAAACCAGCTGTCTAAGAGAATGACTGCTCAGGGTTCAGAAGTGCTGATTCAGCACTTTCTGTCTTCTTGAACTAGCTTAGCAAGGGCTTTTCTACATGAGGCTTTTAACCTGTCACTTTACTGAGGCTTCTGCATCTGGATTCTTTGCAGGATTAAGACCCGATCCTTTAACACATACTTTTTTTCCCCTTGGGTTTTCCTTTCTCTGCCTTTCTATATGTTCCATCACACAACCACTAGGTGGTGTTGTGGTATAGCAGAACTGCACAAATACACCAGGGTTTCATGCCGCCATTCACAGATAATACCAGACTTCCCTCGATCTAAAAAAAGTCGCGGAAATGGTTGCAAAGAACGGGAGAAGTCCTGGAGGATGACGACATCGCGGAAGCACCTGCAAACTCCCGTGAGTGAGGAATCTCAAGTGCACAATAAATGCCTCATGTAGAAAGTATCCCAGTTCCCCACAGAGAACACCCCTCCCCATTAGTCCACACAGCAGACCAAGGGAGTCACAGGGTCTGAAGGGGTGGCATCGTCCATGGATAGAAACGGTACTCAAAACTCTATTCCGCAAGGTACACTCCTTCCTTTTTGCATTTCCTGCTTCCTTCCTGGCTTTCCATTCTAGTAATGAAGCATCAGTACTGTAAATGGAAAATTAGCTATGTAATGTTACAAACCTATACATTAGGATGCAGATCCTCAGGCCTGGGGGCCAAATCCAGCCCTCTGGGGATGCTAATCTGGCCCTCTGAGGTTCCCCAGATTGCCACGCCCCCTTCCCCTGACCCGATCACCTTTCCTTGATCATTTGGTGGTTTCCAGGCTTTCGTAAAGTTTCCCCCACATTCTAAAGCAGTGTTCTCCAACCTTGGGTCCCCATATGTTTTTGGCCTACAACTCCCAGCCAAGGTTGGAGAACACTGCCTAATGGTTGAAATGCCTCTCCTAAGGCTTAGTTACTGGCAGTAAGAGCTGTCAGCTAAAATGTGCTATTGTTGGTATTTTGGCCTTGCCACTTTTGCCTTTGGCCCTGCCCACCACTAGAATGCAGTCCCGAAAGCTTCTCCAAAATGGAATTCTGCCCTTAGGGTTGGATGCGACCCTGGCTATGCACACTTACTGTGGAGAAGGCTCCTGTGAAGACAGTGGACTGGACTTCTGAGTAAACAAGCAAAGGCTTGTGTGCATGATGGTGCAACTCCGCATAAACTGGAACAACCAGAATCAGTGGTTGATAAGGATCAGTTCACACATCCCCATAACTTGATGGCACGGACCAACTCTATTTCAAAGTATTACATTTGGGGTGACATTTGGCAATATGAGAGCGCTATCTGTGATGCTGGACTTGTGAGGGCTCATTCACACACACGTACTGGTGTGAATCAACCCTATGCCTGTTTGGGATCAGAAATTCAGCTACCAAGAATAAAGTTAAATGCAGCTATTTTGCAACTTGATGCTAGGAGCTGCTGATCCAAGACATAGACATAGGTTCTCTGGCGTTACATCATTATCCCCCCTAACAAAGAGCTCAGATGGCTGAATCTGGAAGTAAAACAGTGCCACCCAAAAATAAGATAGCGGTTTCTACATATTTCGGAGACTTCACGGGTATGCAAAGTATAGACATCTTAAATTAAAAGAAAATGTTTTTTAATTTTTTAAAAAAAAACCCAAAATTGCCTGACGACAATTTGTGACAAGAACCTGTGAGTTTACAGTTAGAAACCGAGGTCAGGCAGACTGAAGCCCTACTTAGGTTAAAATCTCTTACTTAGTCACATGGAGTGAGCTCACCACATCGCCCATTCCTTGATTTTGTGTCAGTATGTTGCTGTACAAACCAACAAACTGAGGGAGGAGCCTAGCCACACAGGATTCAGATCCTTGTCTGTCTGGGCTCCAGATCGTGTGAGGCCTCATGAGCACAGCTGTAATGTATCCTTGGGCCTCTTCCTATTTCCTCCCCCAGACAGATCGTGTACGTGGTGGACTTGGTGGCACTACACCTGCATTCCGGAGGCGTAAGGCTACAGGTGGGCGGCCCCCCCCCGCCCCCCCACATTGGAGGTAAGCATGATTTTTAATGCTGAACAAGCTTGCACTGTGCAATTAGGAGCAGCTGATTCAAAACGGGTTAAATTTCATTCATTTGCAACGACCCCCCTAGCCCAAAAAGGAACATGGAGGATGGGCAGAGAGAGAATTGGCCCCCTCAAGCCCATGAGAGCTTATAGTAAGTATCCTGGAGGGGAGCAGAATTGGAGCAGGGGCTGCTTTCCATGAGGTTGAAAAACTCATCCCTCCTATTATACAGGGATGGTTCTGTCCGTGAAAACGTACGCACACACTGCAGCTATAAAATGCCCAGGTTTGAGGTAGGCATGGCATCCCTCTAGACCAGGGCTCTCCAACCTTGGGTCCCCAGATGTGGCTGGACTACAGCTCCCAGAATCCCTTGCCATTAGCTATGCTGGCTGGGTATGCTGGGAGCTGTAGGCCAGCAACATCTGGGGACCCAAGAGGTTGGAGAGCCCTGCCCTAGAAGGATTGAGGGAGAGAGGAGCAGGCAAAGGGAACATCAAGGCCTGCTCCAGTTGGACTGCCTCCCCCCACAGGACTAACTGACATCAGGTGCCCTGTGGGAAGAAACATCGGATGCTGGCTCCTGCTCCAGTGGAGCTGCTTGCATTGTTCAGTTTTGGTCTTTCTAGCATGTGGTTCGTGCTGCACCTGTCATGCTTTATGAAAATTGTTTCCCCTCCTGATACTCCTGAAAGAGGTATAGGTTTATAAGTTGCTGTGGTGCCAGTCATGACTTCTACTGATTGCTTGAGTGGAGAGCATAGCCACACGCGCTCACACACACAGCATCTCTCTTGTCATCCATAAATGGCTAGTCTAGAGAAGGGAGAAATTGGTAGGCACTAGTGCAGACCAGAATGAGGAGGAAGTTGGGGGGAAAATAAGGAAGTTTCAGATACATGGGGATAAAAAGGAGGAAATGAAATGTAAGAGGTTTTCAACAACCCTGGGTGAATTTTAAGCCTACTTCCTCAACATTGTTCTAAGAAAAGATCATGAATGTACATACACCCTGAAATAATATGGAAATATGCGGGCAAGTAAGGGCAACTCCAAGGAGTCATTTTTTCCAGGACTAGTTGTGACTTAAAAGAGGGAGTCAGTACAGGACAACGAAAGCAAAAATGTTTCTTTCTCCCCCCCCCCCCTTTGAATTATACAGTTGTAGCTCATCAGCAAAGCATGACTGAGGCAAAGATCTAGAAAGAGCCGGCAGGGATCCTTTCATGGAATGTAGCAACAACACAAATCATCACTGGGAACGGGCGTGTGTTTCCCCCTCTCTGTAGGCCTGCACAGCTACGTCCAATGCAGCAAAAGGTCAAGAATGACCAAGGCAGAACTTTGATAGGTTTCCTCTAGAATACAGTAAAGGCATAAACAAGATTTCAAACTGGATCATGAGCTGACTGATGAAGACCACAAAATGATCACCTTATATCATGCTTCAGAGTCCTTAACCAGCTATATTCTCACCAGTGAGAATCTAAACCAGGAGTGGGCAACTTGTACGGCCCCAAGGGCCACACGAAGTGTTGGGTGGGCAGCTGGGCCACAAGTGCACACACGCACACGCACATGCACACACACACACTTTACTTCACCTTTTATGTTTCATTACTTTATCTTCTTACTATCGAATGGACCTGGATTTGCATAGGATGGAATAGCCCTTTGTTTGATATAGTAAAGCCTGCAAGCAAACTTATGCAGCTGTCAGAGTAGTTGGATGCACTGTGCCCGCCTGGTCTGAAAGAAGCCATGCCAACTGGCGTACTGAGGCACGGCCCCTGCCATGCCGCACCCCTATAGCCCCCTGACGGGGTGGCCCGTCTACTCCATTCTCCTGACAGGGGTTGCGCACAGCAGGGGGGAGGGGCAACCATATAACTCTGGCCCTCGGACTACTTTCCCCTGGTTTCAGACTGTCTGGGCTGCAAAGCTATGCGCTGGTTAGGGACTATCCAGGTGACTGAAGATGGTACTGCAGTGCAGGCTTCAAACACATGGACACATTTAAATTAGTTAAAACTAATTAATGCATTTTAAAAGCCAAATAACCCCAAGGTGTGAGCCCCAATGGTCCCCTTAGTATGCATGCCACATTTCAGGTGTCTCTGTTTCACGGTCTTGGCACTGACGGACAGACAACTACCACTTGTATTATTATAAATTGTCCAGGTTTTTTTTTAACCTTTTCCTTTTCCTTTATTTATTTCTGCAACCTCCACCCTCAGTCCACCTCCCCACTCATCTACTTTGCCACTTTCTTCGGAAACTTTGTTCTGAGGCTGTCATTCAAAGCAGCAGCGGCAATGGGTGATTTTGGGCCAGTCACTGACTCTCAGCCTAACCTACCTCACAGGGTTGTTGTGAGGATAACGTGGAGAGGAGGAGGAGGAGGAGGAGGATTATGTAAGCTGCCTTGGGTTCCTTTCAGGAAAAAAAGTGGGGTATAAATATAATAAAATAAATAAATAAATGCCCGTGATCACACAGCAGCACTTTCCCCAGCTGTCGTGACCACAGGGATGGCTCCTAACTATACTGGTTATTACCCGGTTCATGTGCTAAGGATGTAATCTGTTCTCACGTGGGAGAGTCGCCCACAAGTGGATGGATCTGCAAAGAGTAACGCCTTGTTCCATGTCCAAACCAGGACATGCGTACGGTACAGATGTCCCACCCTCAGTAACATCCTTGCTTGTTATGATTCGAATGCTCCTTAACCCAGTAAGGTTGTTGTGATAACATTTGGTTAAATAATAAAAAAATTATCGTGGTGGTGATAGTAAAATGAGAGAGAAGGTTGGGTGAGCAGACATGCATTCCTGGTAGTGATTTGGCATTCTGCAGTGTGTGTGTGTGTGTGTGTGTGCGCGCGTGCGCGCGCGCGTGCGCTAATACACTCACGGCAAGGCGAAAGAAATAGTGCACTCTGATCCTATTGTGCATGCATGGTTATGGCTGCACCCTCATGGGGAGGAATTATGTCCTAAGTTTGTCCATACCATATGGACTCGTATGCAGTCATATACCCTATGACTCCAGATGGGACTCGTCGTGGAGACAGAAAGAAGTGGCATTGTGTGAACTTGCCCGGAAAACCAAGTCAGTGTCTTTTTGTTAGCTCAAATAAACGTGAACTTTGGGAGGCATGCTTTTTGGCGCCCTTAGGTTGCTAGATCCCAACGTAGCGACACGAAAAAAAGCTGCACTTGCCAGGATCCCCTTGACAGAGTCTACATTCTAAGGAAGGACCAAACTAGGCATGATGTCAAATGCAGCTTTACGTTTAACATGCAGGGATTTTATACGAAATGCAAACAGCATCAGCTGTTGGGGAGATCATGATCAGGAATGGAACCACTATAGAAGGGGAATCCCACTTATCTGCCCACTTTCTTCTTGCCTATAGTGCTCACTCACTCCTGGTCTCTAGGCAGAGTTTTACCACTTTCTTTTACTTGCTCCTTAAGCTCCTCTTTGCTTCATCTTTATGTATCCCACCAATCCATCCACTGTTTTTTCAGATTCCTCCTTTTCCAGCCACTATCACACTTGTCCTTTTCCAGCCACTATCACACTTGTCACCTGACTAGCTTCATGACACCCCTCTCTCCCCAACGCTCACCCTCATAGCATTCAATCCCTCCTCATCTCAATTTACGGTAATTCTCAAGTTTTCTTCTGAGCCCCTTCTCGGATTAGTCCCTTTTTGCCTCAGCTCCCTGTTTCCTGTCCCCCTTTCCTTCAAGGCGCATCTTCTTGTCCTTCCCTCATGTTCATCTTCCTCAGACCATTGCCTAGTCTGCATCCTTCCTTCAACCTTCTTGCCTCTTAGTTTCTCTATGTCCTTCCCAGTCCTCAGTCTTTCCCGGTGTGGGAGATTTAATCCCAGCCCTTACCTCATAGAAACAGGGTTACATACTGTTTACTTCCCTGAGCTTGTTCCAAACCATCACACAAGATCAGCCAGTGCTGCCGGAGGCCGCACTGCCACCAATGCAATAGAAAAGACATTAGACAGTAAACGGCTGAAAAAGCATCATGAGCTGCTGAAATACTGCTTAACGGCCCTCACAGACAAGGATGTGTCTGTTTATTAGGCAGGCCTTTGGCATCTAAACTGGTCTGCTGCTGAAGCAGATTTTAACTGGTTGGGTGCTGTCTTTTTCTTTTCTTGCTGCATTTTTAATTGATTTGTTTTTATGTTGTGTTCTAATTTTGCTTTTAGGGAGCAATCCTATGGTCCCTGGGAGAATGTCCCAGGGAGAGCAGCCCGGGATACCATAGGATATTTCAGAGTTCCCCCCTCTGAGGCTGTAGATACTGCTACAACCTCAAAAGGGGAAATCCGAACAGGGATTGTTTCTCCGAGGAGTTCTGACCTCTGACCTCTGACCTCTGACCTCGGATGCAAAAGTGGGGGGGAGGGGAGGCACCAAGGATCCACAACCACAACATCCTGAAGCCTTCCAGCTCCAGCTACCCCCGCAACTCTATTAGTGAAAAAAGGAACAGAGAGGAGGAAGCTCACCTCCGTCGCTCCTTCTCACTCTGCTGGGCATCTGCCAGCAGAGCACTGGGTGTTTGGAGTGCTCTGACATCAGAGCGCTCCTTTGGGAAGCACGGAGTTGCCCTGTTAATCTGCTGCACTGTATTATTTTTAGCACCATTTTTTGGCGGAAAGGTGGGCTATTAAATAAGTCAGTCAGTAAGTCTTAGGAATGTGTATGATTTGATCTGCCAACCCTTTCCGCCAAGGACATTTTCAAGTAGCCAGCCAGCTAGAAGAAAATGTGAATCGAAAGAGAAAGCGGAACGCTGTGCTGGCAAGATACGGGATGGAGACTGATGCAAAGGTAGTGTAGGAAGGGAGGGTACCAGCCCTGGGGGGATGTCTTCTCTTCAATCATACTCCTTGATTGACTTGAGATCAGTTTACTAGCTGCAGACTGGCATTTATGGGTCTTTATCAGAAGTGAGCTTTGTTCTGCTCTACAGCCCCGTTCTTGGCTCCCCTAATTGGGTACTGATGACCCTGTGAATAAAACAGGGCTCTCCAACCTTGGGTCCCCAGATGTTGCTGGCCTACAGCTCCCAGCATACCCAGCCAGCATGGCTAATGGCAAGGGATTCTGGGAGCTGTAGTCCAGCAACATCTGGGGACCCAAGATTGGAGAGCCCTGGAATAAAAGCTTTCAAGCCAGGCTCAGTGAAGCAGATCTTGTGTTCTCTAGCTCTCTGTCCCTTCTGGCAGAGGCAAGGCAGGGATGATTTAGAGCAGGGGTGGGGAACATGTCCCCCTCCCAGATGTTGGACTGCAACTCCCATCACTGCTTACTATTAGCTGTACTAGCTAGGGCTGATGGGAACTGCAGGCCAACAGCATCTGGAAGGCCACACATTCCTGAGCCCTGATTTAGATTTTTAAAAGGGTGGCAGGTTTTGCTTTTTAGGCTACAATCCTATAGATGCACATACCAGGCAGTAAGCACCATTGAACAAAGTGGGGCTTAATTCTGAGTAGAGATGTATAGGACTGTGCTGTAAGTCATGGGTGGGCAAAAGGTAGTTCTCCAGACTTTTGGAACTTTAATTCCCAGAAGCCCCTGCCAGCAGCATGACCAATGGCCAGGAATGCTGGGAGTTGCCGTCCAAAACACCTGGAGATCTATTTTCTGCCCACGTCTGCTGTAAGTGACCGGTGGAAAACTGGAACTTGGGAAGTACTTCCAAGGTGGTGCCGGGCATGCATGTTGTGTGTGTAGGGAACTTAGCATGGTTGAGGTTGGTGGGACTCAAACTGGACTGGGTGGCAGAGGAAGAACAGAATGAAGGGAGTGGAAAGGCAGAGGCTCTGGGAAGCACAGAAATCAGAAACAGAAGTATCGGGATTGTGGGAAGGAGGAAAATGGGTCCCAAAGAGGGGTCTGAGAAGTAAGGAGAGCCCTAGGAAAAGAAGGGAAGGGAAGAACTGGAGAGACCTTTGGAAGACAATGGACTGGGACTCAGGCGATCCAGGTTCTAGTTCCCGCTCGGCCATGAAGCTCACTGGGTGACTTTGGGCCAGTCACTGACTCTCAGCCTAACCTACCTCACAGGGTTGTTGTGAGGATAAAATGGAGAGGAGGAGGAAGATTATGTAAGCCGCCTTGGGTTCCTTGCAGGAAAAAAGGCGGGATATAAATATAATAAATAAAATAAATAAAAAGGGAACAGAAAGAGGGTGCAGAGGGGAAAGAGTGAAAAGGAGGCACAAAAATTTAACAACTGGGAAAGAACAAGGCTCCGTAAGGTAAAGATTACATGAAGAAGAAGGGGAGCACTTTGGGGAAAGAAAGGGTGGCATGAATTTTGTTCATTTCCCCCCCCCACACACACCCTCTTGCAAAGCCTGCTTGGGAGAGAATGCAACTGCACACTTCGCAGCGCTACAGACTCTTCCTACCCATTGAGTGCCCCCCCCACATGACGTACATGTGCACCACCAGACCCTGAATCACCAGAGCTCTGGCTGTAGCAATAAACTTGCATTGCAGCTGTATAACCCACCCAACATTTCCGTTAAGTGGCTGAGGTACATAAAGGATCATGGCTGCACTTGGGCAGGATGGAGAAGTTCTGGGAGATATTTCAAATTGCAAACCATTACAAATAATCAGAATATAGAAACCCCACCACTACCACCATTCCCACTCTATAAATAGCTGGCTGGCTTCCTCAACTCTGTCCATTAAGAACTCAAGATTCAATAATCGACTTATCTTTCCTTTGCTAATCCATTAAGTATGTTTAACCGGAGGCCTGCTGGTGCCCGATCCTCTTTTGAAATGAGTCAGCAAAACTGCTGACATGAGTCAATACCAAGCCAGTTTACATTATCTCAAGCCTTTATGATCCTGAACCGCTGTATGTTATTATGGCTTTCTCCAGGTGTTTGCATTGCACAGGTTACAACACACAGGTTACTAAGGTGAACCATATCAAAGGTTAAGGGGCTGAAGCCATATCAGATAGGGAGAGAACTCCCTCATGATTCATTAGCTGCTTTTCAATAAACTTTCCTGTGGCAGGATAAACTTAAAAATAGTTTAAGACATGGCTATTTCCTCCTCTACATACTCTTTCAGATTCTTCACTAAAAGGTGGAGGGGGGGAAGAAGGAGAGAGAGAAAAGAAGCCAATGTCCAAAGACATTTATTATTTTTAATGGATCAGACATCTCCATACCCCCACCACCACCATGGACCAGAATATGACCCCCCCAAAAAAGCCACCTGCTTTTCATGGGTAGATGTTTCAGCAGGACTGAATTGCAAAATAAACCGTACAAGGATGCAAGTAAAAGTAGGGAATTCCCCTCTACGTTTCACTTATGTACAGCTTTAGGTAATGAAACCAACAGTGCAATCCTCTGCATGTTTGCTGTGTTCAAGGGGGGTTACTCACAAGTAAGTGTGTTAAGAGTTGCAGACTAACTGTCAGGCATTCGGCACTGGCCCAGTTAGTTAACACACAATGTCATTAAAATGTTTTTGCAGATATTTTATTTTAAGTCATGCGTATACTCATGTGTATAAGCAAAAGCAGGAAATGGCCAGTCTTACAGTACAAATGAGCCTGGAATAACAGATCTACATACTGAGGACAGAGAATAAATTGGATATATACACGACATAAACATTGTGTCTTAATAGTTCACCTTGCAGTTTCAGAATTCCATGCCTGTTCTACAGAAATCAGAGATCCAAATTGGTGTTAGACAAGTCAGTGCTCTAACTTAATTTTAAATGATTAGGCATGATGATGGTGGGAGGAAAAAAGCAATCTGGGACTTAATAGTTTAATCATGTTCATATACATTTTATTGCTGGAGGTTAAGAATGAGCAAACTAAGATGATTAACTCCTAGTAGTCTACTGCCAAACTTAGAGCACATCTTCATTTCAAATGTTTATATCCAAAGGTTACACACAGTCACATGGACAAAAATCAATAGCTCCCTTCATGCATGAATCGCATGAAGGGGCATCATGTGATTACCACTGGGTGGGGCCACATTGCTGATCTCGCCCCCCAGCATCACTGTGGGCTCCGCCCCAGATATTCATGCGCTGGCATGGAGGTCTGAACTGATGGAGCCTATGCATGAGCAGCTGCACTGCCGCGAGCAAAAACAACAGAGCCCTGTGACACTTTAAAGACTAAACATTTATTGTGCCATGGGCTTTTATAGGCTAGAGCAGACTTTGTCCGGAGTACTTTATCTATTCTTCAATTGTGCATGTTCAGATGGGAAAGTCACTTTGCACATAATCAAAAGCACTCTGTTCATTTAATGCTGTGATTTAAAAAGAACGAACGATGACAAACCCAGTCATTACACTGAAAGAAACATGCATACATGACTTGGTTCTGCCCATTAAGATAGATACACATATTTACATGTACCCAATCCATGTATATGCGTTCTTTTTGCCTTTTAGCCACAAGAAAACATTTCCTTAGACTTTTCTTGTCCGATAAGAAATTGTCTGAAAAACCATATGCATCTCTTGATGAGTTGCAGGTGTGAAAAAGCCACCCCAGAGATTTCATCAGATTGACCAGCATCTCCTTGACATAATACTTGTTCAGTGCCAGCAGTTCCCATATTCAGCTGAGAGTCATCAAGTGACGAGACGCCAAACGAAGGACGTGTGTGTGTGTGAATCAGCCCACAGATATTGGTGCATACATATACAAACCAGTCCTTTAAAATGTAGTCTGTTAGTTATCCAACATGGATAATCATCTCATGTTTTGCTTTGTTTTAAATTTTTTAAAAAAGGGAATTCCAAACTGTTAAACTATCCAGAGAGTTTTGCCTTCCTTCTGTAAATGGAATTGCACAAGTCAGACCATTGGCCCATCTAGCTCAGTACTGTCTGCTCTGATTGGCAGCAGCTCTTTCCCAATCCTACCTGGAAATACCAAGGTTTGAATCTGGGACCTTTTGCATGCAAAGCCTGTGTCTTACCACTGAGCTACAATCCTTTTCTCATGCTCAGTAGTCGCAAAATGCTGCGTGCTAGTCATTGAAGAAAAATGGGGTGGGTGGGTGGAGGAATCGGGAGGGAGAGAGCAAATGCTCTACTACTTGGAAGGAATAAATGGCTGGAACCCTGAACAGGAGCACTCCTGTTATGAGGGACAATTTGTTGCAAGTTCCATTCGCTGCCTTCTGTTAGCCACACATTTTGCAGCTTATAATAAATCAATCAGTCCTGTTGTTTCACTGGGCTAGGGATGGGGGAATCAGCGAGACTCGAGCTCATTGAAGTTTTCCAATTTAAGTTCCACCTCAAGATTCGATCCGCCTCGTTCCCATTCCCACATGCGAGCATTTTGTTGTTCAGACAGGAAAAATGCACATTTAGGTACTTTTTTTTCTTTTCTTTTTTTTAGAAAACCTGCATCTAAATGCATACTCTCCCAACATTGGCTAAAGCATGAAAATGCATCGAATACATTTAGCGAGTGCAAGCTCAGGAATATTCGAGCTTTGCCCAAAAAATGCGCTCGCATTTGTGTTCGGGGATGTGAACAGGAAAAATTCTGATGTTTAACAAGCTGAAATGAAATTCTTGGACATTCCTACTTGAATCATATTCTAATTCAGAATATCTACATGACTGTCCCCTAGTGGAGATACCTTAAAAAGCCAACATTCTCAATGCATTCAACACTGAAAATGAGAGTGTAGAGGATTTTCTGCATTAAAAAAAGAAAATCCTTTCTCCAATACACAGAAAGGGTACAGTCCAAGAGCAAGTGTTTAAGCATATTGAAATTAATGGGTTTGAGCACACCTATGTATTGGATTGTAGCCTAAATTAGTTTACTATCCAACTCTTTTTTAAAAACTTAGATTATTCATTATATTTATATGCTGCCCTACAACAAAAGTTTGTCAGGGTGGCTCACACAATATATCGTCATCTGATTTACAGATCTTGATGATCAAATAGGTCAATGAACACTTGATATTAATCGAGATACTATATGAAGACATTAAAATTTTCTGTGCTCCATTTAGACACAAATGAATCTACATAGTTTTAATAAATAATTTCATCAATGTTTACCATTTTAATGAACATATATTATCAGCATAAGAGTGATATGCACTCCACCCTAATATAGCTTATATTATACCTTTCTGATTCCCCATCTTCTCTTTTACATTTGTTTTAAATATCTAGAAATACACTTAAAAGAGTGTGCATCAGATATAACCAATGGATTCAGCATTACCAACTTCAAAATTCAACAAAGGGATATGGGGGTGGGGGGGCAGATTAATTCTTTGCCGCTATAAAAATGTGTGTTCACTTTTGGCACACTGTATAATTTTATTTTAACTTGAAGGAAAAACCCAACTCCTCTGAGACAGACTGGAACATTTCTC
Organism: Shinisaurus crocodilurus; assembly: GCA_021292165.1. NCBI lineage: Eukaryota > Metazoa > Chordata > Lepidosauria > Squamata > Shinisauridae > Shinisaurus > Shinisaurus crocodilurus. Next base: position 210,053,256 of record CM037879.1, read on the forward strand.
TCTATATTTTCTATGCAACGCACAACCCAGGAACAAATTGCACGTGCAAAAATTTGTTCATCAATAAATCAGGTGCATCTAGTTGTTGTTGCTGTTGTTATTATTATTATTATTATTATTATTATTATTATTATTAAATTCATAGTCAGAAGATACAGATCAAATTATACCATACCTTGGAACATGTGACTCCACATTCTTCAATCCTGGGAATGAGCTGACAGCCATAAATTCCCCAAAACATTGCAAAAATATGCATCTTAAATATCATCTTTGGTTGGTTTTTAAGTTTTTCTTTTTAAAGATAAAATTCCTTTCCCTTCTGTTTTTTATTATTATTTTAAAACGAACCACTATTTACCCGCTAGAAACAGCTTTTCCACTCTGACACTCATTCCCTTGTGCCAAAACTTTTAAATACTGTGATATGACTAAACCACCCCACCCCCAGTCCCACTGAGATTAGCTCCTCCTCTTGCTTAGAAATCATTCAAGGCTTATTTTGAGTGTTTTGCTTTCCTGGGGCCAGATGACTCACAATTAGGACAGTGAAGTTTGTTATTTGAAAGCTGTACTTACCAATGAAAGCTGTACTTACCTATCTCAGCTCAGGCAACCCACTAGCTTCAGTTCCTAATCAAACTTGCTTAAGACAGAGCAATATTTGTTGTTAGTCAAGTGTAGAATCAGAGTCACTATGTAAACACGCTCTCTGAACAATTTTAAAATAATTATCATTAGTTGATCATTATGAGCACACAGGGCCGGCGCTATCACTGGGCAAACTAGGCGGCTACCTAGAGCGCACGGCTAAAGGGGGCCAGAAACGCTCCGCGCGCCCCTTTAATTTTCTGCCAGGAGTCCGGGACAGCCAATTGGCGGCACAGCCACCACCACCTCCTCCTCCTCCCCCCAGGCCCCACCCCTGTCGGAAGCCGCCTGAGTCTCGAAGCACGTCGGTCGCCCGTGCTGACATGCAGGCGGGCGGGAGGCTGCGGGACTGCTGTGCTCGGTCTCCCGCCGTGCCGCTGGCTCTGCCGCTCCCTCCGCCTCTCCCGTGGAGAACTCTCCCGCTTCCACCGCGCTGGTCGCTCCCTAAGCCCGACGAGACTCTTCTCTCACCAGGTTCTAGCGCTCCCAGAGAGACGCCCCCTGGGACTGCCAGCAGCAGCAGCAGCTTAGCTACGGAGGACATCCGCCTTGTAAGGCGAGGCCGGCTTGGCAGCGGGGAAAGCGGCTGGCTGCCTGGAAACGGGTCCCGGAGGCGGAGGCACCTCCAGGCCCGCAGGGGGCTGCTGGCCATGGTGGCGGGGCCCGGGCGGGGGGGTGCTGGGCGAGCAGGCGTTTCCCGGCTGCTTTGCTCTGGAGCACCCCCCCGGCACAAGGGGGGGCGTTAAATATAATTTTGCCTAGGGCGCCAAACTGCCTTGCACCGGTCCTGTGAGCACAGAGAAGTGGCTGCGCAAAGTTCAGACATCACATTGCTGCAACCCTCCATGGGAATGTATCATGGACTTCTTTCTCCCCACATGCACACACATTCCTTCCTCCCTTACCTGGTTTGTTTTATTATGGTTACATGAACTTCCTGCCTTTCCCCTAAGGTGATAAAAGCAATGTACATGGCTTTCTCTCACAGAAACCCTCATTTGTATCCTCACAACAACCCTCTGAGGTAGGTTAGGGTGAGAGATAGTGAATGGCCCAAGGTCACTCAATAAGCTTCATGGTTGAGTGGGGATTTTGAACCTGGGTCTCTGGTCCTAATCTGTCATGCTGAACATTATACATGCTGATTCTAACTCGGTACATCTAACCAAGATCAGACAGGAGGAGATTGCAGTAATCAAGGTGAGAATTGAACAGGACATGGACCAGAGGTTTTGCTGAGAGGACCGACAGAAAGGATGTATTTTTGTAATGTAAAGGGAGAAGTGACATGATTTGGCTATGGCCTGAGTAAAGGACTATGCTTTGGACTTCTGAACTGCTGACACATTCCAGCTAGCCAGCTAAAAAGGGGGTCTGACCTGTCCTTGTACTTTTATCAGCAGGCAGGAATTAGCAGGTGAAGGTTTTCATGGCCAACTTTATCACCTGCTAATTTGAAGCTGCAGATCAGACATATGTTAAATCCCTAATACAGGCACCAGTTCAAAAGTTGACTACTCTATTCACACAACTTTTATGCATAGACATATGTAGCCTGTTTTCCCTAATAATAAGAGTGAACTTGGTGATATTGTGAGGGAAATCCTAGTATTGTCTCTTATTTGCTTTTGGGATGGGAGCAGGGGAGGGGGGAATTTAGCTCCAGCAGTGTGGAAAACCCCAACATCATTCACTCTGCAACATGGTTCCTCTTTACACACATTACAAGTGTGGGACCCAGGGCTGGTTCCATGGTTGGGAGGTCCGTGGCATGGAGACCTCTATGCCCCCAATGTCTGCAGGCAGCCCCTCGGCTCCTCCCCAGCCTATTTATTTCTGCCTAGATGCAGGGGTGGACCTACAACTGGAGGAGGAGAAAGCACTGGTGTTAGGAGAGGAAGATACTGGCAGCTAGCAGTTATCATTGCGATTGTCCACAAAGACAGGCAGTTGCCATTGTAGTTGCCCACAAAGACCCACAGTGACGTCACATCACTGCGGGGCATTATGGGCAATTATGATAGCAGTTGCCCAGTGCACATTGAAGTGCCAGAAAATGGAGCCAAGAACAGCAGTGGCAGCCGTGTTGGGTTCTTGGCAGCTGCCCAAGGATTCCACTTGCTAATACTGGTTTTGGTGGAAACCCAACCAAACAGAAACAACTTCCATACTTCATGAGAACATATGACTTGGGAATTTGAGGCATAAGCTCTGTTCAGGCGTTCTGTATCAGTAGAAAGTAAACCCACTGAGAAGAGGGAGCGCTGTAGGCCCACCCCTCTCCTCACATGTTTCTGGCATCCTCTGTTTGTGAAGGGCGACTTTCTGAAGAAAAGACGTTCCTGTATTTATTTATTTAATTAATTAATTATTTAATACATTTTTATACCACCCAATAGCCGAAGCTCTCTGGGTGGTTCACAGCAGTTAAAACCATAAAATACAATAAAATATAAATATAAGATTTAAAACTACAGATTAAAAACAACAACCAAGCTAGCAGCAGCAGTTCAAATTACAATAACAGAGTTAAAACAAATACAAGATTAAAATGATTAAAATGCCTGGGAGAATAGAAAGGTGCCGGAAAGAGTACAATGTAGGCACCAGGCGAGCCTCTTTGGGGAGCTCATTCCACAACCGGGGTGCCACAACAGAAAAGGCCCTCCTCCTGGTGGCCACCTGCCTCACTTCCTTTGGCAGGGGCTCAAGGACCGCTGAAGAACATCTTAGTGTCTGGGTAGGTACATAATCTCGCTGCTCTATTTTGGACCAGCTGAAGTTTCCGGATCGTTTTCAAAGGCAGCCCCACGTATAACGCATTGCAGTAATCCAAACGAGAGGTATCTGTATCTGTGGAGGCTCTCTACACAATTGATATTCCAGCGTTCCCAAGTGCATGGAGCACCTCCATGGACACAGGAAGCACTCTTCAGAAAGTCGCCCTTCATGAGTAGGTGATGACGGAAACATGTGAGGGCGGCAGGGCTGCAGCGCTCATTCTCCTCATGCATTTACTTTCTACTGCTATAGAACGCCTGACTTGAGCCAGGGATGTTGAAGAGTCCTTGGTCTCGAGTCACGAGTCGAGTCACGAGTCTTTGGGCCCGAGTCTCGAGTCTGAGTCCGAGTCCTTGGTCCAAAATGATGACTCACGAGTCACGAGTCACAAGTCGCTCCCAAAGCTGACTCCACGAGTCCCTATTAAAATCAATGGGGTTTTTTCCCAACAAAATAAGGCTACTTCAGATGTGTGGTTTAAATAAATTCTAGGCACAAGTGTGCCTTTTTATTTCAAAACTCTGCAACTGATTTTGGCAAGAACAGACAAGGCAGAAAACCCCAAAATAACCAGGCAGGCAGAGGAGGCAGGGAACCCCAAAGCAGGCAGGCAGAGGCCTTTGTCTTGGACAATTCAACTGTTGAATTGGTTAAGAAGAGACAAGGCAGGCAGAGGAGGCTGGGAACCCCAGACAGGCAGGCAGAGGCAGCCAAACCCAAAATGTCTGAAAGGTTGCATTTTAGAAAAATGATTTTAAAAAATAAACTTGCTGTACTTCCTAAAACTTATCCATGTTGCATTTGAGGAACATGATTTTTTCTAAATGTTTGGCCCCCATTCTGGAACGGTGAGATCTCATCACAATTCCACCCTCACTGAACACCTGCTCCACTGGTGATGAACTTGCTGGAACCAGAAACACACTCAGAGCAGCCACACAGAGTAATCTCAGGTCCTTCTTCTGCCTCTCCCAAGTACGCAACACATCAATCAAAATAAATCTTGACACACTGTTGGGGCTGCACTCCTGGTAGCCATCCATAGTGGCTGAGCAGCGGCACACCTCGCTTCCATGCGCTCTTCACTGGCAATCACGCTCCTCTCCACTCCTTCTGGCACAGCCCAGGGATGTTGAAGACAGTGGCGTAGCGTGGGTTGTCAGCACCCGGGGCAAGGCAAGTAATTTGCGCCCCCTAACCCGTGGATTTTAGCACAGTACCATACCAGGTATTACAAACTAATCACATATTTGACCTTTGCTGAGAGGACATGAACAGAACTCTCTTTTGCCTTTAAAATACCCACCCCACCCCATGAAACCACACACGGGGCTAATCTATTTTGCAAGTGACCAACCATGCACAGTGATCCGGTCACGTGGCATGCATAACCTTTGGATAAAAGACCCGTGTCAATTTAACTTCTGCTAAATTAGAAGCAAACTTGGAGTTTACAGAAGTGGATTATCTTGCCTGTTCTCCTTCTCCCACCACCACCATTTTGTCACTCAAGGGTTTCCACCCCACAGTGATGAGATTTTGCTTGTGCTGACACCTCCATATTTTATACTTTAAAAAAAAAATCCTACATAGAAATGTGCAAATAGACAGTTCTTCAAGTATCTGATTCAAACCCACTTATGGTGCAATCCTATGCATGTTTAGACAGAAAAAAGGTCCTACAACTCCCAGCATGCCCCAGCCAATTATGAGAGTTGTAGGACTTTTTTCTATCTAAAAACACATAATTACTGGAATCCACATGGAGACTGTACCAATCCTGCACTGCTAGTTCAAACAGGAGAAAAGCAACTGCGGCACAAAAACAGTGATGGCACCAGCATTGTCCTCCTCCCAACAAGTGCCAGTTCTTCAACTCCTCTCAAATCCTGCTTGGGGGTTTCCCATAGGCATCCAGTTGGGCACTGTGGGAAATCTAGATCCTGGACTAGATAGGCCTTTGGTCTGACCCAGCAGGGCTTGGCTTATGTATTTAAGGTGAGTCTTGTCTTGTCCCAATTCATGGTTTTGTGCTACTAGGGAATCATCACACTCAAAATATCAGTAAAAGACACCTTTTGGGTGGTAGCCCCCCCACCACCCCAGCCTGGGGTGGGGGTGGGGGGCTACCACCCAAAGGTATCTTTTACTGATATTTTGAGTGCGATGATTCCCTAGTTTGGTGCAACTGTTGGACTAGTTGCTTGTTTGGAGGAGGGGGTATCCCTTTCAGTGCTCAAATTCTGCAAACAATCCTTTCCCTCCCAAATTTAGGGTGCTCCATGCAAAGCGATAAAAGAGCTCACACACAGGCATACTCACACATGCACACGTAGAGCTTTACAACACGGTACTCAAGGTATTTCTAGTCTCCCTATGTTCTATTACTCTAGCTGCTTAAAATGTGTTTCTAGACGTTTAAAATTTGTGTTCGTTTTAATCCCTGCTGGAAGACGCCTTGAGTTTTTTTCTGAGGAAGGTGTCTAAGAAATTTGAGAAATCGTAACAGGATACTGGAAATTAAGCAATTTACTCTCTGCTACATTCTCACCTCTCTCACCCCTCACCCCAGCCGGCTTAAAGATACACTTGCATCATCATCATCATCATCATCATCATCATCATCATCATCATCATCAAGTCTATAGTTCCTGCCGCAGCAACCACGGAGGCGGACAGACAGAACTGCTCTTTTCAGAATATGAAGGAACCGTCTTCTGCACCTCCAAAGCTGGGAGAACCTTGGCAGGAATCAGTCTCCCGTCCCTGAGATCGGACACCCACATCCAATTCGGCCCAGCCTCTTCCCACCACCATAAAAAAAAAGTCCACCCCCACCCGCCCCCGGCCACGGGGGAGAGTGGAAAGGCACCTCCAAACAAACGAGGGGCGAGAAAGGGAGAGGAGACAGAGGGGGGGGCGCACGGTTCTAGCAAACGCGGTAAAACAAACGAACGCCCCCAGCAGCTCAACAGCGTTTGTCCCGGTACGATATACACAGCTGGCGCCCAAACTCACTCGCAAGTCCTGGAAGTCGGAATCTTTCTGGCAAGCTGCGAAAGAGTCACGCTGGGGCTGGGCTTCCCTCGCTTACCGGAGGAGGAGGAGGAGGGAGTGTATCCCCCCCGCCTTGTGCTGGCAGAAGCTGCTGCTGCTGCTGCTTCTCTCGCCCCTGAGTAACGAACGGCCGGGCTCACCTCTGCTCTGTTCCTCTCCGTCTGCCGGGCAGGGGCAGAGAGCTGCGAGTGCGAGCGCGCCCCCCCAGATGTTGCGCCCGGTGCGGCCGGCCCCCCCTGCACCCCCCACGCTACGCCTCTGGTTGAAGAGTCCTTGGTCTCGAGTCCCGAGTCGAGTCTCGAGTCCCATTAAAAATATTGGGACTCGAGTCCGAGTCGAGTCAGAGGGGGGACTCAGTCCGACTCACGAGTCGAGTCCTCGAGTCCGAGTCCCCATCCCTGACTTGAGCTATAGTAACTATACATTCCATGGGACAGCAGCACCCTCAGTGCACACCTCTTCTGGTAATATTCTCAGAAGCAATTGGGACTAGAATACATGCTGCTTTTTAAAGGAAACTACAAACTCTCACCTCTCCTTTCTTTATCACCGCTTTTAATGAAAATGAGGTTACATTTACCCCACTTCTCTAAGAGGTGAGAAGTTCTAAGGGTGTGGCATTTACCCGGGTTTAGTTCCCTTTCAGAGGAGGGCACTATAGGCCTACTGATGTTTTGTAATGTTTACATGGATGTATTTACATTGCATAAATGGAGGCTTAAACTCTCCAATGGACAGCCAAAGTCCACTGCCCCCAAATCAGATATCAAGAGATCCAGCACCCCAAAATGCTGCTAGCTGAGAGAGCCCAAACTCACTTCTCTCTGTTAGCCACTCCCATCATCCCTGACCATAATTGGTCATGCTAGCTAGGGATGATGGGAGTTGTAGTCCAATGCATTTGGAGGGTACTGGGTTGGGGAAAGCTGCATTAGAGGTTCAGGAGCCCAGTCCATTTTTCTCTCAGTTAATCTACAGATCTAGATTTGCTTTCAAAAGCCAGGCGTTCACAGCTGTTCTAGGAACTGCACACACTTTGCTAACCGAAGTAAAATGTCACCATCTTGGGGGCAAACTGAGTTGTTACACACAAATGCATGTAATTAATCCTTGACTTTAATTTTTTTTTTTTTTTAAACCACCTGAAAATAAATTAGCCTGAAAAGGTTGCAATTTGACCAAAGGAACAGCTTAAGTGGAGGTGGGGGGCGAGAGAAGTTGCCATTTGGCATGAAGGAAGAGAACTTAACCTTCTCCAGGCCAGTCATTTTTCTACTCAAAATTGTCCTGCCACAGCTACCTTCCTCCACACAGGGTTCCAGATGTCTGGTCACAAAGGGAAGCATTTCAGCACATCTGGAGGGCACCAGATCCCGGGTTGAGGTTCTGATCTGGCATTGCTTTTAGGTAAAATCATAGTGTTAGGCATGTTTATGGTAATCACATAGCAAACCGCACACCAATATATTTGTACATGACATGCAGCTTGCTGGTAAGAAAACAAATGGTGTTGCTGAGCATTAATATTTGCCCGAAGGCTCAATATACTTTCAATCACCTTCAAATTGTGTACTGCCTATCAGGCACTATACCTTTACCTAGTTTCATCTAGTGTACCTCAATAATTCTTCTATGCAATCATTTTAAGTCTGTATTTGACACAAAATCTGAAGAGCAATAAGTGACCTTTCTGTCCAAGTTAGATGCCTGCTTAAATGCTGTTTGTTTGTGTATTTATTTCATAAGTGATGTGCAGGGATTACAGTAATGTTTGTCGTACCCCACCCCTCAATAGGGCCTCAAGCAAGCTTGCCCTCCTTATTGGGATCTCTGGGTGCGCTTACATAAGGCTGGCGGTTTCTTTTCCTCAAACCCTTACCCTTACACCTCTCACACTGACTTTGGGATGTCTAATCCCTACCTTATACCTCTTTGACCAGTACAATCAGCACAGCTTCCCACACAGACTGTTTCAAATAACAAAGAAAAGTTTATTTTAAAACACAACAAGTTCTGGAAATAAGTTTCATGTGTAAGTTTCAGATAATCTTAAGTAATGTACTATCTTATCCTAGTACCAATCCTCCCTCAACAACTGTTCCCAGTACCAATCCCTGCGCTCACTAGCTAAACTCTAAATAATCCTAATATAATTGCTCAACTCTCTCCAGTCAGCTTCACATCCCACCACACACTCCTCTCTCTTCCCCACATAATCTTCACAAATCCCCACAAAAACCTCCTGCCTGAACAGCACCACCCACTGTTTATATAACACAGGCTCTACCCCCTCACTCTCTCAGCCAATCATGTCACATATGCAAATACACCATTCTTCCTGCCCATCCTTTCTCACTCACCCAGATACAGCAGCAGGAGTACATACTTCTAATCATATACGCTATACAAAAACATATTATACTTACCACCTATACACTTTAAATTTAAACCCAAATAACATAACATCACAATGTTGTATTAATGTCCATTCAAATTGTGAAAGCCCAGAGTGGCCTTCAGGTCAAAAACCTGAAAATGATTCAAAGAACATTCTATACACCCAACTATGTTTTTTTAAACTTTATTATTTTAAATATTTTCACGAACTGGTACAGAAAACAATCATGAGGACTTACAAATAGTCACAACTGCAGTTGGCAAGTATATTTTTCAATTTTGTTTTCATCCATCTTTTATATAAAGTTCACTCTTTTAGCAACATCATGTCATGCCACATGTTTTGCCTACATCATAAATATACCGAACATTTTTGCCTACTACTTAAAACTAACCAAAAAAAAAAAGAACTATATATCATACAACACAGAGAGATGAGGCCTCCTGCTCTTTGAAGTTGGTGCATGAAGATGAAGCCTTGCCTTCAAGCCTCAATCTCTGCCAGATAGGTCACCGAGTTTGGATAGCCAGGCCTTTGTAGTGTTGGCTCCACAGCAGTGGAATACCCTAACTAGAGAGGTTCTACTGAGCCTAAACTTGCAAAATGTGAGGAAATACTGTATATGGAAGAGAGCTTTAGGACAACCCCAGTTATTCCCATAATCCTTTAAAATGGCTACATTAGGAATGTATCTAGATACTAAAAACCCTGGTGAGATAGGCATGTGAAATCCCTGAATAAAGTTGAAAAGCAGCCAATATAATATTTTAATATATAAATAGATAAACAAACAAAACAAAAAATGTATGGATAGTGAACATGGACTGAACAAAAAGGATTGCTGATATGTTTGAACAAATGAAGCTGAAGGCAAACAGAATATTTTAAGTGTGATGGAAGTGATCTGAGCACACTTTTGCTACATTCCTATCCGTGTTTTCAGGGCAGAGGACATGTATTGAAACCACCCCCACCATGCTTAGTCTGTCTTGATTCATTGATAAATCTGGAGCCATTATGAAAGAAGATGAAGAGTTAAACTTGGTTCCCTGTACTGAGCAGAAAGAAATAGAAATGAAGAATAGGAATATCAAGAACATCTAGATAAACTGGATTAATTACTTAGACAGTCACCAAATATCCAAAGATTAATCCAAGCTTTCCTTGATTAATGACTAACTGGCCTAGCCTCTAGGATCCTTCACATCCCCACGGGTGGCAATGGGTGTGCAAAGCTAAGACCTCATCACACTGAAGACTTTATTGTGAATGCAAAGGAACCTAAAAGGCCTTGGGAAGACCCAAGCTATTTGGGCCCTTTGGGGACCTCTTCTGGATGTCCAAGCATTTCACCTGGACTCTAAAATGGGTCTGAATTAACCAGAGCCCCAAAACCTAGCAACTGGAACTATCATTTCAGAGTTTGCTATGAACTCTATTTCCCACCTAATGAGAACGTGGAAAAAAGTCATAGTAGAGCCTGTGTTTCTCAAGTCTCTAATGCATCTTTTATTTCAAGGCCATCTGACATTTAGGTATTCTGTCTGCTTTCCCAGGATTCTAAGGATGAGATTTCTAAGCAGGGAGCACATAAAAAACCAATAAGGAAACGTGGGCCAGATTTAAAGGTTAAACGGGGATGTTAGCTCAGCAGTAGAATGCATACTTTGCATACAGAAGGCCCCAGTTTCAATTTCTGGCATCTCCAGTTAAAACAGTTTTCAGATGACAGGGAAAGGAAAGACTGTTGGCCAAGATTTTGGAGAGGCGCTGCCATACAGAGTAGCCAATAATAGATTAGACTGACCAATGCTTCATATGTTCTTATGAAGCCAAGGTAAAAAGAATGTTTGCAATCAAAATATCAAACATTTGCAATCCAAATTTCAAACTCCCCTGTGAAGGAGACCAGAAATATTCCAACATCACAAATAGGAGAACTGCCATGACAATTTCGCCAAGGACACAAGGAATTTCATAATTTAGCAGAAGCCTGAGCCCATATGCCCTAGGTCGACCTCTATACTCTGAATATCTATCCACTCTGAATATCTATCAATCATCAGTGACTATCTTAACATATCTATCAATCATCAGTGTGACATGACAAAGGACTAATGCAATTTTAAAGGGAAACCCATCCAAGGCTACAATCCAAAGCATAATTACTAGGGAATACTAAATCCTATTGAAACTACTGGAATGTTCTTCTGAGGAAATGTGTTTTGGGTTACACTGCATGACTACAGTACTAAATACATTTGGAAGCAGGTCCAATTGGAAGGGGGAGGCCTTTAACTTAGTGGTAGAGCACATGGTTTGCATGCATAAGATCCTATTTTCAATCCATGGCATTCCACATAAGACAGAAAAAAAAACCTGTCTGAAACTTTAGAGTTGCTGCCAGTCAGTGTAGACAATACTGAGACAGCGCAGAACTGACTTGGTATGGGTCAGCTTCCTATGTTCCTAAATTAGCGAGACTCCCAAAGAAACAAGTTTAGAATTGGTGAGTTCAGCTGCTGTCCTAAATATGGAAGCAAATCTCACTGAAATCAGTACTACTTTAGTTCTACATGTACTACTATATCAGTACTACATTTATGATTGAAATTTAAACTTGGAAAGTAACAAACACTGGGGAAGTACTAGCACTGCTCTGCTGAATTACTAAAACCTGACCTGGAGTATTGTGTTCATTTACATGTACTAAATTTCATTTATTGATTTGGCATTTATCGATCTTGCTAAGGCCTTTGATACTGTAGACCGAACGGCTCTCTGGACTATCCTTATGAAAATTGGATGCCCCAATAAATTTGTGAATATCTTGCAACTTCTCCATGACAATATGATGGCAACGGTTTTGGACAACAACGGCTCTCATGGTGTTCCATTTAAAGTGGGATCAGGTGTTAAACAGGGATGTGTTATTACCCCAACATTATTTGCTATTTTCATCACCATGATTTTACATCTTGTCGAGGGGAAACTTCCCACTGGTGTGGGAATTATATATCGAACAGATGGAAAGCTTTTTAATCTCAGTAGGCTGAAAGCAAAAAGTAAGGTAATTACATTACAACCTCCGTTGTGGAACTTCAGTATGCTGATGAGCATGTGGTCTCCGCACATTCAGAGGATGATCTCCAAACTACCCTAAATGCTTTTGCAGAAGCATACGAAAAACTTGGTCTCTCACTTAACATCAAAAAAACCAAAGTGCTTCATCAGCAAGTGCAAGTTAACCCTTTGGTGATGCCATCTATCCAGCTTGGCGGGGCAATACTGGAAAATGTCGATCATTTTCTCTATCTTGGCAGCTATCTTTCTGTTACAGCTAACATTGACACTGAAATCCAGCATCGTTTGAGCTCCACAAGTGCCGCATTTTCTCAAATGAAACATAGAACGTTTGAGGATCGGGATATCTGTAAGGAGACCAAAATGCTGGTTTATGAAGCCATTGTATTACCAACTTTATTGTATGCCTGCGAAACATGGACTATCTATAAACGTCATTTCTACCTCCTTGAAAGATTTCATCAACGTTGCCTCCGGAAAATCCTGCGAATTACTTGGGAAGATAGGCGAACAAATGTCAGTGTACTGGAAGAAGCAAAGACTACTAGCGTTGAAAAGATGATCCTTCAACGCCAACTTCAGTGGACCGATCATGTTGTTCGAATGTCTGACTGCCGTCTCCCAAAGCAGTTACTTTATTTCCAGCTCAAGGATGGAAAGCAGAATATCGGTGGTCAGTATAAGAGGTTTAAAGATGTTCTTAAGACTAATCTAAAAAAATGCAATATAAACATCGAAAATTGGGAAGCTCAGCTCTGGCCCATGAATGATCTAAATGGAGGTTGGCCTTTCACAAAGGTTCCATGGACTTTGAAGAAACCCGAGTGCAAGGTGAAAGGGAGAAATGTGCTAAGCAAAAAGCACGTCAAACGAATCCTTTACAGGACCCTCTTCCATCTGGTAACCTGTGTCCTCACTGTGGGAAGCTGTGTGGATCTAGAATTGGCCTCCACAGTCACTTACGGACCCATCGTTAGAGTATACACAATTTTTTAGAATTTCCTCCTTTTATAATTTTCTTTTTGTAATTTTATCCTGGAAGACAATCTTACTCGGTCACGAGTGATCGCCTACTACTACTACTACTAAATTTCAAGAAAAAATGTTGACAAATTGAAAGGGTTTCAAAGGAGACCTACACAACTAAGGGAAGTTCTACAAATCAGAGAAGCTGAAGCAATGAGAGGGGAAACATGTTCACAACTGTAACTGCATCTCACCTTTCCTTTAACCACAACCAGCTAATTCAGGAAGCAGAAAGTTATACATGCTCCACCAGCCTTATGGTTGGAGACCATGGAGCCTGAAATAATATAAAACTTATTGAACCCTGTGTAGGTACTGCCAAAGTTTTAAAAAGGTCTAGGATACCCCCTGGCCTAGTTATTGTAATCATTAGAAACTGGCATACATTTGATACAATGCATGCTATCTGAGTGAAGATAATGATCCATTAGCAGTCTTTTGCCTTCTGGGAATTCTAAGTCAGTTGCTTAGTTCCGAAGCATGGGAAATCAACACTAAGCGTCTGGTCCAATATGATAAAACAATGCAAACTTATTCCTTAAGGAATATAACATTCATTTTTGCCCTATGTACATGGGAAAAGAATTAAAAGCGCTACCTTAGTGAACTCACTATTTCATGAGAGATACTTTGAAAAACACAACTTCAAAATTCAGCTGATGTAATGCCTACTATACTTTATCCACCTAGATAAAATGATGTAGTGTACTGGCTTGTACAGTTTTCTGTTTGATACTCAGTATTATAAATGAGTTGCAATACTGCACACCTTTTTATGGAAATTGTAATGTTGCCTGCTTAAATCAATGATGTAATGTAACCACTAGTTAGAGTGGGAGGAAAGGGTTAATTAATTGAACAATCCCCAGGGTGCATGTTTTCTAATCCTTCCTCCATACTTCTGGCCTCTCTGTGGCCAGCTCTCTCTCGCTCTCGCTTTCTGCCTCTGCAACCTGATGGACGCAGGGTCTGAGCTGGCTTCTAGCCAGTGCTCTCCAATGAAGCGGACTCTTAACACCCAAGACTCTAATCTGCCTATATGCATCCTGCATATATGAATAAATGGACTGTAAGTAAAACTAAATGTCTTTATTCGTTTTAAACTTTGTATGGACAAATCCATTCCTTTTAAAGAGCCTTTTACAGGGTTTAGCAACCCACATGGTAATAACCAATTTCAATAACCATGCTGTGCATAAGGGGTAAACTCTGCTTCGTCCTAACCAGTATAGGACCAGCTCCTTTCCATATCCTCCAATGCCTTTCACTAGGCTACCTTGTTATGAATATTCTTATACTTCATGACAAACATTCTCGTGTATCCATTTGTGTGGCTTGCATGCACGTTTCTTGAGAGAGCCCATGGCTCTGAAACATAGTGCTTAGCCAAAATGGATCACACAGTTGCCAGTTATGGTGCGAGGCAACATGACTTTTAAAGGTTTGATTTAAAAAGAACCTGGCATATCTAACATGGCTGGTTCATGCAACATACAGGCAACTATTTTAAAACTTTAAAGGGGTTATGAAAGGCTTGTAGTCAATTATTCAATTTCAAGTCCTGGATTCTTTTTTTTCCCAAGAAGGAGGGCAGGATAAGAAAATATATATATATATTTCCAAAAATATATTCCTTAGTGGAATATATATATATATATATATATATATAAAAGAAGAAGTCCTGACTGACTGACTGACTGACTGACTCATCAACGTCCAGTTCAAACCGTTTAATCTAGGGATGTGAAATTTTGAAGGGACATTGCTTTTATGACATAGACACCCACTAAGGAAGGATTTTTGGAAATTCCGTCCCTAAATCGCCCCACTCTCATATCTCCTATGGGCAAAACAACAGGGGAGCAGTTATGCAAGTCGGCCTCACAGAATTCCTGCAGGAGCCAATAGGAGCAGTTATGCAAATAGCCCATAGGACACTTAGAATGTTCGTATGAATTCCTGCAGGGGCCAATAGGGGTGGGTATGCAAATATCCCCTAGGCCATTTCGAATGTTCTCTGAGGGGGTGAAAAGGGAGGGAAACTTTTTAAATGATGGGGTGAAAAGAGAGGGAAACTTTTTAAATGACTGAATGACTGTTGTGTGGGGGGCATCGTCGCATAGGCTCCATCACGTTTTGACGGATCTACCCCAAACTTGGCACGGTCACTCTTCATCACCTGTAGACTCTCAGGATTAACCTGATTTTTCCTTAAGATCAGATATTTCTGTCAGAAAAGTTTTCTGCTGCCAGCACCCAGCCTAAACGTTACACTTTCAGAGACACTGTATCTTTTCCATTGTACCAAATCCTAAAATCCACACGAGCGCAGCCGTGGGCACAGTGTGTGTGTGTGTGTGTGTGTGTGTATATATATATATATCACAGTTGACCATTTTCTTTTTGCCATGTACAACCAATAGTAGGACAGCAGCATTTTCCAGAGACTTGCTCCCATTTCTTGTTCAAAATTATTTGCCAAAATTGAACCTCTCAATCAGCTGCAACCTCATCCTGAATTACAAAATGCCCAGTGGAATTTAAAAGTTCTGTAATTTGGTGTCCTCTAGTGAAGTGGGATTTTCTGCAATTCCAGTCCATACTATGCAACGAAGTGTAACTATTTGGTTTATGAGAAAGATCAAGAATAAGAGTTCATTATCTTACCACCACTCTTGGTAGACTGGCAAATGTTTGATATACAAGATACAAGAAAAGCCACCTGAAATAATTGGAATTAATGGCCTTGTAGCTTGGAGTTAGTTTGGTTGAAACTAGTCCCATTCCCTTGGTTTCAACATGCTCTACGTCTACACTTTCTATGCATCATCAGAACCAAGCCCTGGTCATATCTTTCAGCTCACAGGTTTTCAAGTGGTGGGGGAAATGCCTCAAACCAAAAGTTTCAATCAGATCAAAGCTTGTCATCTGGTAATCTACTTACTTCAGATTCTGCTCCAACTACTCTTCCCAATGCCGGTGCATCATTCAGCAAGAGCTCTGATAACCAGGGCTTTCAAAATAGGAGGCAGGGTTCAGTGTGCTAGCAAATGCAAGAGAGGTACAAGTTTCCCCCTGACCTGCTTCCATTTCATGCAGCTCTACCTCTCCTTCAAGTCCTTACCAAGGTTGGCTGTTGAAACCCTGTCCAAGTGCCTGGAGGCAGTGGGTGGCTGGATGGGAAGGAACATGCTGGAACTGAACCCCGACAAAACCAAGGTATTACTGGTGGGAGACAAGAGGAGGTATGGGGATGTGGACCTGGTGCTGAATGGGGTGCATTTACCCCTGAAGGACCAGGTCCGCAGCTTGGGGGTCATTTTAGACTCCTAGCTGTCCATGGAGGCTCAGCAGGTGTCAGCTGTGAGCCGGGTAGCGCTGTATCAACTCCACCTGATACGGCAGCTGCGCCCCTACCTTCCTAATCATCTGCTCCCATCAGTGGTTCATGCCTTGGTCTCCTCTCGCCTAGACTACTGTAATGTGCTCTACGTGGGGTTACCCTGGAAGACGGTTCAGAAGCTACAGCTGGTACAGAACGCTGCGGCTCGCCTGGTTAAAGGCAGCCGCCGGCGTGATCACATCACTCCGGTGCTCAAGGAGCTGCACTGGCTACCAGTTGTTTGCCGAGCCGAATTCAAGGTGTTGGGTTTGACCTTAAAACCCTATACGGCTCCGGTCCAGTTTATCTCCAGCAACATCAAGTAGGCCACTCAACAAGATCCGCCACGGATGGCCTTCTCCTTGTCCCATCAGCCAGAGCAGCCAGGCTGGAGGGGACTAGGAAGGGGGTCTTTTCTGTGGCGGCCCCCAAACTGTGGAACTCTCTCCCCAGTGACCTTCGCCATGCCCCCTCCTTGATAAGCTTCCACCATTCATTAAAAACATGGCTTTTCAGGCGGGAATATGGGGTGGGTTAGGATTTTAACATTTTATACTGTTTTAAGTATAACCTACCTCACAGGGTTGTTGTGAGGATAAAATGGAGAGGAGGATGAGGATTATGTAAGCCGCCTTGAGTTCCTTGTAGGAAAAAAGGCGGGGTATAAATGTAATAAATAAATAAAATAAATTAAGTGTATTTTAATCTGTTTTGTTTCATTGTATGTTGTACATCGCCCAGAGTGGCCGGGTACCGGCTAGATGGGCGATCTAGAAATACAATAAATAAATAAATATTTGGATTGAGTAAGAACAAAGATTTACAACCTCTTTGGTATCCTAGTAGTTCGAGTGCTTTCCAGAACAGATTGACTGACTGATGAAGCTAAGGGTCAATGAAGCAACCCCTTCCTTCTCAGGATGATATTATGCATATTTCCCTAGTATCACCATTAGTGGAGGCCTATAACCACTTAGGAAGACCTTAAAAGCATGTAACAGGGAATTGCTCCCTCCATCTTTCTTGTGTTGACCTCCGCAGTCTTGTGGCTAGGATAAAGTAAGCTTTACCCACCAATTTGTCCCTGTACTACTTTTCTCTGATCCTGACCATACCACTGGAAGCAGCCTTTCCTGTTTAAAAATGGTCATCCAGGTAATATTGCATACATCTGCTTGCAAGGTGCCTTACAGAGGTTTGAAATGCTTGGAGCTGTATTAATAGCACAGTTTCCATTATTTTCACATATTCCTGCCACAGAATTGGCTACAGATATTTGGCAATAAATGGGGCCTTTCAGCATTTTTTCATATTTTTTTTTATACAAGGAAGGTTCTTGGGCTCTGTCTTAGCTTTAGGGAGTCGGTTTTTTTAAAAAACACTTTCTCGAGGCACTTTGAATTGAGTCAAAGGTATTTTGGAAGCCCGTAACATGGGACAGTCAGCCTGTTCTTTGCCATGTTTTCAGGAGGAGGACACGGACTCATAGGTAAGTATGAACCTCCCTGTAATACAGTCGCACAAAAAGAGTTGCAGTGTTTACAAGCTTTCTCTGACTGGAAACCATCACAAATCAGGCATGGAGTCTTCTTGTTTTTGTTCTGTAGACCTTTAAACAGAGAGCAGACATTAACTCCCATCAACACTGAATTCCATAGTTTACAATGTCCCTTTTACTGGGATTCTAGAAAACACTCTACAGAAACAATGCTTGTACTAATTAGGGCCATCCCATGACATTTTAGTTGTCTAAACAAGATATATAAAAAGCCTTTTTGACCTAGCTGCCAGCAGTGGCCTCTCAACAGCTCTGCAGGCTTAGTAACCAACCCTTTTAAAATAAAGGATAAACACTGCATTGCACAAACATACACATCTTACACAATTGGTGAAACTCCTCATGTTTCAGGCCTTCGTGTGGGTCAAGAATCTGCAGGCATAACTGTAAATGATCCATGTGTACCTTGCCAACAATTTAAGTGCATCTATCAATACAGTGACGGGCAGATGCAACTGAAAAGTCAAGTGCATGGGATTCCCACTGATCGTAGCGTAACAGCAAAGAAAGCTCCCTGCCCCATGTCAGTTTCCATAGCTGAAAATAGGAAAGCCCTAGTTTGTTTCTGATTCTCTTCCACTGGATCACAGTGAATGTGTTTAAGTGAGGGATGTTACCGAATTAAGGAAATTTCAGACTGCAGATGGAAGATAGGATACCACTTTTGGACAATCCTCCCCCACATGTTAAAGTGGTATCTCCTACATGCAGCATGGTGATATAGTTTACTCTTTCACCTCATTATTCTTCACCTTCATTGTGGAGCCAGTGTGGCGTAGTGGTGAGAGTGTTGGACTGGGACTTGGGAGATCCGGGTTCTAGTCCCTGCTCGGCCATGAAACTCACTGGGTGACTTTGGGCCAGTCACTGACTCTCAGCCTAACCTACCTCACAGGGTTGTTGTGAGGATAAAATGGAGATGGAGGAGGAGGAGGAGGAGGAGGAGGAGGATTATGTAAGCCGCCTTGGGTTCCTTGCAGGAAGAAAGGTGGGGTATAAATATAATAAAATAAATAAATTAAATAAATAAATAAATTGTGCTGCATGTGTAGACCAGGCCTGAATGGTTGTGTATGAGGGGATGGATTGGGACCCGAGGCCCTATCAAGGCACACAGAGACAATGAGGTGGGAGATATCCAAGATGAGCACCTCCCTTAACAACTGACTCTGCCTCCTTAAAAGAAATCCACTGTATACTTTGATGAGATTTTCCAAGCAATAAATCAATTGCATAGTTTATATAACTGAAAGAGGTTATTGTGTTTCATCATCAGTGCTAGCTCCAGGTTTTTGAGGGTCCTTGGACAAGATACCCCCAGTGGGGCCCCTCCCTTAGTGAGTCAACCTTCTCACCGCCATTGTCACCAGCTGCTCATCATTGCTACCACTTGCTCCCTTGACAGAAAGAGAGCCAGTGGGCAAGCAAGCAGTGGCATCTACCACTCCTCCTTCTCACCACTACTGTTGTCTGGACCAGAGCAAGGAACAAGCAGGTTGCAATGGTGAAAAGGAGGAGGAAATCCAGGGGTCTCTTGTCAATGGACCTGCTACTCGGGTGTGGGCCCTTGGCAGGTGCCCAACCATGCCTACTTTTGACACCACCCCTGTTCATCACGGTTATAACATTTAGCCAATGTAGAAATAATGTCAGGAGATCTTTGAAAGCCACAGGGGAGCATGCATTGGATCAGGGCTACAGGGATGGGAAAAGGAGGCTGACCTTTCATTCCTGCCATTTTCCTCAGTCTGAATCCCTCACCCCCAGTGAAGCAAATCTTTGCCCCTCAGGGAGAAACATACTGATATTCATACAGTACCTGTATGCTTCCCCACACAGGACAATGTGCAGCCAAGAAGCAGGGGAAGGAATGTAGGTGAGGGGAAATGGCACAGAGGGAAAGGGTTAAACCACCTCCATCCCCCATCACCATTATCTCAATGTGATTCATGGGGTGCGAGTGATTTTAATCTTTTTTTTTTTTTTTTTTGCATGCCCAGATCTCCCAGTGTCAAGCCTAATTTGGCCCTTAATCTGGTTTAACAGTCATGCCTCTCACAAGGGGAACTGAAGTTCTCTTGAGAGAGCTAGTGATCCAAAAGAGGGAATCCTCGTAAATCACATTTTTTTCAGGATTACATGAGGGAAGATGAGACAGTTAAACTGGCAGAAAACCAATAAAAGTTTGTCATACTGATATACACCTGAAATAGCTTAGCCTCAAAATGTCAGCTGCATGGAGATCCTCCCCGCCCCATCTTTATTTTGACAAATATTTATTCTAGCTACTTATTTAACAAACAATTTATCAGTTAATTAGTTGACAGTGGTGGTATTTTATTGTAATATTGATGTTATGTATATTGTAGTAAATGTAAATTTATAGTCTGTGCGTGTGTGTGTATGTATATAAAAAAGATTTACATATTAATTTTACCTGTATCTTTAGAGGGCTGAAGTATTGCCCAGTCTAATGCATGTGATTTTTGAAAGCTCGTAGTGACTGCTTGATTTCCAGGCTGATGGCTCGGCTCTTTACTTGCTTTTGTCTTTTTTTTGTCAGACATGGATGTTGCTTCTTCAGGGCCTTCGACTATGCAAGGAAAGTCTATCATGGTTTTGACAGGCTTTTTGTGGGCGCTTCTTACTTTGAGGCTTTTCTCTTGCAGCTTCTTGAGGGTCTTTGGCAAGGTGGAAGGAACACTATTTCCATGTTTTGCATTTTGCTTGTAGTTGACAGGTGCCACCGAGTCTCCTTTACTTTCTTGATTGGTTGCAGCAGGTTGCATTACACTCAGCAGTGGTTCAAAGAAATTAAAATTAGAGAGGGAAATCAATTGCTTTCTCATTCTCCTAACACTGATACCCTCCACAAAAAGGTCGGTAGGATTAAATGGCGGCATATCCAACATGGGCTATAGAAGAAGGAAAACAAAACCAAGTGGGGTTTTTTTAGTATTTTTCTCTTATCAAAATGAAAATTAAGTGAGAGATTGCTTATTCTCACAATTATGTACTGAAGAAGAAATGGGAAAGCCCTATCAGTTCTCACCTAGAAATAATTTGGATTGTTTTTCTGGACATCTGTTGGTTATCCAGTTCATTATTCCAGTCTCAATTTATTTCCAGAAAGGGTTTGGAAAGTCCTCCTCTGGTACTAGTCCTCATGATGTTTGCACCAAGGCCTGATAGTGGCAATGATATCATTAACCTATAATTATGCCAAGACTATGTTAGCATGCCAAAAGGGGCTAGGCCACTACCATCACAGCCATTGAAGGGAGAGAAAGAAAGGCAGCAGTGGTGCACTGGACCTACACAGACCCTCACCCAGTACTGGCATGCTGACATGTCAATGTGCTCTCCCAATCTCTGTGCAAACCTACTGAAGCCCAGCATTTTGGAGAGGGGCTTTGTGGAACCTTTTCTGAGTCCATGGCAGATTCTGGTGCTCCCCCATCATTATTTCAATATTTACATTTCAAAGGGTCGTATCCGATGGTGTCATTCTCCTAGCACAAAAAGTCTCCCACTTCAGGAAACACTGTATTTATGCTTGCGCAAGTGTCAAATCCAATAACTTGATTCTGCTTGCACAAGCTGATTCACGTCACGGTGCATTGCACAAGCCATTGTGCAAGGTGTTGCCCAAGCTGTTCTGCAAATCATTGCAGAAGGCCTCACACAACTCATTACAGCTTAATTAAATTAGGTATTCCTTGTGCTAGTTATGCTAGTACACTAGCAGAAAAATTACAAGAGTCACCGTTGCTCTGCTAGCAGTTGCACAGCTGCTATCAGAACTAGCACAACTAGTTCAAGCAGCACCTAGTCTAATAAAGTCATAGACTCATAATGAGTTGTGCAATGCCTCATGCAACAGCTTGTACAACCGTTTGTGCAAGCAGAAACAAAGCATTGGATTTGACACTTGTGTAAGGATAAGAACAGGATTTACATAAGCAGTAGAAGCTTTGCACTAGCGGAATGACACTGTTGGATGCAATCCGAAAACAGAACCCAAATATAATCAGGATGAAAATTTGAATTCCCTGAATGCCATCTGATTAGGAAACAAAACTGAATGACTCTTACCTGTCTCCAGAGAAGTTCAAAACTTCCAGTGTCACAGTTTCTGTCAAGCTTCCTGTCAATAACTACCTTGATTGTGTCTTCTTGAACCCGAGCACATAGGTCTGATGTAATTGGAGTAGAAGGATACATAGTTGGACTACTATTGATTTCAATCAACCAAGGTTTAAAGTCATTCCCAAGAATGAAATCTGCTCCATAGAGTTCAAAACTGCTCCTCCGTGGTTCAATTTGGTCCTGAGCCATCTTCATTGTATAGATTAAGATTTTTTTCATGGATGGGTAGATAACATTGCGCCAGACATGGCCAAGGCCTCTCTTTTGCAAATAGTCTTGGAATTTGCTGCTTGTCCACATGTTGTGATATGGCAACTGAGAACTGCGGTCTGGTGCATTCTTGTAATTTTTCTGGATGGAATTATTGCAAAGGTGAATGGAGCTGTGAACATGATATATAAGAATAACTCTTGTAAAACAGGTGGCACAGAAATACACAATGCTAATAATTTTTGTTAAAAAAATGCAGAAAATGTGTATGAATGATACATTGTACCTATTTTAAATATATACTTCTTTTTACTTTAAAAACTGTGAGATAATAGATGCAAACCAAATAATGTTGGGCACCATTGATTCTCATTAAAAATCAATAGATCAGACATGTTTTAAAATTACTTTGTGATATAAAATGAAGGGATGGGGAAGCATTGCACCTGACAAGACTACAGGATACATCTTCAGTTTCCAGCGTCTGCATTAATTTCTTGTGGGTTTTCTTGTTGGCATCTGAGTGGCACAATTTCACCCTCAACCAAAAAGAATACTGTTCATGCACTTTTAAATTATATTCCTGTCATGTGGAGATTAACAGACAGACAGCAAAAATGGACTTTGAGAGCCCTTACAGTTGCAAAGAGACTCATATTTTACGTTTCGAAGGATGAACACCCACCACCTAACAGTCGCTGGTCTGAAGGTCTTACTGCTCTCTCTGCATCTGAACATGTATCTTATAGTCATCAATCTCACTTGGCTGCTTATTTAGATTTTATTTATTTATTTATTTATTTATTATATTTAAATCCGCCTATTTTCTTGCAAGGAACCCCAGGCGGCTTACATAACCCTCCTCTCCATCTTATCCTCACAACAAGCCTGTAAGGTAGGTTAGGCTGAGAGTCAGTGATTGGCCCGAAGTCACCCAGTGAGCTTCATGGCCAAGTGGGGACATGAACCCGGGTCTCCCGAGTCCCAGCCCAGCACTCTAACCACTATGCCACACTGGCTCTCAATATGGACTGCTTATATTAATGTATACATTTGAAACAGAACTGTTGAAGTTTTTCTTTCTTTATTAATGGTATTGCAGTGACTGTGGATGGATTCCCCCCCCCATTTCATTGTTGTTCTTTTTTGTTGTTGTTGCTGTTGATTGTTTTGTTTTGTTTTACAATTCCCCCCCCCCTTTTTTTCTGTTATATTGCAAAAAGAATTTAAATTTTTTTTAAAAAAGAAAGAAAGACAAGACAAGAACTTCAGGCAGCAGGGCCAGTCATCCAGGAGGGTGACGCAACCTGCTTCAGAAAGCACCATGATGTGGAGAGAGGGGGGTGGGGGGGAATAGGTAATGGCAAGAATTTGGTATCTGAATGGTGCAGCAAGACTTCTTAAAGCATGGGCCTTCGTGTGTGTGTGTGTGTGGGGGTGTTATTTGGGTTCCACTTCAGGAAGCAAAGTGTCTTGGGCTGGCGCTGTTGGTCAAGAGGTATGACCTAAACCTAATTGAGTCTAAACAGGTATCATTTTTCTTACATCATTCTTGTTTAGGTTAGGCCAGTGTTCTCCAACTTTGGGTCCCCAGATGTTTTTGGCCTACAACTCCCAGCATGCCTGCTGGGAGTTGTAGGCCAAAAACATTTGGGGACCCAAGGTTGGAGAACACTGGGTTAGGCTGAACAAGGTCAAATAAATTTATACATAGTTAGGCTTTCTATGAGATGAGGACCAAGGAGTTAAAATAAAAACATTATCTGCATTCTTCGAAAAATGATGAGGTCAGACTTTTTAAATCTTATTCAGTCACAACTAATTCCATGTGCAATGACACATCCAAGCAGCTATCAGTCCAAAAATTTATTTAGACACGGGGAGAGCAATCGTATCGTGCCTGGGAGAGCAGCCCAGGGACCATAAGATGTAGTGGATTCCCCCACCGTTCACCCTCCCTGCACAGCCATTGAGAAAAGCACCACCATGGTGGCTGCTCTTCCGAGGTCTCAAGAGCAACCTCGGATGACGTTGGAGAGGCCAAAGAAGGGGCATTCTGATGGGTGGGAAGGGAAGAAGCGTGGATCTGCAGGGTCCTACGGCCTCTCTGACGCTGTCCCCACCCACTGCCAGTAAGTGAGCTAGATGGGCTCAGAGGCTGATTAATTCTTGGAGGAGGAGGAAGGGGAGGAGGAAGAGGAAGAAGAACAGAAGATGAAACTGCCTCCATCGTTCTTCCCACCCTGCCTGGCACTTGCCAGCAGGGTACAGGATAGACATAGGGCTCCGATCTCAGAGCCGTCAGTCTATAAGGAGTGCAATCCTCTAAGTACTAACTAAACACCACTGAATACAATAGGCAGCAAGACCATCTTCACACATTGGCTTCAGTGGTGCAGTAATGGTTCCATAGTGCCGGTGTCTTAACAGGCAAAAACAGGATACTCTCACAACTATTTCAAATGAATAATTCCTACAGAAGACATTATCCACATACGCATATTCATGTTTCCCATGGTTACCTGTGCTGTTACGACCTACGGTCACACTATAAACATGATATTATGGTATACTATTGGTTACCTGTGCAGATTATCTAAGGAGAAACGCTGAGTGGAGAATCTCAGATAGCTTTCTTTGTAGAACCATAACGTCAGGGGGTTCCAGTCTGTCACAAGAAACCACTGTCTGATATCAAACTTTGTATCATAAATCAGCAGTGGTGTCTCAATATACTTTTGGATGACCCACTTATGATCCTTTATTGGAAACTGTTCAGTTGGTTCAACTAGTTTCAAGATATCATCCATTCGGTTCTTGCATACTATTTCTGGAAGAGAAAAATACAGGAGAATAAAAACATTAATGTCAATAGCCATTTCAAAGTAACAATAAACCAGAATTGCTGAGAATTCTGTCTTATCATTCATGTGCCGTGGGCTTGTTGTGCACACTCCCCCAATCGCCCTCACTTGGGCTCCTTCTGCCAGCAGGAGCGGCTAAACCAGGTGTGCAGAACCTCAATCCCGGGGCCAAATTTGGTCCTCCAGGGCTCCCCAGAGGGCCACATCGGTTCCCCGGGCCCCAACTACTTGCCTCCAACCACTGGTCATTTGGTGGTTTCCCAGTTCTTGTAAAGTTTTTCCCCCATTCTAAAAGGTTGAGATGCCTCTCCTAAGGCTGAGTTACTGGCAATAAGAGCTTTAAGCTAAAATGTGCTGGTATTTGGTCCCCACCCTCTTTGCTTTTGGCCTCACCCACAACTGGAATGCACCCCCCCAAGCTTCTCTAAAATGGAATTCGGCCCTCAGGCTGAAAGAGTTTCTCCACCCCGGGGCTAAACTAATCAGAAACTAACAAGGAAGCAAAAGCCTCCTGTTACCAGTTAATCCCGACCCTGGCTTGTCACTCTGACAAAGCAGGAGTGGGAATCCAGCTTCAAAGTTCAAACCCTGTCTTCATACTCTGGATTGCTAAAGGGGTGACAAACCAGGAGTCTGGGTCTGGACAAAACACAAAGCTTTTGCTTCCTCATTAGTTTCTGGTTTGTCCTTGATTTTAATGTGTAAAATTACACACAACACATGACTTCACGGGCTTACCTTTTATTTATTTATTTATTTAGGAGTTTTGTCTCCTACTCTCAGGCAACAGCCTCTCAGAAAGGCTTAAAGCAATAGAGGAAATTGCAGACTTAAAAGCAAAACAGTCTTCTTTGTTAAAAAATCAGAAAATTTTCCTAAGAGAATGACTCCAAAGAGAGGGGATAGTGTTTTACTGACCTCTTTGAAACACCATTAATATTATGAAAAAATTTTAAGATAATGGATCAGCTTAACAATTTACTTCCCTAAACAAAGAAGCAGGAAGTAGTGACTGAACATTGCAGCAATGAATGGAGGGGTAGGTAGGTCTTCATTCACAGACACTGAACTAGTCAGTATCTGCTAGCCTCAGTAACCACAGAATACTACAAAACCAATAATTGCTGTCTGTATTACTTCTCTTTAGTACATATTTAAGAAATGGGCAAACTTCCCCACATGTACTATGTGGTAAGTTGGTTTTCTGTATTCCCCAAGGAACAGTAGACCTACCTCTGCCACGGGATTTTGCACCAGGTTTAATAATCCAGATGTTGTGGAGACCATCAATATTTTGCTGCGGGTTTGCTAGCATAATTTTGCGCAAAATGTTTTGACACTGAATGAAATAACTGTCTGCGTTACAAATCACTGCGCCCTCACTGCAAACAACAAAAAAGGTTTAAACCACCATGTATGTAACATTTTATAAACATTTCCTGCAATTACAAATAAAAGCATGGTTATGTCAAGTACAGTATAATAGGCCCTTTTTTTAAGGGGGTGAGGGAATTGCCCCAGGCCAGGCCTTATACACTGAGGGGCAGGACCGGTGCAAGGCAGTTTGGTGCCCTAGGCAAGATCAGATATTTAGCGCCCCCCCTTCCCACTTGAGAGCACTGTATTTTTTTTCAAGGTGTTTCTGGCGCCCCCTTTAGCCCTGCGCCCTAGGCAGCTGCCTAGTTGGCCTAATGGTAGCACCGGCCCTGCTGAGGGGGCTACATCAACATTGAAAAACAGAAATGGAATGGAAAGACTGAAGTCTACCTTCTGCATTCATTCTTCTTACACCCAGTATTCCATTACAAGCTGTTTCTTTTTTTTTTTAATCTAATAGTGGTGGATGGTTTATGCAGCATGGGCCATCATTTGCACCACTGGCCAGAATGCAGCATGATTGACATTGGTAGTATATATTTATATGTCCAGTATGTAACCAGTAGGAAAAGGTATCTGTAGTAAGCACATGTTATATGTCAAGGTACTATAATTATGCTTTAGAGTGCCTTTAGGTATCTGATGCAAACATTAAATTGCCATTTACAGGAAGAAATGGAACAGAAAATTAATTATATTTATTTTAGAATAAAACGATAATTGTGAATCTGAACAAATTTTTAGAACAATGCTATGTTGCAGTGACTGGGTTTGCACGACATGACAACCACGGCTTTTAAAAAAATCGGATGGGTTTATCAGGATGGCTTATTTGCGGGTTATAAGCCACCCTGACAACTCATGGCTTGTAGTTAGGGTTGTTTGACCTATGATGGGTTGTCGTGTCGTACAAACCCAGACAACACGACCCATTGTTGGTCAAGCCCAAGTACAAGCAAGCCACTTGGCAAGAGGGGCAAAAAACCATTGCCGCTCTTGCCAAGCGGCTAGCGGACAGCCGCCATTGCCATCCATCCAAAAAGTGCCCAAGTGGCACTGGCAAAGGCTTCCCCCACTCCCCGCTGTGAGCCATTTCAAGCTCGATGCAGCTTGACTTTTCGTATTAATTTTTTGGGGGGGAGATAATGAAAAACCCAAGGATTCTGCCACAATGGGTCCTTTTGAGGACTTCACCCCCCTTTTTTAAAAAAAATGCTTGAAAAGTGGGTTGTGGAAAGTGCTACAGCGTTGATTTTTGGCATGCACACAGTGCGTCTCCCAGCAAGTGTACATGCCAAAGGGGTGAGGCTTTGCCTGAATATTCAGTTACCACAGTTAGATGAAAAAGTGAAAACTTACTGAACGAGAGAGTAGTACTGTTCAATTAACTGATTCCATTCTCTGTCTGAAAGTACCGGAGCGCTGTCTACATCTGTGTCGATGTCGTTATGTTCAATTTGCTCAAGATAGGTTTCGCACACCTTGCAAGCCATTTCTACTACCTCTCCAGGAAGCTCCTTAACTTTCTTTACCTCAGGATCTATGAAATCCAAAGCAAAGTACTTGTCAGCTATGTGCACTCTTTCCGCAGTTAAAACTTCCTCTAGTCAAGATTCCTTTGTAAGGGCCTCGTTAGGAGAACTGAAGCTCCCCTTAGTAGATATGCAGTAAACAGGCCGCCAGAAAAACAATGAATGGCAGTATGCAAAAGTATATCTGCTGTTCCCATAACATGCAAACAGTCCCAAGTGGAGATATTTTCATAAAGCAAAAATGAAATTGTTATATAGGATGTCCATGAATCTTACCTTCTGCAAGTATAGATACATGTTTATGACTGCTACTGGAAATAGCCCTCCCATAATCCAGATTTGCCACGTGATTGTCTGTCCCAGGCTAATTTTTCTTTATGAAATAGTAGTCATGGAGGAGGGGACAGCCCAGATCAGGCTGGGACACAACATGGGAAGCGTGGGGAGTTACCTTTTTCTCTGTGCCTTTTTTCTGCCCAAAATACCCCCCCAAACTGCAATTTGCAGCAATGGCACCTTCTAGGACAAATAGTAATTTTGAGGGACAATTTTCAGGGGGCAATTGGTGGAAAGAATTGGTCAAATCTGTTCTCCACATGTGCAGCAATCCCAGTTGGAATTGGACACTGGGATAGACAATCATGTGGCAAAAACAAGGCCTTCATTGTCTTCAGCTTCACATCCTAAGTTTTTTCTTTTCAATATACCAATGTCTCATTTTGACATTTTCTCAAAATTTCATCTTGAAGTATATGTCCACCAGATTTCTGCCATGTGGGGAAATACCTCAAAGATCCCATTTCGACAGACAGACAGGTGGACACATGCCCCATTTTGTGGGGTTGTTGATTTAAGTACCATATGTCAGACTATGTGTGTCTCAAATATTAGGTTTATAGCTCATAGAGAAGTATGTACTGTAAGTTTTGATACCCAAGTCTAAGCCCCTGCTCAGTACAGGAATCCAATCAAAGCATCCCTGACAGATGGTTGTCCAGCTGCACCTTGAAAGCCTGCAGTGTGGGAGAGCCCAACTACCTTCCTAGGTTGTTAGTTCCATTGTCGTATTGCTCTAACAGTCAGGAAACTTTTCCTGATGTCCAGGCAGAATCTGGCTTCCTGTAACTTGAGCCCATTATTCCGTGTCCTGCAATCTGGGATGATCGAGAAGAGATCCTGGCCCTCCTCTCTGTGACAACCTTTCAAGTACTTTAAGAGTGCTATCACATCTCCCCTCAGTCCTCTCTTCTGAAGGCTAAACATGCCCAGTTCCTTCAGCCCCTCCTCATAGGGCCTTGTTTCCAGTCCCCTGATCATCTTTGTTGCCCTTCTCTGAACCCTTTCCAGTTTGTCTACATTCTTCTTAAAGTGTGGTGCCCAGAACTGGACACAGTACTCCAAATGAGGCCTAACCAGTACGGAGTAGAGGGGAACTAGTACTTCATATGATTTGGAAGCTATACTTCCATTAATGCAACCCAAAATAGCATTTGCCTTTTTATGTGTATGCCCCGAAGTTTTGAACAGTAACATCTCTTACATTATTCTAACCAAGGTTGCGTCAAAACTATTCTTACCGTTTTGGTTCTTTGGGGCTTTTTTCTTAAACTGCCACCACTTTTTTGATCTTTTTTGCGCTCTTTTTCGAAAAAGTTGGATGTGTTTTGCTGTTTTAAAAAGATGTGTTGCCGTTATGCAATGATGTCATTACCCAGAAGGAGCAGCAGCAGCATTAAAAAAATTGCCTCAGCAGCAGAAGCAGAACATGCAAAATAGCCCAGGAGTATTTTTGTGGAATTTTTGCAAGAAAGAACAGAATGTGAGGGAGAACTGAGACTGGAGCATGAACTGTAATATTTGTGGTGAGCAAAGAAGCACACACACGGAGCATCTGAAATTGCACTTGCAGTGTAATCTTGCAAGAAAAGGGAAGAACTTGAGACAAGTGAGGAAGTGTGATAAGAATTGTAGCATTTGTGGTGAGCACTAAAGCACAAAAAATAGCTAAATGGCACTCGACTCGTTTTTTTTAAGTCTGTCAGAAAACTAGACCAAAAAAATTCTGACAAAAATGTATTTTCTTCTGAACCCAATACTTCATTACTAATGCAAACCAATGAAATTTCACTTCACCCCCAATTCTATATTATTTATAAACGCAGGAGACAATTAAAATAGTTTTAAGAGCAAAGGAGCCACATAGATTTCATAGATTATAGAGTTGGAAGGAGCCTACAAGGCTATCGAGTCCAACCTCCTGCTCAATGCAGGAAACTAGAGGAGGGGTCCCCAATCCAAGTAATAACCAGGCTTGACCCTGCTTAGCTTTCCATGGTCAGACAAGCTGAGCCAGCATAAGCCACAGGCCTGTATGTGTGGTGTGTGTAAGAAAACCCATCATTGGTCTGGAGGTGTTTTTTTAAAAGTTTTTACTGGCACATCTCCCACAGCAATGAGGCAACTATTCAAGGCCTTGACTGTAAATGAAACAACCAGAGCAATAGTTGCAGTGAACAGTATTTTAAAATATTGTGTTAAAAGTCCATATAAATATCCTCCAAATTCAAGGGTGGCAAAATGAACATTTTGGCTGATATGGGGGGTATATTTGTGAGGGGGCAAACTGCACCACCACAGCTCCTACTGGTGATTAGCAGCTGGTGCCCACCATTTTTCTTTCCCAAAAGCCCTGAGGATTAACTCTATATGGTGATATAGCAGTGCTGTTAGAGAGGCACAGGTAGGGGAGATGGTGGTAGACAACCCACAAGGAGAAACTCTGGGTTTCCCCTTCCCAAATTTCACTAACCTCACCTTCCCTTTCTCCCCCCCCCCCACACCTGTTATACTCTAACACCCCATGGGCACATCGGGAAATTTGAGAATCTGCTATGGGCACCATCACAAAATGGCTCTCATGAAGGATGTGGCTAGTCACATAATGGCTGCTATGGAGGCCTGGCTAGTCAAAAGTGACCTACGGAGGTGGGGTGCGGGAGAGAAATAGCAAGGCTGGAGGCTGGGAGGGAGGAAACATAGCAAGGGTAGAGGGAAGAGAAAGAGCAAAGCTACAAGCTGTGAAGAGGAGAAACAGCAAGGTAAAGAGGTGGAGAGAGAATAGCAAAGCTAGAGGCTGGGAGGGAGGGGGAAACAAGAAGGCAAAGACAAACTTAAAGAGCAAGGCTAGAGGCTAAGAGCAGGGGAAACTGTGAGCTAAAGAGGTGGGGTGACAGAAATAGCGAGGCTAGAAAGGGAGAGAAAGAAGACTTCCCTAACATTTTCCAAGGATTGTATTTAAAAAGCTTTTTTTTGAAGGGGCAGGGAGTGGAGAACTTTGTGTGTGCCCTTGGAGAGGCCCACAGGCACCATGTTGGGGGGCCCTGCTCTAACATGTATGATCACTTCTGTAAGACATTAGGGTATACTTAATCTATTAGTGGACGACATACTGTTGGAGCTCTGTTGGGTAGGTGAACAACAAATAGAGAGAACAAAATGGGGGGAATGTAGGAGTACAGATCTGAATTATATTGGATATTAAATGCATGAGACCCCCCCATGAACTGACTTTCCTAAGCCAGATATTTCTTGAAAAGCTTACAGAATGCTGAAATTTTTGGTCAAAGCCTACTGTTTCATCCAAATCTATTGTTTAATCAAAGTTGGAGGTTGCATCCCACAGACAAAATTTTACTATCTGCTGAAGAGTTAGGTTTTTGTTTTAACTTTGGAACAGTCCGTTAATTTGAGGATATTTCTTGCTTAAGAAAACTCTCACAAACGAAGATGTAAATAAGCTGTGAAACCTCATGACTTTCCAAAAGTTCTATGAACTATGAACCCAGGGTGGGGTGGAATAAAAAGTTTACAAGGAATTCAGTAGTTAGGCAAACTGAGTTGACTTTGTAATCATCTGGGATCCATCCCTCCATCTAGAGATGGTGAGCACCCATCATGAACTCACCTCTGGATTAACTCTTAGTTCTTGCATATGAATATTTGTTAGCCGCCTCAATGAAACTAAAGCTGTGTCTAGGCATATCTAGTTCTCCTTCACCAACTACTAAAGCTGCAGAGCTCAGGCTCCAGGAAACACAAGGCACGTTTAAACCTGAATAGCAACTTGTCTCATTGGTCGTGGGAGCTCAGGCAGTATATACCACCAAGAAAGCTTCAGCCGTGTACAGTATTCCTTTGTACACATATAAATGCCATATTTCAATTATGGACAAAATGCATTCAAATGTCATGCTTTCGGTTTTAGCATGTGTGTTCATGTTTTCCTTTGAGTTAACTCTGGTCCATAATGTATAGTAACCAAGAATGACTTGTAGGGAGAATGGAATCTCTGCAGTGATAAGTAACTTAGTACCCTTCAGATGTTTTGGACAACAACTCCCATCAGCTGCAGGCAGCATGGCCAATGGTCAGGGATGATGAAACTTGCAGTCCAAAATATCTGGAGGGCACTGGGTTGCCTACCTCTGGCATACATTGTATGTACACAGTTATCCTGTTGAAGTCAATCATCTCAAAGTCCAGAAGGGCTTGTTGTTTGAATACTTATAGCATTCTTGGCCCAGTCCAGTCACAAATACACAGTGTTTTCCCCCTCACTAAAGCGAATGGAGAGGCCTGTTCAAGCTGGAGCTTTATGTGTGCATCAAAGGCTAAGCACACACAAGACTTTGACTCAAGGGCTGTAACAACATTTGTTTTTGTTTATTTCATTTATAAACCACCTTTCTTCCAAGGCACCCAAGGCAGTATACAATTTTAAAATACTAGAACAACCCCCCCCCCTCTCTCTCACACACACACACACACACACACAAAACACAATTCTCTCAAGCTGAAAAGGTCTCTTTAGGAGCTGATGATGGCATGAGCTCCTTGGTCTAGGCTTCTCCCCTTCTGCCTTCTCTCAGGGCATAGAGGTCTTAAGCAGCTCCTGGGAAGGTGGGGGGGGGAGAAATAAGAAAATTGTGGGGGCAACTCCTCCCACACCTTCCCTTATTATTAATCTGGTTACGGGATGCATTTAATTTTTGATCATTGTAATTCAAGTTCCCTCAAAGAGGGAAAATCTTATTTTCTGTAGATTTACTCTAAACCAAAATGTAAGAACACAAAAATACTTTTTATCAACTTTTTATATTAGCTTGCCTTTTCAGGTGAACTTAGTATTTATAGACTTTCCTTATATTCACCAACACTGTCACATGGACCTTTAAAAAAATATTTTGTAATATTCATAATTTGAAGTGATACCTTTAGTTGGAGTTCTAGCTTCTTTATCAGTGTTCTCTTTGCATGGCCAGTTATAGTTATCACCAGAAATATGTAAGTTAACAATCCATTTGATGATGCAGAATGCTGCTGTTTTCCTGAAGTCATCTGAAATAAATGGCATATTATTTTGGAGTATGTCTCATTAAACAACTAAAGCATTAAATGGCAAAATGCTGAGGGATTTTGTAACAACTTGGTGAAAACATTACCAAGTCCATATACCGTAAGTCCATTAAACCAAGAGGTAGGAAGTTCTAGCGGCAGTCCTACAGGGTTTCTGTCAAACTAGATGTGACATCGGAGATGTGTGAATGAATGTCTAACATTGTGTATGGCAAAAGCAACCATAGAGGGCCAGTTTGGATCAAGGCCACGGCATGGGATAGTGACCCTTTCCCCTTCAGTGCCCCAGTCCCAATCAAAATACCACCACCCCAGTTGCTATTAGCCATGGAGGAGAAATTATGCCACAAAAATTGTTAGTCTTTAAAGTGCCACAAAAGTCCTGCCTCTTGAAAACTTGGTCATTCTATCTTCCCTTTGCAATACTGTTTATTGGGCAGGGAATTAAAATATGCATCTCACTGATCAAAATCTATACGTTTGCCGTATTTTGGATTTTGTAGCAGAAAATGCAAGAGCTGTATAATATTGGAGGCCTTAATACAATTATATAATGTACCTGCAGGATGGCACAATAGTTGGAAGGCCTGTGGCTTATGCTGGCTCAGCTTGTCGAGTGTGGAAAGCTAAGCAGGGTCAGGCCTGGTTATTACTTGGATGGGAGACCCCTCCTCTAGTTTCCTGCATTGAGCAGGGGGTTGGACTCAATAGCCTTGTAGGCTCCTTCCAACTCTATAATCTATGAAATCTGTGTAAGATTAGCCTTAAAAAATAGAAAGGGGGAAAAAGCATGAAATGGATTGCAGATCAAAGGGTTTCTTTAAGTAATTTCTTGTGTTCATTAGACTAGATAATGCTGTAGTTATGAATATATAACTTTATTCAGTCTGATGAAGCTGGTATCATTTTGAAAGCACTTTCTTCTATATTGTTGCAGTATCTGGGTAGAACTGGACTTTTCAGTAGGAAAAAAAAATAATCCTTGGCTATAATGGCAAGCAAGAGATTGTAGAAACCTGATTATATTGTCCCAACTATGCCCAAGCACACAACTGTGAGCACAAATGTAAGCCAGGATCTAAAGAGTTAATTTAGGAGTGCCTAACATATCACACACATCCAGTGAGAAATTTAAATTTTTCTCTGTGAGCAAGACCATGCCATATCACAAACTCCTCTGATATTGCCCTCACATTAAAAAGTAGTTTTTCATGTTCTGGGAGGGAAGCGTTGTTGTTTGAGAAAAAGAAATTCGATTCTCTCCCCACCTCCCCCAAAACATACACACACATACACAACTAATAGTTCAGTTGTTAGGATTCTGGCCATAATTTGTGAGCTACAGGACTGGCCCAAGACCATTGACTAACTGAGGCACCCCCAATCTACTGCAAGTCAAGCTGCAGAGTACCCAGGGCTGTCAAAGCTCCTTCGGCACCTGAGGCAGAAAATCCCACAAGCATCTTTCTCCCTCCCTGACAGTAAAAAATACAGTAATAATAACTTTCCGCCCTTTCATGACACCCAAAATCGGCTGCCTTAGGCAGCTGCCTCACTCTGCCTAATGGCAGGGCTTGCCCTGGTGCACGAAGTAATGTCAGGTCGGCAGTAACATCGCAGCATTTTTTAAAGCCCTGTGGCTGTATTTCAGTAGCATATTATGTTAAGAAAATTACTGCTATAGGCCTGAAAAAGATACTTTAGGTGTGTGAACCTGTTTGGATGGAGCATCATGTATGTCCCAAACCATAGCCTTCAGTGTGGAAAGAAAGCAAAATAATGTTGTGCATGTTTAAAAGTGAGCATAGAAAATTTTCCTAATTTCAAGGCAACAAGGGCCTAGGGCCTAACTACATGTGACATTAAATGTGTGACCTGCAGCATCATGTGAGGGTTTTAACAAATTTAATAGCAAGTGTGTTGGGGGTGTGTGTGTCCTGTTTTTAATCAGGACTACAGCGCTCAGGAAGGAGAGGTTTAACTCTCCCCTCCCCTATCATGATCCTAATCAAAATCCATCCACCCCCACCCATGCTGCAATTAGTAGCAGAAAAAAGGCTCCCATTGGCAAGCTTTCCAAGACTGAAAGGAAAGGGGGCATTGAAAACAACTCACCAATAAAATCACATTTCTCATCGTCCATGCAAATGCCATAACATCGAGGGAAGAAATGGTTTGGGTTGGCCGACACACACCATGGCAAATTCCTCATGTGCAAACAAAGTCCAATCTATAAAGAAAATAAATGTATTACCTGTGGTTTGCTGCTTTAATACACGTACATCAGTGAAAGGGCAAAATTATGTGATTCTAAGGAACCTTAACACACACACCTCCCCAGTGTGTAAAGAGTACTTGTTCCCTCAAGGAACTGATCCAGAAAATTGCCTTCATTTTTATTTATGTATATGTTGGACTATGCGACGAGAAGATATCAACTCTGCAGGGAGGGTTTTTTTAAGTTGACTGCCCAGTAAAGGGTTAAGATAGACTGTTATAGTTAAAGGGCAAAGGCAGAAACCAAGCTTCTTGGAGAAGTCAGGGGAATCAGGGGAGGGAATGCTGGACATTGCCTAGGAACAGGTTAGAGATTCCATTCTCGCTTACTCTGACAGACTAGTTCTACAGTTAAGAGACTTAACTGACACTTGCTAGGGTTTAGCAAGGGACTTGACCTGTGTTTTTCTTACCTCACAGATTAAGTAACATTTAAGAAACTGTGCTTATCTGTAAACATCAAGCTTAAAGTACCTAAGAAATATTATGTTTCTGTTATTTACTTTAAAAGCATGCACTTAGAAACAAGTCCTGTATGTGCCTGTTTGTTTGGGTGAAGACTGCTGCTGCTATTGCGCTCACTACCATCATTATACTGCTATACTATTACTATACACTACTATATTATAGTATATAGTAATATTACCATATTATTACTATAATATACTATATATTACTACATACATATTATTATGTAGTATATTATTACCTAGTTTGTTCTCAAAGTGGCTTATATATGGTTTCCATTTATTTATTTATTTATTTATTACATTTGGATCTGTGATGTCATGTTATTTAGGGTTAAATTTAAAGTGCATAGGTGGCAAATATGTTTTTGTATAGCGTTCCATGGAGGAGTGCATATGTTGGTATGTGTCTAGGACCTCTTCTCACATGAACCAAATGTGCAGCCAGCAGGGAATGTGGCGAGCACAGACACTGGCAGTAGGGGGGGGGGCAAGGCTAGCCCGTGTGCCCCGCAGCCTCCTCACATGTTCCTTGAACTCTGTGTTTGAGTTCTAGTGCACAGTGAAGAAACTGTGCATGGCGAGCTGCCATAAGAACAATCTTCATAGCTGCTCTTGACAAGTGAAAACAACTGACCACAGCTCAGTAGCAGAGTGCATGCTTTTCATGCGGAAGATCTCAGGTTCAATCACCACTTAAAATGAGCGGTAAGCAGGAGATGGGGAAGACCTCTGTCTGAGGCCCTGGAAAGCTGCTGCCAGTCAAAGCAGATAATACTGGACTAGACAGACAAATAGTCTGACCTGGTAAAAGGTAGCTTCCTATATTCCTAAGTT